>CM059433.1:33875662-34475662 GCA_030390025.1 Squalus acanthias
TGGGAACACAGTGGCATAGTGGTTAGCACTGGTGCCTCACAGCGCCAGGGACCCGGGTTCGAATCTGACCTCGGGTGACTGTCTGTGTGGAGTTTGCACATTCTCCCCGTGTCTGCGTGGGTTTCCTCCGGGTGCTCCACAGTCCAAAAATGTGCGGGTTAGGTTGATTTGGCTATGATAAATTGACCCTTAGTGTTAGGGGGGTATTAAATATGTGGGGTTATGGGGATAGGATGGGATATGTTAGGGGGAATTAAATACGTGGGGTTACGGGGGTAGGGTGGGATATGTGTACTGTGGGGATTAAAGCAGGGACAGGGTACTGGATTTGGATGATCAGCCATGATCGTATTGAATGGTGGAGCAGGCTCGACGGGCCGAATGGCCTACTCCTGCTCCTAGATTCTATGTTTCTAACACCACCACCTCCAAGTTCCCCTCCAAATCACGCACCATCCTGACTTGGTAATATATTGGTCATGATGTGGATAATATATTGACATTCCTTCATTGTCGCTGGGTCAAAATCCTGGAACTCCCTACCTAACAGCACTGTGGAAGCACCTTCACCACACGGACTGCAGAGGTTCTAGAAGACGGCTCACCACCACCTTCTCAAGGGCAATTAGGAATGGGCAATAAATGCTGGCTTTGCCAGCAACGCCCACATCCCATGAATGAAAAAAACTGCTTACGAACCTATGTTCTAATCCACAATACAACTGGGAGCCATTTTACACCTAGAATGTCGGCATATTTCAACACAAGTCCACCTGTGGGCCACCCGCAAATAACCTGTCCTCAGCACTTGTAGTTTTATGATCCCATTAAAGTTGTGCCAGTGTGATTTAACCTGCTATCTGTCAAGATGCCCGAGAGCAAAACCTAACTCTGATAGGTACATCAAAGGTCAATGACGTCAAGACATTCAACAGTCAACATTTCTTGTGAAAAGTGGTAGTGTGAGGGAAGCAATGAATTCATAGAATTACGGAGAATTTTACAGCACAGGGACAAGCCATTTGGCCCAACAGGTCCATACCGGTGTTTATGCCCCAACCCTCATCATCTCACCCTGTCGCCATATCCTTCTATTCCTTTCTCCCTCATGTACTTATCTAGCTTCCCCTATGGGGAAAGAGCAGGGGAGTGGGACTAATTGCCACTGTTTTGGGTAAGAACAATTTAGAGTAGGACACTGTGTGATGAATTTTACTTCAATGCAGGGAAGAGGAGGAGTGTGTAATCATGATTCAGAGATTTAGAATTCCAGCTGAAGTTAAAATAAAACTACAGAGACCAAGTTGAAAAAAACTATGGGCATCAAACTAAGCTGACAGATTCTACAAGGTCATTTGCTTTTGATTACAAAGGCCCAGGGGGAGACCAGCTCTGGTAGAATTCTGAATTACCTGGCCTTACTGACATAGCAGTGCTTGGGAAATGTGAGCACATTTAATAAAACACTACTTATTGTTGTTATTATAGACTATTTGTTTTCCCACAGCATTGTTGATGGGCGGGAGGGGGATGGAGGTGGGGGGTGGCGGGTGGGGGGGGGCGGTGTGGGAGTGCTGTGTGCATTCAAAGTGGATGGGAGTGCCAAGAGGCTGGGGAGAATAAGGCCTGTGGGCCCAGCCTCCCAAGGGAGAGGCCAACAGCCCCAGAACAAGCAAGTACAGGCGGGGTGTGCGGCTTGGCTTTGGGAGCATCCGAAGCAGCACCCTGTTATTTAAATCCTGCAGGAATAAAAAGCAGGAAAACCAAGAAAGGGAGTAAGCAGTCCTTTGTGAATGTCAACATTTTTGCATCCATTGATCGTATGCAGGTAAGTGTATGAATTTTCATTTGAAGTGCTTTCATGCAGGCAATTATACAAGCGAACTTGCACATTGCAACGTCCCAGAAACAGTAAATGAGATGGATGACTGGTTAGAATCAGGCAATCATAGAATGATGCAGCACAGAAGGAGGCCTTTTGGCCCATCGTGCCTGTGCCGGCTCTTTGGTAGAGCTATCCAATTAGCCCCACTCCCCTGCTCTTTCATCATAGCCCTGTCATTTTTTCCCTTCAAGTATTTATCCAATTCCTTTTGCAGGTTACTCTTGAATCTGCTTCCACCGTCCTTTCAGGCAATGCGTTCAAGATCACAACAACTCCCTGTGTAAAAAAAAATTCCTCATGTTGCCTCTGGTTTAATCTGTGTCTCATGGTTACTGACCCTTCTGCCACTAGAAACGGTTTCTCCATATTTACTCTATCAAAACCGTTCATGATTTTGAACAACTCCATCAAATCTCCTCTTAACCTTCTCTGCTATGAAGAAATCAACCCCAGCTTCTCCAGATTCTCCACATAATTGAAGTGCTTCATCCCTGATACCATTCTAGTAAATCTCCTCTGCACCCTCTTTAAAGCTTTGACATCCTTCTTAAATTGTGGCGCCCAGAATTGAACATAATACTCCAGCTGAGCCTAACCAGTGTTTTATAAAGGTTTTGCATACCTTCCTTGCTTTTGTACTCTATGCCTCTATTAATAAAGCCAAGGATATCATGGGGGAAAAATCGGGTATCGTCCATTTTGGGGCACTAATATCGGCTGAGCGCAAAGTTTAGCGCCCGGCGCTAATTATCGCATCCGACTGCAAAATTCGCCTCTATCGCCCCTGGAGGTAATTTGAGCGCTAAATCAGGCGCTGCACACCTCTCGTAAGGTGGTAACGTCGGGGACCGGGGCGCTACCTCAGAACGCTACCGAAGCTCAGGCGATGTCAGTTACCATGGAAGGCAGACAGACTGGCGCCGTCCAGTTTTTAAAGGGGAGGGGCCATCTTGCTGGCCAGCCACACCCTGCTCATTGCAGCCTTGAATCTCGGCCTGGAGAGACCTCTAAAGCAATTGTGTTGGAACCACTAATGGATAGGCCCAGGGAAAGAGCTCGGCGCTTAGGAACCTCAAAAGTGGTGCTAAGGACCAAAACTCCTTAGGACAGCGTTAAATCTCTCCAGACGTCTCTCTCCCTCTCAACCTGCGTGTACCAAAAATGTGCCGACAAGAAAAAGCAGGAAATGCACGCCTTTAAATAGTGCACTCCCAGCCCCTTCCCGACTTGAAAATGTTCCCCTCTACCTGTCGTTCCTAACGGCAGGTGCTAAGGTAGGGGGTGCGACTCAATTTCCGGTCCGGGGCGTTGCACGCTCGACTGACGTCACGATCTGCCGGCGCAGGCGATCGTGGTGGTGGTGTTTAGCACCGCCGCAAAACGACTGGTCAATTTCACGAGCGGCGCTAAAATCGCCGCGCTCGTGCGCTAAGTTCCTAGCGCCCCATTAGCGCCCCCTCATAGGCGCTAACAGAAGGTGCTAACCAACCAAATTTTTCCCTCCATATGTTATTTTAACAGTCTTCTCAACTTGTCCTGCTACCTTCAAAGATTTGTGTACATACTCCCCCAGGTCTCTCTGTTCCTGCACCCCCTTTAAAATTGTACAATCTAGTTTATATTGCCTCTCCTCATTCTTCTTATTACTTCACACTTCTCTGCGTTAAATTTCATCTGCCCATGTGTCTGCCCATTTCACCAGTCTGCATATATCCTCCTGAAGTCTGTTACTATCCTCCTTATTGTTTACTACATTTCCGAGTTTCATATCATCTGCAAACTTTGAAATTATGCCCTGTGTACCCAAGTTCAGGTCATTAATATATATCACTAAGAGCAGTGGTCCTAATACCGACCCCTGGGGAAAACCATGATATACTTCACTCCAGTCTGAAAAACAACCGTTCACATATGCTTTCTGTCCCTTAGCCAATTTCATATTCATAGTGCCACTGTCCCTTTAATCCTATGGGCTTTAATTTTGATAACAAGTCTATTATGTGGTACTTTGTCAAATGCCTTTAACAAATCCATGTTGACTTTCATTTATTAGCCCATACTTTTGCAAATGCCAAATCATTTTGTCCCGGATTATTGTCTCTGAAAGTTCCACCACCACCGACATTAGGCTGACTGGCCTGTTATTGCCAAGTTTATCCTTCTCCCCTTTTTTGAACAGGGGTGTAACATTTGCAATGCTCCAGTTCTCTGGCACCATTCGCATATCTAAGGAGGATTGTAAGCAATTTCCACCTTTCCTTCCCTCAGTAACCTAGGGTGCATCCCATCCGGACCGTGCGACTTTTTATCCAATTCAATATCACTACCACCTCCACCTTTACTGCTACATTGGCAGCATCCTCTTCTCTAGTGAAGACAGATACAATGTATTCATTTAGTACCTCAGTCATGCCCTCTGTCTCCACAAGAAGATCTCCCTTATGGTCCCTAATCAGCTCCACCCTTCCTTTGATTACCCTTTAACTATTGATATGTTCATAAAAGATATTTGGGTTCCCTTTTATGTTACACTCTAATCTATTCTAATACTCTCTCTTTTCTCCTCATTCCCTTTTTTTAAACCTCTTCTGTAATTTCTATGTTCAGCTTGGTTTTCTACTGTATTATGAACCTTACATTTGTCATAAGCCTTTTTTTAATGTCTTAGGGGTAAAAATTGAGTCGCGCCTCATTTGGGGCGCTAACCTCGCCGGGGCGCGACTTTTAGCGCCCCGAAAAAATTAGCGGCCCCGCGCCGGAACTTCAGTGGTTGCGCCCCAAGAGGGAAGCGGGGCGCAACTGGAAGCACCCCGCATCCCTCTTGGGGCGCTGCGAGTGAATATCCTGGCGCTACGTGCCGCGGTATTGCAGGCCTTCCTCCCCTTCTTAAAGGGGAGGGGCCTTGCGCAGCGCGAACCGGGGCCCAGCTGGGCTCCCAGGGATCGGGAGTGCCGGCAAAAGAGCCCGGCACTCAAGAGAAGTGCCGGGCTCTTGGAGCGCAGCCGGCACTTCACGGTGGGGGGGCTTCACGGGGGCCGGGGACAGCAACGGGGGCAGGTGCTGGCAGGCAGCCAGCAACAAAAATGGCCGCCTGCCACCTCCCCTTTAAATATCGCCGCCCCGGCCGCACGTACGCCCCCCTGAACCCGTCGGACATAGCGTCTGGCGGTAAATCAGGGGGCGCGACTGAAGATCACGGCCGGGGTGCGAGCGGGGCGCTGCGCACGGCGATGACGTCATCGCCGGCGGCGCAGCGCCACAGGGCGCTACCGGCTGCCGCCGCCGCTAACCTCCCACTAAATTTTTCGGGAGGCGTGGGCGGCGCTGCGCCCGGGCGTTAGCTGCTTTACGCCCCATTAGCGCCCATTTAAGGCGCTAACGGGAGGCGCAAGCAGCTGAATTTTTCCCCCAATATCTCCACAGCTTTAGTCATCCAGGGAGCTCTAGCTTTGGATGCTCTTCTTTTCCCCCTCATAGGAATGTGTCTATTCTGTACATGAACCATCTCCTCCTTGAAGGCCTCCCATTGTTCAATTATTGGCCCAGAAATTAAACATGGATGGTTCCCGCGGGGGTAAGGATTCCCCGCGATATCGCACTCCGCGCCTACCTTTTTGCTCCGGGCCCACACGAACTTTAGTTTCAAAGGCTCTCTCTGTTGGAACCGTGCAGTGCTTGCGTGACTCAGAGGCGCAATTAGTTTGTGCGACCTCTGGGATCACGTGATTCAGTTAGAGCCAATGGCAGCACACCATCTTTCATTCATAGTTTTGACGGCAAGAGCTGTCAAAGCTATGAATACTACACACCCCCAAAAGAACAGCTAAACCTCAATTAAATTTTAAAAAAGCCATCACATTAATAAAATAAGTATAGTTAAATAAATTAACCACTTTAAACAAAAAATTAAATTTTTGAAAAAATTTAAAATCCTTTTAAAAGTTATAAAAATAAACTTACCTTTCTTTAAAGTCTCTAAAAAAGATAAACCTGTTGAAAATTTTAAAATAACACTTAATTAACTACTTACCTTGTTAAAAGGGGGTCCTACGCCTGCTTTCTTTGTGTGTAAAATCTTCATCACTTACCTGCGCGTTCAAAGCTGGGAAAAAAACTAAGTGCACTGCGTGCGCACAACCTGTAGCGCACACGCGGTTCACTTAGGAACCGCCCCCTTTTCAATTCACGAAGTGCCGGTTTCCCGCGCATGCGCAGTGCATGCAGGAAACCGCAATTCGGGATCTAATACGCGAGAGTACACAGTGCGTACTCTCACGTATTAGGTTTAATTTTCGGGCCATTGTTTTGCCTACCAATTTTTGATTCCAATCCACCTGGGCCAGATCCTTTTCAACTCACTGAAATTAGCCCTCCTCCAGTTAAGTATTTTTATGCTCAGTTGTTCTTTGTCCTTTTCCCTAACTATTCTAAACCTTATGATATTATGATCATTGTTCCCCAAATACTTCCCCATTAAAACATGCTCCACTTGTCCCACTTCATTCCTAGGCTAGAAACACACTGATCAAGAAAGTTGTCTTGTACACATTTCAGGAATTCCTCCCCCTTTTTGCCCTTTACATTGATACTATCCCAGTCTGCATTAGGATAATTGAAGTCCCCCATTATCACTACACTGTTATTTTGCATCTTTCTGTAATTTTCCTGCAAATTTCCTTCTCACTATTTGGTTCCTAGTACCCAGTAGTGTAATAGCTCCTTTATTCCTTAATTTTAACCAAATAGTTTCTGTCTTTGGCCCCTCAACGACATCATCTCTCTCCAGTGCGATAATGGTTTCTTTGATCAATACTGCCACCCCCTCCTTTTTTTCCCTTTCCCTATCTTTGCTGAATACTTTGTAGCCAGGAACATTAAATTCCCAATCCTCCCATTCTTTGAGCCAGGTCTCTGTTATTGTCACTATATTATAATCCCATGTGGCGACACTTGTGGTTAATCTGCTTATTTTAGGATGGTGGCAGATGTCGTGTAACAGGGAATCACACAGCCCCCAGAGTTGCGGATTTATTATTTGTGGGACCTTTCTGTGCTCAACTGACTGCCATGGAGGACATTAAAGCAGAAAATCTCCCCTTTAAAGAAAGACATGCATTTATATAACACCTCTCACAACCTCAGGATGTTGCAAAGTGCTTTACAGCCAATTATGCACTTTTTGCGCTGCTGTAATGTAGGACACATGGCAGCCAATTGCGCACAGTAAGGTCCCACCAACACCAACAGTGATTATCAGTTCATTTTTTAGTTGATTTGAGGGATAAATATTGGCCAGGACACCAGGGAGAACTTCCATGCTCTTCTTCTCAATAGTGCCATGGCATCTTTTACATCCGCCTAACAGAGCAAATGGGGCCTCAGTTTAACATCTCATCTGAAAGACGGCACCTCGGAAATGCATCACTCCCTCAGTATTGCACTGGAGTGTCAGCCTGCTTTTTGTGCTCAAGTCTCTGGAGTTGGACTTGGACTCACAACCTGCTGACTCAGAGCCGAGAGTGCTACCCACTGAGCCTCGGCTGTCACCTTTAATACGAACCCATTAAGCACTCATATGGTGATCTTCACACATTAGGTATAACTTTAAACTCTTCTACATTAAGAATCAACTGGGGCGGAGTGCAGAAAGGAAACTCTGCCAGGGGAGGATCCCACGCCCTTTACAGAACTTGCAGGATTTTCCTTCTATTGACTTCAATGAAAAAGAAAATCCAGCAGGTTCTGTTGGTCTTCATCTCCAGAGGGTTGGAATACAAAGGGAGGAAGTTATGCTTCAATTGTATAAAGCTCTGGTTAGACCCCATTTGGAGCACTGCATTCAGTTCTGGCAACCACACCTCAGGAATGATATATTGGCCTTGAAGAGGGTGCAGCGCAGATTCACTAGAATGATATTGGGGCTAAAAGGGTTAAATTATGAGGACAGGTTGCACAGACTAGGCTCGTATTCCCTTGAGTATGGAAGGTTAAGGGGTGATCTAGTTGAGGTGTTTAAGGTGATTAAAGGATTTGATAGGATAGCCTGGATGAGTGCAGCTCCAACAACACTCAAGAAGCTCGACACCATCCAAAACAAAGCAGCCCACTGGATTGGCACTTCATCCACCACCTTAAACATTCACTCCCTGCATCACTGGCGCACCGTGGCTGCAGTGTGTACCATCTACAGGATGCACTGCAGCAACTCGCCAAGGCTTCTTCAGCAGCATCTCCCAAACCCGCGACCTCTATCACCTAGAAGGACAAGGGCAGCAGGCGTATGGGAACACCATCACCTGCAAACTTCCCTCCAAGTTACACACCATCCTGACTTGGAAATATATTGCCGTTCCTTCATCGTCACTGGGTCAAAATCCTGGAACTCCCTCCCTCACAGCACTGTGGGTGTATCTTCACCACAAGGACTGCAGCAGTTCAAGAAGGCGGCTCACCACCACCTTCTCAAGGGAAACTAGGGATGGGCAATAAATGCTGGCCTAGCCTGCGGCTGAATGGCCTACTCCTGTTCATAAGAACATAAGAACATAAGAAATAGGAGCAGGAGTAGGCCATTCGGACCTTTGAGGCTGCTCCGCCATTCAATGAGATCATGGCTGGTCTTCTGCCTCAACTCCATTCACCGGTCCTATCGCCAT
Organism: Squalus acanthias; assembly: GCA_030390025.1. Lineage (NCBI taxonomy): Eukaryota > Metazoa > Chordata > Chondrichthyes > Squaliformes > Squalidae > Squalus > Squalus acanthias. The sequence goes on from CM059433.1 coordinate 33,884,204, forward strand.
ATCCCTTGATGCCCTAACTAGTCAGAAATCTATCGACTTCTGTTTTGAATATACCCAATGACTGAGCCTCCACAGCCCTCTGGGGTAGAGAATTCCAAAGATTCACCACCCTCTGTGTGAAGAAATTTCTTCTCATCTCAGTCCTGAATGGCCTACCCTTTATCTTGAGGCTGTGGCCCCTGGTTCTAGACTCCCCAGCTAAGGGAAACATTCTCCCAGCATCCATCTTATCAAGCCCTGTAATAATTTTGTATGCTTCAATGAGATCCCCTCTCATTCTTCTGAATTCAAGAGAATACAGGCCTAGTTTATTCAATCTCTTCTCATACGACAGTCCCGCCATCCAAGGAATCAATCTCGTGAACCTTCGTTGCACTCCCTCTATGGCAAGTATATCCTTCCTTAGGTAAGGAGAACAAAATTGTACACAGTACTCCAGGTGTGGTCTCACCAAGGCCCTATATAATTGAAGTAAGACTTCTTTACTCCTGTTCTCAAATCCTCTTGTAATGAAGGCCAGCATACCATTTGCCTTCCTAATGGCTTGCTGCACCTACACATTCACTTTCAGTGACTCATGTACAAGGACACCCAGGTCCCTTTGAGCATCTGCATTCCCCAATCTTTCACCATTTAGGAAATACTCTGCCTTTCTGTTTTTTCTACCAAAGTGGATAACTTCACATTTATCCACATTATATTCCATCTGCCATGTTCTCGCCCACTCACTGAGCCTGTCGAGATCCCCTTGATGCCTCTTCACATCCTCTTCACAACTGACACTGCCACCTAGCTTTGTATCATCAGCAAATTTGGAAATGTTACATTTAGTCCCCTCATCCAAATCATTGATACAGATTGTGAATAGCTGGGGCCCAAGTACCGATCCTTGCAGTACCCCACTAGTCACAGCCTGCCATCCTGAAAAAGACCCGTTTATCCCTACTCTTTGTTTTCTGTCTGTTAACCAATTCTCAATCCATGCTAGTATATTACCCCCAATTCCATGTGCCCTAATTTTGTTCACCAACCTCTTATGTGGGACCTTATCGAAGGCCTTCTGAAAATCCAGATACACCACATCTACCGGTTCCCCTTTGTCTACTCCACTAGTTACATCCTCAAAGAACTCCAATAGGTTTGTCAAACAGGATTTCCCTTTCATAAATCCATGTTGACTCTGCCCAATCTTACTATTACTTTCTAAGTGCCCAGTTATTGCATCCTTTATAATAGATTCCAGCATTTTCCCAACTATTGATGTGAGGCTAACCGGTCTGTAGTTCCCGTTTTCTCTCTCCCTCCTTTCTTAAATAGCGGGGTTACATTCCGATGACATAGATAGCAATTTTGAATGGATGGTTCCACAATCCACTGCTCCTAAAGGCAGCAGGCCTCGCAGGGAAATTACTTGAGAAATCACAGCTGCACAGCCATGATTTTACAAGATCCTCTCCCACGTGGGCTGCTCCCCACAGGAGCCGCTGAATCATAGAATCATATGGGATCATTTTGACTTTGGCCGATAGTGTAAAACGGGTGCTATCGCTGGAAATTAAAATCAGGAGTGATGTATAACAGGTGGCTCAATCAAGATCGCTCGCTTTACACTCACCCTATAGAATCTTACAGCACAGAAGGAGGCCATTTGGCCCATCGTGCCTGTCTATGCCAGCTCTTCAAAAGAGCTACCCAATTAGTCCCACTTCCCCCTCGTGGAATCACACCTTTAATGTCAAAAGCCTTTAAAGTCTCATTAAGTATCAGCTCTGGCAGAGTTGGAGTGTTCAGGGACTGTAAACATGTCAGCAGTCTAAGTATCAAGGCATCTCTCTGTCCCCCTTAATCCAGTGTGCGATTTGCTGATTTCTTCAATAAAGTCTTAACGGTGAGCAACAGCCTGGAAAGCAGCAACAAGCAAATTCTATTAAGAGTAAAATATAATTTAAAAATGACGAGGTTAATTGTACTCTAAATTATTCAAGATAACTTGTCATAAAATCATTGGAATCATTAGGTGAAATATGACTTAAATTAATCAATGTTAACTGAACACTTTGAGGGAATGTACTAGCCCTCATTTCCTTCCTATTTATTTTCCAGCAGTGACTTCAATGAAAATCGTGAGAGATGTATAACGAGTGGCTGAATCGATAGCGCCCGATTTACCCAATCGCCCAAAGTCATAATTACCCCAGTAATGTTTTAATAAAATATAATATAGAGAGGATTTTCCAATTGAGTTAGACTGATTTTCCAGCATAAATTGGGCAGGTGGGCAAAGAAAAAAATGGACTGGTCTTTTTCATTTCTGTCCCCATAGCAATTTGCTGACATCACTTCACCTGGATGACAGAATCTCCCAGCCATTGAGGGTTAGGATTTTCTAAATACGTCGAATTACACAGAATGTACAGTACAGAAAGAGGCCCTTCGGCCCAACTGGTTCGAGCCGGTGTTTCTGCTCCACACGAGCCTCCTCCCACCCTACTTCATCTAACCCTATCAGTATATCCTCCTATTCCTTCTTCCATCATGTACTTATCTAGCTTCCCCTTAAATGCATCTATACTATTCGCCTCAACTACTCCTTGTGGTAGTGAGTTCCACAATCTAACCACTCTGGGAAAAGAAGTTTCTCCTGAATTCCTTATTAGATTTATTAGTGACTATCTTACATTTATGACCCCTGGTTTTGATCTCCTCCACAAATGAAAAAACCTTCTCTACATCTAACCTATCAAACCACTTCATAATTTTAAAGACCTCTATTAGATCACCCCTCATCCTTCTCTTTTCTAGAGAAAACAACCCCAGCCTATTCAATCTTTCCTGATAGGTATAGCCTCTCAGTTCTGGTTTAGTGTCAGTTCTCTGGAATACAAGGGCCTTGATATTCAATCCGGACCTGAGACCATCACTTCTATTTCCACTTTTTTCTTCACCTTTTTTACTTCTTTTCTCTTTGCCCCTTCTAGACCCCTCTCTCCTGTCAAAATCCCAAATATCCAGCCTTTGGCCCTCCATTCACCATGACATTTCTGCAGTTATCGATCTGCTCAACTACACCCTCACCTCCACATTTGATGCCCTAGACCCCATTAAAACCATTACCCTCTCTCACCCTGGCTGTTCCCCCTAGTACGGCCCTCATCTCTGCTCCCTTAAGTCCAAGGGACGCAGACTTGAATGGATATGGCGAATAACTGGTTTAGCCATTCACCACCAGATCTGGCTGGACCACATAAAGCATTATCGGGTCCTGCTCTCGTCAACCAAAACTGCTCACATTCATCCTGGAATGCAAAGATAAACCCGGATTATTTTTTCTATTGCAAATCATCTTCTTAAACCCCGTCTCCATCACCCTCACCTCCAACAACAAGTGCGAGGAGCTCATAGACTTCTTTGTCACTAAGATTGAGACCATCCAATCAGCTGCCTCTGCTGCTTCCTTCCCTTCCCCTAGCCCACAGGGCCAAACTTGCTCCAAGGACACCCCCTTCCCTAGCCCTGAACTCGCATATTACTCTGGTTTCTCTCCTATCTCCTCTCATGCCCTCTCCGAGCTCATCTTATCATGAGACCCACCTTCTGCTCCCTTGACCCTATTCCCACTAAGCTGCTGACAACTCGACTTCTCTTCCTGGCTCCCATGTTAGCTGATATTGTTAACGGTTCTTTCTACTCAGGTACTGTCCCCCTCTCCTTCAAATCTGCCATCATCACCCCTCAGCTCAAAAAAAATCCTTGATCCCCTCCCTCCTTGCAAATTACTACCCCATCTCCAACCTCCCTTTCCTCTCCAAAGTCCTTGAACATGCTGTCACCTCCCAAATCCGTGTCCAACCTTTCCCGGAACTCCATGTCTGAATCTCTTCAATCAGATTTCCCCCCTGCCACAGTACCGAAATGGCTCTTATCAACATCACAAATGACATCCTATGTGACTGTGACAATGGTAAGCTATCCCTCCTCGTCCTTCTCGACCTGTCTGCAGCCTTTGACACATATGACCACACCATCCTCCTCCAACGCCTCTCCACCGTCGTCCAGCTGGGTGGGACTGCTCTCGCCTGGTTCCACTCTTATCTATCCAGTTGTAGCCAGAGAATCACCTGCAACGGCTTCTCTTCTCGCTCCCGCACCATTACCTCTTGTGACCCCCAAGGATCTATCCTTGGCCCCCTCTATTTCTCATCAGTGTCAGCTGTGGCTCAGTGGGTAGCACACTTGCCTTTGATTCAGAAGATTGTGGGTTCAAGTCCTCACTCCAGGGACTTACGCACATAAAGCTAGGCTGACACTCCAGTGCAGTGCTGAGGGAGTGTTACACTGTTGGAGGTGCCATCTTTTGGATGAGACATTAAACCAAGGCTCTCTCAGGCAGACGTAAAAGATCCCAAGGCACTATTTCGAAGAAAAGCAAAGGAGTTATCCCCGGTGTCCTGGCCAATATTTATCCCTCAATCCACATAACAAAAACAGATTATCTGGTCATTATCACATTGCTGTTTGTGGGAGCTTGCTGTGTGCAAATTGGCTGCTGCTTTTCCTACATTACAACAGTGACTACACTCCAAACAGTACTTCATTGGCTGTAAAGCGCTTTGAGACGTCCGGTGGTCGTGAAAGGCGCTATATAAATGCAAGTCTTGCTTTTTTTTCTTTATCTACATGCTGCCCCTCGGCAATATCATCCAAAAACACAGCGCCTGTTTCCACATGTATGCAGATGACACCCAGCTCTACCTCACCACCACTCCTCTCGACCCCTCCACTGTCTCTACATTGTCACACTGCTTGTCCGACATCCAGTACTGGATGAGCAAAAATTTCCTCCAACTAAAAGCTATTGTCTTCGGTCCCCACCACAAACTCTGTTCCCTAGCCCATCTTTCAATTAGGCACTTTACAGCCTTCCGGACTCAACATTGAGTTCCACAATTTCAGATCATAACTACCGTTCCCATTTTTTCGGACAGCAACTGTTGGTAATGATTCTGCTGTTGCCATTTACAGCTCCTCTCGACCCCTCTTTTGTTTCTTTACTTGTCCCATTACCGTCCCCTTTTGCCTCGCACCATCATCCCTTTTGTCATTTGTATTTCTTTAAGAAAGCCAGCCTAGGCAGGATGTACCAAATAGTTGCCTCTTTACTGTAAAAACCTATAATTCTAGGTGCTTTTGCGACTGGCTGGATTAGTGCCATTCCCATGAACAAAATTGCAGTGCACAAAATCACTTGTTCAAGAACGAACACACCCGCCATTTTGCTAATGGATCAAAAATAACTACACAAGAGTCATTGGCCCTCTTCTTCAAATAAAGAGATAAATATAGCCTTATGTTTCCTGCTACCAATTGTAGGTATGCTCTGTCATGTTTGACTCCCAGTTCTTGTGAAGAGCCGACAATAACCGTAAGTGGAGAAGCTAATGTTATAATGGTAGGCTTTATACAATGGCCTGTATTTTCCGGTGCATACATGGTGCGAGGCACATGCGCGAAAACCCGGAACTTCCGATCAGTCAAGAATCTTCTTGACAGATCGTAGCCATTCTCGGGAAAGGGGAATCCGCGGGCGGAGAGTTGGGCTATTTGCCCAACTACTGCCCAGCGAATGCCTGTGAAAGTCTTACACCTGGTAAAAGCATAAGGCCTGCTCTGACCAGCGTAAGAGTTTAAATGAACATAAAATAATTTTTTTCAATTATTTAAGCATTAAAACACCTGTAAAATAAGTTACGGTTATTTTTAGTCCCTTTAAAACATTTACGTCTATTTTTCAAAAAATTTAATTTTTGTTTTAAATGTTTAACTAAAATGTATTTTAATAAATTTTAAATATTTAATTTTTTTATTTGGTATGTAAATGTGTTTTTATGTGATCCCCATTCATGCTTATGGGGTTTCCGTATGTAATGAATTCCCATAAGCATGAATGGGGATTCCCTTCTTTCATTGGTTGGGCCAGCCCACGTGATCTTTGGGGCGCTTGTGAACCGCCTGCGCCCCTGGGTTACCTGGGCCTCTACACATGTCTACACATAGAGGCCCAGGAGCGCGAGTCTTCGTGGATCCCGAGGCAGAAGGTCGGCGCGGATCTTATTTGCGGATCAAAGGCATTTCCCGCAGGAAACTTCCGACTGCAAATTCAGGCCCATTAACTCTAAGGTCACAGTGACAGAGATCCCTCAGCCTTCCTATTTCTTCTTGTCTTTCTCTATATTAATACTATTCTCTACTCTTGTTCCCCTTACGCTCCAGATATGCCGTCTTACACACTTTGGGGTTGATTTCCCTGTTATTTGTCCTGGGAACACCTATTCCCCCAATTCGAAGTACAGGAAATAAGGCCAGAGATCCATCAACCACCTCCTTTGCCTCGCCTCAGGAAAGGGCTGGCTTACAAATGAGTTGATTAAAGGGGGTTCTCCTCCATTCCACCAGAAGGGCACCAGGACTTAGAGCCATGGAAAATATTGGCGTTGAATCGGAGGATCTGAAGGCGACAGGCAGCAAGGCAAGGAAAGTGTGAAAGAAAGAAAGAAGGAAAGAAAGAAAGAAAGAAAGAAAGAAAGAAAGACATTAAAATGGTATGTAAGTAAATATTTAAAACAAAAATTAAATTTTTGAAAAATAAATTTACATGTTTTAAAGGGGCTAAAAATAAACTTACCTTATTTCACAGGTTTTTAAATGTATAAATTATTGCTAAAATTTTATTTTTCTGTTTTTTAAAACTCTTACACTGGTAAAAGCAGGCCTTATGCCTGCTTTTACCAGGTATAAAAATTTCACAGGCATTCGCTGGGCAGAAGTTGGGCAAATAGCCCAACTCTCCGACCGCGGATGCCCTTTTCCCGGGGATGCGGAGGATCTGTCAAGAGGATTCTTGACAGATCGCAAGTTCCGGGTTTTAGCGCATGCTCTTCGCATGCCTAAACCCGGAACTTGCGCGGCCCCTGCGGGCGTGTACACACCTCGTACGCACCCGTAGGGGCTGCAAATTACATTCCAACGTTTCAGGTCGACGACCTCTCATTGACCTGAAACGTTAACTGTGTTTCTCTCTCCACAGATGCTGCCTGACCTGCTGAGTATTTCCAGCATTTTCTGTTTTTATTTCTATATAAATGCAAGTTGTCGTTGCTGCATTACCACACCTTGGTGCCCCTTTCTGTCTCTCATTGTATAAGTTGGACAGAACCACCCGCAGCGCCTTCCAGTGCTGTTATTCTCCTGCTTTTATCATGGAAGGTAAAGGACATTTAAAGAACAGAAAAAAAAATCTCGCTCCATAAGTGTAATGCAAGATAAATCGATTTAAAAAGAAATATAAAATCCCTGTGTCATCTTTATTGTGGTGTACATTGCAATGCATAATATGCAAATATGCACAGGGGAATTTTATCAACAATCTCTGCAAAAGCAGTTGAATAATCCCTAATGCCAGTTTCAAGTAAAACAGTGACTCACAATTGATTTTACATCCATTTGGAAAAAAAAAATCTGACTCCCAATGCTCCCTTGTTAAGTTGATTTTGGTTTTACCTATCATTTTTATAACAAATTGTTTGTTATGGCCTTGAATACAAACACGCTCGACACAGTAGCCAGCCAGTGGAAGGAGCACAGCCTCATTATTCAACTTGTGCTCTCCTCTCCAACCTTACACAGATGTAACTACATTGAAACGGTTATTAATTCAGTTAGTTTTGGCATCATCTTGCAGAGAGCACTTCTAACTAGGTCTCGCACAATGACGTGAATTAGGTTAAGGTATATGCGGCTCATTTGATTCGGGAGAACTGATTAAATTTCCTTTGCTTCTGAGCGGGCTGCAGAAGGAGCTTAAGAGCACGTATATTTTTTAACCAGATTCCTTTGAAATATTACACCTTATTAAAATATATCTTGCAATGGAGAATATGAGAGAAGGTTAAAAAAATTCTGGAGATTTTCCAGCAAGGCAGAAAAAAAATCATGAGTCCACAATTTTTGAATTATTTGAGAATATTACAAATGAAATGTTATCTTGTGTATTACATTTGATCATTTCATTCTGCTTTACAACATTGAGCATTATAGAAATTCACGTTTGTAAATATTATACAGCGGGAAACATACGCCTTTAAAGAATGTTGAGAATTGAAGGCATGAACGGCTGGAAATTAATGAGTTTTGCTAATACATATAACACATGAAGATTTTGTGGGTTTAATGAGCAGAATTGATGATGTGTCCATTAATCTCAGGGATTAGTGATAACGGAAATCACCCTGGCAAGATTCGCCTGTGTGAAATGTGACTGTGAGACTTTGCCTCAATCAACTGGAGTCTATCGTGCGTGAACACCAGTAACAATATTATGATTTAAACTTCTAAGTTTCCTTTGTTTTTTATGGTTAAGTTCTTATTAGTTCGACCCTTCTAAAAAAGGGGGCACTTTTGATTGGTTTTAGAATTTTGGGCAACCCAGGATCTCCTTTTGAAAAGGCATAACTTGGAGCGTTTCCTCTTTAAAATTGACTGCTCTTCAGGTGAGTAAAGCATCCTAAATTTCTGCACTTAATTAAACATTCACGGTGAAAATTAGAACGAAAGGCCTTGCCCCCTGCGTTTGGACGTGTGCACTTTGCTGACACTGGCTTGGCAGCAGGAGAGCTGGGGAACGTTCTGCGCTGTTTCTGGAGCTCTGCAGTCACCTCCCTCAACCCCCTGGGGGGTTACAAAGCTTTACATCTGCAAGAAGTGGGATCGGGAGCTCCAGCATCATTCATCATTTCTGAAAGTAGCAGTGCGACATCTAACTGACCAACATGTCACTTGCAGAATCGTGGCTTTGCTTGGCAGCCTTGCAGACAGGAGACCTGTGCGAGTACCGCAGGGAAAACACTCTCCCTCGCTCCTTCTATTCTCATTTAACAAACACGCTGAAACCGTTTTAAGGCATCTGCAATCTGAGTTCAGCTTCCAGCTAATATTCATTACCGAGGAATAAAGTCAGCATATGCATCGGTCAGCATATGTCAGTGCTCCAGGCTAATTTAACAAGCTATCGGGGCTGACTTTCAACCTGGGTGGGGAGGGAAATGGAGCTGGCTGTATAATGGGCAGCTGGTCAGATCACGCCAGTTTACCTTCAGTACAGAAGATTGAGAGGTGATCTGATTAATGTTATCATTAATTAAAGAATGATAGCGGGACTAAGAGGGTTAATTATGAGGACAGGTTGCATAGATTAGACTTGTATTCTCTTGAATATAGAAGATGAAGGGGTGAACAATTAAGGTGTTTAAGATGGTTAAAGAGGGTAGATAGAGAGAAACTATTTCCTCTGGTGGGGGAGTCCAGAACAAGGGGGCATAACCTTAAAATTAGAGCTAGGCCGTTCAGGGGTGATGTCGGGAAGCAGTTCTTCACACAAAGGGTAGTGGAAATCTGGAACCCTCTCCCCAAAAAGCTGTTGACGCTGGGGGGTTCAATCGAAAATTTCAAAACTGATTGATAGATTTTTGTTAGGCAAGGGTATTAAGGGTTACGGAACCAAGGCGGGCAGATGGAGTTAAGATACAGACCAGCCATGATCTCATTGAATGGCGGAACAGACTCGAGGGGCTGAATGGCCTCCTCCTGTTCTTACCTTCTTATGTTCCTTCCTACGTTAAAAGGTTTTGATAGCGTAGATAGAGAGAAACTATTTCCTCCGGTGAGGGAATCAAGAACAAGGGGACATAATCTTAAAATGAGAGCTGGGCCTTCAGGTGCAAAGTCAGGAAGCAACAAAGGGTATTAAAAATCTGGAACTCTCTCAACCAAAAAGCTGTGGATAATTGGAGCTTTCAAGACAAGATAGATACATTTTTGTTGGTTAGGGTATCATGGGATATGGATCAAAGGCAGGTAAATGGAGGTAAGGAGCAGATGAACAATGATCTAATTGAATGGCTGAACAGGCTCGAGGGGCTGAATGGCCTACTCCTGTTCCTAATGTTTCTATGTTCAGCACCCGCTGAAGTTGAAAGTTATCCCCATTGTTTCATTAATGATAACAAATGTTCATGGGATCTCCCTCGGCAGCTGTAGTGTACAACAGGGGTATTTAAATTTAACCTACCAAGTGGACCTAAAGACACCTTCACCTCTCATTAACAGAGCCAGCAGCCCAGAATTCATGCCAGTGATTCAATATGGACCAGGGGACTGAGCTACCTCATCTGGGAAATGTGACATTATACAAGGAAAAATATAGGAGGTACGTTTATTTCTGTGTGGATTTTGACATTTATGAAGTAAGTTGTATAACACAGGCATACCAAGTGCCCATTATACAGTCATGATTCAGTGAAATGGACTGAAAACATTGTGTTACCTGTCAAATTACATCATTCATGCCCACCGACAAAAATGAATGGTACAATTTCATGATTTTAAAATCAGGATCCCAAACATACATTAGAAACAAAAACAGAAAATGCTGGAAACACTCAGCTGGTCAGGCAGCATCTGTGGAGAGAGAAAACCAGAGTTAACGACCGAAATTTTAATTTAGAGGAAGGTAGGGAGCGGGGGTGCAGGAAAGCGGTCGGGAAACCCAGGAAAACGGGTTTCCCTCAGGCCCTGCCGAATTTAAATAAATCTAGAATAAAAGGCTAGTATCAGTAATGGTAACCATGAAATTACTGGATTGTCCCAAAAACCCATCTGGTTCACAAATGTCCTTTATGGAAGGAGGCCTGCCGTCCTTACCCGGTCTGACCTGTGTGTGACTCCAGACCCACAGTAATATGGTTGACTCTTAACTGCCCTCTGAAATGGCCTAGCAAGCCACTCAGTTATATAAGGTGGCTCACCACCACCTTCTCTAGGGCAATTACGGATGGGCAATAAATGCTGGCATTGCCAGCGACACCCACATCCCGTGAATGAATAAAAAAAGCAGAGGAGGGAGGGAGGGTTCGGGGCCGGGGGTCAGGAGGTCAGGGATTATTGGCGAGGCTGGGGGCTGGATCATTGGAGAGGAAGTTGGGAGTTGGATCATTGGAGAGGTGGTCGGGGTGGAGGGGAGGTCGGGGGCTGCAGATCGTAAGCGAGGTCGGGGCTGAATCGTTGGAGGGGAGGGCAGGAGTTGGATCATTGGAGAGGTGGTCGGGGTGGAGGGGAGGTCGGGGGCTGCAGATCATTGATGAAGTCGGGGGCTGAATCGTTGGAGGGGAGGGTGGGAGTTGGATCATTGGAGAGGAGGTCGGGGTGGAGAGGAGGTTGGGGGTTACAGATTGTTGGAGGGGAGGGCAGGAGTTGGATCAGTGGAGAGGAGGTCGGGGGTTACAGATTGTTGGAGGGGAGGGTGGGAGTTGGATCATTGGAGAGGAGGTCGAGGGCTGGATCATTGGAGGGGAGGTTGGGGGTTACAGATTCTTGGAGGGGAGGGCGGGGGCTGGATCATTGGAGAGGAGGTCGAGGGCTGGATCATTGGAGGGGAGGTTGGGGGTTACAGATTCTTGGAGGGGAGGGCGGGGGCTGGATCATTGGAGAGGAGGTTGGGGGTTACAGATTGTTGGAGGGGAGGGCGGGGGCTGGATCATTGGAGGGGAGGGCGGGAGTTGGATCATTGGAGAGGAGGTTGGGGGTTACAGATTGTTGGAGGGGAGGGCGGGGGCTGGATCATTGGAGGGGAGGGCGGGGGCTGGATCATTGGAGGGGGAGGTTGGGGGTTACAGATTCTTGGAGGGGAGGGCGGGGGCTGGATCATTGGAGAGGAGGTTGGGAGTTACAGATTGTTGGAGGGGAGGACGGGGGCTGGATCATTGGACGGGAGGGCGGGAGTTGGATCATTGGAGAGGAGGTTGGGAGTTACAGATTGTTGGAGGGGAGGACGGGGGCTGGATCATTGGAGGGGAGGTTGGGAGTTGGATCATTGGAGAGGAGGTCAGGGGCTACAGAATGTTGGAGGGGAGGTCGGGGGCTGCAGGTTGTCGGCGAGGTCGGGGGCTGGATCGTTGGATGGGAGGTCGGGGTGGAGGCGAGGTCGGGGGCTGCAGGTTGTCGGCGAGGTCGGGGGCTGGAGGTTGGAGGGGGGAGTCAGAGGTTTGGGGGTTGCGGGGTCGGAAGGACAGAGGGTGGATCGGAGATCGGAGGCCTCATTGGGGAGGGGGGATCGGGGGGAGATCAGAAGGATTGGGTGGTGTCCGATCACGGGGGAGTTGGCAAGGCAGGAACGCTGGATCCAGCAGTTAAGTGGAATGGCACTTACATCCTCGATCCAGCAGTCCTTGCCTCACTTTAGCTGCCGGGTTCCCCGAGGCCTGGGAAACCCGACCAGCCAGAGTTAAATTAGAAATGGTGGATCACCATGAGGTACAGAGCCTCATTATAATATTTAGAGTGCCAACCCGCCTCCTGGGAGTGGATTGGCTACCCGTCCCGTCCCGCTTCCGTTAAACCCGGAAGTAGGCAGGTTGAGGTCAAGATTCAGATTTTTAACTCGTTAACCTTCCACCCGACCCCAACCCACCTGTATTTTGGGGTTAAAATTTCCCCCGCCATTTCAGGTCGATGAAGGTCATCGACCTGAAATATTAACTCTATTTTTCTTTCTACAGATGCTGCCTGACCTGCTGAGTATTTCCAGCATTTTCTGTTTTTAGTCCAGATTTCCAGCATTGGCAGTATTTTGTTTTTATATACATTAGAAAGGTCCTGGCTCTTGCTGGGGTACGGATCCATAGGCACTGGGCACCTTCCTCGATGGTGATTGGGCCTCAATGGTGAGTTTAAGCAGGCTATTTGACTGAGAACGATAGATTTTTGTTAGTTCAGGGTATCACTGGATATGGGGCAAAGGTGGGTAAATGGAGTTGAGGTACAGATCAGCCATGATCTAGTTGAATGGCGGAGTAGGCTTGAGGGACAGAATGGTATCCTCCTGTTCCTATATTTCTAAGAAAATAATTACATCATTCACTTTTTTAAAAATAGGTCATGAAATCCATAACATGTTTGTATCTGCTCTCTGTAAACTCATTTGCTATTGGCAATATTTTACAAGAGCACATGATTCTGGCTTCACAAGGGAGGGGGTGCTGCACTATCTGAGGTGCCGTCTTTAAACTGAGGCCCTGTTTTCCCTCTCAGGTGGACATAAGTGATCCCATGACACTATTTCGAAGAAGAGCAGGGGAGTTCTCTCCAGTGTCTTGGCCAATATTTATCCCTCAACCAACATCATTAAAACAGATTATCTGGTCGTTATCACGTTACTGTTTGTGGGACCTTGCTGTGCACAAATTGGCTTTCCTACATTACAACAGTGACTGCATTTCAAAAGTACTTCATTGGCTGTAATGCACCTATGTTCCTATGTTCCATTATCTTACCTGAGTGCCCATCCTTCATGGCTGAGCTTTGAGCCAGCTGCCCTCGCCTAATGGCCTATTCTTCATGTGTAGGCCTCGATGGTGAGCGGTGCAGGCTATCTAACTGTGAAAGACATCATAACCAAGCTGAATCCTGCCTTCACCCAGTATTGACGCACGTTCACTTTCTAAGAGGAGTCACTGGATGGCGATAAGAATTTGGGGTTGAATTTTTCCCCTTCCTACTGAGTTCCTCTGCAGAGTTAGCTGACTTAGTAGCACCCCTAAGTTAGCTAACTCTGCAGAGCGGACATGACATCTGGGACCTTGCATCTTTAGTATGCATCGTTTGTTCCACACTTGGCAGTGAACTTAACAACTGAGTGACAAGGGGATTGTAAGTATGATTTGTTGAACTTCTCACTCTTGATAAGGTATAGTGTAAAATGTCCGAATATCTGAGATTTGAGACATGACATGTGGTAAGTGTAGCACGTTTGGGAGGTAAAAGGTGACTTTGGACCAATGCTTTCTAAACCTCTCCACCACTGGGGTTTTCCTCGACTCATGTCTGTGTCTGTTGTAGACTAATTGATGGAGATTGATTGCTATGATTAGTCAACAACTCCATTATCGTTGTATCAGGCGACTACCAGGATGGCAGAAGGCAAACTAGATGGACCTTGGTCTTTTTCCGTCTAGCAATTCCTACGGTTCCGATATGATCTGTCACTATCATGCCCAGTACTGCTAGGAAAGCCAGAATTAGTAAGTAGCATAATAAATTGTTTCATTGATCACAGCTGGTGAGAAAGGGGTGCCACAGTTCTTCAGCAACACCTCCCAAACCCGTGACCTCTATCGCCTAGAAGGACAAGAGCAGCAGGGGCGTGGAAACACCACCACCTGCAAGTTCCCCTCCAAGTCACACACCATCCCGACCTGGAAATATATTGCCATTCCTTCATCGTCGTTGGGTCAAAATCCTGGAACTTCCTACCTAACAGCACTGTGGGAGTACCTTCACCACACGGACTGCAGGGGTTCAAGAAGGCAGCTCACTACCACCTTCTCAAGGGCAATTAGGGATGGGCAATAAATGCTGGCCTTGCCAGCGAAGATAATATCGAAGAATTATTATTTTATTAAAGTTGACCTCAGCACCCCTAGGTTAAGGAAAGAAAAATTGCCCATTGTTCCACCTATCCAGTGAATCCCGCTGGAAGTGCATGCGTGTGGTGACTGGTGAAGGCAGGATCGGGTTTAGCCGTGACAGCCTCTTGAAGTAAATTCAATGGGCTGGATTTTGATACTGGGGCAGGCTGGGGTCGTGTTATCCGCTTTTTCGTGTTATCCACCCGACTGCAATTGGATGTGGGAGATTGATGTGATTTTCACTTAATTGGGCAATTGAGTTCCAGCATGTGGGAACCCATGAACCAATTAGTGTTTTCAGTCTAAAAGTCGCCTCTGATGATGTCATCATTGCTACTGCATTGAAGGTCTGCAAAGACTGCCTGGCCTTTGCTGTGAGAGGACCTGGAGGCAAAATGAGCAGCAGCAGCCCTAAGTCTGCTCCCAGATATTTTTGTTGTAGTAGTACCAGTACCAGCGCCGCCGCCACCGCCGCCACTGCCGCCACCACCACAACAGTGGACCTGCAGCTGATAGTCAGCTATCCAAATGTGCTCCCGCCAGGTTTCACATTCGTGGTTCAGAACAGGCGTGCTTCACATAGAAAAAGGGTTAAAATCACAAAGGCCTTTCAAAATGGCATTATAGACGCAATTTAGTGCTTGTTAAGGGCCGTAGCAGCCTATCCCGCCTCTTAGAGGCGGGACGGAGTCGGGACCAGCAGACACGATTTAATGAAAATTGCGTGGAGACGGGATGGAGGCGGGCTTGTGCCTGCCCGCCAGTTTTTGCAATTTTAACCCCCCACACGCCTCCAACCCCGCCTCCACGGGTCAATGAAAATTCTGCCCATAGAATGATAAAATCATACAGCACAGAAGGAAGCCGTTCGGCTCATTAAGCCTGTGCCGGCTCTTTGAAAGAACTATCTAATTAGTCCCACTCCCCTCTCCTCACAACCCCCACCCGCCCCCAGCCAGCTCTTGCCCCATAGCCTTGCAAATTTTCCAATTCCCGGCTGACACTCACTGTTGAAGGTCAAATATAAGAATGGTGACTGGTGCAGATGCAGCAATGGCCTAGGATGGAATCAGCATTTTCAGGAAAGGAGGAGCTGAGGGGGTTGGTGGGGCTGGGGTGGGGCGGGGGGTTGGGGAGTATTGGGGGCGCGGTTGGAGGAGGGGCGTTGGGGAGAAGAAAGAATAAAGAAAAAAAATGAAGCTTATAAATGATTCACAAAAACAATCTGGTCAGACGTCTCAAAGTAACACCGAGCATTCCGATCTGTAAAACGGGGCTGTGTTGATGCCAATAACAAGGTTGGAGAAAAGTCACTGGAGAATTAGAATAACGTCTTTAAATTCCTTTCTGTTTGGGCAATCTCAAAGCAGTTCTTAGTGGGCAATAACTGCTGGCCTTGCTAGCGATGCCCGTATCCCAAGAATGAACAAAAAAAAGATTGCCTGAGGGTAACATTTTTACTGACTTGTTCTGGGAACTTCGTTGAAATCTTAAAACCTCAATTAAGGATTAAAATAAGTGTTTTGACAGGCATGTACTGACTTCCCCCCCCACCCCCTTAGTTAAGGATTAAAATAAGTGTTTTGACAGGCATGTACTGACTTCCCCCCCACCCCCTTAATTAAGGATTAAAACAAGTGTTTTGACAGGCATGTACTGACCTCCCCCCCCACCCCCTTAATTAAGGATTAAAATAAGTGTTTTGACAGGCAAGAAGGACAAGAGCAGCAGGTGCATGGGAAAACCACCAATTCAGTGCTCCCCTCCGAGTCACGCACCATCCCGACTTGAAAATATATCACCGTTCCTTCATCGTCACTGGGTCAAAATCCTGGAACTCCTTCCCTAACAGCATTGTGGGAGTACCTTCACCACACAGACCGCAGCGGGTCAAGAAGGCGGCTCACCACCACCGTCCCAAGGGCAATTAGGGAGGGGCAATAAATGCTGGCCTTGCCAGTGACGCCCACATCCCATGAATGAATAAAAATCAATGCTCGCTGTGGTGTATTTTAATTATTTATCCAGCAAATTGTGGTGTGAATTCGCCACTAGAGGATCAGAGCACAATGGTCTATTTTATGGTGTTTGTGGCCAATATCTCATGTCAAGAAAGATGCCAAGGCCTTGGAGAGAGTGCAAAGGAGATTTACCAGAATGGTACCAGGGATGAGAGACTTCATTATGTGGAGAGACTGCAGAGGCTGTGATTGTTCTCCTTCGAGCAAAGAAGATTAAAGAGAGATTTGATCTAGGTATTCAAAATGATATGGGCCCGAAATTCAGTAGCGCTCCGTTTGGGGCGCTAACTTTTAACTTTTTGAAAAATTAGCGCCCGGCGAAATCCATTGAAAAATGTTGCAAAATTGGGCGTTTTCGCCCCAGGAGTGAAGCGGGGCGGTAAATGAGGCGCTAATGGTCTCAGTGCAGCGCTGCAGGGGCGCTAATGCCAGAGCGCTACCCAATTTCAGCTGACTTGCGTTCAGCAATCAGCCTTCAAGCCTTGACTCGAGCTTATTCCAGTTCTTAAAGGGGAGGTAATTTCAAGCTGCAGCTGCTCATTATCAGCATTGCTGCTCTTGAGTGTGAGCTCTCAGCTACTGAGACAGCTCTGTGCCATGGCTGCTGAGAGGGAGAGGGAGAGGGAGAGGGAGAGGGCTACTCGACTCAACGATGTGGAATTGGATATGTTCAGCAGCTTATCTGACAATGTCTCAGCAGAGTTATGGCCGACAAAATGTTTCCCCAAGATGGCGCCTTTAAATAGCCGACTCCCGACTGCAACTCGACAGCTGATGCTGTCGTTGTTAGCGCCAGGCGGTAAATGAGGGGGCGGGGCCGAATTTTGCTTCCGGGGCGCTAACGGGGCACTGCGCATGGCAATGACGTCATCATTGCCGGGCGTGGCCGGGCGGGGCGGTACCTACAGGAGCGGGCCGCTAACTCTTAGCACCTCCGCAAAAAACCCGGCCCAATTTAGCGCGGGGCGCTAATATCGCCGCATCCGGGCGAAAATCCATTTGTGCTTCATTAGCGCCCCATGGAGGCGCAAATGGCAAGTACAAAGCAGCTGAATTTCGCGCCCTAAGGGTTTTTGATAGAGAAGGCAGGGAGAAACTGTTTCCACTGGCAGGACGCAGATTTAAGATAATTGACAAAAAATGCAGGGGGAAAATGAGGAAAAATTTTTTTACAGAGCGAGTTGTTGTGATCTGTTATGCACTGCCTGAAAGTTTGTTGGAAGCAGATTCAATAATAATTTTCAATAGGGAATTGGATAAATACTTGAAAAGGAAAAATTTGCAGGGCTTTGGGGAAAGAGCAGAGGAGTTGAATTAATTGGATAGCTCTCCCAAAGAGACACGATGGGCCGAATGGCCTCCTTCTGTGCTGTAAGAGTCTATGATCTCCATTGCAGAGAATTACAGGCCTATATGTTGCAGCATCATAAATGTGATCAAAAGGAAAGGGCAGATTTTCCTTTCTCGCACTTGAATGCTAAACAAGTGACAGGAGTGCATGGAGGAAAATTGGGTGGGTAGGACCACATGCCCATAATGGGGGCCGGGCCGATTTTCCGCCCATTTAAGATGGAGCATCGGCCAGGCTCCATTACAGTCCACACCTGATTTCCGTGTACGTGCTCCATGCAGAAGGTTACTTGGCACCCAAGCACAAAAGAGGAAAACCTGCCTCAAGCATGTCTATATAAAGCAACCAGAGCAATTCCTTCTCCCCTACAGTGGGTGTGGCAAAGGGAAAATAAAACACTTCTTGCAAGTTGTGGCTGAGCTGCCTTGTTAGTGTAGGACAGAGAAGGGGCTTCACTTGGTGTTGCCAAGTCCATTTGGTCATATTCCTGCAGGTTTCGTCGCGTGTCCTCCCGCCTCCAACTGTCCCGCCCACTCAAACAGCCTATTTTCCCCATCTCCAATATTTCTGTAGCTAATAGATGAAATTGTTTGCAGAAAGTAAAATAAAGAGACACTTTTTTTAAATGCCCCTATGATTTTTCTCCTCGGTTGCTCCCTGCAGTGTCCGGGAGATTAATGGAGACGCCAGGATAGTTGGCAACCCTAGCTTCACTCTGCATGTAAACCACCCTAAATCTGACAAGGGAGTGCTTGATTCGGACACGGGATGCCCGATGTGGGAAATGATCCATTATAGCAACAACAACAACTTATATTTATATAGTGCCCTTAGCGTAGTAAAACGTCCCAACGTTATCAAACAAAATCAAAGGCTATGGGGATAGGGCAGGAAATGGAGTTGAGGTAGAAAATCAGCCATGATCTTATTGAATGGCAGAGCAGGCTCAAGGGGCTGTGTGGCCTACTCCTGCTCCTATTTCTTATGTTCTTAAAATTTGACACTGAGCCACATAAGGTGATATTAAGACAGGTGACCAAAAGCTTGGTCATAAGAGATAAGGAGCGGCTTAAAGGAGGAGAGAGAGGTGGAGTGGTTTAGGGGGGAATTCAAGAGCTTAGGGCCTAGGCAGCTGAAGGCACGGCCGCCAATGGTGGAGCGATTATAATCAGGGATGTGCAAGAGGCCAGAATTGGGGGAGCGCAGAGATTCGGAGGGTTGTAGGGCTGGAGGAGGTTACAGAGATAGGCAAGGACAGAGCCATGAAGGGATTTGAACACAAGGATGAGAATTTTAAAATCGTGGTGTTGCCAGATCGGGAGCCAATGTATATCAGCGAGCACAGGGGTAATGCGTGAACAGCACTTGGTGCAAGTCACTCGACGAAGCTCAAAATTCCCGAAAAGAAGTTTTTCTTTAAAAATTCCTCTTGATTCTCCTGGTTATAAAGATGAATGAAAGGTAGTGTGCACTGAGACATCTTTAAAATTAACAATGAAAGGCAGGTTCCATTAAAAAGTGATATGCAATATAAAAACAGTGAATCTACCATTTGTGCATCATATACCCATTTCAACTGGCCATTAATTTTAATTGAACAAATACCTTTTTTGCTTAACGAGCATGATAACGTTTGGGGATATGTAAATTTTTATGAAAGAACTTACATGCCTATAAGATTCGACGTTGACAGCTTTACAGCGGAGATCTGTGTATAAATATTTGCTTTGATTACAGCATATTGCTGAGCTCTGTACCAGTCTTTATTGACGCCGTGATACAGCAAGCTTTGGCGGCTCGTGTCTTGGGCCAACTTGGAGTTTTAGTACAATAACTTGCTAGGTCATTAAAAGCAACCTGCCCCGCGCTTAATGAACATGTCCCAATTCTTCCAGCAAGCGAAAAGGGACTCTACATAAAAAAGCTCCTTTCGACGGCCATTAGCTAATGAGTCTCATAAACTCTGACGAAAGAATCGCAAGTTTTTTTTTTAAGTGCCGGGTCTGGGGCGGAATTTTATTCGTTTTAATTTCAGTAAGTTTCCCATTTTAAGAGTGAAAGCCCCTCAGTCTGCCACTCAGATCATCCGCTTTACATTATTCATACACTAATAGCCCTCGGGCAATATTAAAATTGAGAGGATAGAAAAATGAACAAGCAGGGTAGATAATTAAGGTAACGTCCCCTGCAGCACTTAACGCATCAACAAATGAGAGTCTCCACCACCCCCCTTCAGTTCACAATAACACGATTACGAATCCACATTCATACAGTGACATGAACAGTCGACTATTCTACAAAGTGTAGCCTTGTCTGCGCAGTGCGGTCATTTGCTGAATAATGAAATATCCTGTATCGACGTCAATACATCCGAATGAGGAGTAAGTAGATAATCAGTATCATTGTGGTGTGAAAACAAAACAGACCCCTCTCCATCGCCCAAGTGATCCCCTTCTAATGTCAAACATCTCCCAGTATAATAGCCCTTATGTTCAACATAAACCAATTAGGACCACTGGCATTTATTTTTCAGTCCTATTACAATGGAAAATGTTAAGGGAAATATAGTCAGTGTCGAGGTAATACAAAGCCTGTGTTATTACAGACCCTGTGTCATTACATAAGGTTATAGTCCAACAGTTTTATTTGAAATCACAAGCTTTCGGAGCTATCGATTGCTCCTTCCTCAGGTGAAGTAAATTAGATACAGAATCGCCAAAGCATATATAGATAGAGAACAAAGCATGTGTACCTTACAATTGCAGACCACTAAATTAAATCATTTAATTTAGTGGTCTGCAATTGTAAGGTACACATGCTTTGTTCTCTATCTATATATGCTTTGGCGATTCTGTATCTAATTTACTTCACCTGAGGAAGGAGCAATCGATAGCTCCGAAAGCTTGTGATTTCAAATAAAACTGTTGGACTATAACCTGGTGTTGTGCGACCTCTCAATTTTGTCCACCCCAGTCCAACACCGGCATCTCCGCATCATTACATAAGAACATAAGAAAAAGGAGCAGGAGTAGGCCATACGGCCCCTCGAGCCTGCTCCGCCATTCAATAAGATCATGGTTGATCATCGACCTCAACTCCACTTTCCCGCCCGATCTCCATATCCCTTGATTCCCCTAGAGTCCAAAAATCTATTTATCTCAGCCTTGAATATACTCAAAGGGCTGGATTTTGTCAATGGGGACGTGATGGAGGCGGGACTCCCACTTTTTGGGTTGTAGTCCCGCCTCCATCGACTTGTGGCCAACCCACTGTATTTTCCCTTGATTGAACTTGTTAAGCCCGCCCAGCGGGCTTAGCAGGCCAATCAAAGGTCCCTTGGATACAGGTGACGTCAGCCATTGATATTTCATTTGTCAAGAGCTTTTGACAGATGAAATTTCAGCGTTTGACAGCTCTGTGAAGCTGTCAAACACTGACAATATGATTTCTAACGTGAGTCCCTGTACTTAGACTCAGTTAGAAATCAATCCAGCACAGAAAGCAGAGACTGCAGCTTTTGACAGCACCGCGGCCATTCTGCTTTCTGTGCCGGTGATGTCAGGCTAACTGGCTTGTACTTCCCTGTTTTCACTCTCCCTCCTTTCTTGAATAGTGGTGTTACATTTGTGACCTTCCAATCCGCTGGGACTGTTCTAGAATCTATGGAATTTTGGGAGATCAAAACCAATCCATCCACTATCTCTTCAGCCACCTCTTTTAGAACCGTAGGATGTAGGCCGTCAGGTCCAGGGGATTTGTTGGCTTTTAGTCCCATTAGTTTCTCTAGTACTTTTTCTCTACTTATATTGATTATGTTAAGTTCCTCACCCTCATTAGACCCTTGGTTCCCCACCATTTTTGGTATGCTTTTTGTGTCTTCTACTGTGAAGACTAATACAAAATATTTGTTTAACATTTCTGCCATTTCCTTATTCACCATAATAATTTCTCCTGTCTCAGCCTCTAAGGGGGAAAAATTAGATCGCGCCCCGTTTGGGGCGCAAATATCGTCTGGACGCAAATATTAGCGCCTGGCGCTAATTATCGCCACTGACTGGAAACTTCACTTTTACCGCCCCGGGAGGTGAGTGGAGCGCTAAATCAGGCGCTACACACCTGTCTTAAGGCGCAAAGGCCGAGCAGTGAGGCGCTAACTCAGCGCGCGAGCGCAGCGCAGGTGCTGCCAGTTAGCGAGGGAACACAGACACACTGGCGCCGGCCAGTTCTTAAAGCGGGGGGGCCAACTTGCTCCCCAGCCACACCCTGCTCATTGCAGCCTTGAATCTCGGCCTGGAGAGACCTGTGAATCCATTTTGCTGCCAAGGATGGAGAGGGTGAGAGAACGAGATCAGCACTTCACCGAGCAGGCCTTGGATGCTCTGGTTGGCGCGGTGGAGCGCAGAAGATGTATACTCTTCCCTGAGAGTGGCAGGAGGCCTTTGCCACGCGAGTACAGAAGAGTGTGGAGGGAGGTGGCTCAGAGCGTCTCCTCCAGGAGCATGGTGCCCAGGACCCATGTTCAATGCCGCAAAAAGTTCAACGACCTCACTCGGGTCGTCAGGGTGAGTGGCTTTTTCTCAATACCTCTCCATCCCTCCATCTCAACCTCATTCTATGGCCAGAGGGTCTTAAAACCCCAATGCACAACACTCATCCAACACCTATGGCCCTTTCATGAAACACACACACACATTCCATCTTTGCATACAGTAAGGGCTATTCACCTATGGGAGGCACATCAGGCAAGACCATGGCTGCATACATTAAGGGCTATTCACCTATGGGAGGCACATCAGGCAAGACCATGGCTGCATACAGTAAGGGCTATTCACCTATGGGAGGCACATCAGGCAAGACCATGGCTGTATATTTACTCAGATGCTGTCCTTTTTCTTGCAGGCCAAGCTGGCGCATAATAGGAGACAGCAGCAGCGGACAGGTGGAGGGCGGCCTCAGCTGCAACCCCTCAGCGATCTTGAGGAGCGCGTCCACAGGATTGTGGCAAGCCGGGTGATCGGTCCCGTCGCCACTGGAGACGCCGACCCCGTTCTGGACAGCAATGGTAAGGTCATCACCTTTTTGTCCTCTGTCCTTCCACTTGTCCCTCACAACACCAGCCTTTGACACTTTCAATCCAACTTGCTAACTCGCTGCACTTATTCCTCCCTTACTGCCACCCTGTCCTCACGCTAAAGCCACTCTTGTACCTCCCTGCTTTCAGATGGTGATTCACCAGCTGAGGAGACGGGCCCTGAAGCTGCCAGTGGGAGTGAAGCTGCAGCCGAGGAGGAAGAGGAAGCCGGAGCATCAGTGCCACCCTCTCCCGAGGAAGCCCATGCCCACACTGGGAACACGCCTTCCCTGGAGGGGAGCAGGGGGGAAGGGTCTGATGAGGGTGAAGCTCCAGGACCCAGCGGGCTGCAGCAACGCCATGGGGGTAGGGAAGAACGGGGGCCTTCTCCCCAGAGGGAGAGTATGCCAGAGACTCCTACTGCAATGGACACAGAGGAGGAGCGGCTCATGGCTGAAATGAACACCCAGGCGGTGGGCATGCACACTGAGCTCATGGGTGCAGTGGGAAGGGTGCCCGAATGCATTGAGTCACTGGCAAGGAGTGTGGAGCACTTCGCTGTAGCACAGGCGGATGCCACACTAACGCTTAGTGCTGCAATTCAGTCACTGACTGCCGTGATCCCATCTCTGACTACTCTCATGCAGACTCAGATTGAGGCCACGCGAGCACTGACTGCTGCCAACCTCGATGGTTCGTTCACATGTCCCCGGGGCTCTCACTGCGCCGCAGCAGGCCAGCAATCTGTGCTCCAGCAGATTGCTCCGGATGCTGAAGTGCTGCCCCGTGGGAGTGCCAGTGTGTTGGGCGAGCAGGGAGTTGCTGTCCTCTCTCACGATGACAGCATTCTTGCTGCCAACACTGTCACTTCTCCACTGCACTTGCCACCGCCTGTAGGACAGACTGCTGCCGCCCATGCAGAGTTGGTGCAGTCTGCAGCCGGGCCCTCTAGGCCCAGAACTGGTCGAGTCCGTCCTTCAAGGGCATCTGCAGTGTCAGGGTCTGACGATCAGCAGCCTTCCACCAGCCTTGCTGCAGCCACTGAGATCCCATTACGGAGGAGCAGTAGGGTTAGAAGGGGGGAAGTGCGCAAGGGAAGGAGATCACCCTCGAAGGGCAAAAAGTAGGAGGTGTGACAAAATGCTGGTCATTTTTTTATTAAAGGCCGAGGTTCGTGGTCCAACTTTTGTCTAGTGTTTTGGACATTATCTCCAGGTTGTGAGAACCAGTTATGTTAATGACTGTTTTTTTGTGTTTATTTCTATGAGTTTGTCATGAGGAAATGACACACACAGAGTTTGTAAAATAAATAAGTTTTTGTATTCAAAATATACATGTTTGGTGTTTGGAATCATTGGTGCCTTGGCCGGCTTAGGGGTTGCGTGCTGGGTTCATTGATGTTGTTAGCAATGGCAGAAGCCATTTCCACAGCAGGGGCCCAAGAAGCGGCTTGCTATCAGCCGTTGACGGACGGCCCTTGCAGTTTAACCATTGTGGGCCGCCCTCCCGCCTTGGTGCTGCTGATGATCATCCTCCTCGTCCTCTTCCTCCTCTTCCTCCTCCTCCTCTGGTGGTGCTACAAGGCCTGGTGGCATTGGCTGGGTCCTGACGATTGCCATGTTATGCAACATGCAGCACACAACTACGAAGTTGGATACTCGCTCAGGCGAGTACTGCAGGGCTCCTCCAGAATGGTCGAGACAGCGGAACCGTTGCTTCAGCACGCCGATTGTGCGCTCAATGATGTTCCTGGTAGCTTGATGGCTCTCATTGTACCGCAGCTCAGCAGGGGTGTTGGGCATATGGAGCGGTGTCATCAGCCAGGTGCTCAGTGGATACCCCTTGTCCCCGAGAAGCCAACCAACTGGCTGATGCGGTGCCTCGAAAAGTTCTGCCACAGTAGTCTGGCGCAGGATGAAAGCATCGTGGCAGCTGCCAGGATAGTGGGCATTGACAGCGAGTATCAGCTGTCTGTGGTCACAGACCAACTGAACATTCAAGGAATGGAACCCCTTTCTGTTCCGGAATTCCTCGGCATTCTCATGTGGAGCACGCAAAGCCACTTGCGTGCAGTCAATGGCGCCCTGCACCATGGGGAAGCCCGCTATCCTCGCAAAGCCCAGAGCGCGGTCACGCTGCTTGTCTGGGGTCATGGGGAAAGAGATGAACTCTCGTCTCCTTTTAAAGAGGGCATTTGTGACCTGCCAGATGCAGCAATGCACCGCAAACTGGGAGATATTGGCGAGGTCCCCAGCAGCAGCTTGAAATGAGCCAGTAGCATAGAAGTTGAGAGCCACTGTGACCTTTACTGCCACCGACAGAGACGTCCTGGACCTCAGTTGAGGCTGCAGATCTGGCTGCAGCAGGTGGCAGAGCTCAGTGACCACCTCCTTGCTGAATCGCAGCCTTCGCAAACACAGCTCCTCAGACATATGAATGTAGGAGAGCTGTTCACGATATACCCTGGGAGGGTAAGCTCTCCTGTACATACGCCTGTTGGCCCTCCTCCGTCTGGCCATCATTGCCACTCTCTCTCTGCGTCTCTGTGTACTCCGATTCAGCTGGAGCAGGACGACGCCCCCAATCAGTGCAGCCCCCATAGTCTCTTTGCAAGCAAAGTTATGAAGGACAGCAACCAAAGTAGCAGCAAAGTTAGGATCAGTAGGCAAAACTACCTCACAAAGCGTTGACTCAATGCAGAAGTCTCTCTTTCTCTCTCTCCGAATCTCTCTCTCTCTCTCAGAACGAGTGGTGCAAAAATGTCAACCACAGAAAAAGACAGGAAGAGGCCCCCTTTAAATAGCGCCCCCCCCAGCCCCACAGCGATTGATCGCGTTCCAGTCTTCCGGTTGTTGGATGCGCCAGGCGGTAAGGCAGGGGGCGCCACTCAATTTCCGCTCCGGGGCGCCACAAGGGCGTTGCACCATGGAATGACGTCACAATCTGCGCGCGCAGGTGGTCGCAGCGGTAAGGTTTAGCGCCGCCGCACAATGTCTAGTTAAGTTCCCGAGTGGCGCAAACATCGCTGCGCCCGGGTGCTAGCAGCTTTGCGCCCCATTAGCGCCCTCTTAAGGCGCTAACGGGAGGCACAACCAACTGAATTTTTACCCCTAAGGGACCAATGTTTACTTTTGCTACTCCCTTCCTTTCTACATACTTGTAGAAGCTCTTACAATCTGCTTTTATATTTCTTGCTAGTTTTCTCTCATATTCTGTTTTTTTCCCTTTTTATCAATTTTTTGGTCATCCTTTGCTGGTTTCTGAGACTCTCCCAATCCTCAGGCTTACTACTATTCTTCGCAACATTATAAGCTTCTTCTTTCAATCTAATGCTATCCTTAACTTCTTTAGTTAGCCATGGTTGGATCACTTTTCCTGTGGAGTTTTTGTTTCTCAATGGAATGTATTTTTGTTGAGAATGATGAAATATTTCTTTAAATGCTAGCCACTGTTTATCTACCGCCATACCTTTTAATCTATTTTTCCAATCTACCTTAGCCAACTCGCCCCTCATACCTATGTAATTGGCTTTATTTAAGTTTAAGGCTCTAGTTTCAGACTTAGGCAATTCACTCTCAAACTTAATGTGAAATTCTATCATATTATGATCACTCTGCCCCAGAGGATCCTTTACTATGAGATTGCTAATTAACCCTGTCTCATTACACAATACAAGATCTAAAATAGCCTGTTCCCTGGTTGGTTCCATGACATATTGTTCTAGGTAACTGTCCCAAATGCATTCCATGAACTTGTCCTCCAGACTACCTTTGCCAATTTCATTTATCCAGTCTATATGAAGATTAAAGTCCCCCACAATTATTGCATTACCTTTGTTACAAGCTCCTACTATTTCTTTATTAATATTCTGTCCAACAGTATAGCTACTATTAGGGGGCCTCTATACTACTCCCACCAGTGTTTTCTGCAACTTGTTATTCCTTATCTCCACCCATACTGATTCTACTTCCTGATCTTCTGAGCCAAGATCCTTTCTCTCTACTGTCCTTATGTCATCCTTTATTATCAGGGCTATTCCCCCTCCTTTTCCATTCTGCCTGTCTTTTCGAAATTACAGAGCCTGCATCATTACAGACCCTGTGTTATTACAGACCCTGTGTCATTACAGAGCCTGTGTCATTATACAGCCTGTCATGACAGACCCTGTGTCAATACAGAGCCTGTATCATTACAGCCCCTGTGTTATTACAGCCTCTGTGTTATTACAGTTCCTGTGTTATTACAGAGCAAGTGTCACCTTTATCAAATCACCTAGTAATCTTCTCAGTTACCTCTGGTCAGAGGGTAGGCTGCCTTCTTTGTCATTAGGAGGCGGAGGGAACTTCCCAAGTAGGGCACAAATCCATCTGATTTACCTTACCCTGTGAGGAGCTGGCGCAACCTCCGCCTGTCTACCTCCTGCCCCAGCCCATCAGAGCTCTGTGCTGGTGTGTTTCAGCGTTCAACTCTGGGCTCGATTTTAACTCCCAGGCAGGAACACAACAAAGCGTGCAGCATGCCCATCCAGGAGCGGCTGCGAGCAGGCTCGGCCCATTTTAACGACCGGGCCTCATTAGCATGCCGCTTGCCAACTTCCTGACCAAAAGTGCCGGGAAGTCGGTGGGAAGTGGCTGTCCGGCCATTAGAAACAGAGGGGAATCCCAGTTGTTCCCCGGCACAGAGGGGAATCCCGGTTGGGATGGGGTGGGGGGTGCGGGGGGAAGGTCCAGGGCAGGGAAGGCTCCTTGTTGACTTGTGGGGCCTGGAGGAGTACTTGAAGAACCTGTCTTGCTGGGCCTCTTCTGGCACTGGCTGCTGTTGCTGACAGGTTTGGTCTAGCGGGGAAGCCACCACTGTTCCCCTTGCTCAGGCCTCAGGTGAAAATGGCAGGTTAGGCCCCGATGGTGTAATTGGAGCCCGATCTGCATATTTAAAGAGGACATCGCTGGTTTGGGGCTAGTGTCCTCATTGCCTGCAATTTAAAATTGCAATCAGCCAAATTGGGGCAGGTAAGGCATGGGTAAGTCTTCCCACTCCATTTTAACTGCCCCCGCACTCCCCCCCCCCCCCACCCAATTATCGTCAGGCAGAGATGTTCAAATCAAGCCCATTGCATCAGTGCAATTAGTAGTTTTTCTTGTAATTAAAAAAGGTTCTCAGGAAATATCCATTTGCAATAGGAAGTATTCACAAACAGAAGTATGATTGTTTCGGACCTATTTTGGGGAGAGGTGCCAATCAACGTCCTTACTGCTTTTAGTATATGTAAGCATTATATCACGCTGAAATCATATATTTATCAAATGGGAAAATAATACTGCAGAGGAGTAAAATCTGAAAGGCAGAAATTATAGCATCACTTAATGAAATGGTTAGTCAATATAGCAAAGGACTGATGTGCAGAATTAAATCAGAAAGGCTAGTAAAATATGAATAGATTGGACTGCAGCAGCGATCGTGTAGGATGCAGGATGACAGACTCCAAAGCAAGTGCTGCCACAGCAGAATTGGAATGGCGAAGACAGCAGCTTGTTTCGTGATAGGCGCATCCATTGTAGAACAGATTATGGAATTTTGCTCCGTGACATTTTTAAATTAGAAATGAGGAATCTGAACTGAGTCTCATTTGAAGAACCTTCACATCTCCTCGGTATCAGATGATGAACATTATGTGAAAAACTGAGGCAAAAAAACACATAATGGGCTGGATTTTACTGGAGTGGTGCATCTTGCAGCATGCCCTGTTAGACCTGCTCGTACATGGTTATGTTTTTAAACTTTTTTACACCGTTACTTGCTGGAAGTGTGAGCTCATAACAGAACGATGAGGGCAACGGTGCATCTGGGACCTTGGTGAACTAAGGGACCAACAGTCTATCTCCTTAACCAATGAGTCATAGAATTATTAGAATCATAGAATGGTTACAGCACAGAAGGAGGCTATTCCGCCCGTCGAGCCTGTGCCGGCTCCCTGCAAGAGCACTTCAGCTACTCCCACTCCCCGCCCTTTCTCAATAGCCCTGCAAATTTTTTTCCTTCAGGTACTTATCCAATTCCCTATTGAAAGCCACAATTGAATCTGCCTCCACCACCCTCTCGGGCAGTGTATTCCAGATCCTAACCACTCGCTGCATAAAAAAGTTTTTCCTCATGTCGCCTTTGGTTCTTCTGCCAATCACCTTAAATCTGTGTCCTCTGGCTCTCGACCCTTCCGCCAATGAGAACAGTTTCTCTCTATCTACTCTGTCTAGACCTCTCATGATTTTGAACACCTCTATCAAATCTCCCCTCAACCTTCTCTGCTCCAAGGAGAACAACCCCAGCTTCTCCAGTCTATCCACGTAACTGTAGTCCCTCATTCCTGAAACTATTCTTATAAATCTTTTCTACACCCTCTCTAAGGCCTTCACATCTTTCCTAAAGTGTGGTGCCCAGAATTGGACACAATACTCCAGTTGAGGTCAGACCAGTGTTTTGTAAAGGCTTATCATAACTTCCTTGCTTTAGTACTCTATGCCTCTATTTATGAAGCTCAGAATCCCATATGCTTTTTTAACTGTTTTCTCAATGTGCCCTACCACCTTCAATGATTTGTGCACATATATGCCCAAGTCTCTCTGTTCATGCACCCCCTTTAGAATTGTACCTTTAGTTTATATTGCCTCTCCTCATTCTTCCTACCAAAATGTATCACTTTGCACTTTTCTGCATTAAATTTCATCTGCCACGTGTCCACCCATTCCACCAGCCTGTCTACATCCTCTTGAAGTCTATCACTATCCTCGTCACTATTCACTATACTTCCAAGTTTTGTGTCATCTGCAAATTTTGAAATTGTACCCTGTACACCCAATTCCAAGTCATTAATATATATCAAGAAAAGCAATGGTCCTAGTACCGACCCCTGGGGAACACCACTGTGTACCTTCCTCCAGTCCGAAATACAATCGTTCAGCACAACTCTGTTTCCTGTCACTTAGCCAATTTCGTATCCATGCTTCCACTGTCCCTTTTATTCCATGGGCTTCAACTTTGCTGGCAAACCTATTATGTGGCACTTTATCAAATGCCTTTTGGAAGTCCATGTACACCATGTCAACTGCATTGCCCTCATCAACCCTTTCTGTTACCTCAGCAAAAAAACTCAATCAAATTAGTTAAACACAATTTGCCTTTAACAAATCCGTGCTGACTTTCCTTAATTAATCCACACTTGTCCAAGTGACTGTTAATTTTATCCCTGATTATCATTTCGAAAAGCTACCCCTCCAACGAGATTAAATTGACTAGCCTGTAGTTGCTGGTTTATCCTTACACCCTTTTTTGAACAATGGTGTAACATTTGCAATTCCCCAGTCCTTTGGAACCACCCCCGTATTTAAGGAGGATTGCAAGATTATGGCCAGTACCTCTGCAATTTCCACCTTTACTTCCCTCAGCATCCTAGGATGCATCCCATCCAGTCCTGGAGACTTATCTACTTTAAGTACAGCCAGCCTTTCTAGTACCTCCTCTTTATCAATTTTTATCCCATCCAGTATCTCAACTACCTCCTCTTTCACTATGACTTTGGCAGCATCTTCTTCCTTGGTAAAGACAGATGCAAAGTACTCATTTACTACCTCAGCCATGCCCTCTGCCTCCATGCGTAGATCTCCTTTTTGGTCCCTAATCGGCCCCACCCCTCCTCTTACTACCTGTTTACTATTTATATGCCTATAGAAGACTTTTGGATTTCCTTTTATGTTTGCTGCCAATCTATATTCATACTCACTCTTTGCCCCTCTTATTTTCTTTTTCACTTCCCCTCTGAACTTTCTATATTCAGCCTGGTTCTCACTTGTATTCTCAACCTGACAACTGTCATATGCCCCCTTTTTCTGCTTCATCTTTCGTCATCCAGGGAGCTCTGGCTTTGGTTGCATTACCTTTCCCCCTCATGGGAATGTACCTCGACTGTACCTGAACCATCTCTTCTTTAAAGGTAGCCCATTGTTCGATTACAGTTTTGCCTGCCAATCTTTGATTCCAATTTACCCGGGACAGATCCATTCTTAACCCACTGAAATTGGCCCTCCTCCAATTAAGTATTTTTACTCTAGATTGCTCCTTGTCCTTTTCCATAGCTAATCTAAACCTTATGATACTATGATCACTGTTCCCTAAATGTTCCCCTACTGACACTTGCTCCACTTGACCTACCTCATTCCCCAGAACCAGATCCAGCAATGCCTCCTTCCTCGTTGGGCCAGAAATGTACTGATCAAGAAAGTTCTCCTGAACACACTTCAGAAATTCTTCCCCTTCTCTGCCCTTTACACTATTTCTATCCCAGTCTATATTAAGGTAAAACTGAGAAGTCGCACAACACCAGGTTATAGTCCAACAGGTTTATTTGAAATCACAAGCTTTCTATATTCAGCCTGGTTCTCACTTGTATTCTCAACCTGACAACTGTCATATGCCCCCTTTTTCTGCTTCATCTTTCGTCATCCAGGGAGCTCTGGCTTTGGTTGCATTACCTTTCCCCCTCGTGAAAGCTTGTGATTTCAAATAAAGCTGTTGGACTATAACCTGGTGTTATGCGACTTCTCACATTTGTCCACCCCAGTCCAACACCGGCATCTCCGCATCATGGCCTATATTAGGGTAGTTGAAGTCCCCCATGATCTCGATAGTTCTTGCACCTCTCTAATTTCTCTGTAAGTTTGTTCCTCTATATCCTTCCCATGAGTTGATGGCCTATAGAATACATCTAGTAGTGTAATGACATCTCTATTGTTTCTTAACTCTAACCAAATAGATTCTGTCCTTGGCCCCTCCAGGACATCCTTTCTCTCCAGCACTATAATATTTTCCTTATTCAATACTGCCACCTGACCAGCTTTCTTTCTTTCCCTATCTTTCGTGAACACCTTGGGGGAAAAATTTGGTTGGTTTGCGCCTCCCATTAGCGCCCTAAGAGGGCGCTAATGCAGCACAAAGCAACTAGCACTTGGACGCGGCGATGTTTGCACCGCTCGCGAAATTGACTAGAGTTTTTGCAGCAGCGCAAAAGTTTATCACCCCGATCTCCTGCGCCTGCAGATCTTGACGTCAGTCGAGCGTGCAATGCCCTGGTGACGCCCCGGACCGGATATTGAGTGGCACCCCCCTCCTTTCCGCCTGGCGCAAGCAACGGCAGGAATACTGGGACGTTTCCTAGTTGGTGAGGGGTTGGGTGGGTGCTATTTAAAGACGCCCTCGTCCTGGCTTTTTCTGTGGTAGACATTTTTGCACCACTCATTCTGACAGAGAGAGAGATTATGAGAGAGAGAGAGAGAGAGACTTCTACATAGAATCAATGCTGTGTGAAGTAGTTTTGGCTACTGAGCATCACTTTGCAGGTACTTTTGGATTTGACCTTCATTACTTCGATTGCCAAGAGACTTTGAGGGCTGCACTGATTCGGGTGTCATCCTGCACCTGCAGAATCGGAGGCAACAGAGACGCAGAGAGAGAGTGGCAATCATGGCCAGACGGAGGAGGGCCAACAGGCCTCTGCACAGGAGACCTTACCCTCCCAGGGTATTCCAGGAACAATTCTCCGACATTAATTTGTCTGAGGAGCAGTGTTTCCGCAGGCTGCGCTTCAGCAAGGAGGTGGTCACTGAGCTCTGCCATCTGCTGCAGCCAGATCTGCAGCCTCTACTGAGATCCAGGATGTCTCTGTCGGTGGCAGTGAAGGACACAGTGGCTCTGAATTTTTATGCCACCGGCTCCTTTCAAGCAGCTACTGGGGACATCGCCAATATCTCCCAGTTCGCGGTCCATTGCTGCATCCGTCAGGTCACAAATGCCCTCTATAAAAGGAGACGCCAGTACATCACTTTCCCGATGACCCGGGCCAAAAAGCATGAATGCGCATTGGGCTTTGCGAGGATAGCGGGCTTCCCCATGGTGCAGGGCGCCATTGACTGCACGCATGTGGCATTGCGGGCACCGCATGAGAATGCAGAGGTTTTCCGAAACCGCAAGGGGTTCCACTTGGTCCAATTGTTCTGTGACCACAGACAGCTGATACTCTCTGTCAATGCCCGCTATCCTGGCAGCAGCCACGATGCTTTCATCCTGCGCCAGACTTGTGTGCCAGAACTTTTCCAGGCACCGCATCAGCCAAGTGGTTGGCTCCTCGGGGACAAGGGTTATCCACTCTGCACCTGGCTGATGACACCGCTCTGTAATCCCAACACCCCTGCTGAGCTGCAGTACAATGAGAGCCATCTCGCCACCAGGAACATCACTGAGCAGATGATCGGCGTGCTCAAGCAACGGTTCTGCTGTCTGGACCACTCAGGAGGAGCCCTGCAGTACTCGCCTGAGCGAGTCTCCCTCTTCATACGATAGCAAAATACTGCGGATGCTGGAAATCTGAAATAACAACAGAAAACGCTGGAAAAACTCAGCAGGCCAGGCAGCATCCGTGGAGAGAGAAAGAGAGTTAACGTTTCAGGTCGATGACCTTTCGTCAGAACTGTGAAGAGCCGGAAATCAAATGGATTTAAGGCCAGGGTAAAGCTGGGAAAAGGGGGAGGGGATAAAAGAACAAAGGGGGAGAGGAAGAGACATTAAGAGACATTAAGAGATATGCAAGGCTAGAGGTGGTGTTAATGTGACAGATTAAGGCTGAAAGAAGTGTGAAATCCACTGGCAGAATGAAGGACAGCTGCCAGCTTCTAGGAGGAAAAAAAAAGGTGGGGGGGGCAAATAAAAGGGTGGAAAAAATAAAATATAAATGTGATTGGAGCTGAGGTTATGATCTAAAATTGTTGAACTCGATATTGAGTCCAGAGGGCTGTAGCGTGCCTAAACGAAAGATGAGGTGCTGTTCCTCGAGCTTACGCTGCGCTTCCGTGGAACAGTGTAATAGGCCGAGGACGGTGAGGTCAGAGTGGGAGTGAAGCGGTGAATTAAAGTGACAGGCCACCGGGAGCTCGGGGTCCCCCTTACGGACTGAACGGAGGTGTTCCGCAAAGCGGTCACCCAATCTGCGTTTGGTCTCCCCAATGTAGAGGAGACCATATCGTGAGCAGCGAATACAGTATACTAAATTGCAGGAAGTACAAGTAAATCGCTGTTTCACCTGGAAGGGGTGTTTGGGGCCCTGGACAGTGGGAAGAGGGGAGGTGTAAGGGCATGTGTTGCATCTCCTGCGCGTGCACGGGAAGGTGCCGGGTGAAGGGGAAGGGGTGCTGGGGGTGGTAGAGGAGTGGACTAGGGTGTCGCGGAGGGAGCGGTCCCTGCGGAATGCTGAAAGGGGAGGTGAGGGGAAGATGTGTTTGGTGGTGGGATCACGCTGGAGGTGGCGGAAATGGCAGAGGATGATCCGTTGAATGTGGAGGCTGGTGGGGTGAAAGGTGAGGACAAGGGGAACCCTATCGTGGTTCCGGGAGGGAGGGGCAGGGGTGAGGGCAGAAGTGCGGGAGATAGAACGGACACGGTCGAGGGCCGTGTCGACTACGGTAGAGGGGAATCCTCGGTTGAGGAAAAAGGAAGACATGTCGGAAGCACTGGTATGGAAGGTGGCATCATCAGAGCAGATGCGGCGGAGACGGAGAAACTGGGAGAATGGAATAGAGTCCTTACAGGAGGCGGGGTGGGAGGAAGTGTAGTCCAGGTAGCTGTGGGAGTCAGTGGGCTTGTAGTGAATGTTAGTCCCCTCCCCCTTTTCCCAGCTTTACCCTGGCCTTAAATCCATTTGATTTCCGGCTCTTCACAGTTCTGACGAAAGGTCATCGACCTGAAACGTTAACTCTCTTTCTCTCTCCACGGATGCTGCCTGGCCTGCTGAGTTTTTCCTCCCTCTTCATAGTTGTGTGCTGCATTCTTCATAACCTGGCAATCCTCAGGACCCAGCCAATGCCACCAGGCCTTGGAGCACCACCGGAGGAGGAGGAAGAGGAGGAGGAAGAGGAGGAGGATGATCAGCAGCAGCACCAAGGCGGGAAGGAGGCCCACAATGTTGAAACTGCAAGGGCCGTCCGTCAACGACTGATAACAAGCCACTTCTAGGCCCCTACAGAGGAAATGGCTTCTGGCATGGATTACAACATGAATGAAAGCAACCCGCAACCCCAAAGCCGGCCAAGGCAGCAATGATTCCAAAGGCCAAACCTGTACACTTTGAATGTAAAAACTTTTTTTTTTTACAATCTTTGTGTGTGTCATTTCTTCATGACAAACTAATAGAAACAAACACAAAAAATAATTAATTAAAATAACTGGTTCTCACAACCTGGAGATAATGTCCAAAACACTAAACAAAAGTTTGAACATGAACCTCGGCCTTAATAAAGAAATTCCCAACATTTCATCACACCTCCTACTTTTTGCCCTTCGAGGGTGATCTCCTTCCCTGGTGCACTTCCCCCCTTCCCACCCTACTGCTCCTCCATAATGGGGCCCCAGTGGCTGCAGCAAGGCTGGTGGAAGGCTGCTGATTGTCAGAACCTGAGACTACAGATGCCCTTGAAGGACGGCCTCAACCAGCTCTGGGCCTGGAGGGCCCGGCTGCAGACTGCACCAACTCTGCATGGGCAGCAGCAGTCTGGGCTACAGGCAGTGGCAAGTGCAACGGGGAAATGACAGTGGTGGCAGCAGGAATGCTGTCATCTTGAGAGAGGACAGCAACTCCCTGCTCGACCGATGCATTGGCACTCCCACGGGGCAGCACTTCAGCATCCAGAGCAATCTGCTGGAGCACAGATTGCTGGCCTGCTGCGGCGCGGTGAGAGCCCCGGAGAAATGTGTCCGAACCAGCAAGAATGGCAGTAGTCAGTGCTTGCGTGGCCTCAATCTGAGTCTGCATGAGACCCGTCTGAGATTGGATCATGGCAGCCAGTGACTGAATTGCAGCACTAAGCATTTGCGTGGCATCCGCCTGTGCTACAGCGAAGTGCTCCACACTCCTTGCCAGTGCATCAGTGCATTCGGGCACCCTTCCCATTGCACCCATGAGCTGAGTGTGCATGTCCACCACCTGGGTGTTCATTTCAGCCATGAGCCGCTCCTCCTATGCGTCCAGTGCAGTAGGACTCGCTGGCATACTCTTCCTCCGGGGAGAAGGCCCCCAAACTTCCCTACCCCCATCGCATTGCTGCAGCCCGCTGGGTCCCAGAGCTTCACCCTCATCAGACCCTTCCCCCCTGCTCCCCTCCAGGGAAGACGTGGTCCCAGTGTGGGCATGGGCTTCCTCCGGAGAGGGTGGCGCTGATGCTCCAGCTTCCTCTTCCTCCTCGCCTGCGGCTTCGCTCCCACTGGCAGCTTGAGGGCCCGTCTCCTCAGCTGGTGAATCACCATCTGAAAGCAGGGAGGTACAAGAGTGGCTTTAGCGTGAGGACAGGGGGGCAGTAAGGGAGGAAGGAGTGGAGCGATTTAATAAGTTGGATTGAAAGTGTCAAAGGCTGGTGTTGTGAGGGACAAGTGGAATGAGAGAGGAGAGAAAGCTGATAACCTTACCATTGCTGTCCCGAATGGGGTCGACCTCTCCAGGGGCGACGGGACCGATCACCTGGCTTGCCACAATCCTGTGGACACGCGCCTCAAGATCACTGAGGGGTTGCAGCTGAGGCCGCCCTCCACCTGTCCGTTGCTGCTGTCTCCTGTTATGAGATAGCTTGGCCTGCAAGAAAAACGACGGCGTCTGAGTAAATATACAGCCATGGTCTTGCCTGATGTGCCTCCCATAATTGAATAGCCCTTAATGTATGCAGCCATGGTCTTGCCTGATGTGCCTCCCATAGTTGAATAGCCCTTACTGTTTGCAAGATGTGGAATGTGCGTGTGTGTTTCATGAGAGGGCCATAGGTATTGGATGAGTGTTGGGCATTGTGGTTTTAAGACCCTCTGTCCATAGAGTGAGGTTGAAATGGAGGGATGGAGAGGTATTGAAAAAAAGCCACTCACCCTGATGACCCGAGTGAGGTCGTTGAACTTTTTGCGACATTGAGTATGGGTCCTGGGCACCATGCTCCTGGAGGAGACGTGCTGAGCCACCTCCCTCCACACTCTTCTGTAGTCGCGTGGCAAAGGCCTCCTGCCACTCTCAGGGTAGAGTATAGATCTTCTGCGCTCCACCGTGCCAGCCAGAGCCTCCAAGGCCCGCTTGCTGAAGCGCTGAGCTCATTCTGTCACCCTCTCCATAGTCCTTGGCTGGAAAATGTAGTCACAGGTCTCTCCAGGCCGAGATTCAAGGCTCCAATGAGCAGGGTGTGGCTGGAGAGCAAGATCGACCCTCTCCTTTAAGAACTGTCCGGCGCCAGTGTGTCTATGTTCCATCGCTAACTGACATCACCTGCGCTGTGTCCACGCTCTTAGTTAGCACCTCGCTCCTCGGCCTTTGCACCTTAAGACAGGTGTGCAGTGCCTGATTTAGTGCTCCAATCACCTCCAGGGGCGATAAAAGCCAAATTTGCAGTCGGAGGCGATAATTAGCGCCAGGCGCTAAACTTTGCACCCAGCCGATAATTGCGCCCCAAACGGGGCGATACCGAATTTCTCCCCCCTTATATCCAGGAATATTTAGTACCCAATCCTGCCCTTTCTTGAGCCAGGTCTCCGTTATTGCCACAACATCATATTCCCATGTAGCTATTTGTGCCTGCAGCTCACCAACCTTATTTACCAATGGGATTTAAGGATTGAGAAAGAAACAGAGGAAGGACTGAGATGAGGGTGAATTAGAGTCGATGAATTAGAGTGGGTAAATTCAATGTCAAATCAGGAACAGAAAGAGAAATAAAGAGAGAGAAATAAAGAGAGGCCCACTGTCCAGGGCCCCAAACACTCCTTCCAGGTGAAACAGCAATTTACTTATACTTCTTGCAGTTTAGTATACTGTATTCGCTGCTCATGATGCGGTCTCCTCTACATTGGGGAGACCAAACGCAAATTGGGTGATCACTGTAAGGAACACCTCCGTTCAGTCCACAAGCATGTCTTCGAGCTTCCGGTCGCCTGCCATTTTAATTCTCCGCCCCACTCACACTCGGACCTCTCCATCCTCAGCCTCCGACACTGTTCCAATGAAGCTCAACGGAAGCTCGAGGAACAACACCTCATCTTTCAATTAGGCACTTCACAGCCTTCTGGACTCAACAGTGAGTTCAACAATATCAGATCATAATATCTGCCCCCATTTTTCGGACAGCAACTGTTGGTAATTATTCCCATTTACACCTCCTCTAGATCCATCTTTTGTTTCTTTACTTTACTGACCTTTCATCAGAACTGGAAGAAGTTAGAGATGTATCAGTTTTTAACCAAGTACAGAGCCAGGGAAAAGCGAGGGCCCAGAGGAGGTCATGAGTAACCTTTTACACCTCCTCTGGAACCATCTTCTGTTTCTTTACTTGTCCCATTACCATCTCCTTTCGCCTTGCACCATCATCCTTTCTTTGACATTTAATCTCTGCTGCCTTCCACCTTACCACAGATCTTCCCTTTTGTTCTTTCCTTCCCCCCTCCCCCGCCCTTCCCCAGCCTCTGTACTTACTTAAAAACTGTTACATCTCTAACTTTTTCCAGTTCTGGTGAAAGGTCATCGACCTGAAACGTTAACTCTGTTTTACTCTCCACAGATGCTGCCTGACCTGCTGCTGAGTATTTCCAGCATTTTCTGTTTTTATATTAGACAGAAAGAAAGACTGGATGAAGAGAGAGAGAAAAAAAAGACAGAAGTGTAAAGTAAGATTCTTTTTACATTTGGCATTTTAAAAATCTCCAACAACAATTCACAATCTGAAGGAATGAGACTCCACACTTTTAATTGTTCATTTTCTGGGCAAGAGCGGTTGATTGGCAGTCATTAACAATTATCACGTCGTTAAAAGGGTACTTACGTTGTTAATTTCTGCAGCGAGTTTAATGAGCAATTAATGTGCAAATGCAGCAACTTCATGAAACTCACGGCGGGGGGGGGTGGGGGGGAGTTGAAGGCACGGTGCTGTTTTTGCGAGGCTAACAGTGGAGCAGCACAAATAGTCCAGCAACTTGTGACGCTTCATAATTCATGGGGTATCTCTTCCCTGCCACACGTTGCTGGCTGATTTGTGCATTAATAACGATGCACGTCATTCAGACACCGTTATTTATCAGCAAAATCTGGGCCAAATTCTGTCACTGGAGAACCAAGTCATCCAAGAACGTGATTTTTGTAAACAGCCATTCGACTCAA
Source organism: Squalus acanthias (assembly GCA_030390025.1). Classification (NCBI taxonomy): domain Eukaryota; kingdom Metazoa; phylum Chordata; class Chondrichthyes; order Squaliformes; family Squalidae; genus Squalus; species Squalus acanthias. Next base: position 33,923,376 of record CM059433.1, read on the forward strand.
CACACTTTTGATTGAGTTACTCGGTTCTTGGTGGTGTGTTGTGTGATTAACACACTGAACCTTGTTATTGCCACTTACAATCTGCTGCCCCAAAAAGAGACAAAAAGTCACCGGAAGTGAGAACTGCAGAGTTTGACTCCAATACTTTAATTTGCAATATAATTACTGTAACATCACAGAGGCCAAATCAGGCCTCACTACTTTCTTTCTTTTAAAGAACCTTTTAATTGTGCAGCTCCTAATCTTTCTCAGTCTTCCTTGTGGAACAGGCTTGAGGGGCTGAATGGCCTACTCCTGTTCCTATGTTCCTATGTTCCTTACCTTCTTCAGTCTTCCTTCCGTAGAACACAATGGCCCAAAAATTGCTGTCAAAATAACAGTGAGGCTAATACCGCTCGCCATTATTTATGCGCAAAATGTCACAGCAACTGCAGGTGAGTGCAGATTCGTGATTAAATGTGGAAAGCGAAAAGTTGCTGTCCGAAATGCGCCACTCCGCCGTTAACTTCGCGAAAATGACATCTTGCTGTCTGTCTCACTATTGAAATGCATTGAGCAGCATGAAGTTCCTGTACTTGCACGATAGATACAAACTAAACTCACCACAGAAAGTTCATTTCAAGTCTCAGTACTCTTTTAATGGTGTGGTAAGTGTTAATTACAGCAAGTCAACCTCTCTGGCACTGAAAAATCACTATTACATGTGTGGAGTCTCATTCCTTCAGCTTTTAATTGTTGTTGGAGATTTTTTTTAATTAAAATTTTTTTAAAAATTTTACTTTTCCTTTCTGTCTCTTTTTTTCCTCTCTCTCTTAATCCAATCTTTCTTTCCCTCTCTTTATTTCTCTTTCCGTACCTGATTTGACATTGAATTCACCCACTCTAACTTACACTTCCTGGTTCAGACTTTGCGCTGTTAATTTCGGAATCCTTCAATCTGATTGGTTAAACAGATGCCCAGTTGCTTGCCCTGTTCTCTCAGATCCCAGGTGCCCTAGACAGGGCGCTGCGCAAAATATCGTTGACATTAAGCAGATAAGGGCAAGTCTAACTTCAAGCAGGCACTTTTTGTTGGCCTGCCACAGCAATTTTTAGGCCATTCTTTTTAAGAACCTCTTCTAAGAAGCTCTTTGCCTTCCTCAATCTTTTTTTTCCTGGAATTCATTAATTTGAAGAGCCTTTCAAGGGACTTGGCTTTTCACCTAGATTTCTCAGACAAACTGCATGAATGGCACCATCATTTCTTTGTTGTGAAGATTTTGATTGCATTCTTTATTTGTGCTCTTATATTGCTAGGATTTTCATGCCATACTTACATTTGAAGCAGTGCGATAGCAAGGCAAAGACACTGCTAAATTCAAACCTGCTCTGACTCACTCATAAGTGGTGATGGGTTAACTTTGTGTTGACACCACTTTAACATCAGCAGTGCATAGTACTTCTACATGGATAGTGATGCTCCTGGTTTCAAAGGAGGCCTTTAGCACACAATTGCACGCAACCATTGTAACTTGGCCAGCGAGACTGAGGTGTAGTTAGTCAATTTCACTTGGGCTGGCAGGTTAGATATAAAAAGGGCACTAAATCTCACTGCACTGTCTCCAAATCCTTCATTGGAGAGATTGGAGAAGCTAGGTTTGTTCTCCTAAGAGCAGAGAAAGTTAAGGAGAGATTTAATTGTGGTGCTCAAAATTACAAGGGGTTTTGATAGAGTAAATAAGGAGAAAATGTTTTCCACTGGCAGGTGGGTCAGTAACCAAAGGACGTAGATTGATAATAATTGGCAAAAGAACCAGAGGGGAGATGACGACAATTTTTTTTACGCAGCGAGTAGCTGTGATCTGAAATGCACTGCCTGAAAGGGCGGTGGAAGCAGATTCAATAATAACTTTTAAAAAGGGAATTGGATAAATACTTGAAAAAGAAAAATTTGCAGGGCTATGGAGAAAGAGCAGAGGAGTGGGACTTATTGGATAGCTCTTTCAAAGAACCAGTAGAGGCACAATGGGCCGAATGACCTCCTTCTGTGCTCCAAGATTCTATGATTCTATGACTCAAACAAGGCCTTACTGCAAAGATTGCTAAAACTACAGGCATAATTTAAAAAAAAATCTGTTCAGAGTCTCTCGTACCGGAAGTTTGAGCACATTACCTTCCCTTCCCACAATGAGTTTCAGAGAGTTAATAGAGTGGCATGCACCTGAATCCACATGCACCTTGCTAGAAGTTCAAATTGGTAACATTACCCCTTTAAAAAGAAAGAAAAAATATCGTGCTTTTCATGACCTCAGGACATCCAAAAGTGCTTTACAGTCAATGAAGTCCTTTTGAAGTGTAATCTCTGTTGTAATGTAGGAAACGCAGCAGCCAATTTGTGCACAGCAAGCTCCCACAAACAGCAATGTGATAATGACCAGGTAGTCTGTTTTTGTGATGTTGATTGAGGGATAAATATTGGCCAGGACACTGGGGAGAGCTCCCCACTTCCTCTTCAAAATAGCGCAATGGGATTTTTACGTCCACCCGAGAGAGCAGATGGGGCCTCGGTTTAACGTCTCATCCAAAAGACAGGACCTCCGACAGTGCAGCACTCCCTCAGCACTGCACTGGAGTGTCAGCCTAGATTTTTGTGCTCAAGAATTTGGAGTGGGCCTTGAACCCACTCAGAGGCGAGAGTGCTAGTATCTGCTTTCCCTTAAAGTGAAGGGCCGGACGCCATGACGCTCCAGCCACCATGGTGTGTGGGACAGGCTTGATGGTGCAGCTGGTCTTTTCCTGCCCGTCAATGTAGTATGTCCGTATGCTGTCATTACACCACATGTCACCGCGCCCTCCTTTGCGAGCAAACCTGGTGAGGCACCTTGCAACGGTGATTCTGACTGGTGTGAGAAGGAAATTATAAAGCATGTGCACTGCGGAAGTAGTGATAATGAGGACAATGAAAAGTGGCATTGGACAAATAGAAGATAAGTCATGGGCAGCAGTGAGATATGATGAACATCACTACCAGTGGAGTGGGCCAGATAAGTGGCAAAAGTGATAAATGAATTACACTCCATCTCCTGAGTGGAGGTATTTATTGCTGGAGTTAGATCGTACTTCACTGCTATGTATGGCATTCTATTTGTGCCATATTTTAAATGAATTTATGTTTTATGACATCTTGAACACTGAAGTATAAAAATATTTGTACAGTTCCCGCAAGTGACTAAAATGAATATATCTGAGATGAGGAGGAATTTCTTCCCTCAGTGGGTTGTGAATCTTTGGAATTATCTACCGCAAAGGGTTGTGGATGCTGAATCATTGGGCATAATTTTCATTGAACCGTGGAGGCGGGTTTGGAGGCGTGTGGGGTGGGAAAATAGCAGATTCGGGGGACCCGAACTCATCCCGCCCCCAACCCGCCTCCATGCCAGTTTCACAGGAGGCGGGTACCCGATCTGTGCTGGGACCCGCCTCCCCGAGGCGGGAAGGGGATTAGTGCCAATAAACTGCCTGTTAACAGGTAGTTAACAGGCATTTTTTTGCCGAATCCCTATTTTTAGCCCTGAATTGTGGGCTTCCCGACAGGTCCGAACCACGCTGATTTAACAAGGCGGACCGTTGGTCTGGAGGGCTTGGAGGGGTCGAGATGTCCGGTGTGCAGGTGAGTGATGGGTGCATGAGTGCAGAGGTAAGTGTGTTTGGTGTGTGTAAAGTGTTTTAAGAACTTGTACTTACCTTAACTTTGTCCTGCAGGCTTCCTTCCTTCAGTTCACAGGAGTCCCTCAGCTCACTGGCACAGAAAGCAGAATGGCCGCGGAGCTGTCAAAAGCTGCAGTCTCTGCTTTCTTTGCTGGATTGATTTCTAACTGAGTCTAAGTACAGGGACTCACATTAGAAATCATATTGTCAATGTTTGACAGCTTCACAGAGCTGTCAAACGCTGAAATTTCATCTGTCAAAAGCTCTTGACAGATGAAATTTCAATGGCTGATGTCACCCGTATCCAAGGGACCCTTGATTGGCCTGCTAAGCCCGCTGGGCGGGCTTAACAAGTTCAATCAAGGGAAAATACAGTGGGTTGGTGACAAGTCGATGGAGGCGGGACTACAACCCAAAAAGTGGGAGTCCCGCCTCCATCACGTCCCCATTGACAAAATCCAGCCCATTGAGTATATTCAAGGCTGAGGTAGATAGATATTTGGGTTCTAGGGGAATCAAGAGATGTGGGGATTGGGTGGGAAAGTGGAGTTGAGGTCAAAGATCAGCCATGTAGGATGTGCGGAATTACCCCTCGCCTCGTCCAACAGGTTATAGAGTTCGGACTTGAGACTTATGAGAAATTACACCAGACACACGGGTTCTGCCTTTAACCTTTTATTGTTCCTAAGACAGATTCAAAACCCCAACCACTATTCGAGCAGTACACCAATAATGTAACAAGAAATCATACATACAACCACCCGCGGATGATCAGTCCAGTATCCATTGATTGTAGGCCACTTCCTTTCGACTGCAGTAACTCTTCACCTTTCGGCTGCAGTAACTCTTCACCTTTCAGCTGTAGTAACTTCTCTTTCGGCTGCAGTGCCGATATTTTAAGTCACTGTTTTTTTTATACAGTTTTCCTTGCCTTTTTTCAGTAAAGCAATCATTCAGAGATTGAAAGGTGTTCCTTTAATGTTCGACCTGAGTTGTTTGAGCAGCCAAACTTTCACACTCACACATCCTGTGTGGTTAATCGTTAGCTGCCTTTATCAAATCCCAAATTGTTCATTCACTCAAAAAAGTTTAGAGTGGCAGTTAATCACTTGGTCACATTTCACGTGTTACGTTGCATCCTGTATTTCAGAACTCTCAAGGCTTGACTCCTCCCCTTTAGCCACCAAAAGTTGTTCTGCAACCGTGTGGCCTGTTCGTTGTAGACATGAAGTCTGCAAATCTAAGGGAGTTTGTTTATCTCTATTGTCTATGACTACCCCCTGCAGTTACACACATTTGTTCTGTCAGTATCTGCTTATCTGAAACACAGCTCTTGAAATATCTCCATCACAAAGCAGCTCTAAAATCCAACAGTTTCTTTTGAAAGCACATTTGCTCACCAAACGTTTGCTGCCTTTTAGTAAAGCACATCAAACACATTCCATGTCCACTTATCAGTGAAAAACAGTCTGTTCATTCACCAACTTTATTTCAGTTCAAAAAAAACCTTTTGGCCTGGCAAAGCATTTTAATATATATCAAAATTAAAAATTAAGGGTCTGTATATACTTCCAGCCACAATCTTATTGATTGGCGGAGTAGGCTCGAGGGGCCGTATGGCCTACGTCTGCTCATAATTCTTATGTTCTTATGATTGTGGAACCAGCCAACCTCATTGTGTATTTCCCACGATTGGCAGTAATTAGCAGGTGAAATTCCATCAGAGCAATAAAGTATTTATTTTCATCTTTCCCACTCCAGTGTCATTTGAACAAGTGTCTTAGTTCCTGTCCAGTTAAGAACAGAAGTCTAGCCATGTGGGAAAGAAGAGGGGGCGAGTGGGTTTAATTAACACTCACCCGACTCAAGTTAAGGCCCAGTTCAGCAATTTGACACCGAGCCACATTAGGAGATATTAGGGCAGGGGACCGAAAGCTTGTTCCAAGATAAGTTTTAAGGAGCAGCTTACAACAACAACAACAACTTGTGTTTATATAGCGCCTTTAATGTAGTAAAACATCCCACGGTGCTTCACAGGAGCATTAAAAGACAGAAAATTTGACACCGAGCCACATAAGGAGAAATTAGGGCAGGTGATCAAAAGCTTGATCAAAGAGGTAGGTTTTAAGGAGGGTCTTAAAGGAGGAAGGACAGGCAGCGAGGCGGAGAGGTTTAGGCAGGGAATTCCAGAGCTTAGGGACTAGGCAACAGAAGGCACGGCCACCAATGGTTGAGCAATTATAATCAGGGATGCTCAAGAGGGCAGAATTAGAGGAGCACAGATATGTCGAGGGGTTGTGGGGCTGAAGAAGATTACAGAGATAGGGAGAGGCGAGACCATGGAGGGATTTGAAAACAAGGATGAGAATTTTGAAATCGAGGTGTTGCTTAACCGGAGCCAATGTAGGTCAGTGAGCACAAGGGTGATGGGTGAACGGGACTTGGTGTGAGTTAGGACACAGGCAACCGAGTTTTGAATCACCTCAAGTTTACGTAGGGTACAATGTGGGAGGCCAGCCAGGAATGTATTTCAATAGTCAAGTCTAGAGGTAACAAAGGCATGCAGGAGGGTTTCAGCAGCAGATGAGCTGAGGCAAGGGTGGAGACGGGCGATGTCATGGAGGTGGAAATAGACGTTCTTAGTTATGCTGCGGATATGTGGTCGGAAGCTCATTTCAGGGTCAAATTTGACACCAAGGTTGCGAACAGCGTGGTTCAGCCTCAGACAGATGTTAGGGAGAGGGATGGAGTCAATGGTTAGGGAACAGAGTTTGTGGCGCAGACCAAAAACAATGGAGAGAGAGTTAGAGAGGTGGAGAGGTTTAGGGAATAGCATAGATGCATTTAAGGGGAAGCTAGATAAGTACACTAGGAAGAAAGGAGTTGAAGGATATGTCGATAGGGTGAGATAAAGTAAATAGAGTGGGGGGAGGCTCGTGTGGAGCACAAACACGTATGGGCTGAATGAAAACAGAAAATTCTGGAAATACTCAACTGGTCGGGCAACATCTGTGGTGAGAGAAACAGAGTTAACGTTTCAGGCCGATGACCTTTCATCAGCTTTGTGGGCTGAATGGTCTGTTTCTATGCTGTAAATTCTTTGTAATTAAATGTAAAGTAGGGTGTGGATGAGTAACTTGATTGACCTAATCCCATTTGTCCTACCCTTCCACTTTGGTACTAAGGTGTACTGCCACTGTTGACATCAGTGACAGAATATTTCACGTAGCAGTTCCTATTGCCAGGAGATAACATGAGGAAGTACAATTAACATTGTTTGTTTCAGTGTGAAGTGACGAATACATAGGATGATCAGTAAGGTTCACGGAACTGAAAATTGTTCATGACATAAACCAAAAAAATATTTTTTTTCTCTGTAAAAAAGGGGACCTCTGCTGCAGTGTCAGCTGTGACTCAGTGGGTAGCACTCTCGCCTCTGAGTCAAAAGGTTGTGGGTGGAAGTCCCGGAGACTTGAGCACAAAATCTAGGCTGACACTGCAGTTCAGTACTGAGGGAGTGCTGCACTGTCGGAGGTTCCGAAGAGCAGCATTCCCTCAGTACTGCACTGGGGTGCCAGCCAACACAACTAAAACAGATTGGCCCAAAAATTCATGAGGGAGCCTTCGTGCGAGGGTAAGGCTTCCCCGCGATCTCTCACTGCGCGCTGGCTTTTTCAGTCCGAGCTCGCACGAACTTGATGTTCTGGACAGCAGCTGTGCAGGGCTTCCGTATCCCACAGGCGTAGTAATTCGTGCAAGCTATGGGATCACGTGACTCAGTTAGAGCCAATGGCAGCACACCATCTTCCATTCATAGCTTTCACAAAAGTGCTGTGAAAGCTATGAATCTATACCCCCCAAAAGAACAGCTAAACCTCAATTAAATTTAAAAAAAAAACCATCACATTAATAAAATAAGTATAGTTAAATAAATTAACCATTTTAAACAAAAAATTAAATTTTTGAAAAAATTTAAAATCTTTTAAAAAGTTATAAAAATAAACTTACCTGTCTTTAAAGTCTCTAAAAAAGATATACCTGTTAAAAAAAATTCAAAATAATACTTAATTAACTACTTACCTTGTTAAAAGAGGGTCTTACGCCTCCTTTCTTTATGTCTAAAATGTTCCATGCTTACCTGTGCGTTCAAAGCACTAAGTGCACTGCGTGCGCGCAGCCTGTAGCGCGCACGCGGTTCACCTAGGAACCGCCCCCTTTTGAATTCACCAAGTGCCGGTTTTCAGCGCATGCGCAGTGCATGCAGAAAACCGGCAATTGGAGACAGAATACGCGAGAGTACACAGTGCGTACTCTCGCGTAGCGGCACTAATTTTTGGGCCATTATCTGGTCATTACCCCATTGCTGTTTGTGGGAGCTTGCTGTGTGCAAAGTGTTGGCCACGTTTCCACACTACAACAGTGACTAAACTTCAAAAGTACTTCATTAGCTGTAAACAACAACAACTTGTATTTATATAGCACCTTTAATGTAGTAAAATGTCCCAAGGCGCTTCACAGGAGCGATTATCAAACAAAATTTGACGCCGAGCCACATAAGGAGATATTAGGGCAGATGACCAAAAGCTTGGCCAAAGAAGTAGGTTTTAAGGAGCGTCTGCAAGGAGGAAAGAGAGGTAGAGAGGCGGAGAGGTTTAGGGAGGGAATTCCGGAGCTTAGGGCGTTGGCAGCTGAAGGCACGGCCACCAATGATGAAGCAGGGATGCTCAAGAGGCCAGAATTGGAAGAGCACAGAGATCTCGGAGGATTGTAGGGCTGGAGAATGTTACAGGGGTTATGGGTGAATGGGATTTGATGCAAGTTCGGACACATACTGCAGAGTTTAGGATGACCTCAAGTTTACAGAGGGTAGAACGTGGTAGGCCGGCCAGGAGAGCAATGGAATAGTTAAGTCTAGAGGTAACAAAGGCATGGATAAGGGTTTCAGTCACAGATGAGCTGAGGCAGGGGCAGAGTCGTACGATGATAGGAAGGTGGATATAGGCGGTGTTAGTGATGGCGCGGATATGTGGTCGGAAGCTCATTTCAGGGTCAAATATGACAAGAAGGTTGCAAACAGTCTGGTTCAGCCTCAGACAGTTGCCATGGAGAGGGATGGAGTCAGTTGCTAGGGAATGGAGTTTGTGGCGGGGACGAAAGCCACAAATACAATGGCTTCGGTCTTCCCAATATTTAGTTAGAGGACATTTCTGCTCATCCAGTACTGGATGTTGGACAAGCAGTGTGACATAGAAACATAGAAACATAGAAGATAGGAGCAGGAGTAAGCCATTCGGCCCCTCTAGCCTGCTCCGCCATTTAATGAGATCATGGCTGATCATCCAAATTCAGTACCCTGTCCCTGCTTTCTCCCCATATCCCTTGATCCCTTTAGCCTTAAGAAATATATCTAACTCCTTCTTGAATATATTTAATGAATTGGCCTCAACTGCCTTCTGTGGTAGAGAAGTCCACAGGTTCACCACTCACTGGGTGAAGAAATTCCTCCTCATCTCAGTCTTAAATGGCTTACCCCTTATCCTTAGACTGTGACCCCTGGTTCTGGACTCCCCCGTCATCGGGAACATCCTTCCGGCATCTAGTCTGTCTAGTCCTGTTAGAATTTTATATGTTCCAATGAGATCCCCTCTCATTCTTCTAAACTCTAGCGAATACAAGCCCAATCGACCCAATCTCTCTTCATACGTCATTCCTGCCATCCCAGGTATCAGTCTGGTGAATCTTCGCTGCACTCCCTCCATGGCAAGAACATCCTTCCTCAGATAAGGCGACCAAAACTGCACACAATACTCAAGACATCCTTGCTCCTGTACTCGAATCCTCTCGCTATGAAGGTCAACATACCATTTGCCTTCTTAACCGCCTGCTGCACCTGCATGCTTACCTTCAACGACTGGTGCACAAGGACTCCCAGGTCTCGTTGCACTTCCCCTTTTTACAATCTATTGCCGTTCAGATAATAATCTGCCTTCCTGTTTTTGCCACCAAAGTGGATAACCTCGCATTTATCCACATTATACTGCATCTGCCATGCATCTGCCCAATCACACAACTTGTCCAAATCATACTGGAGTTTCTCTGCATCCTCCTCACAACACACACGCCCACCCAGCTTTGTGTCATCTGCAAACTTGGAGATATTACATCTAGTTCCCTCGTCTAGATCATTAATATATATTGTGAATAACTGGGGTCCTAGCACCGATCCCTGCGGTACCCCACTAGTCACTGCCTGCCACTCGGAAAGAGACCCATTTATTCCAACTCTTTGCGTCCTGTCTGCCAACCAGTTCTCTATCCAAGTCAGTACCTTACCCCAAATCCCATGTGCTTTAACTTTGCACGCTAATCTCTTATGCGGGACCTTATCGAAAGCCTTCTGAAAGTCCAAATACACCACATCCACTGGTTCTCCCTTATCTATTCTACCAGTTACATCCTCAAAAAATTCAGTAGATTAGTCAAGCATGATTTACCTTTTGTAAATCCATGTTGACTTTGTCCGATCCTGTCACTGTTTTCCAAGTGCTCTGCTATTACATCTTTTAAAATGGACTCTAGCATTTTCCCCACTACCGATGTCAGGCTTACCGGTCTATAATTCCCCGTTTTCTCTCTACCACCTTTTTTAAATAGTGGGGTTACATTAGCTACCCTCCAATCCATGGGAACTGTTCCAGAGTCTATAGAATTTTGGAAGATGACCAGCAATGTATCTACTATTTCTAGGGCCACTTCCATAAGTACCCTAGGATGTAGATTATCAGGCCCTGGGGATTTATCGGCCTTCAATCCCGTCAATTTCCCTAACACCATTTCCCTACAAATACTGATTTCATTCAGTTCTTCCTTCTCATTAGACCCTATGTTCCCCGACATCTCTGGGAGGTTATTTGTGTCCTCCTTTGTGAAGACAGAACCAAAGTATGTATTTAATTGGACTGCCATTTCTTGTTCCCCATTATAAATTCCCCTGATTCTGACTGCAAGGGACCTACGCTTGACTTCACCAATCGTTTTCTCTTCACATATCGATAGAAGCTTTTACAGTCAGTTTTTATGTTCCCTGCAAGCTTACTCTCATACTCTATTTTCCCCCTCTTAATTAATCCCTTTGCCCTCCTTTGCTGAATCCTAAACTGCTCCCAATCCTCAGGTTTGCTGCTTTTTCTGACCAATTTATATGTCCTCTCCTTGGATCTTATGCTATCCCTAATTTCCCTTGTCAGCCACGGTTGAGTCACCTTTTTTGTTTTGTGACAATTTAGAGACAGTGGAGCGGTCGAGAGAGGTTGTGGTGAGGTAGAACTGGGTGTCCTCAGCGTACATGTGGAAACTGACGCTGTGTTTTTGGATGATGTCGCCAAGGGGCAGCATGTAGATGAGAAATAGGAGGGGGCCAAGGATAGATCCTTGGGGGACACTAGAGGTAACGGTGCAGGAGCGGGAAGAGAAGCCATTGCAGATGAATCTCTGCCTATGACTGGATAGTTAAAAGTGGAATGGTCTGACGAAGGGTCATCGACCTGAAACGTTAACTCTGTTTCTCTCTCCACAGATGCTGCCTGACCTGCTAAGTATTTCCAGCATTTTCTGTTTTTATTTTTGATAAAAGTGGAACCAGGCAAGTGCAGTCCCACCCAGCTGGACGTAGTTCACAGAATCACAGAATCCCCACAGTGCAGATAGAGGCCATTTCGGCCCATCGAGCCTGTACCGACACATATCCCACCCTATCCCCGTAACCCCACGTATTTAATCCCCCCCCTAACCTGCACATCTTTGGACTGTGGGAGGAAACCGGAGCACCCGGATAATCCTTTGCATAAGACTTTGCCCTATTTGATTAGTGCGAGATGGCATGCAGTCTGGGAGAGCAAATTAAACCCTATCGGCAATAATCCTGCCCAGCATTTGTTTAAAGCACTGACTGACCATTGAAGGTTTTGAAATATAAGCTGTTGGTGAACATTTTGCCGAATGATAACGGAATGTAGAAGGCAAAGGAAATGCTACTTTGATGAACAGGCACTTGAGGCTTTAGCCGAGGGAGTGAGTGAAAGTTGGGACACAATGCATGGAACGCAGGACTGCTCCCTGTCCCAAGAAACACCTGGCTCACCAGGCATGGCCGGAAATAGCAGAGAGTGAACGATGTGTTGCTAACCCATTGGGACTGTGAGGATGTCCAAACTTGAAGAAATCCACTAAGTCAATTGTATTCATGACAGGCAGGTGCTCTAAATGTAGATGAAACACATAAAAAGAAATGTTGTAGTGGTAGGGGATAGTATCATTAAGGGGATAGATAGGGTTCTTTGCAGCCGAGAGCAAGAGTCCCGAAGGCTGTGTTGCCAGCCCGGTGCCAGGGTTAAGGACATCTCCTCTGGGCTGGAGAGAAACTTGGAGTGGGAGGGGGAAGATCCAGTTGTCGTGGTCCATGTTGGTACCAATGACATAGATAGGACAAGGAATGAGGTTCTGCTGAGGGAGTATGAGCAGCTAGGGGCCAAATTAAAAAACAGAACCTCTAGGGTAGTAATGTCTGGATTACTACCTGAGCCACGAGCAAATTTGGCTAGGGTAAATAAAATCAGAGAGTTAAATGCGTGGCTCAAAGACTGGTGTGGGAGAAATGGGTTTTGCTTCCTGGGACACTGGCACCAGTACTGGGACAGGAGAGAGCTGTTCCGTTGGGACGGACTTCACTTGGCCAGTGCTGGGACTAGAGTCCTGGCGAATCGAATAACTAGGGCTGTAGTGAGGGCTTTAAACTAATTAGTGGGGGGGAGGTTTCAAGAGAGCAAAAAATAAAAATGTCAGCGGAGAAGGCAATAGAGCAAAGTAGCAGTGGGGTAATTAAAAACCAGAGCGTGTCAGGAAGGGACAGAATATATAAAGATAAAGGTAAAGTAGTAAAGGGGGTAAAAGCAGGAATAAATTGTCACAAAACATATTTAAAAGTTCTTTATCTGAATGCACGCAGCATTCGTAACAAAATAGACGAGTTGACGGTACAAATAACTACGTATGGATATGATCTTGTGGCCATTACAGAAACATGGCTGCAGGGTGACAACGACTGGGAATTAAATATGTCAGGGTATTTAACAATCAGGAAGGACAGGCAGGAAGGAAGAGGAGGTGGGGTAGCTATGTTAATAAAGGAAGGAATCACTGTATTACAGAGAAATGATATTGGGTCAAAGGATCAGGATAATGAAACAGTTTGGGTGGAGATAAGGAATAATAAAGGGAAAAAAACACTAGTGGGAGTAGTATATAGGCCTCCTAATAGTTGCAACTCTGCTGGAAGAAGTATTAATCAGGAAATAGTTGGGGCATGTAATAAGGGAACAGCTATAATTATGGGGGATTTTAACTATCATATTAACTGGACAAATCAAATTGGGCAGGGCAGCCTTGAGGAAGAGTTTATTGAGTGTATTAGGGATGGATTTCTTGAGCAGTATGTAACTGATCCTACAAGGGGGCAAGCAACCTTGGACCTGGTCCTGTGTAATGAGTCAGGATTAATTAATAATGTCCTAGTTAAGGATCCCCTTGGAATGAGTGACCATAACATGGTTGAATTCCATATCCAATTAGAGGGTGAGAAGGTTGGTTCTCAGACAAGCGTACTGAGCTTGAATAAAGGAGACTATGATGGTATGAGAGCGGAATTGATTAAAGTGGACTGGGAAAATAGATTAAAGGGTAAGACGGTACATGAGCAGTGGTGTTCATTTAAGGAGTTATTTTACAACTTTCAAAAAATATGTATTCCACTGAGGAAAAAAGGGTGTAAAAGAAATGACAGCCATCCATGGCTAAGTAAAGAAATTAAGGATAGTATCCAACTAAAAACAAGGACATATAAGGTAGCCAAACTTAGTGGGAGGATAGAAGATTGGGAAGTCTTCAAAAGACAGCAAAAAGTAACTAAAGGATTGATTAAGAAAGGGAAGATAGATTATGAAAATAAATTAGCAAAAAATATAAAAACAGATAGCAAGAGTTTCTATAGTTATATAAAAAGAAAAAGGGTGGCTAAGGCAAACGTAGGTCCCTTAGAGGATGAGACCGGGAAATTAATGGTGGGAAACATGGAGATGGCAAAAATGCTGAACAAATATTTTGTTTCAGTCTTTACGGTAGAGGACACTAAGAATATCCCAACACTGGACAAACAGGGGGCTCTAGGGGGGGAGGAGCTAAATACGATTAAAATCACTAAGGAATTGGTACTCAGTAAAATAATGGGACTCAAGGCGGATAAATCCCCTGGACCTGATGGCTTACATCCTAGGGTCTTGAGGGAAGTGGCAGTAGGGATTGTGGATGCTTTGGTAATAATTTTCCAAAATTCCCTGGACTCAGCAAAGGTCCCGGCAGATTGGAAAACTGCTAATGTAACACTCTTATTTAAAAAGGGTAGTAGGCAGAAGGCTGGAAATTATAGACCAGTTAGTCTAAAATCTGTTTTGGGTAAAATTTTGGAGTCTATTATTAAGGAGACAGTAACGGAACATTTAGATAAACATAATTTAATAGGACAAAGTCAGCATGGCTTTATGAAGGGGAAGTCATGTCTGACAAATTTGCTTGAGTTCTTTGAGGACATAACGTACAGGGTGGATAAAGGGGAACCAATGGACGTAGTGTATTTAGACTTCCAGAAGGCATTCGACAAGGTGCCACATAAAAGATTATTGCTCAAGATAAAAAATCACTGGATTGGGGGGAATATTCTGGCATGGGTGGAGGATTGGTTATCTAACAGGAAGCAGAGAGTTGGGATAAATGGTTCATTCTCAGACTGGCAACCAGTAGCCAGTGGTGTTCCGCAGGGGTCGGTGCTGGGTCCCCAACTCTTTACAATCTATATTAACGATTTGGAGGAGGGGACTGAGTATAACATATCAAAGTTTGCAGATGATACAAAGATGGGAGGGAAAGTAGAAAGTGAGGAGGACATAAAAAACCTACAAGGGGATATAGACAAGCTGGGTGAGTGGGCGGAGATTTGGCAGATGCAATACAATATTGGAAAATGTGAGGTTATGCACTTTGGCAGGAAAAATCAGAGAGCAAGTTATTATCTTAATGGCGAGAAACTGGAAAGTACTGCAGTACAAAGGGATCTGGGGGTCCTAGTGCAAGAAAATCAAAAAGTTAGTATGCAGGTGTAGCAGGTGATCAAGAAGGCCAATGGAATGTTGGCTTTTATTGCTAGGGGGATAGATTATAAAAACAGGGAGGTATTGCTGCAGTTATATAAGGTATTGGTGAGACCACATCTGGAATACTGCATACAGTTTTGGTGTCCATACTTAAGAAAAGACATACTTGCTCTTGAGGCAGTACAAAGAAGGTTCACTCGGTTAATCCCGGGGATGAGGGGGTGGACATATGAGGAGAGGTTGAGTAGATTGGGACTCTACTCATTAGAGTTCAGAAGAGTGAGAGGCGATCTTATTGAAACATATAAGATTGTGAAGGGGCTTGATCGGGTGGATGCGGTAAGGATGTTCCCAAGGATGGGTGAAACTAGAACTAGGGGGCATAATCTTAGAATAAGGGGCTGCTCTTTCAAAACTGAGATGAGGAGAAACTTCTTCACTCAGAGGGTAGTAGGTCTGTGGAATTTGCTGCCCCAGGAAGCTGTGGAAGCTACATCATTAAATAAATTTAAAACAGAAATAGACAGTTTCCTAGAAGTAAAGGGAATTAGGGGTTACGGGGAGCGGGCAGGAAATTGGACATGAGGCTGAGTTCGGATCGGTCAGGGCCCTGTGGGTGGCGTAGCGGGCCCAGGGGCTGAGTGGCCGGGTCCTGCTCCTACTTCTTGTGTTCTTTAGATTTGAGGTGAGGATCAGATCAGCCATGATCTTATTGAATGGCGGAGCAGGCTCGAAGGGCCGATTGGCCTACTCCTGCTCCTATTTCTTATGTTCTTATGTTCTTATAACCTGCCCTGCCAAACCTCTCTCTGAGCTACTTCTCCATGAAGAATAGAAAGAGGAAGTTATCCAGTGAAACATAGAACATAGAAAAATAGGAACAGGAGTAGGCCATTCGGTCCTTCGAGCCTGCTCCGCCATTCAATGTGATCATGGCTGATCCTCTATCTCAATATCATATTCCCGCTCTCTCCCCATACCCCATGATGCCTTTTGTGTCTAGAAATCTATCAATCTCCTTCTTAAATATATTCAGTGACTTGGCCTTCACAGCCTTCTGTGGTAGAGAATTCCACAGGTTCACCACCCTCTGAGTGAATAAATTTCTCCTCATCTCAGTCCTAAATGTCCTACCCCATATCCTGAGACTGTGACCCCTTGTTCTCGACCCCCCAGCCGGGGGAAACATCCTCCCTGCATCCAGTCTGTCTAGCCCTGTCAGAATTTTATACGTTTCAATGAGATCCCCTCTCATTCTTCTAAACTCTAGTGAATACAGGCCTAGTCGACCCAATCTCTCCTCATACGACAGTCCTGCCATCCCAGGAATCAGTCTGGTGAACCTTTGCTGCACTCCCTCTATGGCAAGTATATCCTTTCTTAGGTAAGGAGACCAAAACTGCACACAGTACTCCAGGTGTAGTCTCACCAAGGCCCTGTATAACTGTAGTAAGACATCCTTGCTCCTGTACTCAAATCCTCTTGCAATGAAGGCCAACATACCACTTGCCTTCTTAACTGCTTGCTGCACCTGCATGTTTGCTTTCAGTGACTGGTGTACAAGGACACCCAGGTCCCTTTGTACATCAACATTTCCAAATCTATCACCATTTAAATAATACTCTGCCTTTCTGTTTTTTCTACCGAAGTGGATAACTTCACATTTATCCACGTTATTCTGCATCATGCAGGCATGCCATGAGATGACCGGTGGAAAGAATTCTTGACATGATTGTGAAGAATTAGCAGCACCAAAAACAACAACAACTTGCATTTGTATAGCACCTTTAACGTAGCAAATGTCCCAAGATGCTTCACAGGAGCATGATCAAAATTTGACACCGAGCCAAATAAGGAGATATTAGGACAGGTGACGAGGTAGATTTTAAGGAGCATCTTAAAGGAGGAGAGAGAGGTCGAGAAGTGGAGCGGTTTAGGGAGGTAATTCTAGTCCTGAGAGGAATAATTAGGTTAATGTGCATGACAAGAACTTAGAAAGCTCATATAGACAATCCAGGCTTGGAAGTGAACCTGGCAAGGTGATGCCAGTTCCCTTTAAACAGTCAGTATGCCACGCAAGCTATGCTGCTCCCTGACATTCCTACATTACAACAGTGACTACGATTCAAAAGTACTTCATTGGCTGTAAAGCGCTTTGGGACATCCTGAGGTTGTGAAAGGCACTATAGAAATGCAGGTTCTTTCCTTTCTTTGTTCTATGTACTTTACATGTATCAATACCGTTTTTCTACTTGCAGGACGAGGCGGACTTTAACCAATGTAATTGGCAGCACACTGCCAATGGAACCAGAGAATACCGATCCATTACATCTTTCAAGGAGGCCACTTTGGAAATCATTAGCAGGGTAGGCATGGAAAGACTGTTTGGGGGAGTGAATCTGAAAGATGCCCCTCAGCTCACAGCTGGTGTTTATAATGTGTAACATGGTCGTGCTCAACAACAGTCACACAGCCAGCTTGAGTAACACCACAGAGTATAACTGCTCCAATCTGATTAGTTGAGCCTTTGTCTTCAGAAATGGACCACATGAAGGTAAGGAAGGGGTGGAAGCTAGAAGCAAAATTAATGAAATTCTTCACCTCAGGGAAAAGAAGCAGCACTGCCACAGTCATCCATGTTCTGGAAGAAGAGTTCAAGGAAAGGACCTGAGTAGGACTAGAACAAAGAGTATTCCTCATATCCTGTGAGAAGACAGGCATAGCTAGGATTCATGTGGGTTCCCATAGCAACAGCTTTTATTTGGAGCATGTGAGTGGAGTTAAAGGAGAACTTGTTCAATGTGAGAAGCAAGTTCGGCCAGATGGAGGAAGGTGGTGGTGGATGGGGACTGGTTGGGCCACTGTTCAAGGAAGACAGGGCGTCCTGGTGGGGGATGGAGGTGTAAAGGAACTGGTCATTGATAGTGAAAAGGAGACGATTAGGGCCAGGAAAATGGAAATGGTTAAAGAGATGGAGGGTGTGGAAGAATTATTTATTTTATTTTGTTCAGCAGAAACCAGGACCAGATCAATGGTTGTGGTACAAAATCATCTGTTGGGCAGGAAAGGGAAAGTTGGGATGTGATAGGCTGTGATAAAAGTGTAGCATTTTTGTCCTTGATGGATTGATTATTGGTTTCTTTCTTGCTGATCACAGCACACACAGGGTTCCATTTGATTACAGTTAGCGATTTTTACAGGCTGCAAAGAATAGGCTGAGGCTCTTTTCTCTAGAAAAGAGAAGGCTGATGGGTGACCTAATTATGAAGGGGTCTTTAAAATTAAGAAGGGGTTTGATAGGGTTGACGTAGAGAAGCTGTTTCCACTAGTGAATCCAATAGGGAATTCAGGAGAAACTCCTCTACCCAGAGAGTGGTGAGAACGTGGAACTCACTACCACAGGGAGTAGTTGAGGCAAATAGCATAGATGCATTTAAAGGGAAAGCTAGATAAGTACATGAGGGAGAAAGTAATAGAAGGATCTGGAACGCTCTACCTGAAAAGATGGTGGAAGCTGATTCCATAAATAATTTTAAAGTGAGTTGGACAGGTACTTGAGGATGAGGAACTTACAGGGTTATGGACAAAAAGCGGGGATGTGGGACTAAACACGACTGCTCTTTCAAAGAGCCAGCACAGGCACGCCGGGCCGAATGGGCTCCTCCTGTGCTGTAAGTTTCTATGATTCTATGATATGCAGATAGGGTTAGATTAAGTTGGGTGGGAAGAGGATCCTGTGGAGTATAAACACCGGCACAGACCAGTTGGGCCGAATGGCCGTGTTTCTGTGCTGTAAATGCTATGTAATTCTATGTAAGAATAAATATCCCAGTCTCGTATGCAATAGTCATCAATGCGCATTGTCAGGTTGTTCCTGTGGAACAAAAGGATGGTTTAATATGCTAATGCTTGTTGAGTGCAGAGCCATTACTGTCATTCATTCCGGCAGTGTCCCCGATAGTCTGGACAAGGGCTAATTTCATGCAGTCAAAGATTGATCAAAGTGGTTGGACCAGATCAATGAGTTTCTCAGGATCAAGCATCCTGTGGGACGGTTTATAGTAAATGTTTGTTTGGCAGCTGTAATTGTGTGGCCAAATACCTTTTTGAATCCTGTGATGTCTGATCACCTAAATGCGGTTCTAAGAAATACTTATTTTTAATTCCCTGATAATCTGAAATTATGTTTTGACGTTTCTGCGACAGGAAGTCAGTCATTCTAGGCTGCCAGGAGAATAAAACTAACCAGAGGTCTCTGGGGGAATGTAAGAAGGAGCGACCGTACTTCAAAGGTTAATTTATGCTAGTCTAGTGGCTATGATACTGGACTAGCAACTGAGAGGTAGTTCAAATCACACCAGCGCAAAATGTTCCAGAAAGGTTAAATTTCTGTTATGAATTATAAAAACAAGGAGAGAAAAGACTTGCCAAGTTGTCATAAAACCTCAAATGGTTCACAAATGTCCTTCTAGGAAGGGGACCTACCATCCCTATATGGTCTGGTCTATATGTGACAACAGTCCCACATTCTGTGGTTGACTCTTATGCCCTATCAATATCTAGGGATGGGTAATAAATACTGTCTTGCTAGTGCTGCCCACATCCCAAGAACAAACTTCTTTTATTAATGTGAAATCGCATTCAATAAATCTGGTAACTTGTGGGCTGGCATCATGGAAGCTGCCATATTTCTGTGAAAACCCAACAGGTTTACTAGTGTCCTTCAAAGAAGGAATCCCACCATGCTTACATGGTCCGGTCTACGTGTGACTCCAGTCCACATTCTGTGGTTGACTCTTATGCCCTCTAGGCAACTAGGGATGGGCAATAAATACTGCCTTGTCAGTATTTGTTGTTTGTACTGTGTAGTGTTTATTTACTGGTTTCAACTTCAAAACATTTACCTGTTGGTTTGTACCCTCTGCCATGGTCTGACAGAGTGCTTATTCTTCCACATTATGAAATTGTGGACACCGCATGGCAGCAGGACTAGAAAGACAAGGGTTCTCTGCCAAGCAGCGAGCTAGTGGTGTGTGGAAGGTGATGCCAGTGATAACTCACCACTAACAAAGTGCTTCCTCACTCCTTTGGTGGCTGTTCCGCTGTCAGTGAAAGAAAGCCAACCACAGCTGCTACAGTGCCAGATTCCAAATCAGCATTCTCAGTGCACCGCACGTGCAAACCAAGAGGCGCATTAACAAGCTTAACGAGGCCAACACACAGAATCGCTGTTATAACATCAAACAGTCACTACATGTAGGAAGCAATCTGGCAAAGCATAATGAAAGTGAGAAAAATCAACGGCACTACTGAAGTTATTCAATGGTAATACACAAATAGTGTGCTTTAAACACAAGACCCAGAAGTAATTTCTGATCAGCTCACAGTAGGCATGGTAGATAGGACCATTTGTTCTTCAGGAGATCAGTTAGAATCCATCCTTACGCAGACAATGATGTACACAACGACAACAACAACTTGCATTTAGATAGCGCTTTTAATGTAGGAAAATGTCCCAAGCTGCTTCACAGGAGCGTTATTAGACAAAATTTGACACCGAGCCACATAAGTAGTCTGAAACCTGATCCATTGGTAAGGTCCTTTTTCAGGGTGATATTAGGAGGGGGCGACAGAAAGCTTGGTCAAAGAGGTAGGTTTTAAGAGTGACTTAAAGGAGTGGTGGGAGGTAGAGAGGCGGAGAGGTTTAGGGAGGGAATTCCAGTGCTTATGGCCTAGGCAGCTGAAGGCATGGCTGCCAATGGTGAGACGAAGGGACCGGAGGATGTGCAAGAGGCCAGAGTTGGAGAAATGCAAAGTTCTCAGATGAATGTAGGGCCAAAGGAGGATACAGAGATAGGGAGGGATTTGAAAATAAAGACGAGCATTTTAAAGTTGAGGCATTACTGGACGAAGAGCCAATGCAGGTTAGCGAGCACAGGGGTGATGGGTGAACAGGACTTGTTGCGAGTTAGAATACGGGCAGCAGTATCATGGATGAGCTCAAGTTTATGTAGGGTGGAGGACTGAAGGCCAACCAGGAGAGCATTCCAATAGTCAAGTCTGGAGGTAACAACGACATGGATGATGGTTTCAGCAGTAGATCGGCTGTGGCAGAGCGGAGACAGGCAATATTATGGAGGGTTTTTTAAAATTTGTTTATGGGATGTGGGCGTCGCTGGCTAGGCCAGCATTTATTGCCCATCAATAATTGCCCTTGGGAAGGTGGTGGTGAGCCACCTTCTTGAACCGCTGCAGTCCGTGTGGTGAAGGTACTCCCACAGTGCTGTTAGGGAGGGAATTCCAGGATTTTGACCCAGCGATGATGAAGGATCTGCGATATACTTCTAAGTCAGGATGGTGTGTGACTTGGAGGGGAACTTGGAGTTGGTGGTGTTCCATGTGCCTGCTGTCCTTATTCTTCTAGGTGGAAGAGGTCGTGGGTTTGGGAGGTGCTGCCGAAGAAGCCTTGGCGAGTTGCTGTAGTGCATCGTGTAGATGGTACACACTGCAGCCACGGTACGCCGGTGGTGGAGGGAGTGAATGTTTAAGGTGGTGGATGGGGTGCCAATCAAGCGGGCTGCTTTGTCCTGGATGGTGTCGAGCTTCTTGAGTGTTGTTGGAGCTGCACTCACCCAGGCAAGTGGAGAGTATTCCATCACACTCCTTGCTTGTGCCTTGTAGATGGTGGAAAGGCTTTGGGGAGCCAGGAGGTGAGACACTTGCCGCAGAATACCTAGCCTCTGACCTGCTCTTGTTGCCACAGTATTTATGCGGCTGGTCCAGTTAAGTTTCTGGTCAATTATGACCCCCAGGATGTTGATGGTGGGGTTTTCGGTGATGGAAGTAGGTGGTCTTTATGATGAGGAGATATGAGGTTGGAAGCTCAGTTCAGGGTCAAATAGGATGCCGAGGTTGTGAACAATCTGGTTTAGCCTGAGACAGTGGTCGGAGAAGGAGATGGAATCAGTGGCGAGGGAGCAGAATTTGTGGCAGGGGCCGAAGACAATGCCTTCAGTGCCCCCAATGTTTAATTGGAGGAATATAACCAAAATTCTTTTACATAGCTTCACCCTGAAAAAGGACCTTACCAATGCATCAGGCTTCAGCCTACTTAACCAATCACAGGAGATGACTCCGACCAAAAGTGTTTGCCCAAACAAGCAGACGGTCAGTACAGTGGGAAGGTAGTGTCCCATAGAAAGCACTTTCACTTAACTGCATGAACAGTCAAAGTACAACAGTCATTTCCAAGCCCCCTAGCCAAATAAAGCTTTGCCCACAATGCCCTGAGTTCAACATCAGGACCTCTGGCTACATCAGCATTTTGTCACCAACTACCTAAATCTGCCTCATAGTAAAAGAACTATGAAGATAGGGAGATGAATTAAATACTGGGAGTGGGAGGAGGCTTATGTGGAGCATAAACACCAGCATAGACCAGTTGGGTTGAATGTCCTGTTTCTGCACTGTAGGTAACTCTATGTAACTACATAACTCTCAGGACACATTAGACTGTGATTGATCTTAATTTTTATTCACCCTGACAGTAAATGATGCGGATGTATTCAGTGGCTGCAAAATTCGGCTCCGTAGCGCCCGTTGTTTGGCCGCTACAAGTGCTGTTTTGGTTCCAAAATGGTATCCGCACTCGCGCACACTTCTGGCGCAGTCCGTGCCGGACACCATCTTGGGTAGGGCGTTAGCATGGGCGGAGGGAGCATGCGCCTGAAGTATGCAGCGTGTAATGCTGATTTGAAGCCAGCGCTGCCATTTTGGAGCTCAACACTTTGGCTAATGCCCTCTCTTAAGCTCGCACAGCTGAACATGCGTTCAGCAGCAGGATGGACCCTCCACCAACGCTATTTAAAGGAATCATCAACTACTTACAGGTTAGTTGCTGATTGATTTCTACCAGCTCTTGCTACATTTGTAGAAGTGTTTGCTAGTTTATAGAGCTATTTAAAGTTGCTAAAGTCAACAGGGAGTGGTTTGGGAAATGCTGAAGGACTTTGCCCTGACTTCAAGGATTCTGCAAGGACCACTTGCTCCCTGACATGGGTGCAGTAGTAGGCATTCCCTTGGCCTACAGCATGCCAGGGAGAATGAGCAGAGGTGACACAGAGGAGGGTAAGCTGCTGGAGGAGGGTGGAGGAGGAGGAGGGGGAGAAGGGCTCTCAGCAGGAGGCCATATCTGCCCAGGGTATTCAGGAAGCAATTCACCTACCTGAACCTCAGCGAGGAACAGTGTGTCAGATGTCTGCACTTCACCAAGGTAGTCCTCACTGAAATCTGCCACCTGCTGCAGCCACAACTGCAACCTCAGACACAGGGCGAGGTCTGTATTACCAGTGGCTGTGAAGGTCACAGTGGCCATGAGATTTTATGCATTGGCCTCCTTCCAGGCTGGAGCAGGGGATATTTGCAACATCTCCCAGTTTGCCATGTACTATTGCATAAGGGAGGCAACTGAGGCTCTGTATTCCAAGAGAGCTGAATACATTTCATTCTCTCTGACCGGAGAGCAGCAGGTGGAGCGAGAATCCGGCTTCGCGAGGATTGCAGGCTTCCCCATGGTGCAGGATGCCATTGACTGCACACACGTAAACTCTGAGATGTACTGCAACCGAAAAGGATTCCACTCCCTCACTGTCCAGCTGGTGTGTGACCATACTCAGCAACTCATGCAGGTGAATGCCCAGTATCCTGGCAACAGTCACGGTGCCTTCATTCTGCAGCAGTCCGCTGTCGCATCTGCATTTGAGCCACTATGACAAACCAAAGGGTGGCTACTGTGTGACAAGGGCTATCCGTTAACAACATGGCTCATGACTCCAGTGTGCAACCCACACACATGTGGGCAGCATTCAAACAATGAAAGCCATGCGGCCACACGAAGTATCATCGAGCAGGCCATCGGAGTGCTGGAGGAATGCTTCCGTTGCCTGGACTGCTCTGGTGGAGCCCTGCAGTGCTCGGCAGAGTGGATGTCGAGATTCGTGGTGGTCTGCTGCATGCTGCACAACCTCGCCATCATGAGGGCACAGCCCTTGCCACCAGCCATACGGCGACCAGCTCAGGAGGAGGAGGAGCAGGAGCAGGAGGACATAGAGGAGGAGGATGAGGGAAAGGAGAAGGAAGAGGCAGAGGAGGAAGAGGAAGGGGAAGGCAACCCAGACAGCCCCTTTCTGGCTGAGCTGTCCATGACCGACTCATCCGGCTCCAATACCAATAAACGCAACCCCAATTCCACATTCACCAACAGTCCCTCTGTTACTAACAATCACAGCATCACCTTGCCCACAATGCAAAATTAAAAGCCACCACAAAATAAACATTCCAAACCAAATTCATAATCAAACCATGGCATATTGCATATAAACGCCAACTAATCACCCTTGTGCATTCCCTTAGTGCCTATCTTCTGTGTGCCTTTACCTGTCCCAGTGCTCCTACGCAGTGCTAACCCAGGTTCAAGAAGGAGGCCCAACACCACCTTCTCAAGGGCAATTAGGGGCGGGCAATAAATGCTGGCCTTGCCAGCGATGCCCACATCCCATGAATGATTTTTTTTAAATTTAACCCCTGGCATAATTCTGGTGAATCTGTGCTATCTGCGCTGTACCCCCTCCAAGACCAATATATCCTTTCTGACTTGGGGTGCCCAGAGCTGAATGCAATACTCTCGATGGGGTCTGACCAAGGTTCAATGAACTGAAGCATCACTTCCACCTCTTTGTATTCCAGCCTGCTGAGATAAAGGCCAACATTCCATTAGCCTTTTTAGTTGCTTTCTGTAGCTGTGCATTAGCTTTTAGTGACTTGTGTACATGGACACCCAAATCACTTTGCTCTTCCAAAGTTCCTAGTTTCTCACCAGTTAGAAATTACTCCAATTTGTCTTTCTTGGATCCGAAGTGCATGACCTCACACTACCAAACATTGAACTCTATAGCCAGTTTTTCCCAGTCATTTAATCTATCTATGCCCCTTTGTAACTTTCTTGATCTCATCTGCATTTGAGCATATAATGTATGCTGACCCTCCAGTGCAGCATCAGAGAACCTTGGAGCAGGCTTCCTCCCCTGTTGTGCCATTATTCAGTCTTCTTCCTGCTGAGAGTCTCCTCCACAAAGCGTTCCAGCACCTGCTTCAGCCAGAATGCACCTCCCCTTTTAGAGGTGCAGGCTGGTTTTAACTAGTGCAGGCTAGCTTTAGGTGGTGCTAGCCTCACACGAACTTGGGCCCCCTGTCGAGGCGTGCAGCCAATCAATAGCACGTTCAGCGCTGGGCTGCGCACTCCAATCATTTAAATTAGCTGGCAGTATGAAGCTTGCACGTTGCCTGCATCAGAAGCAACGGGCACAGGTTAATCGAGCATCGCGATCCCCGCGCCCATTTTTGGGGCTATCAAATTTAGTCCCCAGTGTATTTTACTCTGGTGCTTTCGCTTTGTCAAATTGTATGATGTACAATTTCCACTTTCTAATTGAGTGCTTCCTTCTATGTGGGAAGAGAAAATGAGGCGAAAGACTGCTGTATGTCAATGTCTGCCTCCAGGGCTGGAGATGGTTGAGTCTGCCCTTGTGTTGGGCCTGTATATGGCCTTGCAATGACAGATTTGGGAATATTACTTGTTGCTGCTCTTGGCATTTAATTCTAGTTGGATGCGGGACTCCTCCACATGACCCAGGTTTCCTGATATTGTCATATGCAAGGAGACAAGTTGCTCCTCAAGACTGTGCTGCTGCTCTACCAGCCTCAATTTGAAAGCAGGTCCACTAAGGTTTGTACCTCCAGATAACTCAGGAGGGACACTCTGCATGCTGAGACTCCACCCTGTGCCAGCTGCTCCTCCTCAACTACCACTTCTGCTATTCCTTCTTCACCATAGCTTTCTCCTCTCACCATCACTATGTACTTGTCCTAAGTATGTGCTTGCAACACGCTTGCCTCTGAGTCAGAAGGCTTTGGATTCAAAGTCCTCTCCAGGATTTGAATGCAGGAACATAGGAACAGCAGTGGGCCATTCAGCCACTCGAGCCTGTTCCGCCTTTCAATTAGATCAATGCTGATCTGCACCTCAACTCCATTTGCCTGCCGTAGCTCCATATCCCTTGATACCCTTACCAAACAAGAAAATATCGACCTCAGTCTTGAAAGTTTTAATTGACCCCCAGCATCCACAGCCTTTTGGGGAGAGAGTTCCAGATTTACTACCCATTGTGTCAAGATGTGCTTCCTGATTTCACTCCTGAATGGCCTAGCTCTAATTTGGAAATTACTCCCCCTTGTACTGGATTCTCTCACCAAAGGAAATAGTTTATCTCTATCTACCCTAATGAATCATTTTACCACCTCGATCAGATCACCTCTCAAGCTTCTATACTAAAGGGAATACAAGCCATGTTTACGCAACCTGTCATCACAATGTAACCCTTTAACCCCTGACATCATTCTGGTGAATCTGCGCTGCACCCCCTCCAAGGCCAATATATCCTTTTTGACGTGGGGTGCCCAGAACTGAACGCAATATTCCAGATGGGGTCTGACCAAGGCTCTACACAACTGAAGCATCACTTCCTCCCCATTGTATTCCAGCGCCCTTGAAATAAAGGCCAACATTCCATTAGCCTTTTTGGTTGCTTTTTGCAGCTGTGCATTAGCTTTTCGTGATTTGTGTACATGGACACCCAAATCTCTTTGCTCTTCCACAGTTCCTAGTTTCTCATCATTTAGAAAATACTTCGATTTGTCTTTCTTGGATCCAAAATGCATGACCTCACACTTCCAAACATTGAACTCCATTTGCCAGTTTTGCCCAGTCACTTAATCTATCTATATCCCTTTGTAACTTTCCTGATCTCATCTGCCTTTGAGCATGTAATGTATGCTGACACTCCAGTGCAGCTCTGAGAGAATACAGCATTGTTGATGATGCCATTCTTCAGACATTAAACCAATGCTCCAGCTGATTGGGCCTATGGCTAAAATAGACAGTTGTCTAAGAAGATCAGGGAGTTATTCTCGTGGCCTGGCTTCTTTGAGACCTTCAGCCAGGTTCTCCTAGTAGGCGAGGCCTTGTTGATGCTTTCAGTGACATATCGCCACTCTTGGTGTTACTGTTGTATATTTGGAGATTGTTCTCTCTCACCAGAAAACTACATGTGTTTTTCCATAACAGAGGCTCCCAGTACCTACAGCACCTCAATGGTACTCCAAGCTTCTGTCAATTGTCATTGCACAATTTTACATAAAATATTCACACTCTCAGCTGCATTAACAAACAGTTGGACATTTATACCAGCTAAGTGGTGTACTGGCTGCTTGTGAAGTGTTAATGGATCATTATTATTTCAAAAGGGAAAGTCTTGCTTGACCAACCTTATTGAATTTTTTGAAGAGGTAACAGAGAGAGTAGACAATGGTAATGCAGTAGATGTAATTTATCTGGATTTTCAAAAGGCCTTCGATTAGGTACCCCATAATAGACTGATGAGCAAGGTCAGAGAATGCGGAGTCAGGGGACAAGTAGCAGAATGGATTGCTGGCTGGCTTCAGGACAGAAAGCAAAGAGTGGGAGTAAAGGGTAGCTATTCACAGTGGCAGAAGGTGGGTAGTGGTGTTCCACAAGGATCAGTGCTGGGACCACTGCTGTTCACAATTTACATTAACGATTTAGACTTAGGAATCAAAAACACAATTTCTAAATTGACGGCTGACCAAATTGGGCGAGATAGTCAATACTGAGGAGGACTGCAACAAGTTACAGGAGGACATTAATAAACTTGCAGAATGGGCATATAATTGGCAAATGAAGTTCAACACAGATAAATGTGAGGTATTACATTTTGGTTGGAAGAATAGGGAGGTCACTTATCACTTGGAGGGTGTGGGTCTAGGTAGGGTAGAGGAACAGGGATCTCGGAGTACAAATACACAAATCACTAAAAGTATCGACACAGGTTAGTAAGGCCATAAAAAAAGCAAACCAAGCACTAGGGTTTATTTCTAGAGGGATAGAATTGAAAAGTAGGGAAGTTATGCTATACCTGTAGCGAACCTTGGTTAGACCACACTTAGAGAGTACTGCGTACAGTTCTGGTCGCCATATTATAAAAAGGGTATAGAGGCACTGGAGAGGGTGCAGAGAAGATTTACAAGGACGATACCAGAAATGTGAGGGTATACATATCAGGAAAGGATGAACAGGTTGGGTCTCTTTTCTCTTGAAAAAAGAAGGCTGAGGGATGACCTAATAGAGGTCTTTAAAATTATGAAAAATTTTGATAGAGTGGATACAGAGAGAATGTTTCTACTTGTGGGGAAGAGCATAACTAGAGGCCATCAATATAAGATAGCCACCATGAAATCCAATAGGTAATTCAGAACTTCTTTACACAAAGAGTGGTGAGAATGTGGAACTCACTACCACAGGGAGTAGTTGAGGCGAATAGTATAGATACATTTAAGGGGAGGCTAGACAAGCATATGAGGGAAAAGGGAATAGAGGGTTATGCTGATAGATTTAGATGAGGAAAGACGGGAGGAGGCTCGTGTGGAGCATAAACACTGGCAGGGACTGGTTGGGCCGAATGGCCTGTTTCTGTGCCGTATATCCTATGTAATCCTATGTAATTATTATAGGTGCATAATGATTGACTGATGGGGTTTAGTTCCGACTAATTAAATCTCAGGAATCACAGCCTTAAATTGGATTGCCCAGCACCTGTTTTTCAGATGAAGAAAGGGCAGTGAACAACAACAACTTTCATTTCTATAGCGCCTTTAACATAGTAAAACATCCCAAGGCACTTGACAGGAGTGTTATCAAAAAAAGACACTCTTTAAAACCTATCTCTTTGACCAAGCTTTTGGTCACTTGCCCTAATATTTCTTTATGTGGCTCAGTGTCAAATTTTGTCTGATAAGGACTCCTGTGAAGCATCTTGGGATGGTTTACTATGTTAAAGTTGCTATATAAATGCAAGTTGTTGTTGTATGTTTTTCCTGTTCTCGGTAGCTAGCCTAGCGTCGTTTGCCACGATTACTCGGCAATTCATTGCAAAGTATGAAACTGACCTCATCACGGGTCATTGGCATCTACCCGACAAAATGGAAAATTGCCCAGGTATGTCCTGTCCACAAAAAGCAGAATAAATCCAATCAGGCCACTTACCGCCCTATCAGCCTACTCTCAATCATCAGCAAAGTGATGGAAGGTGTCATCGACAGTGCTATCAAGCGGCACTAACTCACCAGCAACCTGCTCACTAATGCTCAGTTCAGGTTCCGCCAGGACCACTCTGCTCCAGACCTCAATATAGCTTTGGTCCAAACATGGACAAAAGAGCTGAATTCTAGAGGTGAGGTGAAAGTGACTGCCCTTGACAGCAAGGCAGCATTTGACCGAGTATGGCATCAAGGAACCCTGGTAAAATTGAAGTCAATGGGAATCAGGGGAAAACTCTCCACTGGCTGGAGTCATACCTAGCAAAAAAGAAGATTGTTATGGTTGTTTTAGGCCAATCATCTCAGCCCCAGGACATTGCTGCAAGAGTTTCTCATGGCAGTGTTCTAGGCCCAACCATCTTCAGCTGCATCATCAATGACCTTCCCTCCATCATAAGATCAGACGTGGTGATGTTCACTGATGATTACACAGTGTTCAGTACTATTTGCAACTCCTCAGATAGTGAAGCAGTCCATGCCCACATGCAGCAAGACCTGGACAGCATCCAGGCTTGGGCTGATAAGTGGCAAGTAACATTCATACCACACAAGTGCCAGGCAATGACCATCTCCAACAAGCGAGAGTCTAGCCACCTCCCCATGACATTCAACGGCATTACCATTGCCAAATCCCCCACCATCAATATTGTAGGGGGTGGTGATTTGTGTCAGCTTCACCTCTGACTTCTGAGCGGTTCAAATCGCTCCCACTCCCCTGGTTCTAGACCTTGGACTTATTTGGGGGTTGTGATAAAAAGGTGCAGCAGACAACTGAGTTTGATGAAAGAACTTCAATCTTTATTAAAAGGTAAGACACAAATAATAACACTCTTAACACTCTGAAGGTGGGGAACACTTCGGTACAAGCGAGGGAAATGACAGTAGAACAATACTTCACCCCTCCCAACCACACTTTACTAGCTAAGTTAGGCTTTGAAGACCAGGGATAATGCTCACCAATCCTTTGACAGTTGGGCTAAATCGTGGTTTTGGGGTTCGCTGTTTATGGCGGTTAGTGTCTGCCATACGCGGTAGAGGACTTCACTTGCATCTCTGGTCAGTCTTCGCGAGTCCGCTGATGCGGTAGGGTGCGTTTTGGATCTATCAGGTGAGTACCCAATTTCCTTTGGTTAGGAGTAGGGTTTATAGTCTTTTGGTAGAAATCTTACCCAGGGGTAAGTCAGGAGTAGTTTGTAGTGTGGAAACTTTGTGGTTCTTCGGGTTTTCTTTCCTTGAGCTGGTCTTTGTTGGTCGTGGTGGCCTGCTCTTACCCGGTCAGTTGGGGGTAATGTGCGGTTGTT
Source organism: Squalus acanthias (assembly GCA_030390025.1). Classification (NCBI taxonomy): domain Eukaryota; kingdom Metazoa; phylum Chordata; class Chondrichthyes; order Squaliformes; family Squalidae; genus Squalus; species Squalus acanthias. Next base: position 33,953,794 of record CM059433.1, read on the forward strand.
GGTTTCATGAGGCCTTTGGTTTCCGCGATGGCTTTAGGCCTTGTGTAGTGTGTCGGTCGACCTTGTGGAGCCGTCGATGTCTTCTTGGCTTGTTGCTCCGGGTGACTGTGTTGGGACCGTTGTTGGAGGTCCGTTGAGGTGGTATCTTCACGGGCTGGACTCAGGTGTGTCTGAGTGGTGAGCGATGCCGACTCGCTTCCAGCTCGGTTTGTCTTCTTCCTGGTTTCTTCTTCTTCTGATGACCACCGACCTTGAACTGCTTAACGGGCCTTCAATTATACGGAATTGAAGTGGCCTTATCTACCCGCCAAATCTACTCAGTTCATTGTCTGGTTTTGACGGGCTCGTAAATCGGTAATGACTTACTAGCGCGTTAACTGTTTTTTTAACAGGCCTTCAATCTCACCCATTGAACATGGCCTTATCTACCCGCCAAATCTACTCAGTTCATTGTCTGATTTTGGCGGGCCTGTTACCAGTAACTGCTCTGTAAGTGTCAAATGGCTTTTGGGATGGTTTGCATCCTGTAGATCTCCTTGGTTGATCACTGGTGATTGATTTCGTGTTTTGGGTTTCTAGGCTGGACTCGGTCTTTTCTAAAGAATGACCCTGAGTGATTTGTATTATGCATGTTTCTGATGGGCCCTGTTATTTTGGGTGGGACTGTCTTCTCCCAGGGTCTATTGTTCAAATGTTAATGTCTGCTGGGGCTTGAGTGGGGTCATCCCGGTTCCCCAGACAGTTTAATTAACTGTAATAACCAAAACTGCTTTTACAGAGGTCGTCCCACCTCCTTGTCTCTTTACAGGCCCAGACATGTTTTTTAAAATGCCAAAACTTGGTTTTTGGTCTTAAATTCCTTAAGTTAGGCCCAAATGCCTTTTTCTCACTCTGAGGTAGTTCCAAAGTTCTTTTTCCTTCGGTTTTTGGGGATCTGCAAATTTTGGAAACCTTACAATATGCTGGGGGCTCACCATTGACCAGAATCTTTACTGGACCAGCCATATAAATACTGCGGCTACAAGAGCAGGTCAGAGGCTGGGTATTCTGTAGCGAGTGGCTCACATTCTGACTCCTGTGGCTGCAGCAACTCGCCAAGGCTTCTTCAACAGCACCTCCCAAACCCGCGACCTCTACCATGTAGAAAGACAAAGGCAGCAGGCGCATGAGAACACCACCACCTGCAAGTTCCCCGCTAAGTAACACACCATCCTGATTTGGAAATAAATAGCTGTTCCTTCATCATCACTGGGCCAAAATCCTGGAACTCCCTCCCTAACAGCTCTGTAGGAGTACCTTCACCTCACAGACTGCAGCAGTTCAAGAAGGCGGCTCACCACCACCCTCTGAAGGGAAATTAGGGATGGGCAATAAATGCTGGCCTTGCCAGTGATGCCCACATCCCATGAATGAACAAAAAGTAAAAGTCAATTTTCCGGCATTAACTCTTACTCAAAAAGAGTCATTATTTCTCCCAGCAGGAAAAATGCGAGATTTCACTTGGAACTCTCAACAAAAGAATAGAAGTGGAAAATATACCTGAAGGAGAACTCTAGGTTGCAATTGGTGTTGTTTTATTCACAAGTTATACTGTGGGTTCTGTTTGTCTGATATTCAGAGGTAATCATTGGTACCTTTAATAACTGAGAAAATGCACAACAGGTCAATCAGCATTTTTTTTAGCAAGTCTGAATACTATTCCGATGCAACGAGCACTGATAAGAACATAAGAACTTAAGAAATAGGAGCAGGAGTAGGCCATTTGGCCCTTCGGGCCAGCTCCGTCATTCAATAAGATCATGGCTGATCTTCTACCTCATCTCCACTTTCCTGCACTATGCCCATATCCCTTGATTTCCTTAATATTCAAAAATCTATTGATCTCTGTCTTGAATATACTCAACGACTGAGCCTCCACAGCCCTCTGGGGTAGAGAATTCCAAAGATTCAACACCCTCTGAGTGAAGAAATTTCTCCTCATCTCAGTCCTAAATGGCCAACCCCTTATTCTGAGATTGTGACCCCTGGTTCTAGACTCTCCAAAATTGAGAGGTCGCACAACACCAGGTTATAGTCCAACAGTTTTATTTGAAATCACAAGCTTTCGGAGCTATCGATTGCTCCTTCCTCAGGTGAAGTAAATTAGATACAGAATCGCCAAAGCATATATAGATAGAGAACAAAGCATGTGTACCTTACAATTGCAGACCACTAAATTAAATCATCCTGACTATCTGCCGAGGTGTGATAAAGTTAATCAAGTCAGCCAGGAAGGTACCACATCAAAGACATAGCAAGATACAACTGAGACAATGAGGTGTAGTCGCAGGGGTTCTAACGTGTCAAAAGCTGCCGTCTGTATGTAAAACGAAAAGCTTTAAAATTTTTACTTTTTTACTGGGAAAATTTTTACTTTTTTACTGGGAATCACATCTGTGAACAAGCCAGCGACGACTCGAGTCCGGATCACGTCATGTATCGTGACATAAACCCAAGATCCCGGTTGAGACCGTCTTCATGAGTGCGGAACTTGGCTATCAGTTTCTGCTCGATGATTTTGCGTTGTCGTGTGTTTCTAAGGTTACCTTGGAGAACGCTTACCCGCAGATCCGAGGCTGAATGTCCTTGACTGCTGAAGTGTTCCCCGACTGGGAGGTAACAATCCTGCCTGGTGATTGTTGCGCGGTGCTCGTTCATACATTGTCTCAGTGTCTGCATGGTCTCGCCGATGTACCATGCCGCGGTGCATTCTTTCCTGCAACGTATGAGGTAGACAACGTTGGCCGAGTCACATGAGTATGTACCATGTACCTGGTGGGTAGTGTCCTCACGTGTGATGGTGGTATCTGTGTTGATGATCTGGCATGTCTTGCAGAGTTTGCCATGGCAGGGTTGTGTGGTGTCGTGGTCGCTGTTATCCTGAAAGCTGGGTAATTTGCTGCGAACGATGGTACTTCTGAGGTTAGGCAGCTGTTTGAAGGCAAGTAGTGGAGGCGTGGGGATGGCCTTAGCGAGGTGTTTGTCGTCATCGATGACATGTTGAAGGCTGCGAAGAACATGGCGTAGTTTCTCCGCTCCGGGGAAGTACTGGACGACGTAGGGTACCCTGTTGGTTGTGTCCCGTGTTTGCCTTCTGAGGAGGTCTATGCGATTTTTCGCTGTGGCCCGTCGGAACTGTCGATCGATGAGTCGAGCGTCATATCCCGTTCTTACGAGGGCATTTTTCAGCGTCCGTAGGTGTCCATCGCGTTCCTCCTCGTCTGAGCAGATCCTGTGTATTCGCAGGGCTTGTCCATAGGGGATGGCTTCTTTAACATGGTTAGGGTGGAAGCTGGAGAAGTGGAGCATCGTGAGGTTGTCCGTGGGCTTGCGGTAGAGTGAAGTGCTGAGGTGTCCGTCTTTGATGGAGATTCGTGTGTCCAGGAATGAGACCGATTCTGAGGAGTAGTCCATGGTGAGTTTGATGGTGGGATGGAACTTGTTTATGTTATCGTGTAGTCTTTTCAGTGATCCTTCGCCATGGGTCCAAAGGAAGAAAATGTTGTCGATGTATCTGGTGTACAGCGTTGGCTGGAGGTCATGTGCAGCGAAGAAGTCTTGCTCGAACTTGTGCATGAAGATGTTGGCGTATTGGGGTGCGAATTTGGTCCCCATGCCTGTTCCGTGTGTTTGGGTAAAAAAATGGTTGTCGAAGGTGAAGACATTGTGGTCAAGGATGAAGCGGATGAGTTGTAGGATGGCGTCTGGAGATTGGCTGTTGTTGATGTTGAGTACTGAGGCTGTTGCAACGATGCCTTCATCGTGGGGGATACTGGTGTAGAGTGCCGATACGTCCATCGTGGCAAGGAGTGTTCCTGGTTCAACTGGTCCGTGGGTGCTGAGTTTCTGTAAGAAGTCTGTAGTGTCGCGACAGAAGCTGGGGGTTCCCTGTACGATGGGTTTCAGAATGCCCTCGACGTATCCAGAGAGGTTCTCACACAGGGTTCCATTGCCTGATACGATAGGACGTCCGGGTGTGTTGGCTTTGTGTATCTTTGGGAGGCAGTAGAAGTCTCCCACGCGGGGAGTACGTGGGATGAGAGCGCGTAGGATGTTTTGAAGGTCTGGATCGAAGGTCTTGATCAGTCTATTGAGTTGGCGGGTGTGTTCTTTGGTCGGATCTGCGGGTAGCTGTCTGTAGTGTTCCTGGTTGTCCAGTTGTCGGTATGCTTCTTTACAATAGTCCATTCTGTTCTGTATGACGATGGCTCCTCCTTTGTCCGCTGGTTTGATGACAATGTTGCGGTTGGTCTTGAGAGCGTGGATGGCGTTGCGTTGTGCTCGGGTGACATTCTGGACTGTCTTGTGAGTGCGGCTGATGAATCTGGCGTTGATGCATCTCCTGACAGCTTGAGCATACATGTCAAGCTTGGGGCAGCGACCCTCCGGAGGGGTCCAGTTTGACTCTTTTTTCTTCGGTTGCTGCACTGCGAGTCCCTCTGTCTGCTGTTCTGGATCATTGATTGTCTCATTGGGTTTGTTGCTGACATCTTGGGATTTGTGGAAGTATTCCCGGAGCCTCATTCTCCTGATGAATTCCTCCGTGTCTGCCGCGAGACCGATGGGGTCCATTTTGGTGGTTGGGCAGAACTTGAGCCCTAGGGCGAGAACTTCGATTTCGTCTGGTTGAAGGGTATGGTCGGACAAGTTGACGATGGACTTCCCTGTGGTTGCAGCCGTGGTACCGGGGGAGGCTTGGTTGCTGCTGGTGGTGATGCCGAGTTTCTCAAGCTTCCTGTTCTTGATGCGCATGTAGGCAGCGTAGTTCCGTTGCCTCGTCTGTTTGGTGGTGTCTCGTAACTGGTCTGCTGTGTCCTGAGCACAGGCTGAGAGCATGGACTCTATCTTGGTTTTGAGGTTGTGGCGTTTGCTGTAGAGCTGGTGTACGAGATGGTTGAGGAGTGTGCGAGAGGTACGACGGCAGAGTCTCTCAGCGTAGTCTGTGTTGTATGTCGACTTGAGTGGGTTCGTGATCTGTAGTCCTTTTGGGATCTTGTCTGCTTTCTTGCATCTCTGTAGATACTTGATGTCGGTGTCGATATGCGCGATCTTCTTGGCGATTCTCTCCACTTTGAGCCGGCAGTTTGTGGTGTCGATAGTGGTCATGATGCGGAGATGCCGGTGTTGGACTGGGGTGGACAAAATTGAGAGGTCGCACAACACCAGGTTATAGTCCAACAGTTTTATTTGAAATCACAAGCTTTCGGAGCTATCGATTGCTCCTTCCTCAGGTGAAGTAAATTAGATACAGAATCGCCAAAGCATATATAGATAGAGAACAAAGCATGTGTACCTTACAATTGCAGACCACTAAATTAAATCATCCTGACTATCTGCCGAGGTGTGATAAAGTTAATCAAGTCAGCCAGGAAGGTACCACATCAAAGACATAGCAAGATACAACTGAGACAATGAGCAGTAGTCGCAGGGGTTCTAACGTGTCAAAAGCTGCCGTCTGTATGTAAAACGAAAAGCTTTAAAATTTTTACTTTTTTACTGGGAAAATTTTTACTTTTTTACTGGGAATCACATCTGTGAACAAGCCAGCGACGACTCGAGTCTGGATCACGTCATGTATCGTGACATAAACCCAAGATCCCGGTTGAGACCGTCTTCATGAGTGCGGAACTTGGCTATCAGTTTCTGCTCGATGATTTTGCACGGCACATTGTAAAAAGGGGAACACATTATATTTATCCTTAATAAAACCACTCTCCAGCCAGGGGAAAGATCCTCCCTGCATCTACCCTGTCAAGCCTTGTAAGAATTTTGTATATTTCAATGAGATCACCTCTTATTCTTCTAAAATCTAGAGATATAGGCCTAGTCTACTCAATCTGTCCTCATAGGACAATCCCCCCATCTCAGGAACCAGTCTGGTGAACCTTTGTTGCACTCCCTCTATGGCAAGTATATCCTTCCTTAGGTAAGGAGACCAAAACTGTACACAATACTCCAGGTGTGGTCTCACCAAGGCCCTATATAATTGCAGTAAGATGTCTTTACTCTTATACTCAAATCCTCTTGTAATAAAGGCCAACATACCATTTGCTTTCCTAATTGCTTGCTGTACCTGCATGTTAACTTTCAGTGATTTCTGTACAAGGACACCCAGGTCCCTCTGAACACCAACATTTCCCAATCTCTCACCATTTAAAAAATACTCTGCTTTTCTATTTTTCCTACCAAAGTGGATAACTTCACATTTCTCCACATTACATTCCATTTGCCATATCCTTGCCCACTTACTTAGCCTGTCTATATCCCCTTGAAGCCTCTTTGCAACCTCCTCACAACTTACATTCCCACTCAGATTTGTATCATCAGCAAACTTGGATATATTATATTTGGTCCCCTCGTCCAAATCATTGATATAGATTGTGAATAGCTGAGGCCCAAGCACTGATCCTTGCGGTACCACTAGTTACAGCCTGCCAACCCGAAAATGACCAGTTTATTCCTACTCTCAGTTTTCTGTCTGTTAACCAATCCTCAATCCATGCTAGTATATTACCCCCAATCCCCCATGAGCCCTAATTTTGTTTAATAACCTCTTGTGTGGTACCTTATCGAATGCCTTCTGAAAATTCAAATACACCACATTCACTGGTTCCCCCTTATCTATTCTGCTAGTTACAATCTCAAAAAACTCTAAGAGATTTGTCAAACACGATTTCCTTTTCATAAATCCGTGTTGACTCTGCCCAATCCTATTATAATTTTCTAAGTGCCCTGTTACCACGTCCTTAATAATAGGTTCTAGAATTTTCCCTACTACTGATGTCAGGCTAACTGGTCTGTAGTTCCCTGTTTTCTCTTTCTCTCCTTTCTTTAATAGTGGGGTTACATTTGCTACCTTCCAATCCATGGGAACCGTTCTAGAATCTATGGCATTTTGGAAAATGACTACCAATGCATCCACTATCTCTATAGCCACCTCTTTCAAAACCCTAGAATTTAGGCCATGAGGTCCATGAGATTTATTGGCTTTCAGTCCCATTAATTTTTTCAGTACTACTTTCTTACTATTACTAATTTCTTTCAGTTCCTCATTCTCGCTAGACCCTTGGTTCTCCACTATTTCCGGAAAGTTTTTTGCGTCTTCTTCCGTGAAGACAGACACAAAGGGCTCGATTTTACTAATGGAGTCGGGTTGAGAGCGGACTTCCTGGTGGGTGGGTTTCGGACCCGCTGCCGGTTTCAGCCGCTCCCGGTGTCCCATATTGCCTTAATTGTTTCAATTAGTCCCTTCGTGCACGCTGCCTGCTGCATTGCCTGGGAGCGGGTCTGTTGGTCTGCACTGATGAGGTCATTGCTGCACTTGTTTTTAAGGGCTCCATGTAGCCTCAGCCTCTGATTTCTCATTACTGCTGCAGCTTGAATGGGCCAAGGTGGCCATGAGTGCTGCAAAATCTAAGACTGCTCCCCGATTCACTCAGGAGTCCCTGCAAACTCTTGTGCAGGGTGTAAGAGGACGCAGGGAGATTCTGTTCCCTCCCGATGGCCGGAGGAAGCCTCCTCAGCAGACAAAGGCAGCCTGGCTGCAGATTGCTGAGGAGGTAAGTGCAAGGTCACTATATACACGCACCTGGGTCCAGTGCCGAAAACGCTTCAATGATCTTGTGCGAACATCAAAAGTGAGTATCACATCACACTTACCTTCATATTGCTTCCCTTCTCTTCTCATCACCAGCACTCTGCATTGTCAGCCTGCTCCTCCACATCCCACCTTAACCTTACTTCCCTTGCACCCTTACCTCTCTATCTCTCTCTCTGTACTGAATCACTTCACTATTCTACTCTACACCCCTCACACTCGCTCTCACTGTTATGCAATGACAACAACTAACAACGCACAGGAAGGCTCCTTCCTCTTGCCACCTCACTCCATCCTGGCCTCCCTCTAAGCTTCTAGGTTTTGGATTCTTCACACTCACTCCATCACTCTCACTGAAACTCCACTTGTGTCCCTCCTTGCAGGAAAAGCTAGCCCTAAATAAGAGGGAGAGAGCAAAGACAGGAGGAGGCACACCATCTCTGGCCACATTAACAAACGCTGAGGAGGCTGCTCACGACATCGTGGGAGGTGGTGAGGAGCTGGAAGTGGGGGAAGGAGAGACGGGCACATTTGAGGGAGCTGGTGACAGAATGCATTTTCATCCCTCGCATTTATAATTCATGATTGACTGCAATGGCATATGATGCTCATAGAGATTGACTTCTGATCATCTGCACAAAAGGATTTGTCTGCTACCTGAAAATCTGATGTATAACTCATGCCTTTACTCTTTCACAGGACCATCGAGAGTCCCCCTCCCCACTGTCCAGGAGGAAGAGCCGGACGACTCCTCAGAGGAACCTGCAGCCTCAGAGGGAGCAGCGTTACCAGGACTCAGCGCACCCAGCACCAGCGCAGCAACGCACACCTCGGCGGGGCCTTTGCGACATAGAGTAGTGTTGTCACCTGGTGTATCACAGCTCACAAGTGAGCATCAGCAGATGGTGGAGACAGCCACAGCAGTGGAGAGTCCTCATCGGAGGTCGCAGGGCACTCCTAGCTCTGCTCAGCTGCATGTAGACACTGTGCCTCTGGGGCCATCCAGAAAGAGAGCGGTGCTGGAATTCCAGGAATACGTGCAGGAGTCTCTGACAGGGTTTGCATCCAGGGTAACTGCAAGTGTGCAGAGAATGGAGGAGTCCATTTCTAACATGAGCACTGCCTTTGTGGAGGCAATGGCGCATGACCGTTCCACCATGGCGAGGGTGGCAACCGCCATGGAGGACATAAATCGCCAGACTAATGAAAACATGGTGACTCTTCAAAATAGATTGTCTGCAATGGAGGAGAGCTGGGCATCTATTGAGGAGAGACATCAGAGCTTCATGGATGTCCTTGTTATGAGGACTGCCAGTACAGAGACGGGTCCTCATGGTCCTCCTGATGTGCAGCAAGGTGCTCTCCAGCCACTTGCTAGCACTGAAGTGCGGCTGACCCATGAGAGGGATGTTGGTGGCAGGCAACAAGGAAGTGTGGGCTCCTCTCCAAGCGCTCACACGACCATGCCACTGCGGAGCCCTCGGTCAGAGCCCCAGATTCCACACCAAACTGAGATGGCCGTCTCAGCCCCTGCACAGCCGCAGGAAGAGCAGACTGTGGAGGAGTCCTCCCAAGCTCCCAAACACAGAGGACGCCCGCCAAAGACGTCTAGGCAGGCGCAGCATCAAAGTGAGCAAGGTGCCTCTACATCTGCTGAAGCCACAGGGGAAGCACCACGTAGAAGCACGCATAAGAGGAAGCTAACACACAAATAGTCACAAGGGTAGTCACATGGGTGTTTTATTGTGCTGTAAATTATTGAGTGTCCTCCTTTTGTGATGTCATTAAACAAGTGATGGCAAGCAGTTGAGGTTCTGGTCTATTTGTTCTGGGACATGGAAGTTGCACAGTGAGGGCTCAGGGCTAATTCCATTTATAATGATGGTGGTGACAGTGATCGGAAAGCACCGTTTATTGGACGGATGATGTATGGTGTGTTAAGAATCTTGACCTTATCTTCATCTCCATCTGCCAGCCACCTGTGTTTGAAGTGTAAGCTCATGTGAATCTGGCATGGATGAGTGCATCCCTTGCCTGACGGCCAGCAATGTGGTCGTCTGCTGCTGGATTGGCCACATACAGCCCCGCAAGGCGTCACTCCTCATCCTCCTCCTCGTCCTCCTCCCCGTCCTCCTCCTCGTCCTCTTCCTCATCCTCTTCATCTTTCTCCAAGGAGGCTGTGTGTTGAGCCACTTGTTCATCCGGCAGCACTAAGCCGCGCTGCTCTTCCTCCGAATCTGACGACCAGGATGAGAGGGTGTAAATGGTTCCCATCCCATTGTTATAGATTTCAGTTGAGGCAAGAAGCTTGCCAGCGCACACTCAAAGTGGCCTGAAATTATTCCCAATCAGTTCAAACAGCAGATGTGTGTCAGCTTGACCAGTCACAAGGTCAGTAGATATGCAAAATCTCATCCTAAACCTCCAACAACAAAGTTGTTGCATTTGAATGCCAGCCATGTTACAGAAACACTTTTAAAGTTCTTCCCCAATAATGACTACAGATCATGTCCTCCACCAACTCGTCTCCTTGCAACAGACTGTTTCTGACACGACGGGGAACAGGAGCCAGAGGCACGAAAATGGGAAACCTCTATCAAAATAGGATTATCAAAGCAGTTAACAGGCTCTTAACTGCCTTAACTACCTGTCCCACTGGTTGGAATCGGGTCAGTTTGGGAGCAGCTGAACAGACACTCACGAAAATTGCGTGGGGGTGGGGTGGAGGTGGGTTGGGTGTCTGAAGCCATTTTTTCCGATTTTACCAGCTAACACGCCTCCAAACCCACCTCCTCAGGACTGTTAAAATCGAGCCCAAAGTATTTCTTTAATTTCTCTGCCATTTCCTTATTCCCCATTATAATTTTTCCTGTCTCAGCCTATAAGGGACCCACATTTACTTTTGCGAATCTTTTCCTTTTTATATACCTATAGAAGCTTTTACAGTCTGTTTTTATGTCTCTTGCTAGTTTACTCTCATATTCTATTTTCCCTTTCTTTATCAATTTCTTGATCCTCCTTTGCTGAATTCTAAAATCTTCCCAATCCTCAGACTTACTGCTCTTTTTGGCAACATTATAAGCCTCTTCCTTTGATCTAATACTACCTTTAACTTCTCTTGCTAGCCACGGTTGGACCACTTTCCTGTGGGGTTTTTGTGCCTTAAAAGAATGTATATTTGTTGTAAATTATGTATTAATTCTTTAAGTGCTAGCCATTGCTCGTCCACTGTCATACCTTTTAATGTAGTTTCCCAATCTACCTAAGCCAAATCGATTTTTACTTTCACAAGTCATAAGAACATAAGAACATAAGGCAGTGCAAAAAAGGTTCACTCGGTTAATCCCGGGGATGAGGGGGTGGTCATATGAGGAGAGGTTGGGTAGATTGGGACTCTACTCATTGGAGTTCAGAAGAATGAGAGGCGATCTTATTGAAACATATAAGATTGTGAAGGGGTTGGATCGGGTGGATGCGGGGAGGATGTTCCCGATGACGGGTGAGACGAGAACTAGGGGACATAGTCTTAGAATAAGGGGCTGCTCTTTCAAAACTGAGATGAGGAGGAACTACTTCACTCAGAGGGTGGTAGGTCCATGGAATATGCTGCCACAAAAAGCTGTAGAAGCTACAACATTAATTAAATTTAAAACAGAAATAGACAGTTTCCTAGAAGTAAAGGGCATTAAGGGTTACGGGGAGCGGGCAGGAATTTGGACATGAGTCTAGGTTCGGATCGGTCATGGCCCTGTGGGTAGTGGAGCGGGCCCAGGGACTGTGTAGCCTGATTCTGCTCCTATTTTGTGTGTGCAATTCTGTTAGATGCAGGAGATGGTTCTGTGATAGATAGTAGATTGGCGGTTAGGATCAGATCAGCCATGATCTTATTGAATGGCGGAGCAGGCTCGAGGGGCCGATTGGCCTACTCCTGCTCCTATTTCTTATGTTCTTATGTTCTTATAAGAATTAGGAGCAGGAGTAGGCCATACAGCCCTTCGACGCCTGCTCCGCTATTCAATAAGATCATGGCTGATCTTCGACCTCAACTTTACCTTTCCGCCGATCCCCATAGCCCTTGATTCCTCGAGAGTCCAAGAATCTATTTATCTCAGCCTTGAATATACTCAACGACTCAGCATCCACAGCCCTTTGGGGTAGAGAATTCCAAAGATTCACAACCCTCTGAGTGAAGAAATTCCTTTTCATCTCAGTCTTAAATGGCCGACCCCTTATCCTGACTCTGCCCCTGTCTAGAACTAGACTCTCCAGCCAGGGGAAACTACCTCTCAGCATCTACCCTGTCAATCCCCTCAGAATCTTATATGCTTCAATGAGATCATCTCTCATTCTTCTAAACTCCAGAGAGTCTCAGCCCAATCTACCCAATCTATCCTCATGGACAACCCTCTTATCCCAGGGTTCAATCTAGTGAACCTTCGTTGCACTGCCTTATGATCCCAATTTGTGAGTTATAATCAATATTATAAGTGGCAGCAAAAGTACACTATTGCGACTGGTCATGAACTAACTTAAGAAAACCAATTGTTCATGGGGATGGGGAAGGGTGGCTTCAGGCTGAGATGACAAAGGACTCCATAATGTTATCACAAGGGATAACCTCCTGGTGATTTCAGAGTTGAAACTATCCTAGAGCAGCGTTGTCCAATACATTAGCCACTTGCCACATGTGGCTAATTTGGAATCCAGATGTGGCTAATTGCATTTCTGATTAGTAAATAAAAAATGAGTAACAGGCACCATCCTTGGGCATGTGATCTCAATACTCATATTTGCATGGAGCACGCAAGTGAACTTTAACCCTTTTGTGGGATTGTTGGTAAGATGAAAAGCAGTGTGTGGATGTTTTTCGATCGTTGTGGGTACTTTACTTCCTTGGTTACTGAATGTTGGTAGATATTTATTAAGTAAACATACACACGTGAAGTACATTTACATGTATCGTGAGAGTGCGTGTAAGGCATCTACTAAGATTAGTGCATGTGACTAAACTAAAAAAGTGCTGCCATAGCCACACTTTTTTGCAAGTCAGCAATTTCTCTATTGGACAACACTGTCCTAGAGGTCATCTCAGTAATGTAGTTAGCCTTAAGGAGTCAACATCAAGGTGGAGATTACTGTCTGCGCTACACCTAGAAATGGTGTCCCACCATTGGAGAGATCTGGAAACGTTTTCAAGGATGATTTATTTCATAATCTTCTTTAATAGCTTATGTTAGGGTCTTTTTCTTTCTCTCTCTCTGCTTTTTTACTGTTTTGGTAACAGATGAAGTGGTCATTTAAAATGTTCAGAGTAATGGTAGCAATGGGTCAGAAGGGTGACCTCTGAAATGCATTAAAACAGCTGGCAGGATGGAATGACATTCTCGAGACAAAGAAGGCAGCAAGTGGGGACGGGGACAGGGAGAAAGTTAGATAGGGAAGCAATGGTTTATGGCAGCCTTTGGGAGATAAACGACAGTAAGAGTGGCCTCAGGGAGAAAAGCACTCGAGAGAAGATCTGTTAATTGGGCACATTGTCCTGCATCCTAGTCTCCTGGGATTTAGTGGCATTACAAACTACCATTCTCAAGGACAACTGCAAGAAACTGAAAAATGCCATTTGGAGAGAGTGCAGCGTTGCCCTGACAACCGTCTCAAAGTGCACTATTGCCGTTCTGGAAAAAAAATGCCATTTTTGCATCTGGAACATGGAATAACAGGAAGGCAAAGTTTTAGGATTCTTGCACATCTGTCAACTTCACAGAGCAAACACATTGCTTTTGGCTGCCATGGCATTTTTCTAAAGTATTTTTTTCTCCACTGGATTCTTGAACCTTTCACTTCAGTTGTTCCCAGTAGCTTAAGTCATCCTGTCCACAATAGCTCAGTAACATCCAAATGTTCCCATGAAACATGACCAGTCAAAACGCTGCACGTTTTTTTCTCAGCCAGAAGCCACAGTGTCTTGCCAAGAGCTTAAGAATTATCACTTTACACCAGTCTGACTCGCTCGTAAAAAGAAAGGCTTTCTCTTCCAAACCTCTGAGCCAGTCTGTTTCAAACTGTCTGCTGTGGATTTACCTTTTGCCAGTCAGAAACATCGGGCTAAAAATTGAGTAGCGCCCCATTTGGGGCGCAAACTTCGCCGGGGCGCTACTTTTAGCGCCCCAAGAGGGAAGCGGGGCGCTACTGGCCTTGTGCAGCGCGACCCGGGGCCCAGCTGGGCCCCCGGGGATCGGGAGTGCCGGCAAAAGAGCCCGGCACTCAAGAGAAGTGCCGGGCTCTTGGAGTGCAGCCGGCACTCCGCGGGGGGGGTTCACGAGGCCGGGGACGGGAGCGCAGGCAGGTGCTGGCAGGTGGCCAGCAACAAAAATGGCCACCCCGCACCTCGCCTTTAAATAGCGCCTTCCCGGCCACAGGTAGGCCCCCTTGACCCCGTCGGACATAGCGGCCAGGTCACGAGCGGGGCGCTGCGCACGCCGATGACATCATTGCCGACGGCGCAGCGCCGCGGGGCGCTACCAGTTAGCGTCGCCACTAACCTCCCGCAAAGCAACCCAATTTTTTCCTCATCAGCTTTACAACTGTCCAATGCATTGGCCTGGCTATAAGTACGGTTAATTATAAGGTTGAGTTTATGAATTACAAGGTTCTTGTATAGAAGGCAAAATACTGTGGATTGTAGAAATCTGAAATAAAAACAAAAAATGCTGAAATACTCAACAGGTCAGGCAGCATCTGTAGAGAGAGTAACAGAGTTAACATTTCAGGTCAATGAAATTTTGTCAGAACTTGTAAATGTTATAGATGTAACAGGTTTTAAGCAAGTACAGAGGCAGGGAAAGGGGAGAGAGGAGGAAAGAACGACAGGGAAGGTCTGTGGTAGGGTGGAAAGCAGGAATGATTCAATGACAAAAGGGATGATGGTGCAAGGCAAAAGGGAGTGATAATGGAACAAGTAAATAAACAAAAGATGGGTCTAGAGGAGCTGTAAATGGCAACAGCAGAATCATTACCAACAGCTGCTGTCTGTAAAAATGAGAGCAGTGGTCATGTTCTGAAATTGTTGAACTCAATGTTGAGTCTGGAAGGCTGTAAAGAGTCTAATCAAAAGATATGGGGCTGTTCCTCGAGTGTCCGTTGAGCTTTATTAGAACACTGTAGGAGGCTGAGGACAGAGTGGGAGTGGAGCGGAGAATTAAAATGACAAGCGACCAGAAGCTCAGGGTCACGGTAGCAGACTGAAAGGAGGTTTTCAGCAAAACAATCACCCAATCGGCATTTGTCCTCCCCAGTGTAGAGGAGACCGCATCGTGAGCAGCGAATACAATGCCCTAAATTGAAAGAAGAACAAGTAAATCACTGTTTCACCTGGAAGGAGTGTTTGAGGCCCTGGATGGTGGGAAGGGAGGAGGTGAAAGGGCAGGTGTTGCATCTTCTGCACTTGCATGGGAAGGTGCTGTGGGAAGAGGAGTGGGTGTTGGGGGTGATGGAAGAGTAGACCAGGATTTCGCGGAGGGACGGTCCCTTCGGAATGCTGAAAGGGGAACGAGGGAGATATGTTTGGTGGTGGCATCACGCTGGAGCTGGCAAAAATGGCGAAGGAGGAGCAGTTGAATGTGGAGTCTGGTGGGGTGGAAGATGAGGGAGGGGAAAGGGTGAAAACAGAATTGCGGGAAATGGGACAGACACGGTCGAGGGCCCCTGTCAACCACAGTGGAGGGGAATCCTCAGTTGAAGAAAAAGGAAAACATATTGGAAGCACTGTTATGGAAGGTGGCATCGTCAGAACAGATGCGACGTAGACGGAGTAACTGGGAGAATGGAATAGAGTCCTTCTTACAGGAAGCGGAGTGGGAGGAAGTTTAATTAAGGTAGCTGTGAGATTCAGTGGGCTTATAGTGGACTGCAGCGGTTCAAGAAGGCAGCTCACCACCACCTTCTCAAGGGCAATTAGGGATGGGCAATAAATGCTGGCCTTGCCAGTGATGCCCACATCCCGTGAATTAATTAAAAAAAGACATTGGTTGACAGTCTATCCTCAGAAATGAACATAGAGAAGTTGAGGAAGGGAAGGAAAGAGTCAGAGATGGACCATGTGAGGTGAGGGAGGAGTGGAAATTTAAAGCAAAGATGAAATTTTTCAGTTCGGGGTGAGAGCAGGAAGCAGCACCAATACAGTCATCAATATACCGGAAATAGAGGTGAGGGAAGGAACCTGAGTAGGACTGGAACAAAGAATGTTCCACATATCCCACGAAAAGGCAGGCATAGTCAGGACCCATACGGGTTCCCATAGCCACACCTTTTATTTGGAGGAAGTGAGAGGAGTCAAAGGAGAAGTTGTTCAATGTGAGAACAAGTTCAGCCAGGTGGAGGAGAGTGGTGGTGGATGGGGACTGGTTGGGCCTCCGTTCAAAGAACCTTCATAATTTTAAAGACCTCTATTAGATTACCCCGCAGCCTTCTCTTTTCTAGCAAAAATAGCCCCAGCCTGTTCAGTCTTTCCTGAGAGTTATAACCTCTCAGTTCTGGTATCATCCTTGTAAATCTTTTTTGCACCTTCTCCAGTACATAAACACTGGCACAGAGCAATTGGGCTGAATGGCCTGTAAATTCTGTGTAATGTTTATATTTATTTCTGTTTATATTCTTGTATAGGACCTTGGTTAGACCACACTTAGAGTACTGTGTACAGTTCATATTACAAAATGGATATAGAAGCACTGGAGAAGCTGCCATGATGGGCTTAATGGCTTCCTTCCATCCTGTGATTTCTACCATTCGATTAATTTCTGAATATTAGTACTTATAAACAAAATCTGTCCATTATCAGCATCTGAATTTTAATATCAGTCAGAACAGTAGTTGCAATTCAAAATGGGAGCAAGGGCTACGCTTAACAACTACTGCAATACTATTGAAGGTTGTACACAAAAGTACTTAATTGTTAAGCACTTTGGGACGTCCTGAGGTCATAAAAGGCAATGCAACCTCTGCAAAATTTGTTATGGACCACAAAAGTAAATTTATCAACCCAACTCTAGAACCAGGGCTTCATTAGATGATTAAAAGACTGTCAAGCTAGTCCACTTAATGGCTTAGTGATCTTACCCATTGAGTAGCTGACCCATACAGACCACAAAATCGTTAGGCCCAATCCCTGGTCTATGCTGAGCTCGCCGGTTTCAGCTGGAATGGTGGCAACAGTTGCGCTAGTGGCTTCCACTTTCATGGGTTAGGGAAGGGTAAATCGGAAAATCACTATTCGGCAGCCCGCCCCAGAAATGTGACTGGAGGATGAGGGTGGATTGGGGCTCGGTTGTGATGCTGCCCAGTTAAGGGACCTGCCAACATTCACTCGCACACGTATAATGGCCAATTGGAGGAGGTACCAGCTGGTAACTAGTGGAGCCATACTCCAGCAAAGTCTAACTACCATGCGGAAGGGAGGGCGAATAACGACCAGAAAAGAGGCTGGAAAGTATTTGAAAGATTGTAAAAATTTAAACTTAAACCAATCCCTTGGTCTCCTTAAGATCAGATGTACTGCTCAGCAATTGCAAGTACTCATGCATTTCATTTATTTATGTGGTTACTCACACCTAGCACGGAAGGTCGCAGGGTTTTGTTGAACATGGAGTGAAACCCTTACTGCAGGCTACTCTTGTACTATTTTTATCTTTACATTTAGTATAAATAGTGAAGAGAGAGAAGCTGTAGACTCAGAGAACAGCTGGATGACACTTCATGGGGGGAAGTGTATGGGAAAACGCTGGGCTACTATTTTCAAACTATTGATTTTTTTTCCTGTACTTGACCTAGAAATTTTGTGGGAGTTCTCCCAGTCTTCCCACTATAACTCTGGTGGAATATCAGAGGAACACCCAGAGAAAAGACATTATGGCAGGCAACTGGGAGAATGCCGATCAAATTTCAAAGCCCTTGTACCTAATCCACAACTATGTTGGCTAGTAGTCATTCTACGCAAGCAGCAACCGCAGTCTTCTCCCAGTGAATTAGTAAATTAAGTGTGCCAGAAGAATCAATTCCTGGTCTGTGCTGCAATAGTAAATCGTAGTCAAAACAGAGATGGAGGCAGTACAGAGTAACTTCCCTAATCCTGTGCACCCAGCAGAAAGCTACACTTGTAGGGAATGTGGGATGATAAATAGGGAATACAGTGAAAACACTTTGGCCCGTATTTTCCGATCGCAGGCCTCCCATGGGTGCACACGCTTTCGCTCCTGGGCCTCTCCAAACTCCAAGTGCGCAGGGCCCACGTATCCCAGAGGCGCAGGTAGTTCGCAGCGTCCCTGGGATCACGTGAGCCATGGGGAGCCAATCAAAGAAGGGAATCTCCCTTCATACACTTGACAGGAAGACCTGTCAAATATATGAATGGAGATCACCCCAAAAACATAGTAAAGCTTTCAATACATTTTTTAAAAATCACATTTTTAAAATGACTTGAAATTACAATAAATTAAGTATTTTAAACAAAAATAAATTTACCTTTTTTTAAAGTATTTTTAAATGATAAATCAGTGAAAAAATATATTTTTAAAACTTTTTTCAACTCTTATCCTGGTAAAAGCAGGCCTTATGCATGCTTTTACCAGGCATAAGAATTGTAAGTGTTTTCTGCGGGCGGAGGGTCTCCAAAAAGCGGAACTATCCGCCCGCAGAGGCCCTGCTCCCGGGCAGGCGGAGGATCTGTCAAGAGCTTTCTTGACAGATCGGAAATGCCGGTTTCCAGCGCATGCGCTGTGCATGCCTGAAACCGGCATTTCCGATGTCCCTACGGGTGAGTACACAGCGCGTACACACCCGTAGGGATCGGAATATCTGGGCCTTTAAGTTAAACCGCAGAAGTAGAACTCGGGCAAATGAGTCAAAACTAGTAAAAGAAAACTTTAGGACTGATATCAAGAAATTTGTCTTCACACAGAGAGTGATAAATGTATGAATTAAACTTTCAGATGGTGCAGTGAGGCAAAAACTCTGGAATCATTTAAACAATTGAATGCTGCAATGGGTGGCGGCCATTAGGATCTCTCTGCATGAATAAATTAAGATGGGCCGAATGGCTTTTCTCATTCTGCATGATGTTATGCTCTTGTTGCACCTCTTGTATCTATAAGGAGCACGGTTCTCACTGAGAGCACAGGATGGGGAGGGAGGTTTACCCTTTAAACTATTATTGGCTCTAGACTAGGTGGAGAGTTGCTGTTCCTTCTTACTCTCCAGTGACCCCTGGTGGGAAATGTATGTGTGTGGGCAGGTGAGAAGACAACTGGTTTTGATTGTGATGCCTCCTAGTTTGCATATTTAGGCACCCACATGAAGAATGGTTTCTTAGGTAAGGTACTGAAGGACTAACAGGCTCTATGTAACTGGACACCAACAATCAGATAAGGATGGGTAAAAACTGACGCAAAAAGCACCACGTCAAACAAAGCCGTCTCAAGAGACTTGTATTTCTTTCCCCGTGTAACAGTAATTAACTGGCACCTACTCAAAAGTTCCTTTTAAGCAAGTGCCTTCATTAATCATATGCTAATTAATTAGCTTGTAGTACGTTGTTTAATGATAACCTTATTTTGTCTTCAGTGCAGAAAAGTTATTGCAGTGCACAAAGAGTTAACACGCACTGGGGGACATCTTAGGGGTCGTTCCCTAAGCAAGTTCTTCAAAGGCACTTGATCTTTGACCAATGTGCTCATACACTGCACCCTTATTCATCATTTTGCTTTTAATAACATTGCCCTTGAAGATGGATCTATAGCAGTGTTATTAATTAGCCGCAACAATAAATGACTCAGGACAACTCGTTCAAAATCTACCGCTGAACACACTCTGTAACATTTAAGCAAGCTGGAGTCAAACCAACAGTGTGGCAAAATATCATACACGGCAAAAAGGAATAAGATGCATTGTAAACGAATTGCTGGATTAGCATTATTTCCACCTGTAAGCGTTAATATTGCAGCCCACATCTTTCTCAATATTGCTTTCAGTGTGTAGGAACAAATATAATTGTCAGGTACCTTGGTCCTTTTTTTATGGAGTCACCCTTCCTCCTCTAAATCTTTTTGTTCTGAATAAGTCATAGATGTGACACCAAAACTGCAGATGCTGGAAATCTGAAAACAGAAAATGCTGGAAACGCTCAGCAGGTCAGGCAGCATTTGTAGAGAGAGACAAACAGAGGTCGATGACCTTTCATCAGAACTGGAAGAAGTTTTTAGCCAAGTACAGAGCCAGGGAAAGCAGAGGCCCAAGGGAGGTCGAGAGTACCCGTTTACTCCTGCTCTGGATCTACCTTCTGTTTCGTTCCTTGTCCCATTACCACCCACTTTTGCCTTGCACCATCATCCCTTTGGCATTTAATCTCTCCTGCCTTCCATCCTATCACAGACCTTCCCTTTTGATTTTTCCTCCCCTCCCCCTTTCACTGCCTCTGCACTTGCTTAAAAACTGTTAAATCTCTAACATCTTCCAGTTCTGATGAAAGGTCATCGACCTGAAACGTTAACTCTGTTTCTCTCTCTCCACAGATGCTGCCTGACCAGCATTTTCTGTGTTTAAATCATAGATGGGTTTGTTTCTGGACAAATTTTGTTGTATTGGAATTTCGTATAACCCAATGCAAATAGGACATGCCTATCTTCTCAGATTGCTCTGACAAAAGTTTAAAACCATTTCTATCCTACATCAGCAGATTATTAACATCCTGATAGTCAACACATCCCTTATTAAAACCAGCTTTCAAAGGCTCAAAATCAATATATAGAATTATATTATATTTCAGGACTGCCACACCCCCTCCTTGGATTGAATAGATACGTCAAAAGCACATCGATATTCAGCCCATGATTATATCAGTGAATAGTCCACTGAGAGTAGAGGTTTGACACAATACTGACCCAACATTAAGATAACATAATTGAGCAGTTTAAACTTGTGGACATCATTGCTTTAATAAGACATCCACTACATGCAGAAGTTTCACAGTTTTCCATTGGTAATTCAGACTGGGAAGTGGTTCATTTAAAAGTGCATCACTGTGCGACTTCAAGGATCTTCCATGCCACTGATAGTAAATCCCTTGGATTGCCATTATAACTGATGCTCTTCTGAATTGTTCTCCTCTATCACCATGATCTTTGTACAAGGGAGCAACACTATTTTCTCTACCTGTGCCCAATAAAAACTGGTGTTTTAGAAGAAAAACATTCATTGTGACACTCCACTTTCTCTAAAATCCACTACATTGTGGCCTTAATGGCCTGGTAGTAAAGCAATGGCCCTTCTGCCTGAGTTTGGGTTCAGCTTTTTCAGCCCATTGATTATGGATGAGGAGTAAATCTGGCCTCTCGACACTGAGCCAGTTCTGCCAGATCTTGTCCAAGCCACTGGTTGGATCACCGTGTGACAGCTAGGGAGGGCAGATGGGGGGAAGGGGGGGGGAGGTAGGGGGAGATGAAGAACAGAGGTAAGATCACTTATCATCATAACATAGATATAGAAATGTATGAGACTGGAAAGACCATTGTGGCCCATTTCAGCTAAGCATGGTCTACTTCTCAAGGTGACCTGTGACCTGGATTTACTTATCCTCTAAAACTGAAGAGGGAGGAACAGTAGGTATCATAGATTCATACATTCGGCCCATCGTGCCTGTGCCGGCACTTTGAAAGAGCTATCCAATGAGTCCCACTCCACTGCTCTTTCCCCATAGCCCTGAAAATGTTGCCTTTTAAGTATTTGTCCAATTCCTTTTTAAATTTATGATTGAATCTGCTTCCGCCACCCTTTCAGGCAGTGCATTCCAGATCATAACAACTCGGTGAGTAAAAAAATCCCCGCTTTTTGTTGATTATTTTAAATCTGAGTCCTTTAGTTACCGCCCCTCTTGCCAGTGGAAACAGTTTCTCCCTATGTACTCTATCATAACCTCTCAGAATTTTGAACACCCATATTAAATATCCCCTTAAACTTCTCTAGTCTAAGGAGAACAATCCAAGCTTCTTCAGTCTCCCCAGATAAATGAAACCACTCATACCTGATACCATTCTAGTAAATGAGGTGAGGTGAGAGTGACTGCCCTTGACATCAAGGCAGCATTTGACCGAGTGTGGCATCAAGGAGCACTAGTAAAACTAAAGTCAATGGGAATCGGGGGAAAACTCTCCACTGGCTGGAGTCATACCTAGCACAAAGGAAGATGGTTGTGGTGGTTGGAGGTCAATGATCACAGCCCCAGGACATCGCTGCAGAAGTTCCTCAGTGCAGTGTCCTAGGCACAACCATCTTCAGCTGCTTCATCAATAACCTTCCCTCCAACATAAGGTCAGAAGTGGGAATGTTTGCTAATGACTGCACAGTGTTCAGTGCCATTCGCAACTCCTCAGATAATGAAGCAGTCTATGCCCACATGCAGCAAGACCTGGACGACATTCAGGCTTGGGCTGATAAGTGGCAGGTAATATTCACGCCACACAAGTGCCAGGTAATGACTATCTCCAACAAGCGAGCATCTAACCACTGCCCCTTGACATTCAATGGCATTACCATTGCCAAATCCCCTGCCATCAATATCCTGGGGTTACCATTGACTGGAATCTTAACTGGATCAGCCACAAAAATACTGTGGCAACAAGAGCAGGTCAGAGGCTGGGTATTCTGTGGCGAGTGTCTCACCTCCTGACTCCCCAAAGCCTTTCCACCATCTACAAGGCACAAGTCAGGAGTGTGATGGAATACTCTCCACTTGCCTGGATGAGTGCAGCACCAACAACACTCAAGAAGCTCGACACCATCCAAGACAAAGCAGCCCGCTGGATTGGCACCCCATCCACCACCTTAAACATCCACTCCCTCCACCACCAGCGTACTGTGGCTGCAGTTTGTACCATCTACAAGATGCACTGCAGTAACTTGGCAAGGCTTCTTCGGCAGCACCTCCCAAACCAGTAACCTCAACCACCTAGAAGGACAAGGGCAGCAGATGCATGGGAACACCACCACCTCCAAGTTCCCCTCCAAGTCACACACCATCCTGACTTGGAAGTATATCACCGTTCCTTCATAGTTGCTGGTTCAAAATCCTGGAACTCCCTCCCTAACAGCACTGTAGCACTGTAGGAGTACCTTCACCACACAGACTGCAGCGGTTCAAGAAGGCGACTCACCACCACCTTCTCAAGGGCAACTAGGGATGGGCAATAAATGCTGGCCTTGCCAGCGACATCCACATCCCATGAATGAATTAAAAAAAAAATCTCCTCTGCACCCTCTCCAAGGCTTTGACAGCCTTTCTAAAGTGTGGTGCCCTGATTTACATAAGAACATAAGAAATAGGAGCAGGTGTAGGCCATTTGGCCCTTCGAGCCTGCTCCGCCATTCAATAAGATCATGGCTGATCTTCTACCTCATCTCCACTTTCCTGCACTATCCCCATATCCCTTGATTCCCTTAATATTCAAAATCCAGGCTAGTATATTACCCCCAATCCCATGAGCCCTAATTTTGTTTAATAACCTCTTGTGTGGCACCTTATCGAATGCCTTCTGAAAATCCAAATACACCACATCCACTGGTTCCCCCTTGTTACAACCTCAAAAAACTCCAACAGATTTGTCAAACACGATTTCCCTTTCATAAGTCCGTGCTGACTCTGCCCAATCCTATTATTATTTTCTAAGTGCCCTGTTACTATGTCCTTAATAATAGATTCTAGCATTTTCCCTACTAATGATGTCAGGCTAACTGGTCTGTAGTTCCCCGTTTTCTTTCTCCCTCCTTTCTTAAATAGTAATTTGAACACAATACTCTAGTTGAGATTTAACCAGTGATTTATAAAATTTAGCATAACTTCCTTGCTATTGTACTCTATGGGGGTGATTTCCAGCAGTGCCGTCAGGCACTAACGATCCTCTGAGGTGGCCAAGATGGGGTCTTGAGCTGAAACACGGGTTAACCCCTCCTTTAGTGCAAGACGCCATCTTGGTAAAGGAGTTGAAGCCTGCACTACGAACGGCCACCTGGAGTATCGTTAAGCAGCTGATTGCCACTTAAAATGCCTGCTAACTCTCATTAAAGAGGCTGCACGGCATTTTGGTGGCTAGCGCTTGTCCTAACGCCCTCTCCAAACAGCGACCAGCTGTTTGGGAGTAAACACGGCGTTGATATCAATTTCAAGCACTTCTTAAAGGGATACTCATCTTTAAATGTTCACTTGCTGCTGGAGCCGTGAAGAGGAGCTCTGAAACACATGGGAGACTTTCTGGGACACTTTATCAAGACTTCACCAACACTCGAACAACATTTATTCCAGAAATTCTCTGAGGACTTCACCTAAAAAGTGCTGTGCTGCTTCACCTTATTGGACACCTTATAGGAGTCACCAGAAGAAAGGGAGTGCTTGGTCATGGGCATCGTGCTAGGGGGCCTCTTGGTCTGGACGAGGAATGGGAGGAAGGACATGAGGCCAGCCAGAGCAGCACCAGCTGCTGCAGGAGAGAGGGAGAGGAGGGCGAGGTGGTGTCCTTCCCCCGTGCAGGTACAGGACATCTCTCCTCCTCTAGACCTCCTCCACCAGGACCCATATGCTTCAGAGAACCTGTGCACCCTCTCGCTCAGTCCCTGAGCCATCCTGCAAAGTGCTGCTGTGTGCCAGCCAGCGCACTCCACACCTTGTGGGTGTGAGGAGTTCACAAAAATTGCTTCTAATCAGCACTTGAATGCTGAACCTGCAGGTTTCTGGTTGAGAACCTCCAGGGAAGTTCAAATTATGGTAATCAGCAATTAGGACCAAAATGCGTACTAAATCCAGACTTTCAAACAGGTGTGTCTTATTAGCACGGGACCCATTTAGTGCCTGTTTTCACCCTTTGGCCAAAATAACCCCCTTGGCCTCTATTTATAAAGACAAGGATCCCGTATGCTTTATCAATGTGTCCTGTCACCTTCAAAGGTTTGTGTATGTGAACCCCCGGGTCTGATGTGCATTAGCACAGGGAAAACAGGGCTCAAAACCGTAAATCAAATACTGTTAAAGCCAGCAGGATATTGAGCTAGGATTGTAGTACATCTTGCTAAAAAGAAAGCACTGTAACTAAAAAAGATTCACACTCGAAGATGCAACTGAATTGAAATCGTGCTGTGCGATACCTGCAACAGTTTCTCCCTTCCATTAATTTAACCCATCCATAATATCTTTTCTTTTTTAACCTGAATCCGTAGAAATGCTAAATCGCTGTTGGAATGGATTAGGATGCCCTAGACCAGAGTTTAGGAAGGAATGCCCCTCTCTTCAGCCCGATGTGTCAACAACAACAACTTGTATTTATATAGCGCCTTTAACATAGTAAAACGTCCCAAGGCGCTGCACAGGAGTATTTTAAGACAAAAAATTTGACACTGATCCACATAAGGAGAAATTAGGGCAGGTGACCAAAAGCTTGGTCAAAGAGGTAGGTTTTAAGGAGCATCTTAAAGGAGGAAAGAGCGGTAGTGAGGCGGACAGGTTTAGGCAGGGAATTCCAGAGCTTAGGGCCTAGGCAACAGAAGGCACGGCCACCAATGGTTGAGTGATTATAATCAGGGATGCTCAAGAGGGCAGAATTAGAGGAGCGCAGATATCTCGGGGGGTTGTGGCGCTGAAGGAGATTACAGAGATAGGGAGGGGTGAGGCCATGGACGGATTTGAAAGCAAGGATGAGAATTTTGAAATCGAGGTGTTGCTTAACCGGGAGCCAGTCAGCGAGCACAGGGGTGATGGGCGAACGGGACTTGGTGCGAGTTAGGACACAGGCAGTCGAGTTTTGGATGACTTCAAGTTTACGTAGGGTAGATAGTGGGAGACCAGCCAGGAGTGCATTAGAATAGTCAAGTCTAGAGGTAACAAAGGCAAGAATGAGGGTTTCAGCAGCGGATGAGCTGAGGCAAGGGTGGAGACGGGCGATGTCATGGAGGTGGAAGTAGGCGGTCTTAGTTATGCTGCGAATATGTGGTCGGAAGCTCATTTCAGGGTCAAATATGACACCAAGGTTGCGAACAGTGTGGTTCAGCCTCAGACAGATGTTCGGGAGAGGGATGGAATCAGTGGCTCGGGAATGGAATTTGTGGCGGGGACCGAAAACAATGTCTTCGGTCTTCCCAATATTTAATTGGAGAAAATGTCTGCTCATCCAGAACTGGATGTCGGACAAGCAGTCTGACAATTTAGAGGCCGTGGAGGGGTCGAGAGAAGAGGTAGTAAGGTAGACTGGTTGTCGTTAGCGTACATGTGGAAACTGACGCTGTTTCCCATAAGGAGGGGGGGAGCAGCTGACAAGGTCATTCAACCTTGCAGATACACCAAGGGCATCCAGCTAACTGCATCACCAGCACACATCTTTCTGAACCTTAATTGGGTTAAAAGTCTGTTCATGTCAATGGGGCTCGCGGTGGAAAGTTTGAAATATTTGAAAGCAGATCCAGCTGCTAACAAATGTCACACGAAGTTTAATTTTGTATTGCTGATTCTCATTTTGCACATCTCAATTTTGAATCCAGAAGATCTGAAGAAAATGCTGAAAATACACAGCAGGCTGGTCAACATCTGGAAGAGAAAGATAGGTTTAACATTTAGGGTTGTTTATTTAGCAGACTCGCCATATAATTCCAGCCATCTTGTCACCAATAGCACGCAAAGTGCAAGGGCCATCAGATAGTTTCGCTAGTGGGCAGGATTCAATGGCGTTGAACATGGTTTGTGTTTTCCGCAAGGGCACTTGTCGTTGTCATGAAGGCCCAGGTGAAGATTTGAGGCCTGGTGACAGACAGACAGACAGAAAGAAAGAAAGACTTGCATTTATATAGCACCTTTCACGACCTCAGGTTGCCCCAAAGCGCTTTACAGCCAACAAAGTACTTTTTGAAGTGGAGTCACTGTTGTAATGTAGAAATGCGGCATCCAATTGCGCACAGCAAGCTCCCACAAACAGCAATGTGAGAATTACCAGATAATCTGTTTTTGTTATGTTGATTGAGGGACAAATATTGTCCAGTTCGAAAGTGGTTGAGAAGCACCCAACTAGAACATGGCCAGTTGAATCCTGGTCGACAGTTTGTAGGGTGGGAGATGATATGGTGATTTATAGCAGCATCTGCTCCCCACCCTTCACACCGGTGATTTAGAAGGAAAAGTGGCTTTAAAATGCTCACTTTCACCTTGTTTCCCTCCCTGCCCTACCATCTCCCCCTCCCCCCAAATATTGTCCACAATAAATGCTGACCCAACCTAAGACGCCGAATGCTGCCTCAAAGTATTTCCCAGCGTATTTTCAGTCCCAGCTGGCAGGATCCTGTGAGCACGCGCAAAACTAATAGACCACATTTTACAGCTGCTCTATACTGAATACAAATACTGGTTAAAAAGGAAATAAAAGTGCCGGAGGCCCCCTGCCTCGTGCTCTCTCCTTCCCTTGGCATCCTCACGCTAGTCAGCTGCATTTATTTTCGTGGGTTTGTTTGTGTCACTTCAAACAACTATCACTGTACAGGATTGCTGCTGTGCTGATACTATAACATCTCTCCGCTGTTTATATTCATTAATGTTGGGCCAAATCTCTTTGATTCTCTCCTTCCCTTCCTCCTACTCTTTATTCCCACTGTAATTCTGCGTGAGTTGCTGGTCGCTGCCATTTAAAAGAGCATCCATAGAATCTTACAGCACAGAAGGAGTCCATTTGGCCCGTCGCGCCTGTGCCAGCTCTTTGAAAGAGCTATCCAATTAACCCCACTCCTCTGCTCTGTCATCAAAGCCCTGCATATTTTCCTTTTCAAGTATGTAGCCACTTTCCTTATTAACATTAGCAAAGTCATTAACCAGGTTAAAAACAAAATCCTTTCTTTTCTATTCACTAACTTTCTTGAACACCTTACTGGACAAGAGCAGTCCAAGAGCAACACTAAACACAAATGACCAATTAGTACTTTGCACCCGCATTGCACCACTCTTTACACATGCCTACCTTTTATACTACAATTAACAACCAGTGGAAAATATAGCTCAGTAGCTGCTGGTGGAGAGAAGCTCCATTATTTCTGAACTCTCAAAATAACTATTATGATTAGCGCAGTTTATATATGATACTGAGATTGCTTTTACTCCATTTGATATCATTGTTGTTTGTTGAATAGCTCTGTAAATAGATTGCGGATTAGAGACAAGATTGCCCAAAAGTATCCCAACAGTAAGATACTTGGCCCAACTCTATATAAAATATGGACAAACTATTTCCTCTGGTGGGGGAGTCCAGAACAAGGGGGCATAACCTTAAAATTAGAGCTAGGCCGTTCAGGGGTGATGTCAGGAAGCACTTCTTCACACAAAGGCTAGTGAAAATCTGGAACTCTCTCCTCCAGAAAGTTTTGAGGCTGGGGTTCAATTGAAAAGTTCGAAACTGAGATTGATAGATTTTTGTTCGGCAAGGGTATTAAGGGTTACGGAACCAAAGCAGGTAGATGGAGTTAAGATACAGATCAGCCATGATCTAACTGAATGGCGGAACAGGCTGGAGAGGCTGAATGGCCTCCTCCTGTTCCTATGCTGCAATGTACCAGGAAACCGCAAATGCATTGCCCCACAATATTCCACCTGCTGTGGACAGGAAATCACAGTCGGGGCACCTATGGCTTTCCAATACGATCACATCGGGAAATTTACTGACTTAATAATGTAAAATATACTGGCCTGGAATTTCCAGGTGGGAGTTCTGCAGCAAGAGTACAACGGCCATTGACGCAATTTATCCAGGATTTCCACCGATGACTTGATATTAACAGGGAGGCGGAAGGGGTACAGGGTACAAGTTGGGGTTGGGTTGCTCGATTCCGATATTTTAAACCCCTCCCCCGACTCTCGCCTGTCAAGGAGAGGGAGAGTTAAATTCAAGGCCAATTGTGTTTAGTCAAACTGATAATATTAATAAAAAGAACAAAACTGGCAGACATCTAGCTGACTACTCATTTCAGGGTATGTGTTTGTATAAAAACTGAGCACACCCACATCATACATTTATGTTGTGCCTTTGACATAGAAAATGTCCAGAGCCATTTCTCAGGTAGAAACAGATGTCAAGTGGTTGTAAAAGACTTAGAAAGGCTGGCTGAAAGCATAGTGGAAAACAGATGTTGATTTTGAGCAGGTTAATTCCACTGTGGAAATAGAAGAGTTTACTTCTGACAGATTAAGGATTTGCACAGTAACATTGTCAATAGCAATTTCTACACTTTCGACCTCAGACCCTTGAATCCTGAAAATTCAACCTTAAGTATTTAAAATCCATTTTATTCATATTGGGTATTACAGGGCTTTGTTACATAGAATTACATAGAATGTACTGCACAGAAACAGGTCATTCGGCCCACTGGTCTATGCCAGTGTTTATGCTCCACTCGAGCCTCCTCCCACCCCTCTTCATCTAACCCCATCAACATATCCTTCTATTCCTTTCTCCCTCATGTACTTACAAATTTTTGCATGTCCCACACCATCACCTTAAGTGTGACTTTGGGAATGTGTCAGCCCATGTCAATTAGGAATTGAGTTGAAAATAACCAAACTTGTTTCACACCCTTATACCCAGCCATGGAGGAAACTGTCATCTCATCAGCCTGGGCTGGATTGGAAATCAGCTCCTATAGGTGAGAGGGCTATGCAACCCACTGACCACCGTGTTCATCTCTCTACTCAAAATAGCATCCCTATAGAGAATGTTTTGTTCGGACCATGAAAACACCAGAGAGTGAGTGCATAACAGAGACATCAATTCAACTGAATCTAAGCCAACTCCACCATCATATTAATCAAAATAATTTCTGATCCTACCAGTGAATGCACAGAAAAGTCACACTCTTTGTTTGGAACCATTTCCTGATTTTTGTTGACACTAAAGAAAGACTTGCATTTCTATAGCGCCTTTCACAACTTCATGACATCCCAAGGCGCTTTACAGCCAATGAAGAACTTTTGAAGTTGTTCACTGTTATGACGTAGGAAATGTAGCAGACAATTTGTGCACAGCAAGGTCCCACAAACAGCAATGTGATAATGGCCAGACAATGGCCGCGAAATTTGGCACCTTAGAAATAAAGAAGAAAAAAAGACTTGCATTTATATAGCGCCTTTCACGACCATTGGACATCCAAAAGCGCTTTACAGCCAATGAAATACTTTTTGAAGTTTAGTCACTGTTGCATTGTATGATGTAGTTAGCGCTTGTAGTTAAGGCTGGTTTTGTGAAAAATATGGCGGCCGCCTCGCTTCTGCCCACTTCCGGTGCGGCCTGTGCTGGTCGCCATCTTGCTGAGGGTTATAGCGTGGGTGGGACCTGCGTGTACCGGCAGTATGCAAAGTAGGTAGATCATGACGTCAGTCAGCATGTAGCACTGACTTGACGAACGACCTGCCATTTTCGACGTTGCCGCTCCATTCAAGCCCTTTCCTAAAGATGCACAGCTGAACATGCGTTCAGCTGCACAAGGGAGCCACCACCAGCACTGCTTAAAGGGCTGTATCCAACTTGCAGGTAAGTTGATTATTGCTTTTGTACTGGCTCTTTGTAGGAGTACTGGGTTGCTGGAAGAGACTTAAAAAGTTGATAAAGTGTGCAGAGAGTACTGCTGGGCGTTGGGAAGGCGTTGGCTGCTACTGGAAGACCTATGAGTACACCACTTGCTCCCAGTTATGGGGGCTCTAGTTGCAGTCCCCTTTGCACTGCAGCATGATAGGGAGATGGAGCAGAGGCAGCAAAGAAAAAGGAGGAAGAGGGCTCTCAGCAGGAGGCCTTACCCACCTAGGGTCTTCAGGGAGCACTTCTCTTACCTGCAGCTAAGCCAGGAGCAGTGTGTTCGGCGGCTCCGGTTCACCAAGGAAGTGGTCACAGAACTCTGTCACCTCCTGCAACCAGACCTGCAGCCTCAGAGCAGGGCAACGACGGCACTGCCAGTGGACCTCAAGCTGACCGTGGCCCTGAATTTTTTCACCAGCGGATCATTCCAGGCTGGAGCAGGATCTTGCAGTTCGCCATCCATCAATGTATCTGACAGGTCACAGAGGTTCTGTATGCTAGAAGACGGGGACTTCATTGTCTTCTCTCTAAACAAAGAGAAGCAGGAGGAATGCGCATGTGGCTTTGCCAGGATATCAGGCTTCCCCATGGTGAAGGGCGCCATCGACTGCACACATGTGGCTTTGTGGGCGCCGCATCTCAGTGGTGAGATGTTCCGTAACCGCAAGGGCTACCACTCACTTAATGTGCAGTTGGTGTGCGACCACGCCCAGCACATCATGATGGTGAATGCCCACTATCCTGGTAGCAGTCATAATGCCTTCATCCTGCGCCAGACCGCTGTGCCAGCAATCTTCCAGCCACCACGTCAAACCCGAGGGTGGTTGCTCGGCAACAAGGGCTATCCGCTCTACACCTAGCTGATGAGACCCCTCCCCAACCCCAACACTAGCGACCAGCACTCATATAATGAGAGTCATGCTGCCATGAAGAACATCATCAAGCAGACCATCGGGGTGCTCAAGCAATGGTTCCGCTGTCTTAACCGCTCAGCTGCAGCCCTTCAGTACATGGATGTCCCATTTTGTAGTGGTCTGCTGCATCCTGAATAACTTGGCCATCATGAGGGCACAGCCCTTGCCACCACGAGTTCTGCAACCAACTCAGGAGGAGGAGGAGGAGGATGAGGAAGAGAAGGATGAGGAGGAGGAGGAGGAAGGCAAAAGGCATCCTGCACATCCACGTTCCGGATGGGCTGTCCGTGAGTGCATCATCAGACAATGGTTCCCCTGAATGAAACCCTAGCTCCCCGTTGCTCAACACTTTCCCACCTCACCATCCCTCTGTCACAGAACATCACAGTGTCCTCTTGACCACAATGCTGAAATGAAAGCCACTACAAAGCAAACATTCCAAACAACATTCATAAATCATTCAATCCAATACTACGTAAAAAAGTCGACTAATCACCCTTGTGCATTCCCTTAGTGCTTGTGTTCCGTGTGCCTTTGTCTGTCCTTATGCTCCTACGAAGTGCTACCCCAGTGGCTGCAGCATGGCTGGTGGAAGGCTGTGAGGGTTAGGTGAAGCTATGATTGTGAGCTGAACACAGCAATAATGTTAATTAACAGGCAGCACGAACGTTCAACGGGCCGATTGCGCATCGCGATCCCCGCGCTTGTTTTCGGAACTAATCAAATTTTTATCCCATTTTCTTTCATTTTAATTACCTTTTCTCCAGGGTGCTCCTGTTTATTTGTTTTTTAAGTGTTAGGGAAATGGAAGCGATAAGAATGAGAGCATGTGATTGGCAGAGACGTTGAGGACGTAACCATCTCATTAGAAGCAGATTCCAGGACTGACAATGAAGGATTGTCGACTGTATTAGCTAACAATGGTTGGCAGTTGAGCCTGAAGATAAGTAATGCTTTCCGCAGCCATCTGCAACCTTTAGAAACATTTTAAAGTTTTTTAATTACGAGAAAGTATAAATTACCAGGCTCAAATGAAAACTGGCAGGTGATTTGTTGGGAAAATGATTTGTTGTGTTCTGCAGATAGAAAGTGATGACTGGGAAACCCTGTGATCTTCTTGATTAACAGGAAACTTCATTTACATAAACAGAATTAAAGCATCTGACTTTACATTGATCTCGGGAGTGAACGTTGCTTAAAGGCGATAGGTTTTATTTGCCCTTCAGAGATGCAGAACGCTTCTCGAGAAGTGACAATTCTCAATCATTAAATCATCGCATTTGGAGCTGTGGTTGTTGAACCAGATGTCTCACATCCATCTCTACAAAATATCTTTCAAGTAGCGTTACCTACCTAAAAAACAGTCAAGGGCTTTATGGTAACATCACCCGTATCTTTGAGTCGCTGTGTCTACTTCGCTGGCAGAAAGATGATGACTGTCTTTGCAAACTGTGCTTCTTATTAGTGAGAGTGTATCAGCAAGCAATGCAATTGAATTTGTCGGATTAATTCTCTGTTGCTCGAGTGACAGTGGGTCAGGTGGACAGTAGGGTGTGGTTCTGAAGCACGGGAAAATTGTAAATGTTTAATTTTGCCACGTACCATTCTTGCTGCACTTTATTAAACTGGCCCGTGTAATTGGAAAAAAATGCCACACGACTGCCACATTGAGAATAATATTAAATGTTCCCCGATAACATTTATTATACATCGCAAGTACATATGTTATGAGGAATGAGACACCAATTATCTGTCACTGCGAGCAATGAGAGATGTAGGACTTCGAATTCTCAGTGTGTTAATGAAGGCCCAAGTCATTCTTTATGCAATATAATATGATGGCCCCTTTCTGGGGCCTGTAAAAACGTTCTTTATCCTGTAACAATTAAAGGCAACCAAATTACCTTCTTGTGCACGGACCTACACCAAAATCAAACATTACAATACTGTAATGAGTTCAGGCTAACGGCTTTTAGGTTGCTGTTGTGAATCACTAATGCAATGGCCCCTGCTCTTCTGATCCACCTTTCTGTCAGAAGCTGTATGGCAGGGTGGAATTTTCTCACTCAGCTTTGAAAGAAAATGAAGAGCTGCAACAGTCTTTATAACCACTGGTCACAAATGTCATTAGATTTTTTTTTACCTTTTATTAACAGCCTCAGGTGGCGACATATCTCTCGATAGAACCCAAACCTGCCAAAAGCACAGAAATACTTCTGTTTAGATGGCTCAAGTGATATTTCTTTTTCCATTATGAATCGACTGCACTGAGGCTGATCGTAGCAGCCACAATGCTGCCCTGGCTAGATCAGCTAACCCTTCGAGGACCAAGGATTCAACCTGTGGATCCTTCCTGGCGTATGTGATTCAGTTCCAAACCAGGCAGTGCATTTTACTCGTTGATCCATCAGAGGTGCTGCAGAACTTTCTGTCTAAGTGGAGCTGGTGTTATTCCCAGAGAAAGCGTGATAGTAATGCATTATCATTACACCGGGGAAGAGAAAGAAATGGTATTTTTCCTCCCAGTGCTGGCCGCCATTTTTAATATATGCAACCGTGTAGAAACAGTACTTTAGCTCTACAACAGCACTTATTTTAGAGGTAGAAAAATGGGTGTCAAGTACAGACCTAACACAAAGTAACTAATTGTCCATGGTTTCTGTCACAAAACTGAGGTTAAACCTAACATTAACGCTTGTTGTGCTGGGGCAAGGGTTTATGCAACTTCCTTTTTTGGTAAGATTTGTGTAGCTATTGCATTAACAAGGAGAAGAAATTCCTCTTCCAATGAAAAATGAGATGAAGACCTGTTTTCATCCAATAATTAATGACCTACTTGCAAAATCAAAGGAATTTAAAAAAATATATATATTTTCAGGATGTGGGTGATGCTAACAAGTCCCCATTTGTCGCCCATCCCTAATTACTTTAGGAAGGTGGTAGTGGGCCTCCTTCTTGAACAGCAGTCCTTGTGGTGATGGTGCTCCCCCAATAGTACAGCTTTGAAATATGCTACTTCTGCGAATATGTATTCATCAATGGATCCTTTGTTAAGAAGAAAAAATATTTCACTTGTGTATTTCTACCTTACAGTGGAGATCATTGAAAAGACTTGTGCCAAAAAGGCTGATCTTCCTTTTCTTAAACAGTCTATCTCTCTCTCTCTCATTCTTCCCTACAATCATTGTTCATACATTAGCTTCTTACCATTGCCAGAACCAAAGAGATTAAAGTACCATGTTGACTCATGCTGGAGTTAGCCCACCATTTCTTTCACCGCTGAGATATGCCAGGGGCAAGCAATGATTGTGCTGCTGTGGCAAGGGAGAAATGCAGTTACGTCCTGTGAGTGATAACTAGGACAGAGAACCGTTTCACGTAGTTTATTGGGTTTTGAAGTAGGGCACAAATAAACAACCATCTGAGTCAGAAGGTTGTGGGTTCAAGCCCCACTCCAGAAACTTGAGCACAAAAATCTAGGCTGACACTCCACTGCAGTGCTGAGGGAGCGCTGCACTGTCGGAGGTGTTGCCTTTTGGATGAGACGTTAAACCCTCTCGTCTGCCCTCTCAGGTGGATGTAAAAGATTCCATGGCACTATTTCGAAGAAGGGCAGGGGAGTTATCCCCAGTGTCCTGGCCAATATTTATCCCTCAAGCAACATCACAAAAAAACAGATAATCTAGTCATTATCACACTGCTGTTTGTAGGAGCTTGCTGTGCGCAACTTGGTTGCCGTGTTTCCTACATTACAACAGAGACTACACTTCAAAAAAACAAGTACTTAATTGGCTGTAAAGTACTTTGGAACGTCCAGTGGTCGTGAAATGCGCTATATAAATGCAAGTCTTTCTTTCTTTCATCTCTAGTGCAGGTTTAGTTTACCCTTGGAATATTAACAGAGTATTCCCATTATATATGGCAATAAGACACCAGCGAAAACTAAAAGAAGGAACCTAATTTTTTGACCTGTCCTCATTGGGATACTCTTGTAAATATATGGCTACCAATGGAAGGCAAAAGGGTATTGATTGCTTAAATGATTGTAATGATGTGTTACAAACACATTCTAATCACACAGATTGGATTGAAAACACTGTCCAATCAATGAGAAACAAACCCTAATAAATGAGCTGGGGTCCCAGCATAACTAAGAAAAGGACTACTGCGACAAATAATGGAATCAAATCAAAAGCTTTGCAAAATTCAATAGTGCAGCCTTGGAATTAGCAAACGCCAGGCGTGGAAGGAAACATGTGGTGATATAGTGAAGGTGACAGCAGATGAATTCAAATGAAGCACATATACATGCAAACATGAATTGTACATATATATACACATGCATAATGCATATACACTTACATGAAAAATATCTGCATACACAAATACATTGATCGTTTTGTTCTTCTTTCCAGTCCTTTGCAAATATTGCAGCAAGCGCCAAACCGAACGGATATTTTACATTACTTACCTTAATATCTTTTCAATGAGATGATCTGGCAAATTAGATAGAATTATCGTAATTTGGTCATGTCATTTTTACTGTTATACAGGACCAGAAAAACACCTGCAACCTTTGTGACTACTCTCTCCAGTATAGTAGATATAGCACAGAATTTAGAATAACGTGTAAAGATCAGTACAAAATCTGACCCCATTGTGTTCATCGTAATGTATGTGAGCCCGTGGGGTGTTAAATAACTTCAAACAACAGGATTATTATCCTATTTATAGAGTTGTTTACACGTTATTCTAAATTCAGTGAAGCTACTGGTAATTTGAGTGTATTGCCAGTTCCACATACATAACTATCAGCTCAATATATATTCATAAATGAACCTATGCTGTATATTTATCATAATGTTACATTAAGAAAATCGCAGTGCATGTTTATTTATATCTGCTTAGTTCTTAGTAATCTCCACTCTTATGTTTTAGAATCACAGCTTACTGTAGCACGCTATTTTAAAGTGCATTAGCAATGAAATATTGTTATACTTCCATTCTCACATTTAGATCATTACAACGCTTTCTCAGTCACTCAGGTCTCATATTTTTTGTTAACCTGGTTATCCCGTATTGCAGGTGGCAGTAGCTTACCTCAGACAGTGACCCTGCCTTTGATGCATTTTTGCACTACTGCTGGTAACTGGCAGATTGACGTGTTATGCTGGCAATTTTTTTTGTTTATTGACATCACATGGCACTGATCCAGATCTATAGGTGTGTGATTGTTCTCAGCAAAATGGCTTATTACACAAACATGCACCATTCAGACTGACTAAGATAACAAGGGTCCCACACCTCTTCAATTCAGTTCCGGGAAAATTATAATGTATTGATGGAAGCATGCAACTGTTGATCACATTGATTGCCACATGTGTACAAAAAAACATATATATGACTAAATCAGTAACCTAGGTGACAAAGAGAAAGACGGCAAATGCTGGAAATGCACTGCAATCAGTGTCTGGAAGAGGACGACAGGTTAATGGTTCTGGTCAAACCCAAACCTTTCACAATACTGACCAATCAGTGGTGCATTGCCAACATTTCTTTCCCTGATCTCTGTACTGTTTCACATCATTTATATAGTTATCCATGCCAAATGCTTGAACTGAAAGTATATATACTTATTTTATCGAAGTGGTGCACTTAATTAAGTTATCGTATAATTGAATAAGTATTCCGTTGGCCACTGATGGTTTTCTAACACTAAGGCCGGAATTTCCTCAGAGCTGCTCCCGCTCCACCGTAACTTCACCAGAAATGCGTCAGAAATTCCCAGCCTACGGAATGACAGAAGTGTCATATAAAGGGATGGTAAACAAATCCAGCTGAACTGTTGGTTGGGGCATTAGATTCAAGCAGGGTCATCTTGACTTTGTGCGATACCGTTAATGTGTCAGCCGTGGCTCAGTTGGTAGCATCCTTGCCTCTAAGTCAGAAGGTTGTGGGTTCAAATCCCACTCCAAGGACTTGAGCACACTAAATCTTGGCTGACACTCCAGTCTGAGGGAGTGCTGTACTGTCAGATGTGACATTAACCTGAGGCCCCGTCTGCTCTCTCAGGTGGATGTAAAAGATCCTATGACACTATTTCGAAGAAGAGCAGGGGTGTTATCCCCAGTGTCCTAGGAAATATTTATCCCTCAATCAGTATTACTAAAAACAGACTATCTGGTCATAATCATTGCTGTTTGTGGGAGCTTGCTGTGTGCAAATTGACTGCTGTGTTTCCTGCATTACAACAGTGACTACATTTCAAAAAGTACTTCATTGGCTGTAAAGTGCTTTTGGTCGTGAAAAACACTATATAAATGCAAGTCTTTCTTTTCTTTTGAAAATGGGTGATAACGAGATCATTAGGAATAAAAATCGGAGAGATGTAAAATGGGCTATCACCCATTTTACACTATTGCCCAAAGTCAAAATGACACCCCCTGTCTTGACTTATGCGTGAAGCATGACTAGTTGACAAGGTAGCAAAAGGCTACTGACATCCATGGAAAGTACCACAGCATGAGGAGCACCTACAGGAGAGACAGGGAAAGATTCCTTTTTTTTAAATGGCTCATTCTTCTTCCTTCCTCCAACTTTGTCCCTTTGTCTCCTGAACATTCTGTCTCATGTTGAGCTATGGATCCATGGATATAGTACACTTTCTAGCATGAGTTACTGAATAGCGATCAGGAGTAGGGACCCTAACTGGTATTCCCTTCCCTTGCAACACTGCCACCCTGGCTGAAATTAGTTAATGCCACGCAGACCAGGAGCTGAACCTGGGACCTTCTGG
Source organism: Squalus acanthias (assembly GCA_030390025.1). Taxonomy (NCBI): domain Eukaryota; kingdom Metazoa; phylum Chordata; class Chondrichthyes; order Squaliformes; family Squalidae; genus Squalus; species Squalus acanthias. The sequence continues at coordinate 33,991,765 of CM059433.1, forward strand.
TCTGCACGGTTCAGTTACACACTGTCTTGTTCAAACGAACCACTGGGGTGCTCTAACCTCATTATTCAAAGTTTACCAGAAAAATGTTCTGCAGATTTCAATACTACTAGCTGCTCTCTCATGACCTTGCTCAGAGGTCATCTGGTATCTGGAGCATGATTTTGACATTTAACCTTCTAAAATGGAGTTGCATTTCAACTTGCCTTTCTCCTTAAGACCACTGTTCAAGCATTCCCTGTGGCAAGCAACAGCAACAACTTGCATTTATATAGCGCCTTTAATGTAGTAAAACGTCCCAAGGCACTTCACAGGAGCGTTATCAGACAAAATTTGACACAAAATTTGGCGCCGAGTCACACAAGAGGATATCAGGGCAGATTACCAAAGAGGTAGGTTTTAAGCAGCGCCTTAAAAGAGGAAAGAGAGGCGGAGTGGTTTCAGGAGGGAATTCCAGAGCTTAGGGCCTCGGCAGCTAAAAGCACAGCTTTTGGAACAATTAAAATCGGGGATGCGCAAGAGGCCAAGATTGGAGGAGCACAGATATCTTGGAGGGTTGTAGGATTGGAGGAGGTTACAGAGATAGAGAAGGGTGAAGCCATGGAGGGATTTGAAAACAGGGATGAGAATTTTAAAATCGAGGCGTTGTTTAATTGAGAGCAAATGTAGGTCAGTGAGCACAGAGGTGCTGGGTGAACGGAACTTGGTGCGAGTTAGGATAAGAGCAGCTGAGCTTTGGATGAGCTTAAGTTTATGGAGGGTGGAAGATGGGAGGTCGACCAGGAGTGCGTTGGAATAGTCAAGTCTAGAGGTAACAAAGGCATGGATGAGGGTTTCAGCAGCAGGTGAACTGAGGCAGGGAGGAGTCGGGTGATGTTACGGAGGTGGAAATATGCAGTCTCAGTGATATGAGGTACGAAGCTCATCTCGAGTTCCAATATGACACCAAGGATGCGAACAGTCTGGTTCAGCCTCAGACAGTTGCCAGGGAGAGGGATGGAGTCGGTGGCTAGGGAACGGAGTTTGTGGCGGGGTCCTGTAAGATTATCATGGATTAGTTGTTTCTAGAATTCTTGTTTTAATATCTTATAATCAGTACTATCTTATAATCTTTAGTATCTTATAATCATCAGTAATGGATTTATTATTGTGAGTAAGAATTAAATGTAATTCTGTAATCATCAACTATAGGCAATGATAACCTGAATTAAATATTTCATGTAACCCTTTTGCTTATAATTAAAAGTCTGTGAGTAAGCTGTAACCCAGACAGCCTGGTGTGAGAAAGAAGACTGCTATAGTCGAATAGGGAAGCTGTGGGGGAAAGCTGGATATTGGCCAAAAGTAAGGATGAGACGTAGAGTGTAGCTATCCTGGGAACCAAGATCAGATGTGGTTGCAACCGTATTGGAATGTTATGATATCTGGCAATGAGCTAAAACATAGGCTTCTCACAACACCATCAAGGGAGCTATATCTCTACGGTGTGGAGACATGTTCTTTTGTGTTGCCATAACTACCCCAGAATTGAGTCTTGATGGTCAAAAACAGATGATTAAGGGGATCATAGAACCTGCATAAGCCAGGGTGCTGCAGACATGGCAGCTTTATGATTGGATTTTGGGGAATTGGGTGTCAGCCAGCGATTGGTCCATTAAGACTCCATAGGTTTTGAATGAGAGTAAAGGTATAAGAAGGGGGTCTCGACAGCCACAAAGTGTAGAAGATTTCAGAAAGAGTATAAGATGTCAGAAAGGGCAGAAGATTTCAGGAAGAATCCAGGGGACACTTGAGAGACAGACGAGAGATGAGAGACAAGAAACACAGGATGCAGCCGACTCACAGTCGCGCTTCTACCCAGAGTATAATGGGGTAATATAAGTCTCAATTATACTCTGTTAACTGCTATTCGAATACTGTAATGTATTAAGTCTTGCTTGTGCTGAATAAAGTTTAATCACTGTCACCAATACGGGTCAACTTCGAACCATTCAGAACCAGGGTCCCTCTGGGACCTTACAGACTGAAGACAATGGCTTCGATCTTCCCCAATATTTAGTTGGAGGAAATTTCTGCTCATCCAGGACTGGATCGGACAAGCAGCCCGATAATTTAGACAGTGGAGGACAAATTCAGGTCATTAGAGCTGCTTGTAAATTCCTGAGATCAGTTAGAGATTAATTGTACCTACTTGTAAATTTCTAGCTCCAAGTCAGAAGAACCCAAAGTTAAATAACAGGCTTTCTTTTTCTTTTGAAGATTTTTTTGCATCCACAACAGACAGTCATATTTTGTAGTGTGACATCGACAGTGTGATATCGACAGTGTGACATCGACAGTGTGACATCGACAGTGTGACATCGACAGTGTGACGCCTCAACTGTGAAAGCCAGACACAAGGTGCAAGACTCGTGTATATTATGGACAGATGTTGCTACAATGTTATTTTTAAGCTACTTTCTATATATTAGAATATTACGTGTAACCCTCTCCTTGTTGTGTGCATCTGACACAGCGGGATAGACCCACTTTACAGGTGTAAAACGGTCATCCATGGTGGCCACCTAAAACAGGCATTAGGCCTCTTGCCTATGCAAATGAGGGGGCCACCTCCTGTTATGGGCGCCGTTCCCAAAACTGGATAGCGATGAGCAAGGCAGGAGCCGGGCTTGCTCAGTTCAGGATTCTTCAGTGGCCGGTAAGTTTTGTTTATTAAAAAATCTTAAATCATTGCCGTGGAGCCAGGAGGAATGGAGCGGGAAAGCTCCCTCAACTGCGCAATACTCCTGATCGCCCCCCTCCCCCAATCCACATTGCTGCTCCACCCCCCGGGACTTAACCTTCAGGCCGTTGCCGATGAGGCAAGCAGCCCGAAATTGATCTGTTTAAAATGGGCGTGTGGCCTGCGAAGGCACAATAGGCGCCAGCAGCTTGGTCAAGTAATGTAAATGAGGCCCAATTTCAGGTGAGCCTTGGGCCTCCATGGGTGGCGCCCATTTTAGGGCCAAAAGCGGGATCTAAAGGAATTTTCCACCCCCGGTAAGATTATTTTAATTTTATTTTAATGTGCTTACACAACAACAGTGTGTCAGCCGTGGCTCAGTGGTAGCACTCTCGCCTCTGAGTCAGAAGTTTGTGGCTTCTGACTCACTTCCACGCCAGAAACTTGAGCACAAAATTCTAGGCTGACACTCCCATGTAGTACTGAAAGAATGCTGCACTGTCAGAGGTGCTGTCTTTTGGATGAGACGTTAAACCAAGGCCCCGTCTGCCCTCTCAGGTGGACGTAAAAGATCCCATGGCACTACTTCGAAGAAGAGCAGGGGAGTTATCCCCGGTGTCCTGGCCAATATTTATCCCTCAATCAACATCACAAAAAAAAACAGATTATTTGGTCATTCTCACTTTGCTGTTTGTGGGAGCTTGCTGTGCACAAATTGGCTGCCGTGTTTCCTACATTACAACAGTGACTACACTTCAAAAGTACTTCATTGGCTGTAAAGTGCTTTGGGACGTCTTGAGGTCGTGAAAGGCGCTATATAAATGCAAGTCTTTCTATCTTTCTTTCAGTGACTACATTTCATTGGCTGTGAAGCACTTTGGGATATCCTGAGGATGTGAAAGGAGCTGTATAAATGCAAATTCTTTCTTTCTATTACAGTAGAGGAGCGATGACTGTAACTTCAGCCCGACTGTCGTTTTATTGAAAAAAATATATCACAGTTGTTCAAGGGCCATTCACGATTGTCGAGTCGAATGGGTGGGTAGAGTCGCTGATAGGATATATTGCACATGACATGTGAGCTCGATGGACCAGAGAGACCTTTCTCAGTGGATGCTTATTTATGCTCTTATGTGATCGTTTTCACAGAGGACGTTGGGGAAAGATGAATTAATCATACTTGCACACCTATGTGCGTCTATAAAATAATTCATTTTTTAGATTGATAAGGGGGTGAGCAAACACATACTCTTGCGAAAATTATAAAAATTATTTTTAAGAAAGACCACTACTTGCCATTGAAATCAGCCATCCTTTCACTGAATACAGAATCTATGGGCAATAAATAGAACTAAAGCAATTATCTCAGGTGTAAGGTCTGGTTTAAAATGTTCCTTTAGAGCTTTCTTCATAGTTGTGCAGTACCTCCCAATAGTTCTTATCCTAAGAGAATGGCCACTTTTATAGCATCATAGAATCTTACAGCACAGAAGGAGGCCATTCAGCCCATCGTGCCTGTGCCGGCTCTTTGAAAGAGCTATCCAACAGGACCCACTCCCCTGCCCTTTCCCCATAGCCCTGCACATTTTTCTCCTTCAAGTATTTATCCAATTCCCTTTTGAAAGTTATTACTGAATCTGCTTCGGCCACTTAAACTATTAAACCAGGACATAGGGACATAGGAGCAGGTGTAGGCCATTCGGCCCCTCAAGCCTGTTCCACCATTCAATTAGATCAGGGCTGATCTGTTTCTTAACTCCATTTACCCGCTTTAGCTACATAACCCTTAATACCCTTGCCTAACAAAAATCTATCAATCTCAGTTTTGAAATTTTCAATTGTCCCTCAGCCTCAACAGCCTTTAGGGGGAGAGAGTTCCAGATTTCCACTACCCTTTGTGTGAAGAAGTGCCTCCTGACATCACCCCTGAACGGCCTGGCTCTAATTTTAAGGTTATGCCCCCTTGTTCTGAACTCCCCACCAGAGGAAATAGTTTCTCTCTATTTACCCAATCAAGCCCTTTAATCACCTCAATTATATCTTCTAAACTCATGGAAATACAAGCCTGGTCTATGCAACCTCGCCTCATAATTTAACCCTTTTAGTCCCAGTATAATTCTGGTAAAACAGCGCTGCACATCCTCCAAGGCCAAGATATCCTTCAATAAGGAAATAATTCTATTTTTTTATCTTCCTTTACGATCCACTTCAACAGCTTAATTTCAGAAACAAACAGCAACATGCAGCAGATGGTATTAAACACAAATTTACTTATTCTATTGATCTAATAGCTTCATCCGAGACACTGCCTGCTCAAAGACACATATCGGCGTCATGTGCAGTCATGGACACCAAGGAAATGAGTTCCAGATGACTGAATCATCACTGCAGCTCTGAAACTTACAATCACATATATCTAGAAATAATTGTTTATTTGTCTGATAATAATGGCAGTAAATGACTCAGTAAAATAAAAATCGACCTATAATCTCGCTCTTGTTAAAATGAATGTTTCCAGTGGTGAGAAACATGACAGTACTGTTCAGAGATTTAGAATTAGATCTGTTTCGTGCAGTATTAGGATTTGCAAAAATCACATCTGGAACTTAGCAAGTGTGTCACCGAGGTAATGCTGAAAAACGGCAGCAATTTTATTTTTTTAATTTGTTGGTGTATTTTTGTGCACGTGAAGATGACAGGAGACAGTCTGGGTATTTCGGTATTAAAAGGTTAAATATAGTGTGGCACAACACAAAGTGAAACTCGCTGCTCACGCAACATATCTTAATCACTAAAGGCTAGTGGACAGGTACAAAAAGTAATTTAGAAGGCTAATGGAATGTTGGCCTTTATCTCAAGAGGGTGGAATACAAAGGGGTGGAAGTTATGTTACAGCTGCTCAGAGCGCTGGTGTGATCCCATCTGGAGCACTGCGTTCAGTTCTGGGCACCGCACCTCAGGAAGGATTTTTTGGTCTTGGAGGGGTTGCAGCGCAGATTCACCAGAATGATACTGGAGGTTAATATATGAGGACAGGCTGCATAGACGAGGCTTGTATTCCTATGATTAGAGAAGCTTAAGAGGTGATCTAATTGAGGTGTTTAATATGATTGAAGGAATTGATAGGGTAGACAGAGAGAAACTATTTCCTCTGGTGGGGGAGTCCACAACAAGGGGGCATAACCTCAAAATTAGAGCTAGGGCATTCAGGGGTGATGTCAGGAAGCACTTCTTCACACAAAGGGGAGTAGAAATCTGGAACTCACTCCCTCAAAAAGCTGTTAAGACTAGGTCAATTGGAAATTTCAAAACTGAGATTTATGGATTTTTGTTAGGCAAGGGTATTAAGGGTTACGGAACCAAAGCGGGTAGATGGAGTTAAGATACAGATCAGCAATGATCTAACTGAATGGCGTAACAGGCTCGAGGGGCTGAATGGCCTCCTCCTGCTCCTGTTCCTATTTTCCTATTATCATAATCACAGCTTCAGAAGAACACTCCGTGCTGCACTGGTGCAAATGTTCCCATTTCCCGTTCCAACCATTGTTCTAACCTCTCCAAGAAAAATTTCCAGCTCAGTACCACTTATTGCCAAATCATGGGTAGTCTTATCCTGCAGGCTCCTGGCTTCAGTAGCGTAAATGAAAGTTGAGAGTGCGCAGACTCCTTTCATGTAGGACTTTAATTGCTGGTGGGCAAATTAGGCTTTTATCCCATCAGTGGTGGTTGCACTTGAACCAGGGCTGTAGAGGTAAGAGGGAAATGAACAGAGCCACCATCTCACCCACTTCTGATACAGGATTTTGATCATTCATTATTTGTGAACGAATAATGCATCCAAACTATTTTTGAACCACATTCTTCAGTACACAAGTAACTTAGATTTACTTCTGTTAATCATGAAACTTCCTGCCGCTATTGTGAGGGCCAGTGAAAGTGAATAAATATACAGAAACATATGCATGAGCACACATGCACAAACACATGCATGAGCACACACACATGCATGCATGAGAACACACACACATGCATCAGCACACAGACACACATAGCACACACACACATGCATGAGCACACACACATGCATGAGCACACACACACATGCATGAGCACACACACACATGCATGAGCACACACACACATGCATGAGCACACACACATGCATGAGCACACACACCCACATGCATGAGCACACACACACCCACATGCATGAGCACACACACATGCATGAGCACACACACATGCATGAGCACACACACACATGCATGAGCACACACACACATGCATGAGCACACACACATGCATGAGCACACACACCCACATGCATGAGCACACACACATGCATGAGCACACACACATGCATGAGCACACACATATGCATGAATACACACATGTATGAACATGCATGCATGAACACATACACATGCATGAGCACACACACACATGCATAAACACACACACATGCATGAGCACACACATGCATGAACTCACACACATGCATGAACACATGCCTGAACTCACACACATGCATGCCTGAGCACACACACACACACAAACACATGCATGTACACACACACATATGCATGAGCACACAGACACACACATGCATGAGCACGCACACACACACACATATGTAGCTACAAATGCACAGCTTCATAAATGTATATATTTTCAAAAATGGTCCTGCTGATTAAAAAGAAACTGCAATTTATTTTGTAACTCAGCTGCTCAAAGTGGCATTTCACCTCCACACAAGACATTTGCTCTTGATTAGATGCATTCATTATTTAACACGCCCTGCTCAGCAGAAATAAGCCATTGACTGGTCCTGGTATTATTGTGTTAAAGGAGCAGTTCAGTGATTTGTGCACACCATCAATGCAGATTATAATCAAAGTTGCTCCTGCTGGATTTGTCAGGGTTGGGCACTACATGTGAAACTTGTAAATATCCATCGCGTTCAACATTTAACAACTAAGTGCAAAAATATACATTTTACAAGGAAGGTCTGTATAGTGTGAATAAAACTATTTTCAGATGCTGAAACACTTTGTACCATTTAACATTTGCAATTTTTTATATAAGTGTCAGTCATGGCTCAATTGTAACACTCTCCCCTTTGACTTCGAAGGTTGTGGGTTCACGGCCCACTCTAGTGACCTTCAGCACGTAATCTAGGCTGACACTCCAGTGCAGTACTGAGGGAGTGCTGCACTCTCGGATGTGGTGTCATTTGAATGAGATGTTAAACTGCAGCTCTGTCTGTCTTCTCAGGTGGATGTAAAAGATCCCATCACACACACACACACACACACACACACACACACACACACAAAGATATGCATGAGCACACACACAATTGGAAGACGAACAGGCAGGTATCTGGTTAATATTTATTCCTTAACCAACATCACTACAACAGATTCTCTGGTCATTATCTCATTACTGTTTGTGAGATCTTGCTGTGTGCAAATTGGCTGCCGCATTTCCTACATTACAACAGTGACTACACTTCAAAAGTAATTCATTGGATGTAAAGTGCTTTGGGACATCCTGAGGGTGTGAAAGGCACTATATAAATCATAAAATCATAGAATAATACAGCATTGGAGACCATTCACCCCATCATGCCTCTTTGAAAGAGCTATCCAATTAGTCCCCTCCCCCGCTCTTTCCCCATAGCACTGTAATTTATTCCCCTTCAAGTATTTATCCAATTCCCTTTCGAAAGTTACTATTGAATCTGCTTCCACCAACCTTTCAGGCAGTGCATTCCAGATCATAACAACTCGCTGCATAAAAAAAAATTCTCCTCATCTCCCCTCTGGTTCTTTTGCCAATTACATTAAATCTATGTCCTCTGGTTACCGTCCCTTCTGTTAGTGTGAAACAGTTTCTCCTTATTCACTCTATCAAACCCATTCATGATCATCTCTATTAAATTTCCCCTTAATCTTCTCTGCTCTAATGAGAACAAGCCCAATTTCTTCAGTCTCTCCACATAACTGAAGTCCACATCCCTGATACCATTCTAGTAAATCTACACTGCACGCACTCTAACACCTTGACATTCTTCCTAAAGTGTGGTGCCCAGAATTGGACACAATATTCCAGCTGAGGCTTAACCAGTGTTTTGTAAAGGTTTAGCATAATTTCCTTGCTTTTGTACTCTATGCCTCTGTTTCTAACGCCAAAGATCACATATGCTTTTTTAACAGCCTTCTCAACTTGTCCTGCAAACCTCAAAGACTTGTAAGCGTACACCCCCATGTCTCTCTGTCCCTGCACCCCCTTTAAAATTGTACCATTTAGTTTAGATCGCAAGTCTTTCTTTTTTTCATAGTCAAATGCAGAAGCTACCGCAAGGGTAACCCCCAACACAACTCAACCACTGTCCTTCAAGTTTTATGTCTGGTACATCATTCTCAGCCTGTGCTGCTCCTAGATAATTCTTTGTGGATATCCTCACAGGTTACGCAGTTCAACCAGTGTGTATCAGTGTGCGCCTCCATGGAAGGAACTTTCTGCTTCAGTGTCGCAAGGCATTGAGGGCGACACTGGTGGCATAAGTGAATGCAGTGGAGTGTAAATTAAACATGCTTTTTGAACTGGCTGTTAACCGTTTCACACAAATATTGTACACTCCACAGCTGACTTCCTGAACTTTTCAGTATTTGCAACAGAGAAGTGGCTTGTCAGCTGCCTGAAAAGTGTTAAATGATCATTATTACAGGCGCAGGGTGATTGCCCACTTTTCTTCTCATTCCCACTAATTAAACTGTATTGTACAAAGCTGCCCGCCCATACCTCTATAAAGAAATTGTGGGCAACTGACATTTGGTTTCAGGGTAAAAATCAATGAAAAACTCAACCCCTTTTCATTAAAAAGGAGGAAAATGTGACCTTAGATTTCTGACAAGGTTTAGTGCTGAATGTCATACCAGGGACAGGCAGAGAAAAATATCTGACCAACAAGCTTCAGCCTGGGTTGATACTATAGCATTTACGTCACTCCCATCACAGCATTCACAAGAGACCACTAAAGTTAGAACACAACTTGAAACTCAAAATTGGTTCAGTCAGCTTTAGAGCATGGTTTGATGGAAGGAGAAGGGAATTCATATTTTTCACACCATCTCTTTTCATCTGATCTTTCTTCCTTCCATTCGCTGAGCATTTGGAAATACAATTATTATACCTCCCTGGCATATGCTTCCTCCTGTAGCATGTTGGGGATATTGCAAGATGTAATATATCTTGAATAAAGTTACAAGAGATTCATGCAGGGGATGATGGACTAATTGCATTGATACCTACCTGGGGGGACATCAATAACTCCTTTAGAATGGAGAGGGCAGCAGATGCATTTGAGCCCTTTACTTAAGTCTTGACGAATGACACAAATAATTAGTAAGGTGTTGATGCTTTAACCTTAGTCAAGAAAATCTCCAATAAGAAATGTGTACATGTAAAAAGTGTTGAGTTAGTTAGTTGAGAGGTTATAACTGTCAGGAAAGACTGAACAGGCTGGGGCTCTTTTCTCTAGAAAAGAGAAGGCTGAGGCATGACCAGACCGAGGTATTCAAAATTATGAAGGGGTTTGATAGGATAGATGTGGAGAAGATGCTTCCACTTGTGGGGGAGTCCAAATCCTCGGGGTCAGGAATATAAGATAGTCATTAATAAATCTAATAGGGAATTCAAGGGAAACTTATTTACCCAGAGGGTGGTTAGAATGTGGAACTCACTACCACATGGAGTATTTGAGACAAATAGCATAGATGTCTTCAAGGGGAAGATAGATATGTGCATGAGGGAGAAAGGAATAAAAAGGAATGCAGATAGGGCAAGATGAAGAGGGGTGGGAGGAGGCTCTTGGGAGCATAAACACCGGCATGGACCTGTTGTGCCAAATGGCCGGTTTCTGTACTGTGCATTCTATGTAATTCTACGTAAGGTCATTATAATTGGCAAAGTTAAATGTTAAAACGCCAATCTGTGAAAAGGTACGTCATCCAGCAATCCAATGGAAATGAACCGTCTCGGTCCAGGAGGATCACGTGAGCGGTGTTCCTTTTGGGATCCTGATATGACAACGGGGGAACATTCAGAGCGAAGTGGGGGTATGAAATGAAACGTGTGTTGGAGAAACTGTAAAAAAAAACGGTTATATAAAAGCACACCAGCGGGAGATTCTTGTTAACACAAGGAGGGTTGTCGATCGGGGACGCGGCTGTGTTCAAAGAGCAGATTGAGGGTCAGCAGTTCAAGGCGCCAGGTGCTACCAGTGAATTGCGCTGTCGTGTCACTTACAGAGCTGAAGACAGTGGCACCAAGAGACAACTTAAACCCAACTTAAAGCGAGCCCCAATTTGGCAACAGCCACGATTTATATATATATATATTTAAAAATGCTTTCCAATCAGTGGTATGTTTGGTGATACTTTTTCACAGCGAATCCTCTTTTTTAAATAATTTTTAAAAATTCACCTGAAACTGACTAGAGGCTGGAAGCTGCAAGAGCAGAATTAAAGCAAGGTGGTGGTAAGGAGAGAGAAAGATGCTGTGTGTCTGCCCTAAACTCGGTTTAAATGAAAGGCAGGGATTGGAGAGCAGTGTGACTGTGATTTAATAGTTGACCTACCCGGATTACTGCCAAGGCTGCTGCGCTCGTTGCCTTGTGATGTCTGGGGACCTAATTCCAACGGCTGCTTAATTCACAAAGTAAAAAAATAAATAAACATGCAACAAAAAAAGCACAGCCCTGGCAACTAACAGCAGGCGATGTAGTTTACATCGTGGACTAACAGAGCAGACCAGGCAGCCGTATCCTCCTCAACCACACACACACACACACACACGCATATTCAAAACTAGTCTGTGTGCTAATTCCTATTAATCCGATCGCCTATGAGCCGATCAAACAAGAGATGAGTCAGCCGCCAGCCTCCCCATTACTGCCGGGATCCTCTGCTTGGAGCCCTGTGCTGGTACCAGCCACTCTGCTGGGTTTTCTATATATTTATATTTAACAAATAACACAAGCGGCAACTGTAAATAAGTACATGTCAGAGTGTTAGGAACCGGGCTCTTTCCCTGTTAGCGATGGTGTGCGGCGCTCCAGTAGAAATAGGGATGAATATCCTTAATCGTCATTTTTATGTATTCCTTCTCTAGAATATGTGTGTTCACCGTGTCCTGCAAAATAATGAAACCTGCCGCCCACCTTTAAAAAGGCAAGGGATGCGTTTTATAACCGCTGGCAGCTTTCTCCTTGATATAACAGCGCTGCGGTTCCTGCTGCCTTCTCGCTCTGGTCGTGCCGATTCAATCCCATGGATACTGGACCAGAGATTGGCTCTGTGTCATCTGGGCGGTCAACCTTTTGCTACTTTATATATATATACACACAAGTCGGTTCGTTGTCCATTTGCGAAAGCCCGAATCTGCTTGCCGAAGGGGCCACACCATCCAAATGAATCTCTTAACCCCCCACTCTCCATAAACCTATTGTAAACATTTCCTTAGTGAGCTCCAGTCCAACACCCCGAGAATTCCAAGGACCCATCTCCCAGCCCCGGTACCACCAATGCAATACGTTCAATGAACTCTGTACTTAGTACAAAATGAGAACACTCCATATTCGCAGATCAGTAAGTTCCGCTGTGTCCACTTTTATTAAATGAGCAGAAGAAACCTTTGACTTCGTGACTCTCCCTCTCCTTAACCCTTTTGAAACAGTGGAAGGCGCCTTTCCCTCTCTCTCTTTCTATCTGTGCCCATTGCCAGCGACTGCCTTCAACCTCTGAATCTTTGCCAGCCTTAAACACCCAGCTACTTGGATGGTAACACCACCCCCCACCCATCCCCGACCCAACCGGGCATGAGACAATTGCCACTGCACCAAGCAGCACTGTGCTGTGTCTCCGCATGGATTCTCGGCACTTAACCTTAGTCTTCCAGCTTGTCTTGTTGAGTTCCATATTTAAAAAATCCAGGATGGGGGGGGGGGCGATAAAAATAAAATAGAAAAGTCGGGACTTCAATTTTCCCCCTCCTTTCTTGACCCCTCCCTCCTCCTCTCCCTCAGCACCTCCCCACTTTCTGCAGGATCCGATGCTGGTGTAAAATCCCTTCAGAGACGCGCTCACAAACGTTAATACGTGTCTGAGCCGACCGAGGGTGACGTGCAAACGCAGCCGCATCCTGGAGCCAGAGCGGCTCTCGCTCTCTCTGTACTGTACCAGTCTCAGCCACTCTTAACATCTTTCCACCCACCTCCCCCCCCATCATCAGCCAAGGATTTTTTTTTCCTCCATGTCATCTCGGGAGAGTCCGCCAGTGATCTGAATCTATTTCCGCAGCAAGCGAGAATCTCAGCAGCCTTCTCTCTTTTTTCTCCCCTTTTCCTTTTTTGGGGGATTTTGCAATCTTGTGGGGGGATTTTTTTCTCTCCAAATATACTCTGTTTCTCAAAAAAAATTCTCCTACTCCATCCGGCTCGGTTTTAACGGTTCTGCTTGCAGGGGAGAGAGAGAGGGAGAAAAGCCCAACACAAAACCAAACATGTATTCTGGAGTTTAATGGCTTTCTGAAGAATCGGTTTTAATTGTTGATTGTACTTAAGGGTAAAATGGGAAGAGTTAGATCCGAGGAATGGAAACCTTCTTACTCCACATTGGGCATGTGTGCTAGTATCGTTAAGAAATAGGCACAGCTTTCGGATTGTAAGGTAAGGGCAAGCTGTTTATTATTTCTAGATCTTTGGAGACATAGCTCACGATTGGTTAGTAAATATATATAAAAGCTTCAGTGAAGGGATAGACAACAATTCTCTTATCATGAGACGGACTATCCTTGCGGACTCGGTAAATGTTTCTGTTTTTAAAAAAAAATGTTATTAAACATCTAGAGACAGACAATCCGCGCAGACTTAAACAAGTGAGTTGTTCTGAGCGGGATCGCGGGGTGGGAAATGTTAGACGAGAAACGTGTTTGTAAAGGAAGTTGAGATGGAAGTGAGCCAGTGCGAGCGTCTCAGCATCCAGGAGAACTTGTGCAGAGAGTGGTGTTATGGCGCCGACTATGTTTAGCAGAGATAGATGCCACTACTGCTTCTAAAATATAAACTTATATGAATCCCTTTCACTGGCGACTTGTGTGGGTTTTTTTTTTGCTTCAAATGCATATCCAGATAAATATATAAATCTGACATGTCCACCGAGTTGAGCCATATGTTTGCAATAGTTGGGCAGTGCGTACACGTTCAATTAACGCTTTAGCAATACTTATATTCATAAAAAAACGACCTGCTTTTAGTTGGATGCGGATACTGTTGTGGAAAAGTAAAAATAATATTGGGGATGATTGTACGGGTTTTTAGGCGCCCTGTTCGCAACCTGTGTCCCGGCTCAGCTGGAGAATGGAGAGAATGTGGATGTGGATGCGAAGCTGGTGTGACAGTCTCTACTCACTGTCGTCTCACAGTGACTTAAACGCCTACACAAGGGGAGGGAATGGCTCTGCATCAGATCTGCTTGGATTTGGGGCGCTAAACCACGATTCTTCCAAAGCTGCATTTAACAAGGTCTCCAATTACATGGAGCTAAGGGCGCATTACACTGGTGTTCTTGCATGCAAGCCCCTTTTCAAAGTGTCATTTTAATCAGACGCATTGGAACTTTTGTCAGTCAATTTAAAGCTAATATGAACAAGGACAGACGAGCTAGTTCGTGGGGATTTGCAGCAATAGCTGCAGATTTATAAAATCCCGGAGAGTGTTATAATTGAATTCGTAGCAGCAAGCTTTAAAACTACACCACCATATACCGCGCTACGTCCCAGCAACACGGTTGCCTCGCTTAAGTTAAGGTTGCATTCAAATTGTTGAGATTCAATCGACACTGTCAGGTTTAATAAGGATTAATGCATGAGCTGTTAATTTAGGTGAATAACAAAGAATATCATGGCAACATTGTGACAATCTGGGAGATTTTTTTTAGAGAATCCTCGCGCGATACAAATAGATTTGCACGCTATTCCTAGCCAAATGTTGCTTTATTTTTGTTGCAATGACCAACCTAATCTTGGGACATGTCTTCAATTCAGTCATCAGTTCAGGTAGAATGCTCAGGGTCTTCCAACCTTATTTAATATTCCAGAAGATGCGCATTGTTTACACACTATGGGTCCCACCGGATGGCGTGGAATTTAAATGTGAAGACTTATTAGAAAGAAAATAAAGTTCATTCTCACCCATGGCAAAGTGGTTTTGTACCTCGTAGGTACCAAAAAGACGCGGGTTTAACTTTAAAGGAAGAACTATATGGGGGGAATGTGTGCGGAGAGATGGACTGTGAAAGGTAAACCGGGTTCTTAACTAGATAAATCTTTATGCTAAATTGTGTAGTTTATAATCCGACTAATCTGTCTAACTTCAATGTGTACAACCTATTTTTGTACATTAGGGTACTTGAATCTTCTGGAATTTTAGCACCTTCCACGTTTATCTCAGGAATAGCCAACACAATATGCCTTTAAAAAAATGCGGACGTGCTGGGAATACTTTACATATCAGACGCGGAAAAAACCCCACGAATGCATAATATTTTAAAACATCACATTATAAAGTACCTGACTAGGATTTTTGAAAAGGTAATTTAAAAAACCAATTATAAAATACATAAATCAGAAAGGGGATCATCTGGTAGAAACGAGTTCGAGGTTTCAGCCGGGGCCACCTTCCCTTTTACTGAATTTCGGATCCGGGAATGTCTTTTTATTAAAACAGCACGCCGATGAGACTACATGCCGATATTTTATTTTGACTGCGTTTTAGGAGCTCGGTGCAGTAAGTAACTCGAAAAGAAAGTCGTACAACACGTATCCGATTGTCCCTGGCTGAGTTATGCAACGCTGACGACGGTTAGAATTATTATTTTTTTGGTTGCAAAAATTTAAGTTTTTTTAAATAGCAGAACTACATTTTTCAATCACAGTGACAAGCAGGGTCGGGAAACAAGAGAGCGGGCGTTGTACAGAGGCACCGTCTGCCTGAAGACTGCATTCGACAGTCCCATATCCAGCCTTAAAATGAATGTTAAACCAATCGACAGAGCCAGACCATCTATACAATGATTACAGTTGGAGAGAGACACTTCATTAAATGTGGTTATTGATCGAGGTGGGCTGATAAACTGTTTTTTAGGCAATATTTTATTACAATATAAGTGTGCTTAACTTTCCAAGTTTTCCTTCTAATTTGTTGGTCTGTCCGTATGTGGCATCTTTAATACCAGATATACTAAACTAATCTGTAGAAGGTGCTGTGATATATAATTATTGGCTCCAGCTCCCCTCTCTATATCTCTCAGCACAGATATTGGGCTAATATCCGCGTGGCGGCGATGTTTTGTCAGCCACCAAACAGAAACCTTAGCTTAAAATTCAAGTCAACAGAGCAATGATCTCCCAACTCTTTTAATGGCGAAATAATCTCGCAGGATCGGCGAGCACCGACTGTGGGTGAGGGGCTTCTTGTGCTTGTTGATGTCTACAGCCTAAGTTGTTACTTGCATTTTGCTCTCCTTCCCCTCCCCAGGCCAAATGACATAGGATGAGGGCCTTTGCTGACCTGAGGACTTACATGTTTGCAACCCATCTCCTGGTTATGGTTGGATTTAACGTTGCCGAGGACCTGTGCTCCACCTTCGTGAAGGGAGTCATTTACGGATCGTATTCGCTCCACGAATTGTTTCCCCAAAACTCCACCAATTGCACGTGGACCTTGGAGAACCCGGATCCGACCAAGTACACCATCTACCTGAAATTCTCTAAAAGGGACCACGGCTGCTCCAACTTCTCCCTATGGGTGTATCAGTTCGACCACTATTCCCCTGAGAAGATCCGGGAGCTGCTGAGGAACGCCAAATCCGTCGTCCACCTGTGCCAGGCGAGGAGTATGTTTGTGTTTTTGGAGTTTGGCAAGAATTTCGTCCAGTTGCGCCGCCTGGTTCAGGCCGACGGGACGGTGGGGCACCCTCGTGGCAAAGGGCCGAGTGGCCGGCCGGCTTTCGAGTTCCTGGTGCTGAACAAGGTGAGCCCCAGCGAGTTCGGCTGCCAGGTGCTGTGCGGCTGGCTGGAGAGCTGCCTGAGAGCTGCCGGGGGCCAAGTTGCAAGTACCGGGGACAGAGGAGGAGGAGAAGGCAAGGGAGAGTCGGAGGCCGGCTCCTGTGGGGTGATGGACGCCAAGTGCAACTGTCAGCAGGATGTGATGACGGGCGTGGACGGGCTGGATATGGTTCTACCTCTCAATGCAGACACCGAGGGCTGCCTCTCCGCCCGCCTCCACACCACCTACACATGCAACCTCACCGAGGGCAAGCGCGCACCTAGAAAAGGTAGGCGTCCTTATTTTACCTCAATGCACTGGAGCTTTCTGTCAAAAAAAACCCGCGAGGTACCAATTATAAAGTAATTACACGCATCAAATAATTGCTATTATATATATATATATAATTTCTATAATTGTTATTAGAGTTACAACTATATAAAGTCACATTGTGCCTGTGTTTCTATTCTGTTTTGAAGAACCTGACCTATTTGTGGTTAGGTGTTAAACAGATTTGGAATATACCTTAACCACTAGACTTGAGGAGACGTTGACTGTTTTTGCTAGGCATATCTTGAGATGAAAATGCTAACTTGTCCATAGCTTTTGTGGGTCTCTTCGAATTCCATTTGTCTCTTGGGCTGTACAGGTTCATTTATTTTACATATCAGAACAAAGCCAGAAATCCCAAAAGATCCTCGCAGATTTGTAAAAAAAAACTTTAAAAACAGTGCTCATATCAAACGTGACAGGTAGGAGAAGCACAGCGACGAGGGAGTTGATGCATGTGTGATGGAAATAATTTGAATTTGTGAATATGCCTCTTAATGAGAGTGGTAGAGCGTTCAAGTCATTCCGTGTAGTTCTCAACTTCGAATTGTCATCAATACTATTGCCTGTTGTCCCTGTGGAAGGGATTGCTGATCTATAGAATGCATAAATATTTACATATTCGGCAATAAATACAAATAAGGCTTCAGAAGTAACATTGTGTGAGAGGGAGGGGCGTTTTTACTTTCTGTACTGCACCACCCCGTGTTATTATGACCTTTCCCAGCATCAGCTTCCAAAGAAGTCTCATTACCTGTGTCAGCAGTTGGACTGAAATTCAGGTCGAGTACCGTATTTCCAGCTCATTCTGTGCTAGCCTAGCTTGATATTGTTGTAAATAAGTTGTAACGTTACCGGGGTCCTGGTCAGCATACAGCAGCATTAATCAACTTGACAAAAAAATAAGCTTCTTCTCCATTGAGAATTCCCAGAAGACATATACAATGCAGAATTGCGCAGGGCTGTCAGCTAGGAATAATCCACTTTCTTAGTATTGGTAAACAGCCATTGTTCACAATTAAATTATTCATTGCTGTGTGTGGAAGGAGCGTATTCCAATGTTTGCAGTTAATCAGTTTGTTCCTGGGTGTGTTACTTCATACATTAGACCGCAGAAGACCCGACCACCCCATCACCATTGAAGATTGGTAACTTATTTTCTGACTGTATTCCTTACGTAACAGACTCGGCAGAGAAAAAAAAACCTGTGGCTGAATTTCCTCGGGTTTTCTCCCGTACCGCCGTCGTAACTCCGGCGGAAACTCCGCCAAGTTACGGCGGCGGAGCGGGCTGGACATATGAGCCAGCAACAGGACAATGAGCTGCAAATGCCGCAATGTAAAGTGTTAATAACCGCTGGAGATAAACTCCTCCGGACTGCTTTTTATAATTGTTGGAATTGCAGCCCACGGGACGTATCTTTGAGCCGCTGATCGGGACTTGTCAAGTGCTAGCTTATAGCTTTTCAGCTGAACTAGCTTTTATTACAGGAAAATAAGCTTTCCGAAAATAAAGGTTTTATATATGCCAGATTGCAATATTGGCATGAGATGGAAAAGAAAAAGCAAAATAGTGCGTCCTACTTCTAGAAGTAGCTGTTAACGCGATTTAAAGCTGAACATGTATAGCGTGATGCCTGTCATAACATGTACTGCATCGAACAGTGGGTGAAGCCTCTGAATGACTGGCTCATAGTCTGACACGCTGCTTTCTGCTGGTTCCCCGAGCCCTGGTGTGTATTATTACCGTATTACTGTTAATGACATCCTATAATAAAAGACAGTTGCCGTACAAACGAAGACAATCGTGTCATGTCATTTCGCATGCAAACCAGTCTTTGCAACAACAAAAAACAAGGTTCGGTACCAACCTGGACGCTGTAAATTGTGAATCTTTTAACGACCTCGACTCAAAAAACAGGCTACTTCATACAGTTTCTGCTCACTGGGTTTATTCTAAAAGTATAGCATCCCAGCCGACAGTGTGCAAGTGCAGGGATGAAAGAGACGAGTAGGTCAGCTGAATTGTGATAGGAAGAAGGTTGGGGCACCCTCCATCTCCTGATCCTCTGAACTCATAGATGAGACCTACAAATAGGGTTAAATTTCGGGTTTTGGCTTTCTTCTTGAAGGGGAGAAAATTTAAAGAGCTATGGGAAACGAGCAGGGAACTGAGACTGAATTGGATAGCTCTTGCAGAGGGCCAGCACAGACACGATGGGCCGAATAGTCTCCTTCTGTGCTGTGTGATTCTATGATACTATACGGGTATCACCAGAGTGATGGACACAACAGAGCGAATAAAACGAGTGTTTTTTTTTTAAATTCTACTTGTTCTCTAAAACCCTTCACAACTCACACAACCGTTGATTCCGACGATTCAAAGGTTAATCTTACATTCACCAAACCAAGTCACAATGGCTAAAACACTACTCCTGGCCTCTGACTCCAACGAAACGGCGTCATTCCAGCGGATAGTGTTTGTTATATAAAAGAGATTAACGATGTATTTATTTTTTGAAAGAACAGTTCAGGACTAATCGCTGATTTAAGGAGTAAGCGTTGGCAAATATTATAGCGTTGGCGTTTGATGGGGAGAGGAGAGAAAGGGGGAGAATGTGTTGTAATCTGGAATGCACTGCCTGAAAGGGTGGTGGACGCAGATTCAAAAGTAACTTTCAAAAGGAAATTCGATGAACAGTTGAAGGGCTCTGGGGAAAGAGCAGGGGGAGTGGGACTAATTGGATAGCTCTACCAAAGAGCCGGCACAGGCACGATGGGCTGAATGGTCTCCTGTATCATTCTATGATTCTATGGGGAGCTCAGGTTGAGATGGTGCCCGCAGGGGACATTTGTGCGATTGCCATTCTCTTCGTCACACTGTGGCAACCTAGCGTCACCCCTATAGGTTTATTTAAAATTGGCAACTGGAGCTCCTCCTGCTCGGCAAAGTCGACATTTAAATAACATGGAGATGCTGGCCGTTGGGAGTCCAGCTCGCAGTTTTTGCACAGGATTACTGGTGGCCTATCTACTAATCTTTAACACAGGCTGCTGCCTCTGGCAATGTTCGCCATTCCCAAGCCCCGGGCTTGTAGCTATTCATTTATCTATCCATCTATCTATCATCGCTTGTTGCCACCATCATGCCAGGCAAACCAGAGCACAGGCGATTCAGGCGGTATCACTGCAACGCCAGGATGCACTGATCGCATTCGCGTGACATTTGCGCCCTCTACAGAAAGTTGGAAGAACAGACCCTGCTATCAGCGGCACAAGGCAGAAAACGTGGAGTAAAACTCCAGCTTCATCGCCGTGTCTTGATGCTCCCAGCTCAAATACCCAGAAGATTCGGCGTGCTCTGAGTGTTCCCGTTTTTGTTCGCGGTCACCTCACCGATATCTATGCAAGCGTGATGCAGAAAAATCCTTGGCACAGGTCCCGAATAGGAAAAAAACCAATCCTGACAGCTGTACCTGGATTACATTTTACACACACGTCCATAGAATTAGATAGATAGATAGGTAGAATGACAGACAGATAGACAGATGGATGATAGATAGATAATAGACCGACAGATAGAGTGAAATCAGTGTGCTTCAAAATGATCTAGAGATGATTTTCTGCATTTTTTGTTTGTTGCTTTGCGATTTGCCATTTACAAACAATATTCTAAATTACATTTGCGCCAGTTTGGTAAAATTCATGCAAATGTAGTTAGAATTGATAGAGAAAATAATTCTGTATCTGTCTGATGATGAGCAGTTTTAGTTCTCTGTTGGAATCTATTGTATGTGTTGGAATAAGAGCACGGACTGAGGATATGGTTGTGCTGTGGGATCTGAAGTGCAAACGGCAACACTCTGTTACGCTGTGCCTATCAGTAAGGACCTCTGTGAGTATTGAGGACTAGAATACAAGGGGGTAGAAGTTATGCCGCAGCTGTGCAAGCACAGAGCTCCCCTCCCAAGGATATCTGTGTGTGAGTACAAGCACAGAGCTCCCCTCCCAAGGATATCTGTGAGTACAAGCACAGAGCTCCACTCCCAAGGATATCTGTGAGTACAAGCACAGAGCTCCCCTCCCAAGGATATCTGTGCGAGTACAAGCACAGAGCTCCACCCCAAGGATATCTGAGAGTACAAGCACAGAGCTCCACTCCCAAGGATATCTGTGAGTACAAGCACAGAGCTCCACTCCCAAGGATATCTGTGTGTGAGTACAAGCACAGAGCTCCACTCCCAAGGATATCTGTGAGTACAAGCACAGAGCTCCACTCCCAAGGATATCTGAGTACAAGCACAGAGCTCCACTCCCAAGGATATCTGAGTACAAGCACAGAGCTCCACTCCCAAGGATATCTGAGTACAAGCACAGAGCTCCACTCCCAAGGATATCTGAGTACAAGCACAGAGCTCCACTCCCAAGGATATCTGTGCGAGTACAAGCACAGAGCTCCACTCCCAAGGATATCTGTGTGTACAAGCACAGAGCTCCCCTCCCAAGGATATCTGTGTGTACAAGCACAGAGCTCCCCTCCCAAGGATATCTGTGTGAGTACAAGCACAGAGCTCCACTCCCAAGGATATCTGTGTGTACAAGCACAGAGCTCCACTCCCAAGGATATCTGTGTGTACAAGCACAGAGCTCCCCTCCCAAGGATATCTGTGTGAGTACAAGCACAGAGCTCCCCTCCCAAGGATATCTGTGTGAGTACAAGCACAGAGCTTCCCTCCCAAGGTGGTAAACGTTTAACTTGTTAACACAGCACCTGAAAACTCTACTGGAATTATACTCCACATTGTGTTCAGTCTAAGTGGTGTGAGATGGCTTCTCATGTTGGTTGATTCTCCGTGCTTCCCATGGTCAGATTGGGACATGACACTATAGTCATGTTGACAATTTCACATTGATGTATGGGCAAAACTGGAGTACATCAGCGTGAAACCACAACTGCAGCCTAAGACTGAAGTACATTAGAATGTGAGAAGTCGCACAACACCAGGTTATAGTCCAACAGTTTTATTTGAAATCACAAGCTTTCGGAGCACTGCTCCTTCATCAGACTTCACCTGATGAAGGAGCAGCGCTCCGAAAGCTTGTGATTTCAAATAATACTGTTGGACTATAACCTGGTGTTGTGCGACTTCTCACATTTGTCCGCCCCAGTCCAACACCGGCATCTCCACATCATGGCTACATTAGAATGTGCATATAATGAAGTTAACGTGGTTAAACTAAAGACAATATATCCCAATTAACTTGCTACATGTATTAAAAACCAGTGCAGTCCTACTATATCATATTCACAAAATCCAAACACTAATCTTATGTTGCTTGAATGGTAAGCAGCAATGGATCATGTCTAATATATAGTGTTATAAATTATAACCATGTTGTCCAGGCTTATTCTGGAACATGGCTACTGGTGCCAAACTCCAAGCTTGGTACAGCAAAAAAGTTTGAGATTGATGGCACGAGATCTGAATAATGTCTGCTCTACGTGGTTACTCCTCCCTACATTGCCTCTATTTCTTTTCTAAGCCAGTTATACTATTGGTTTTGCACCAATGCAAATTGGTTTTGGATGGACCTTAAAACAAAACCAGAAGCAAAACTTGGTAGTTGGGTTAGCAGTCTGATTGTGGGCTACGTCATGGTAAGAGGTGTGAAACCATGTATGAGAAGTAGTCATTTGGGTTGGACACCAACTGCAGTACAAACCACCCAGGAACTTTTTAGACTTGCTATTATTAGCAGTGACCCAATTATACTGTTGACTTCCTCACATTACACACGTGAACATATTTGAAAGCCTATGAAGATAGTTCTGTGCAAGCATTTCAGGCATAATGTGATGCAGGGCTGGCAATGTAGCGTGAGCCTGTTGGTCCCACGTTGCACGCTACAGGTTTGTAGCTGCAGTATAACAAGGCCCTTAAAGCTCTACATTACTTGGTCAACACACATGAGGACCATCTCATTACTAGAGTCAAACTGTTCTTTATAGGTGTCGCTATCATAGCACTGTTAAGATAAAAGCTGTTAAAGATATTAGCCACTAAAAACACAGAGATTCATAGGGCTAAATCTATTCTACACGCTGGCACCATCCTAGTGCAGCTACTTGAAGCTCTGTGCACCTCAGGAAGCCTTTTTGCAAAGTAAGTAGTTAGTTTTTCATCTGGCTAATAACTTGAAGAAATAGAGAATAAAACACTTTAGCCAGGTTAGAAAGTCTCTGGGTCAATTTTAAGGAGGTATCAGTTATAGAACAGATTTTACTGTACCCAAACATTTTGTATTTCTGTAGGACCAGGAGGAGGCCATTCAGCCCCTTAAGCCTGTTCTGCCATTCAATTAGATCATGGCTGATCTGTACATCAACTCACTTTCCCCACATTTGCTCCGTATCCCTTGATACTCTTACCTAACAAAAATCTATCAATCTTAAGTCTTGAAAATTTCAATTGTCCCAACATCCACAGTGTTTTTGGGGAGAGAGTTCCAGATTTCTACTACCCTTTGTATGTAAAAGCGTTTCCTGATTTCACTCCTGAAAGGCCTGGCTCTAATTTTAAGATTATGCCCCCCTGTTCTGGATTCCCCCACCAGAGGAAATAATTTATCTGTATCAACCCTAAAAAATCCTTCATTGATATTAAACAGTTCAATTAGATCACCCCTCTACTTTCTAAACTCAAGGGAATACAAACCAAGTTTATATGAAAGCAAAAGATTGCTGATGCTGGAAATCTGAAATAAAAACAGAAAATGCTGGAAATACTCAGCAGGTCAGGCAGCATCTGTGGAGAGAGAAACAGAGTTAACGTTTCAGGTCGATGACCTTTCGTCAGAGTTCTGACCTGCTGAGCATTTCCAGCATTTTCTGTTTTTATTCCAAGTTTATATAACCTGTCCTCAGAACTTAACCCTTTAAGTCCTTATATAATGCTGGTGAATCTGCATTGTACTCCCTACAAGGTCAATATATCTTTCTTGAGTTTTGGTGCCCAAAACTGAACGCAGTACTCCAGATGGGGACTGACAACTGAAGCATTACTTCCTCATATTTGTATTCCAATCCCTTTGAGATAAAAACCTACATTCCATTCGCATTTCTGATTATCTTTTGCACCTGTGCACTAGCTTTTAGTGTTTTGTGTACATGGACATTTGAGTCTCTTTGCTCCTCCACAGCTGCTGGTCTCTCACCATTAAGAAAATATACCAATTTCTCTTTCTCGGATCCAAACTGATTGATCTCACACTTCTCCACATTGAACTCCGTCTGCCATAGTCTTGCCCACTCACTTAGTCTGCTTGTGTCCCTTTGTAACTTCCTGCTCCCATCTATACAACTATCTATACCTCCTAACTTAGAGTCATCTAAAAACTTGGATCTATTCCTTCATCCAAGTCATTACTACATATGGTGAAAAGATGAGGCCCCAGTACAGATCCCTGGAAAACACCACTTGTCACACCTCACCAATAAGAGAATATTCCCTTTATCACTACTCTCCGTCTCCTTCCTCACCATCTATTACCAACCCATGTCACAAGGTTACCTCCAATTCTGTGTGCTTTCATTTTTTCTAATATCTCATGTGCAATGCCTTATTAAATGTTTTCTGGAAGTCCAAATAAACACCATCCATAGATAATCCCCTATCCACCTTGCTCGTGACCTTCTATAAAAATTCAACTAGATCAGTCAGATATGATCTACCCATCACAAATCCACGCTGACTTTCTTTGATCAGATGATATAAGTCTAAGTGCTCAGTCACTCTGTCTCTGATGATAGATTCCAGTAACTTCCCAACAACTGATGTTAAACTGACAGGACTGTAGTTACCTTGTTTCTCTTTCCCTCCCTTCTTAAGTAACAGACAGACATTTTCAATTTCCAATCCAAATGAATAATTCTTGAATCTAGAGAGCTTTGGAAAATTATAACTAATGCACCTGCAATTTCCTCACATATATCTTTTAATAATCTGGGTAGAAACCATCAGCTCCTGGAGATTTGTCTATCTTAAGTCCCATTATTTTCACCATTACCATTTTTTAAACTTATATTAAATCCATTGAGTACCTCCCATTGACTTATATTAGGTTCCCTTGTACTGCTGATATTTTCCCCTCTTCCCCAACCGTGAAAACGGATACAAAGTACTCATTTAACAAGTCTGCCATTTCCTTATTATCCATTATAGCATCGTCTGCAATAAAAACAGAAAGTGCTGGAAATTACTCAGCAGGTCAGGCAGCATCTGTGGAGAGAGAAACAAAGTTAACATTTCAGGTCGATGAAATGTTCTGATGAAAGGTCACTGCCCTGAAACGTTAACTCTGTTTCTCTCTCCACAGATGCTGCCTGACCTGCTGAGTATTTCCAGCATTTTCTGTTTTTATTTCAGATTTCCAGCATCCGCAGTATTTTGCTTTTGTAATAGTATCACCTGCATCTGTCTTTAATGGGCTTACATTCCCCTTTACCACTTTTTCTCTTAATAACATTTTTGTTGTTAGCTTTGATATTGCTTGCAAGTTTTTTTCATATTCCCATTTTGCACCTCGTATTACTTTCTTCATATCTTTTTCGCTTTTTATTGCTTTCCTAGTCCACTGGATTTCCACTATTCCTTATATTTGTGTAAGCCCTTTCTTTTATCTTGATACTGTCTTAAGTACACAAGTGGAACCTTTGTCTTTTAGGGGCATGTACTGGTTTTGCATCGTACCAAATAGTTCTTTGAATACTTACCGCTGTTTGTCTGTGGATTTACTCATTAACAGTTCAGCTCAGTTTACTGTAGTCAATCAATTTTTCATCCCTTCGAAGTTTGCCTTACTTAAGTTTAAAACCGTGGTTTGTGACTCTCCCTTCTCCCTCTCAAACCTAATATCAAACTCAATCACATTATGGTCACTATTCCCAAGATGTTCTCTTACCGTCAGATTATTAACTAATTCTGGCTCATCACTAAATCAAGTATGTCTTGTTCCTTTGTTGGTTCTAAAATATATTGTTCTAGAAACTGTCCCAAATACATTCAAGAAATTCATTGCCTTTACCACTAGAGAGCTATTCTGTTGCTCTCAATCAGTGTGAAAATTAGAATCTCCTATTATAACCACATTGTTTTTGTTACATGCTTCCCTGATCTCCGTATTCATACATCCCCTCACTACATCAGTACTATCAGGTGGTCTATAGACAACTCCTACCAGACTCTTGCATCATAGAATCATAGAATGATACAGCACAGAAGGAGGCCATTCAGCCCATTGTGCCAGTGTTGGCTCTTTGGTAGAGCTATCCAATTAGTCCCACTCCTCTGCTCTTTCCCCATAGCCCTGCAAATTTCTCCTTTTCAAGTATATATCCAATTCCCTATTGAATCTGCTTCCACCACCCTTTCAGGTAGTGCATTCCAGATCATAACGACTCGCTGTTATCTCCCCCCTCGTTCTTTTGCCAATTATCTTAAATCTGTGTCCTCTGGTTATCGACCGTCTTAACGCTACCCTTAGCGTTTCCACTGGCTGTTCACCCTTACTGAAATCCCTATTTTCTACAGCTGTAATTGTGTCTTTTAGCAATATTGCTACTCCCCCTCCTTTCCCAATTCCCTGTCCTTTCTACAGATCCTATAACCTGGAATACTTATTTATTCATTAAACCCGTTGTCATTAATTTTCTGTCTGCTGAATTCTTGATATAGTGCTGCTCCTGATACAGTGAATGTTTTATGTGGAAAACATGATTTCACTATAAAGTGGTTCCACAGTCATAACAATTTATCATTTAGTGGTTATATAAATGTGAATATTATTGATTTCAGACAAGGTCAATTCCTTTTGCGAACAATTAAGTTTCCATGCTAAAAGCTTGCCTTGAAGAATGCATTGCGATCAGAACTCCTTTGAGAAACCCAAATTAAAAAGAATTATTCCGCCCATTAAAATCTATTATATTATGCTACTTTTTAAAGATTTTGTGGTGAATATCTCTTGTTAACTAGTGAGAATTGATGACGTTATTGGGGTCACTGCTTAAAAGGGTTGCTAAGTCCACAAGGGTGAAGTAACTGAATCACTATGCACAATTATTGCTGAGGAGTTAATGATAATATATCTACTCGTGTTCATTTATCCTCTCATTCTGTCAGCTTCAGCCATTCCTTGGGTGGTCTCAGTTCCCCAGGGCTAAGATGGGGAATAAGTAGCCATGGTTCTGATTGCTATCCAGTGAGACTTCTTGAACAGTATGCATGTGTGAGCATTGGATAGCACAGGATGAGGCTTGGACATGGTGTTCTTCAAGGTCAAGTAAAAGAAATAAAGAACTTACTTTTACATAGCGTCTTTCATGACCTCAGGACGTCCCAAAGCGTTTTACAGCCAATTAAGTACTTTTTTGAGGTGTAGTCACTGTGCCGTTATCATGCAGGTCGCTGGCGTGTTGTTTGTCAGGGCCAGTGAATTAATTTGTTTCCCTTGGGAAAGCAGCCAGCAGTGGGAATGAGCCCTCCACTTCTGCCATGTGACAGGATTCCCCAAATACGGAGCATAATTGGCTGGACTTATGTAGCCATATAAGCCTCTACCCTCAATACTAGTTCACTGCTGAACTGAAAGGGCTACCACTTCATGCATGTCCATCTGATCCACAAGAAAAAAGAAAAGAAAGAACGTGGATTCATAAAGCACCTTTCATGACCTCAGGATGTTCCAAAGCGCTTTACAGCCAATAAATTACTTTTGGAAGTGTAGTCACTGTTCTAATGTAGGAAATGCAGCAGCCAATTGGCACACAGCAAGCTCCCATAAACAGCAATGAAATAATGACCAGATAATCTGTTTGTGCTGTTGGTTGAGGGATAAATATTAGCCAAGACACCAGGGAGAACTCCTCTACTCTCCTTCAAAATAGGATCATGGGATCTTTTATGTCCACCTGAGAGGGCAGTCGGGGCCTTGGTATAATGTCCCGTCCAACAGTACAGCACTCCCTCAGGATTGCACTAGAATGTCAGCCTAGATTTTGTGCTCGAGTCTCTGGAGTGGGGCTTAAAGCCAAACCTTCTGACGCAGAGGCGAGAGTGCTACCACTGAACCACTGCTGACTCCATATAGCACAACTGGCTGGACTTATACAGGAAGGGCTACCATTTCATGCATGCCCATCAGATCTACAAGCACAGAAACAGGATTATGCAGACGAATGCCCATTACCCTGGCAGCCTTCACGATTGCTTCATCCTGTAACAGTCAATAGTGCCAGCTTTATTTGAAGGGCTATGAAAGTTGCAGGAATGGCTGCTGGGGGACCAAGGATAAGCAAGGCAGCCACAATTGACCACACTACCGCATAACCCAACAACAAGACATGAAGTGAGATACACGCTTCCACCAGCATCTTAGTTGAGGGCACCCAAGTTGCAATTCAGATGTCTGGATAGATCAGGGGAGAGCTTCAGTATGGTCTGGCCAAGGACTTCAAGCCTTCAGCGTCCTACTAAGCAACTGAAGAAGCCTTTGAGCTGTATCTGTAGCCAGTAGCTTGTTTGTCTGCCAATCCCACCTGCATTTTCTTCTCCCCACTTGTGCTCTGTGGTTCGGCAATTGCTTCCTCCTGCAACTCACTAATCGAGTGGACATACCTGTGATCGCAACTGTAGGAGTGGGTGACTCTGGGTGCTGTGAGGTTCTAGGCTAAGTCTGTACATTCGGCTCTTCCACCTCCTCCTCTCATGCACTGAGATGAGTAGAAGAAGAGGATATTTTCAAACACTTGCAGCAAGGCACTCCTAGAAAACATAGCTCCACGTGGCAAGATATTGTAATGCGATATAATGAAATCATAGAATCATTGAATCGTACAGCACAGAAAGAGGCCATTTGGCCCATCATGCCTGTGCCGGCTCTTTGAAAGAGCTATCCAATTAGTCCGAACACCCCATAGCCCTGCTAATTTTTCCTTTTCAAATATTTATCCGATTCACTTTTGAAAGTTACTGTTGAATCTGCTTCCACCACTCTTTCAGGTAGTGCATTCCAGATCATAACTCACTGCGTAGAAAAAATTCTCCTCATCTTCCCCCCCCCACCCCTGGACTTTTGCCAATTATCTTAAATCTGTGTCCTCTGGTTACTGACCCTCCTGCCAGTGGAAACAGTTTCTTCCCATCGACTTACTCAAAAACCCCCATAATGTTGCATTGTTTGTCGATTGTGGGGGAATGAATGAGTGAGTTAATAAGGAGCTGAGGAATGAAAAGTAAAAGATAATAGCTTGAGTGAGCTCTGAGCTCATCCTCTCCCAATTCCTCCATGTCCAGAATCCCCATGTCTCTTCTCATTAAGAGTTAAGGGCTACAGTGTTGCTGCCCCTCCAGTCTGCATGTGCTGCCACTTGCTATTAGCTGTCCTTGCTTGGAAATAAATAGGAAAGGGACATATGGTGGAAAGAGAAAAATGAGAGAAGATATGTGCCATCTAAGTGCCCATGCCAAAAGCTACCCTCTGGGTATGTGCGAACGTGCTGCATCCAGGTTCCTTGTGCTTGTTATCTGCCACATTAAATGGACCACATGGCCAACATGTTGATATGCCAACCTTACACAGTGCCCAGGAACAACATGAACATGTCTGTGCATTTAGAAAGATGAACAGTTGGCAAAGTACAGCGTGTTCTCCCTCTGTGATGGTACACCCTAGTTTAGAGTGAAGTGCACTTACAATGCACTTTAAGTCATAGAGTCATAGGTTTATACAGCACAGAAAGAGGCCCTTCGGCCCATCGTGTCTGCACCGGCCATCAAGCCCTATCTATTCTAATCCCATTTTCCAGCACTTGGTCCGTAGCCTTGTATGCTATGGCGTTTCAAGTGCTCATCTAAATGCTTCTTGAATGTTGTGAGTGTTCCTGCCTCTACCACTCTTTCAGGCAGTGAGTTCCAGATTCCAACCACCCTCTGGGTGAAAAAGTTTTTCCTCAAATCCCCTCTAAACCTCCTGCCCTTTACCTTGAAACTATACCCCCTGGTTATTGACCCCTCTACTAAGGGGAAAAGTTCCTTTCTATCTACCCTATCTATGTCCCTCATAATTTTGTACACCTCAATCAGGTCCCCCCTCAGCCTTCTCTGCTCTAAGGAAAACAACCCCAGCCTGTCCAGTCTTTCTTCATAGCTGAAGCGCTCCAGCCCAGGTAACATCCTGGTGAATCTCCTCTGCACCCTCTCCAATGCAATCACATCCTTCCTATAGTGTGGTGACCAGAACTGCACACAGTATTCCAGCTGTGGCCTAACTAGCGTTTTGTACAGCTCCATCATAACCTCCCTGCTTTTATATTCTATGCCTCGGCTAATGAAGGCAAGTATCCTTTATGCCTTTTTAACCACCTTATCTACCTGTCCTGCTGCCTTCAGGGATCTATGTACATGCACACCAAGGTCCCTCTGATCCTCTGTCCTCCTAGGGTCCTACCATTCATTGTGTATTCCCTTGCCTTGTTAGTCCTCCCAAAATGCATCACCTCACACTTTTCAGGGTTAAATTCCATTTGCCACTGTTCTGCCCATCTGACCAACCCGTCTATGTCGTCCTGTAGCCTGAGGCTTCCCTCTTCACTATTTACCACTCCACCAATTTTCGTGTCATCTGCGAACTTACTGATCATACCTCCTACATTCATATCTAAATCATTAATGTACACTACAAACAGCAAAGGACCCAGCACCGATCCCTGCGGTACACCACTGGACACAGGCTTCCAGTCACAAAAACAACCTTCGACCATCACCCTCTGCCTCCTGCCACTAAGCCAATTTTGGATGCAATGTGCCAAATTGCCCTGGATCCCATGGGCTCTTACCTTCTTGACCAGTCTCCCATGTGGGACTTTGTCAAAAGCCTTACTGAAGTCCATGTAAATTGAAGCCACATGTCAGCACCCTTATCTTAGCCACCTTGCGTAGCCCAGCAACTTTCTTCTTCACTTGCTCCTAGGTTTGGGGCAGAGTTGAGACAACATTCACTTGCTCTGTCACCTCCATCCATGATGCACTGGTTCTACTCTTTATTGCAGAGTGACCCTGCCCTCCTAAAAGAGCCACCATTCTCTGCCGGATAGGATCTGCAAAGCGGTGTCACGAAGGATGCATTTATACTGCAACTGTAGCACGATTACAAAGAGATTTTGTTTCACACCAATGATATATGGTAAACGCAGGCCTGAATCTGAAGTCAGAGCCCAACATGACACTGATGCAAAGTGGAGTGAGACTCCCTGGAGCTGCTTCACTTTGGAATCAGCTTGGGCCTTAACACCTGGATGGGATTAAAGTTGAGATGACAACATGTTTCCACTCTTAAATGCGATTTGCGGATCTTCCCGAAGTGAAGACAAATGATCGGGAGACTCCCACTGAAGTTCAACCCTTTGGCCCCCAGAATGGAAAACTAACTCATCTCTGTCTTCTCAGTAAACCTTCTGTAATGATGCATCATATTGTACTGTAGGATTAATGAAACAGAGAGTGAAATAAAGCCTTTGGTCTGATCAGAATTCTGAAAAACTGTTGACCTGGTTTGAACCCCAACATTTAACATTTTAAGTGTAAAATCCAATACATAAGAAATAGGAGCAGGAGCAGGCCATACGGCCCCTCGAGCCTGCTCCGCCATTCAGTAAGATCACGGCTGATCTTCGACCTCAACTCCACTTTCCCACCCGATCCCCATATCCCTCGATTCCTTTAGTGTCCAAAAATACTTGAGTTAGTGACTTTGAAGTAGAATTTTCAAGACACACTCTACCATACTTGACACCCATTGACAGTGGGCAAACTAATGTCCCAATATACAGTGTTGCATATTCTTATAAAGGTGACCAATTCACACGACACTGTGATATACAAAATCTGTATAATAGAATGAAAGGTACATTAGAATCAAGCATATAAAGACAGAAAGAATTTGCATTTATATAAAACTTTCAAGACCTATGGATGTCTCAATGTGCTAACCATAGAATAGTACAACACAGAAGGAGGCCACTCGTCGCATCAAGTTTGCGCCAGCTCTTTCGAAGAGCAATCCAGTTAGTCCCACTCCACTGCTCTTTTCCCATATCCCTGCAATTCTTTCTCCTTCAAGTATTTATCCAATTCCCTTTTGAAAGTTAGGATCTGGAATGCACTGCCCGTGAGGGTAGTGGAGGCAGATTCAATCGAGGCTTTCAAAAGGGAATTGGATAAGTACCTGAAGGAAAATAATTTGCACGGCTATGGGGAAAGGGCGGGGAGTGGGACTAGCTGAAGTACTCTTGCAGAGAACCGGCACGGGCTCAATGGTCCGAATAGCCTCCTTCTGTGCTGTAACCATTCTATGATAATATTGAATCTGTATCCACCACCCTATCAGGCAGTGCATTCCAAATCCTAACCGCTCATTGCGTAAAAAGTTTTTCCTCACGTCGCCTCTGGTTCTTTTGCCAATCACCTTAAATCTGTGCCCTCTGGTTATCGATCCTTCAGCCATTGTTTCTCTTTATTTACTCCATCTAAACTCTTCATGATTTTAAACACCTCCATCAAATCTCTTCTTTGCCCTCTCTGCTCTAAGGAGAACAACCCCAGCTTCTCCAGTCAATCCACATAACTGTAATCCCTCATCCCTAGAACCATTCTAGTAAATCGCTTCTGTACCCTCTTCAAAGTCTTCAGGTCCTTCCTAAAGTGTGGTGACCAGAATTGGACACAATACTCCAGCTGGGACCGAACTAGTGTTTTATATAGGTTTAGCATAACTTCCTGGCTTTGTACTCTGTGCCTCTATTTATAAAGCCCAGGATCCCATATGCTTCATTAACTGCTTTGTTAACCTGTCCTGCTGCTGTCAAAGATTTGTGCACAAACACTCCCAGGTCTCTCTGTTCTTGCACCTGCTTTAAAGTTGTACCATTTAGCTTGTATTGCCTCTCCTCATTCTTCCTACCAGACAATTAATTAATTTTGAAGTAGAGTCACTGTTGTTTTACAGGCAAACACAGAAGCCAATTTGCACATAGCAAGGTCCCACATACAGCAATGAAATAAAGGACTAGTTAATCTGTTTTAGTGGTATTATTATCATTGTTGTTTTTGTTAAGGAATAAATGTTAGTCAGAACGCCGGGAGAACTCCCCTGCTCTTTATCGAATCGCGCCATGGGATATTTTACATCCACCTGAACATCTCACCCAAAAGACAACTTACTCCTTCAACTGCACTGAAACATCAGCTTGTATTATGTGCTCTAGCCTCTGGAGTGGGGCTTGACCCATGACCTTCTGAGTCAGAGGTCAGAGCGCTAAATCATGAAAAGAAGTCCATTTTATCTCTTCATCAGTGGATATAGTCACCTCTTTCTGGAAACAACACTAGGAATCCAAACTTTGTCATAGGGAGACAAATAGAAAAAGATTAAGATGAGAACGTGCACGCGCAGTGAATTCCTGATCTCAGTCTAACATTAGAGGGAGGTAATGAGCAAGACTGAGTACATCTGCACTGGGAGGTTATGCTTCAAATTCCTCTGTGTGCTATTTTTGATACACTGCTTAACAAATTTGTGAATGTACCATTTTAGTAGAGTCATTACCTCTTTATTTTAAATGGGATATAATGTCATAGAGAGGCCACACAGGAAAATGATGCAAACGTGTATTAAATATAGTGCCCATAGAAGTTTTACCTGCTGTGTGTTATCTCATACACTTCTCACTCACAACCTGATCAGAATATTTTCCTATTTGGCCCACAGTATAGAAGTTTTGCACCTCTATGGTAGTGAGTACTTTGGAACGGCTCTTGTATACTGTGTTTACAAGGGAACTAGGATCGCATAGCTCAAGTTCAGTATGTACAGCTGCAACTCAACAATAACAACATGCATTTATATAGCACCTTTAACATTGTAAAACATCCCAAGGCACTTCACAGGAGCGTTATCAGAGAGAATATGACACCGAGCCACATCAGGCAATATTAGGAGAGGTACTAGGTCACAGAGGTAGGTTTTAAGGAGCGTCTTAAAGGAGGAGAGAAGTAGAAAGGTGGAGAGGTTTAGGGAGGGAATTCCAGAGCTTAGGGCCTAGGAAGCTGAAGGCATGGCCACCAATGGTGGAGCGATGAAAATTGGGGATGTGTAAGAGGTTGTGGGGCTGGAGGAGATTACAAATAGGGAAGGGCGAGGCCATGGAGGGATGTGAATACAGGGATGAGAATTTTAAAATCGAGGCATTGCAGGACCGGGTGCCAATGTAGGTCAACGAACACAGGGATAATGGGTGAAAGGGACTGATACGGGCAGCAGAGATTGGATGAGCTCATGCAAATCCAAGCTGCTGAAAGTAAGAAAGGTGGAAAATCAACTCTCCTATTCTTCCAGCTGGTTCTCTCCATTAGGTATTATTCCCTTTGTTAAGCCGCGATTTTGCCGGCGCTCAGAGTGTGGGTTTGGAGGCGGGTCCGCTGTCAAAATCAAAATGATTGACAGTGGATTGGGTACCCGCTGCGAACCCACCTCCATGTAAGTTTCCAAAGTCTACGATTTCAGAACAGACCCGACACCAAGCGGCAGGGGAGGCATTTAAAATAGTTAACTGCTTGTTAAGTGCTTGTTAACTACTTTTTTGCAAACGTTTTTCTATTTTCCCACATTTGTAGCGAGGTTCACGTCATTCGGAGATCACGTCAGGTAAGTAGGTCGGGTTCTCTATGTCTCCCCATTGCTGTGAATAGGTGACAGCTGCAAAAGTGGTATGAAAGCTGGTCACTTTCCAATGCCAGAAGCTTGAGCCTTCAGGATTTGGAAGACACTTTTGAGCTGTATGCAGATTGGAAGTGTTTGGAGTAAACTCTCTATCCACTGTCACCTCCTTGGAGCAAGCTCTCTCACCATTGACAGATCGCTTCTGTCTTCTCAACTTTAGCTGCTATCTATTCCAACAACATCGGTGCCCTTGAATAAATCTCACCTTGGTCCTCTGAATCCCTCCACGATCAGCCCCAACACCAACATCACCAGGCATACCAACGTCACCAACAACAACACCAACCTTCTCTGCAATCACCTGATGCTGCACAGGGCACAGGGCATCAGCACCCGACCACATTGCCACCCGGGAGGCCAGCGATGGCCTCACCATGGCCAGATTTACTTCACTTGACGCTGTACACCCTGGCTGCCACATGATGCAACAGGTTAACACCACCCCACACCAGCACCATAAAGCATTTCTACAATGACCAAGCCATTCCTTTCACACTCATCACCATTGCGTTATTTCTCACCATTCACTTCAACTCACCAAGACACTTCCAAAGGTGAGCACAGATCTGTACAATAAGGCAAGTGTTGAAAATAAAGATTTCAATGTTTGACAACACATTAAACAGAAAATTTACATGAACATTGCATAAGACACCCAAGTGCCTACCCTTGTGTGTTATTAGTTGGTATGATTGGACTAGGATGAGGATGAATGTGAGGGGTAGCTAGTGAGATGGGGAAGTGATAATGTAGATAGAGAGAAATGGGTGGAGGTGCAAGTTAAGTTGGTGTGAGTAAGGATGTGCAGGAGTAGGGTAGGGAAGGCTGAGTGATGGGGATGTGATGAGTGGCACAGCAGGATAAGGTTGAGTGTGGCTTGGCAGTAATGTTTCGTGATCTACTGAGATCATTGAAAGGTTTGTGCCACTTCAGCCAGGTCCTCCTGATGACATTCCTGCTTTTGCCCTCCTGTGCAATGTGCAACCAGTCTGTGTTGATCTCCTGGGGAGGTCTCTTCCGCCCATGGGAAGGGAAGAGAATCTCCCTGCATACTGTGACTCCCTGCTTAAGCATATGGAGGGAGTCATGCGAGAGCCTGGGTGCAGCCGTGCACCTTCGTGCAGTGCTTGTCAGTGTTTGCAGCACCTCAGTCCTGCAGAACACTGACAGCACAACTGTCAAAATCATTTTGTACATGGTCCCTTTAAGGAAACCGGCCGATGACGCGTCATCAAATGGCGTCATCAGACCCACTTCCTTTTAATTGGCTGGGAACTCCGCAGGACAGGCTTAACAAGCCCTATTAACAGAAAATCCTTTTGACAGAGCGGCTGCAGTGAGGAGTTAGACCAGAACCCGCCAACTACCTCTCCCACCGTGATCCCACCTCTGCTGGGAAAATTCAACCCTTAGTCTCTGTGGCCTCATTACAGCACTTATTTTTTCTGGGCATCCTGGGTGTCGTAAGAATGAGCCTTACGCGTGGTAAACTTAATGTAAGCTTTAATCAACTTAAAACGGTGCTGCATACAAAAGAGGTATTACCCTATGCCTCTTCCAGAGCTAACTGATCAGTCCAGTATTTATCCTGGACTGATTACAGGAAGTGATGTCATACAGGAAGCTGAAAAGTGTTACCACATTCTCCCCCCCCAAAAGATTAGGAGGCCGGAATGCTCCCTCCATTTCGTAGCCGTTGGATGAGGGAGAGCCGCACCCGTTTGGGTTCTCGTAGCGGTAGAGGGCCCCTAGCCCGTTTACCCGCTGCGGGCCATGGACCAGAGTCCGAGTGCTCCAGCCCGCTCTGTGAGGGGTCAGAACGATCCTGACTGTGTACTGGTACCCGAATGGGTGTCGGGCAGGGCTGTGGCAGATCCGTTTCTGAGCGTACGGTACAGGGTTGATCGTGGCTGCGCGTGCGAGCCCCGACGGGCTCATAGTCAGTCTGCCCCAGGTCGGCACGCTGGAGTGAGGTACCAGCCGGCGTCAGATCCCGATCATGATGAGAGGCACCTGGCAAGCCCAGAGATGTGCCTGGTACAATATCATCCCCTGGTGTCCCTCTATGTTTCGGCGGGCAGGGAGCCAGATCCCGCAATGACACGGTAGATTCCCGACCGTCAGGATACCGAATATAGGCGTAGGTAGGGTTGACGTCAGTGAGCTCCACCTCATCTACCAGGGGGTCATTCTTAGACGCCCGGACATATCTTCGGAGTAGCACTGGTCCCGGTGCAGTCAGCCACGACGGGAGAGATGTCCCATAGGATGAGCGACGCTGAAATCGGAAGAACCGTTCATGAGGCGTCGTATTTGTGGCGGTCGAAAGGAGGGACCGTGTGGAGTGTAATGCGTCTGGAAGTACTGCTTCCCAATGCTGGTTGGGTAGGCCCCGAGATCTCAAAGCCAGACGTACCGCATTCCAGATGATAGCGTTAAAACGCTCGACTTGCCCATTCCCAACCGGATGATAAGGCGTCGTTTTGCTGGCAGCAATACCCCGTTCCGAGAGATAGGCCTTGAGTTCTCCCGACATAAAAGAAGGGCCCCGATCTGAATGAACATAGGATGCCATGCCACAGAAAGCAAATACCTGTTCAAGGCAGCTGATAACCGTGGTTGTCAGCATATTGGGGCAGGGAAAGGCAAACGGAAAACGAGAATACTCATCAACCATTGTTAATAGATAAGTGTTGCGAGTCGAAGAGGGCAACGGCCCCTTAAAATCGATGCTAAGCCTTTGCATTGGCTGGGTCGCATGTATGAGTATACCACCCGAGGGGCGGAAAAACCGAGGTTTCAATTCCGCACAGACTCTGCAGTCCGAGCACATCTTCTTTACATCCCCGGTAGAGAATGGGAGATTTCGGGACCGCACGAAGTGCAGCATGCGAGTAACGCCTGGATGACACAACCCATCATGGATGTCTACGAGCGTAGAGGGTGCCATGGCGGAGCAGAATGCTCGTGTGAGGGTATCCGGAGCCACATTCTCCTTGCCAGGTCGATAGTGGATGGTGTAACCAAAAGAGGCCAATTCCAGCCGCCAAAGCTGGATTTTATTATTTTTAATTTTGGTCCGTTTTCGATTATCGAGCATGAAGGCGACCGATCGCTGGTCCGTGATTAAGGTAAAGTGCTGGCGAGCCAGGAGATGACTCCACTTCCGTACTGCCTCTATGATGGCTGTAGCTTCTTTCTCGACTGGAGGATAATGTAGCTCAGCCCCTTGAAAAGTCCTGGACAAAAATGCCACCGGACGACCTTCCTGATTCAGAGTGGCTGAGATTGCCACCTCCGAGGCATCACACTCAACCACGAAAGGAAGACTCTCATCAATGGAGTGAAGAGCCGCTTTCTCCAACTGCTTTTTCAGGAGGTTAAAGGCTGCAACAGCCGTTGTGTCTAGTGGGAATGTGCTGGCCTTCAGTAGAGGTTGGATTCGGTCCGAGAAGTTAGGAATCCATTTCGCATAGTATGCAAACAGGCCGAGGGCCCGGCGCAAGGAGGCCGGATTCTTAGGTGGCGGGAGTTCTTGGAGTGGGCGAAGCCTTTCAGGGTCAGGTTTAATGATGCCATTGCCCACACAATAGCCAAGGATGTTGATAGTTGGTTGTGACTCAATGGATTTAGCCGCATTCAATGTCAAATTACGGTGCTGGAGTGCATCCCAAAATCGTTGGAGATTGCCGTCATGTTCCTGCTGATTGCGACCTGCGACAGTAATATTGTCCAGATAAGGAAACGTATCCTTCAAGTCTTCCTGTTTGACCAGGTCATCCATTGCTCGCTGGAAGACAGCCACTCCATTAGTGACCCCAAAGGGGAGGCGACGAAATTGATACAGCCGCCCATTGGCTTCAAAGGCTGTATACTGCTTGTCTGAGACCTTCAAGGGTACCTGATGATAGGCGCTTTTCAGATCATAAGTCGAGAACACCGTGTACTCAGCCAATTTATTAACCATATCATCGATGCGCGGCAATGGGTATGCGTCCAAGTCCGTATACTGATTGATGGTCTGTGAATAGTCAATGCACAGCCGTTTCTTGTGAGGTTGTAGAGGGTTCTTAACAATAACGACCTGGGCGCGCCATGGCGACGAACAAGGCTCGATGATATCCTCTGCTAAAAGCCGAGAAATCTCAGCCGCAATAAAAGACTGGTCTTCCTGACTGAAACGGCGTGACTTTGTTATAATCGGTTTGCATCGAGGAGGGATACTGGCAAACAGTGAGGGTTCATCCAGTGAAGCTGCTGACAAGGCACAGAACGGTAATCGAGGTCGTATATTAGAAATAGTGAGTTCAGGTTTGGATCCGCCGAACTCAATGGTAAGCTTCTTATGCTGCTTTTGAAAATCCAGCCCTAAGATAAGATCACTACATAAGTCCTTGAGCACCGAAAGCCGGGTGGAGGGATACCTGTGACCTTTAAGCATTATTTCAACTACACAGAAGCCAGAAATTCTGGTATTAAGTGATGACTGAGCCATCGCAACTGCCTGGTCCGATGGAAAAACATGTAGCTTTAACTGTGCAACAGTCTGTTCCCTAATGAAACTATCAGTGCTACCTGAGTCAATTAAGGCATCTAAAGTATGTCCCTTAATTGATGCTTTTGTAGCTGCATGGAATAGATTCTGAGGACAAGCAGCTGTAATTGGTGTCGTTGCACAAAGAGTGGCTGAAATTCTAGGTGTGTTTCTTCGAGAAAAAACCCGAGGGGAAGCACGATAGTTTTTAGTTGGAACATCCTGATAGGCCCTTACTGGGGCAGTTCGGTAGGACTTAGCTTGATAAGCCCTCGTAGAGGCTCTTGATAGGCAAACCTTTACAAAATGACCCTTTTTGTTGCAATGACTGCAAAACGCATTGCGAGCAGGGCAGAATCTCCGAGGGTGAAACTCATCCCCACAAAAAAAGCATTTCTTAGATTGCCAAGAGGCTGCCACAGTGGGGTCATCATCCTCTTCATCGGTGAAGTCATCAGATCGATCGTCAGGGATAAAGTCCTCCCTAATAGAGTTCACCTGTGGCCTCTTAAATTGCCTGACTGTAGTTAAGGCAGCAGACCGAGGTCTGGGCACTGTAAAAAGGTCTGCATTTCGTTTTGCTAGATCTAGAGAGCAAGCCAGGTCATAAGCTCTCTGCAGCTCAAGTGTCTTACTTTCCAGTAGACGCTGGCGTATAAATGGGGAGGCAAGCCCGCAGATGAACGCATCACGGATCATTTCTTCGCGGTATAGCTCAGCTGAGGCTGCCCGAAAGTTACAGTCCATACTAAGTCTGCGAAGCTCTTGGAGGAATTTATCAATGGATTCCTCCGGCCCTTGTTGGGCTGTAGCTAGTAGATGTCTAGCATAGACCTCATTCGGTGTCTTAGTATATAGTCTCTTAAGCGTCTGAATTGCCTCCTCATAACTGTCCCAGTCTTCCACATACTGAAATACATTCGGGGTGACACAGTTGATGAGTATCCGCAACTTTGAGTTATCATCCGCTTTGCAATACTCAAGAAAATTCTCAAACGTGCGATACCAGTGTTTCCACACCTTACCGGCTGCTGGGGTGTTTGGGTCCAAGTCAAGACGCGATGGTTTAAGGATGTTTTCCATGATGGGTGATTCCCTGGATCCTTAGCTCCGAGTTCGTCCAAAAAGTTTGAGTGCGAAGTTTTTCAAAAGTTGATTAAATTGTCGTAAGAATGAGCCTTACGCGTGGTAAACTTAATGTAAGCTTTAATCAACTTAAAACGGTGCTGCATACAAAAGAGGTCTTACCCTATGCCTCTTCCAGAGCTAACTGATCAGTCCAGTATTTATCCTGGACTGATTACAGGAAGTGATGTCATACAGGAAGCTGAAAAGTGTTACCACACTGGGCACATCTGTCTATATTGCCCTGAGAAGGTTTGCTAGGAGATATCTAAGAATGCCATGGGGTGACTGTCTTTCTTCCCAGGTATAGTTGACATCAGTCACTGATAGCATGAACTCACATCCTACCACTGCTGTCACAGTGCAGGGATCCCTTTAGGACAAAAAAATAAAGTATGTTTAAAAATAAACTCACTCTTTTGAGGTGGCTCCTAGTTGAAGTAGTAGTATATAAGCTCGAAAGTTGACAACTTTTTTTCTTACAATGGATTTCTGCTTATAGCAGAGTACCCCACATTTTGTTTGAGTGTTTTAATTAAACAGCTGGATAGAGCTTCCGTTTTGGGCGCAATCGCTGATCTGAGCGAAAATTGTGCCCAATTTGAAACATGTTTTTTTTTACACGAGTTTCCGCTCAAATTTATTTGCATATCGGCGAACGCAAAATCTTCCATGAACCAGCGCAATCGGGCAGCGTTTTAAAACATAATTTTTTTCTGAAGAATTTTGCTTTAAAAAATATTCCATGATATATTTAAGAGTGGTAACTAGGTGCAGTTTGATTAATACAGCTGAAAATGAGTTTATCACAAAAATAAGCATTTTTAATCACAGTGCCAATCCACCACCTGTGAGTAACTCGATTTGAAAATATACAGACCATTTTCTAGTTATATTGGGGTACAGTAGACAGTTTATTAGTAAATTAAAAAATTATATTCAAAAGCTTTTAAGACGCTCCTATTGGTGTTGTTGTGTCCAAAAGATCCAGTTTAGTTTTTAGAGCCTCCTTGAAGGCCCGCAAATGAATGCAATTAGCGGAAACTCGCCATGGCGATTAATTCACCCTTGGACTGTGGCCAGTTTTGTGGACGGGGCCAGATTCTAGCGTGATGTTTTTTAAACTAGCGCAAAAGATCGTGGAAACTCGAGTTGCGCTGAACGTAATTTGCGCTTAAAATTCTGCGATCCTTTGCGCTGATTATGCCGATTTTGGGTGAATTGAGCCGAATTAACCAGCGCATCCGAGCGGTAACTCCAGGCCACTATATGGCAAATTGTTGGATGGCACTTGAAACAAAAGGGTATACTTACCACAGAATAGACCATTGAAACCAAACAGAGGATAGAAGGCTTTAGATATCATGATATACATCATGTAATGTGTTACGGGTTTGCTTATATATGTATTAGCTTTAACCCTTAAAACTGATATATAGGCAAACCCTTAACACATTTATATGATTTGCTCTGCCTGCTGTTTTGATACAGCCATTAACCCATTTATTTTAAACCGGCGAAAATCTCCATTAAAATAGTGGGCAGAGGACTCACATACGCATGAGCAGGTGTTCACTAATATCAATGTCTCCAAAGTAATTGAACAAAAAATAGTGAGGAAGAGGTTGTGAGCCCAAATTCTTGACATGTGCTCTTGGAGAGTGACTCTCCTCACCTGCAGCCCAAATTTTCAAAATGACCCTTTATATATGTATAATGGGCCTGAATTTGTGATCGGAGGCTTCCCGCGGGCGGATGCCTCCGATCATCAAAAAATCTACGCAATTTACCTGGTGGTCCGGAAGATACGGAGGCTTGTGATTCTGGGCTTCTCCTGGTAGATATGCGTAGAAGCCCATGTATCCCAGGGGCGCATGCGATTCGCAAGCAGTAGTAGTAGTTCGCAAGTAGTTGGGAAAATGCTGGAATCTATTGTAAAGGATGCAATAACTGGACACTTAGAAACTAATAGTAAGATTGGGCAGAGTCAACATGG
The DNA here is from genome assembly GCA_030390025.1 of Squalus acanthias. Lineage (NCBI taxonomy): Eukaryota > Metazoa > Chordata > Chondrichthyes > Squaliformes > Squalidae > Squalus > Squalus acanthias. The sequence goes on from CM059433.1 coordinate 34,034,413, forward strand.
ATTTATGAAAGGAAAATCCTGTTTGACAAACCTATTGGAGTTCTTTGAGGATGTAACTAGTGGAGTAGACAAAGGGGAACCGGTAGATGTGGTGCATCTGGATTTTCAGAAGGCCTTCGATAAGGTCCCACACAAGAGATTGGTGAACAAAATTAGGGCACATGGAATTGGGGGTAATATACTAGCATGGATTGAGAATTGGTTAACAGACAGAAAACAAACAGTAGGGATAAACGGGTCTTTTTCAGAATGGCAGGCTGTGACTAGTGGGGTACCGCAAGGATTGGTGCTTGGGCCCCAGCTATTCACAATCTATATCAATGATTTGGATGAGGGGACTAAATGTAACATTTCCAAATTTGCTGATGATACAAAGCTAAGTGGCAGTGTCAGTTGTGAAGAGGATGTGAAAAGGCTTCAAGGGGATCTCGACAGGCTCAGTGAGTGGGCGAGAACATGGCAGATGAAATATAATGTGGATAAATGTGAAGTTATCCACTTTGGTAGAAAAAACAGAAAGGCAGAGTATTTCCTAAATGGTGAACGATTGGGGAATGCAGATGCTCAAAGGGACCTGGGTGTCCTTGTACATGAGTCACTGAAAGTGAATGTGCAGGTGCAGCAAGCCATTAGGAAGGCAAATGGTATGCTGGCCTTCATTACAAGAGGATTTGAGTACAGGAGTAAAGAAGTCTTACTCCAATTATATAGGGCCTTGGTGAGACCACACCTGGAATACTGTGTACAATTTTGGTCTCCTTACCTAAGGAAGGATATACTTTCCATAGAGGGAGTGCAACGAAGGTTCATGAGATTGATTCCTGGGATGGCGGGACTGTCGTATGAGAAGAGATTGAGTAAACTAGGCCTGTATTCTCTTGAATTCAGAAGAATGAGAGGGGATCTCATTGAAGCATACACAATTATTACAGGGCTAGATAGGATGGATGCTGGGAGAATGTTTCCCTTGGCTGGGGAGTCTAGAACCAGGGGCCACAGCCTCAGGATAAAGGGTAGGCCATTCAGGACTGAGATGAGAAGAAATTTCTTCACACAGAGGGTGGTGAATCTTTGGAATTCTCTACCCCAGAGGGCTGTGGAGGCTCAGTCATTGGATATATTCAAAACAGAAGTCGATAGATTTCTGACTAGTAAAGGCATCAAAGGATACTGTGATAGGGCCGGTGAATGGAGTTGAGGCAGAAGGTCAGCCATGATCTCATTGTGTACAAATTGCTGCCACGTTGTCCTACATTGCAACAGTGACTATACTTAAAAAGTACTTCATTGGCTGTAAAGCACTTTGTGTCATCCAGAAATCGTAAAAGGCGCTATATAAATGTAAATTCTTTCTTTCTTTTTTGTCAGTGTTCGCAGAACTAGGAATGGAACTGCTCTTGCTGCAGCCTTATTGCTCTTATACATTGTGCACAGCAACACTCCAAAGCTATCAGAACTGAGTTACTACTCCAGAACCTTAGGTTGGATAGACTAGGCTTGCATAGCTCACTCCTGTTCGTAGGTTCCTATGCTAACTGTGAGAAAATGGCCATTTTTGAGGCTGTCTGGAATATAGAAGTATTTTCCATTTTTTTGTCTTTTTTTTCTGGCTTTAATGTTTCGATTTTTTTTTAACTCTCTCATTGACCACCTCCATTATATTCTGCTACTTTGCAATCTTTTAGATCATCATGTGTTTTTAGTTTGGGCTGTAAATTAATTAAACACGGCAAATTAATTGTGCTCTCAGTCTGCATAGCTACTGCTACACTTAACGATGACTGCTGCCTGCTGATCCAGGCAAAAGAGCACCAGGACCTTGACACAGGAAGTTTGGATCCCTTGTTGTAAAGAGACCAGTTTTCAACCACTATAAATGCATAGAAGAGATGTAGATGGATAACAGATAAATGTCCAGAACTATTTTCACTAAAAATGAGAATATGTTTTTTAAAAATTCATTCTCAGGGATATGGGCATCGCTGGCAAGGCCAGCATTTATTGCCCAGCCCTAATTGCCCTTGAGAAGGTGGTGGTGGGCCTTCCTCTTGAACCGCTGCAGTCCGTGTGGTGAAGGAGGTCCCACAGTGCTGTTAGGGAGGGAGTTCCAGGATTTTGACCTAGTGACGATGAAGGAACGACGATATATGTCCAAGTCAGGATGTTATGTGACTTGGAGGGGAACTTGGAGGTGGTGGTGTTCCCCGCACCTGCTACCCTTGTTCTTCTAGGTGGTGGAGGTCGTAGGTTTGGGATGTGCTGCCAAAGAAGCCTTGGAGAGTTGCTGCAGTACATCCTGTAGATAGAACACATTGCAGCCAGTGCACCGTGGAGGGAGTGGATATTTAAGGTGGTAGATGTGCTGTCATTCAAGCGGACTGCTTTGTCCTGGATGGTGTCGAGCTTCTTGAGTGCTACTGCAACTGCATTCATCCAGGCAAGTGGAAAGTATTCCATCACACTCCTGACTTGTGCCTTTTGGGTGGTGGGGAGTCTTTGGGGAGTCAGGAGGTGATCCACTCACCGTAAATGTGCTATGCCACGTAATATCTTGCTACTTGAAACAACAGTATGCACGAATGATTCATTTGAGGCTATTGTTCAAGATTATGAAAATAAGGTAGTTTTAAATGGTGCAGGCTAATGGTGAAAAATGCAAGTTCGAAAAATAATTCATAATAACAGCTCCTTTGAATCAGTTCCAAATTGTTTTTTTTATCCTTATCATTTTAAAGCTCAATGTATTTTCCTTTCTGGCAGAATAATATAGTTCATTTTGAGCTGTTTAAAGGATTGAATTGATAGCTGCGATCTCATGACTTCTCTCAAGAGAGCAGCTATTGGATAGCCTTCATTATGGGATGCACTGATCCGTGCCAAGGTTTCTCCCTGAGGTAACACAGAGTCACTTTTATCAATTGCAGCAGACTTACATTTAGGACAGCAGCATTACGTTTACAATCCTGCATAAGCTTGACATCAGCGTTTTAAGGCATTCCGTCAATTTAGACTTTATCATTAAATAACGTCAAGTTTTATGTAATTTGGATTTTTAAACTGCTCTGTGCTGTATTTGCGACTGCTCTTTTTTAAACTTTGCTCTGCAGAGTGTTCTGTAATGGCCCCGGAGCCAGGAAATGGCCTTATTTTGATCATTTTCAATATTTCCCTTGATAATTAAAGCTTCAAATTCTTTTACATTAACATTGATGTCTGCATTTGCTGTGGAAAGATTAAAGAGCATTCCAAACAATTTTAAAAAATCTTTAAAGTCAGAACTAAATTCAGAAAAAAATTAAATCTACTCACTAGTTGCCTCAAATATTGATATGATCATCTGAGATGCCTCTTAATGTACATTTAAGAGTTTGGCCACACAGTCACAGGGAAAGTCCTACTGAAATTCCAAGAATCCACCGACTCAGCATAAACTGCCCCTGTAATGGCACATCTTCCCAATTGTAGTCAATTATTTTGTCTAACCTGGTGCGGATGTAGCTGTCACCATTGTTGCTATATCACTGACACATCATTATTATCTTCTGACTTGAGTGTGCTGGTAATGCATGGTTGAGCTAAGAAGATTAGCATATGAAGAAGTATGAGTTGGTGTGGTTTGTGGCATGACTATCAAGGGATCTCCATTGTAAGTGGATTCCTTCTTGAAGTTGATTATTGTTGTCATATAGGTGTCCCAGATCATATCTCTTTTTTGTGGACGAGCTGTCAGTTATTGGGCACCTTATAATCTAAGCTGTCACCCCACACTTGCCTGAAAACGGGCTCAAATCTGCTTTGTTACTCCTTTACTGCCATCCCCTTTCTCTCTGAAATCTCTATCACATAATATGTGACTACCAAACTTTCCCCTCCCTCCCTCCTTTCCCTCCTGTCCACTGTGGGCCTCAGAACACACCTCCTGCAAACTCCATAGTCATATCCTTTCGCTGATCTTATGGTTTCTGTCACAACTCATTTTTGACCCTGCTTTCAAATGACGGCAAACACTACTGGCACTCATAGAGGCTCATTGTGTTGCATTACTTGTCATGCCGTCAGAACAAGGATAGGAATGGCATTAGCAATGGAAGGAAAGGAGAAGTGGGGCTTGAGGTGCATTAAAGAGATTGAAACTGTCCTTGGGCAGGGAATGTGGAGCATTGCCACATGGTGTGGTGACAGAGGGAGAAATTCAAAGGCACAAAGGGAGAAAGGTTCACAGTAACCCAGGGGAACTTGGAAATGTGGAGATGGCAGAAGGAATCTCCCAGATACAGTAAGGGTTGAGGAGGCTCTCAGAGGCATGTTGGTAGGTAAAATGTCCAAGATATTTGGAGGGCTGGGATTTTGGAGACGTAAAAAGGACATAAAATTGCATCGAAATTACAGTGCCGAAACAGGCCATTCGGTCCAACTGGTCTATATCGGTGTTTATGCTCCACATAAGCCACCTCCCACCCTACATAATCTAACCCTATCAGCATATCCTTCTAGGACAGGTGGAATACCAAAGATCTAAATTAAATGAGGTAAACTGTCTTTATGGTGAAATATTTTACATTATAATTAAAATTTATAAATGCACAGGCATCATTCATTTCCATGGGTTTTTTCCCAACGGACCGCTGTAACTTTGGGAGAAGATTGCAAAACCCCCAGAGAAACGCCATAAATTCCATTTACACCGTTTTTCCACAGATCTTCCGCTGAAGCTATGACGGTCGATCGGGACCCCACCCCCTCCCTCAAGCCCCTGAGTTTTCAAACAAAGGACAGAGTTTTAATTAACCCTACTCACATGACAACTCTGTTGAAGTTCCCTCAAAGGCTCGCAGTAGCCCGTGATGAACCGGTGCTGAAAAGCTTCGAGTGATTGATTGCCCCGATCAGCTGCTCCCAGCAAGGAGCAGCTCCTCGGAAGGAGCGCTGGCTGTGAATTCGAGGGCTTGCTGCCCCCCTGATGTAGAGGGCAGAAAGCCTGTGTTATCCTGATGACTGTTCCCCTGCGACGGCTGCTCCTCGCGACGTCTCATAACATTCTTAAATAACCAACGAGCAACTTGCATTCTGTATAACTGGTTTAAAAAATATATTGAGCCTACTTATATGGTTGGCATTTTTGATTATGCATGGAGGTTCGTTCACATGACAAATCCGTCACATTTCCAAGTTAGGAACATTTAAATTTTAATGTGCCATAAAAAAAACTTTAGTCCTTCCTTTTCTGATTTCCGATTTATTTTTCTCTCACTGTTTTTTCTTGCTTCTTCCTCTGTCTTTTTTTAAATTCTCTCACTGAAACTGAAGGTTAAAGGAGATTGGGAGGTAGCTGGGGGGCGGCGGGTGGGCAGAGCGCTCAGAATTGAAACTGGGCTTCGGAGAGCCAGGACATGACACTTACAATTCCTCACACCGTGAACTAGTGACCTCAGTTGTGCTCTTGTGAGGAATAGCGAGGGTAGTGCATAACACTGCATAACTCACCCATAGGGAGGGTGAATTAATCACACGGCCAGGCATCCTGTGCTGATCTTACACTTCCTGGCATTCATTTGCACACTGGCATTGCTGATGGTCTGGTAGAGGAATCTTCACCCCCATCTTCACGGGCAGGCAATATATGTGGTACGGGTACATTTGTAAAACATGAGAATATAAAGGATTTATTCAGAGCAAATACTTGGGAAATTACTTTTTGTCTTTCTAGTAGAAGTTTCTGCATCATTATATACATATTGCATAGAATTTACAGCACAGAAACAGGCCATTTGGCCCAACTGGTCTGTGCCAGTGTTTATGCACCACACAAGCCTCCTTCCACCCTTCTTCATCTCACCCTATCAGCATAACCTTTTATTCCTTTCTCCCTCATGTGTTTATCTAGCTTCCCCTTAAATGCATCTGTATTATTCATCTCAACCACTTCATGTGGTAGCGAGTTCCACATTTTAACCATTCTCTAGGTAAAGAAGTTTCTCCTGAATTCCTTATTGGATTTATTAGTGACTACCTTGTATTTTTGGCCCCTAGTTTTGGACTCTCCCACAAGTGGAAACATCTTCTCTACGTATACCCTATTTCTTTGGGCGGGGTAATTTTTTCTCCAAATGCCTGATAGAAAGGATAATTCTTATTGATGAGATTACAATCAGAGATATCAACAATGCTCTACTTGTTAGCCAGCTCACTGGGATAGCTGACATACTCAACACTTATCAAGTAGGAATAACTATTATCTTTAGCTTTTCAGTGCCTAGTGGTAGTAATCTGCTTCTGGAATGCAGGAATTACACAGTCTTTAGCAACTGGTAGCAACATCAGTGGACTAATCTTAACCAGGCGATGGAGTAAAACGGGCAACATTGGATTAGCTGCCATTATACACACACTTGATTTTCCTTTTCATTGGACTCATTGGAAGAGTAAATCAGGTGGGGTGTATAATGGCCTGTTAATTCAATGTCGCCCATTTTACACAAAGTTAAAATGAGCCCTAGGGAGTCCTACCTGTTGAATGAATTCTTTAAAGCAGATCATAATTATTCATCATCCAGAGGAGGGAGAATGCATTCCCTTTTCTCCCTTTTTACACAGTCCATGTCGGGGGTAGGGGAGGGAAGTAATCATTTTATCATCCACTGTCTGTGGGTAATAATTGTTAACCCATAAGAGAGAGACACTGTGTTACTAACAAATAGTGGGTGAAGAAACAATCTCTAAATCATCAGTGACTTATCAGAGTTTCATGGGGATAATACAGTGGGAGAATAAAAAGTGGGGGCGGGCAGAAATTGGAAGGCCTTTCGCCTGGATTTTGGGGCTAAAATGGGCACAATGATGATGAATTTTGCAGAGCAATGACCTGATTTGCGCATGCATTTGGGCCACTGCTAAATTGGTCGGGGTCTTTTTTTTTAGGCAGCCCTGGTGGCCGCCTGAAGTCAGCACAGGCCTCATTTCAACATTGAATTTGCTAAATTGATAAAAACCAGTTGGAGCTTGCGCTGCGAGAGCTTTGACATTTGTCCAGATCTTCCGCGGTCCTTAAAGGGACCACTGAAGAAACTGTCAGGTAAGTTTCTTTATACTTACCTCAGTATCGAGCTACGGGGGGGAGGAGTTCTTCTCCTGCCTCCATATTAATACTGAGGTCTGCTGATTCCACCCCCCCGCCCCCCACTGTTTACCTCCACCCCCCTCCTCCCCCTTACTTACCTGCAGACTAGTTTGGCGTCCTAGCCCTGCCAAAGTTGGGAAATCCCGATGTGGAGACCTGCATCTGGGACCCCGATAGGTGCCCTCAGCTCGCCACAATGAGGCCCAAGGACCAATTTGTCGTGATTCTCAGGCCTTCACCTTCGGGTGCAGGGATCAGCCCTAGCACCCATTTGGCACTCAAAAACGGGCTTAAATCAATTTTCACCCCAGGGAGTTAAAATAGCCTGGGTCTTAAATCTTCATCAATCGCCTCGCACGCCATCCCCCACCCCCCCCCCCCTCCCCACTCCCACCCTGTCCAAAACTGGCCCGGAGTTGACATCGACCCCTCAGTATCACTGTTGCCCAGTTCACACTGAAAAATGGGGCGGTCGAGAGATTAAAATAAGATATTTAGCAAAAGAACCAGAGGGAAACTTTTTTTCACGCAGTGAGTTGTTGTGATCTGGAATGCACTGCCTGAAAGGATGGTGGAAGCAGATTCAATAGCAACTTTCAAAAGGGAATTGGATAAATACTTGAAGGGGAAAAATTTGCAGGGATACAGGGAAAGAACAGGGGAGTGGGACTAATTGAATAGTTCTACCAAAGAGCCGGCACAGGCACGATGGGCCGAATGGACTCCTTCTGTGCTCTAAGATTTGTTGTTTCTATGAAAATCAAGGCCTATGCTTTAACAGGGGTTGTACCTCACATGGGAGTGTCTGATGAGCACAAAGCCCAGAAAATGTGCCATTCCCTGCACTGTTACCTCTCAAGGTGAAAAAGTACAATAAAGCATAAGAGAATAAAAGAAACATGAATAAAATAGTCTTGATATTACATTGCCTTTAGCTGGAATATGGAGCCCTGTTGTAATTTAGTCAAAGAGTAAGCCAAGTTCTTATTCTGTATTATTGATTTTCTGTCACTCGTGTGAGCTAGCGTAAATATATTTGGCTTGACTTAACTGGAACAGTGCTACAGTTTGATTTGCTTTCGTTATTGCTGCCTCCAATAAATCTGTGCTCTTCCCCCAAAATGATCTTCAGTGGACATATGCTGAGCTATTTTGTCAACAAACTGTTCAAGAACATTTGCTTTAAAGGAACACGCAGAACACACAAGCTAATCAAAGTTTGGCTAGTACTAATTGAAGTGGCTAATTTCAGTCGTACAGAGAAGGGATCTTACCACAGGACGTCTTTGCATGAATCAAACTGAGACAAAGAATTGTGATTCATGTTTTTTCCATCTACTTCTGTTTTTCTGTGAATATAAAGGGTGAGAATTGCCCTGGTCTCCAAGCAGCAACATCCTAAATGCTTTAAGCCAACACTCCTGTTTTCGGGAGTTCTAGTGAGGATTGTATTCCCTAGAATTTAGAAGGTTAAGGGGTGATTTGATCAAAGTTTTCAAGACATTAAGGGGAACAGATAGGGTAGATAGAGAGAAACTATTTCCGCTGGTTGGGGATTCTAGGACTAGGGGGCATAGTCTAAAAATTAGAGCCAGACCTTTCAGGAGTGAAATTAGGAAACACTTCTACACACAAAGGATGGTAGAAGTTTGGAACTCTCTTCCGCAAATGGCAATTGATGCTCGATCAATTGTTAATTTTAAATCTGGGATTGATAGATTTTTGTTAACCAAAGGTATTAAGGGATATCGGCCAAAGGCGGGTATATGGAGTTAGGTCACAGATCAGCTATGATCTCGTTGAATGGTGGAACAGGCTCGTGGGGCTAAATGGCCTACTCCCTGTTCCTATGTTCCTATAGATAGTAAACACATTGTTCTAGCATGTGTTTATGAATTATTCAGCTGTATCAATCTTCAAACGTGCACTTACAATGTGGCTCCACATAACCAACAGATCAATAGTACCTCAATATTGCTTACGCAATGAGTTCAATGGCTTTACCCGGCCTCTTGGGTTGGTGGAGTTACTGATTCTGACAGTGTGAAAGAACTAAATTAACTTCAGTTAATATTCCTAATCCCAGGGTTCGTCAGGTGTATGCTTGTTAATACGGTTGCCCCGTACTATTCCTTTCAGTAACTGCTCAGAGCCACTCTCTAATAGGGACTTCTGCACTCGCATTTCAAAACTAAAATCATTTTTCAAGATTAACGAAAGAAAAAGTGAAAGAAAATTGAAGGGAGTCACAGCTGATCCTATTTATTGTTAAATGGTTCATTTCCATAATAGGTCCTTACGACGATACGTCTGTAATAATCAAAATGACCTTCAAAGAGAAGACACCAATAGACCTCAACATAAATTCATAATTTTTACACCGACAATAACAATGTAAAGAAATGCTGAATGCGTTTTTTTTACCTTGTACATGCAGGGTGAGAACAATTCATTTGGCAGGTCTACTTTTACAATATATTTGTTCATTTTCCTTTAGTGTTGCTAATGTTTTGGAAATCCCTCAGTACTTGAAAGTAAGTTTCTTCCTTGAGTGGCTAAAGGGATAAAGGGAATGAATTAAGATGGTTGTAATTCTTACTACAGTATAGGCGCATAAGGAGAGCTCCATATCGGCTAACAAGAGGAGCATAAAAGATAAGCAGAGGGAGAGACAGAGAGAGAAGTTACAGATAGGGATGCTTAAGTGATTGATTGATTGCTTGCTCGCTTGATAGATAAAAACAGATAAACATGAAAGAGGTTAAATAAAGATGAATAATAGAGTGATACATAGAGGCTCATTTTTACCTTCACTGCCTGGGTGGTAACCTGACGGAGCAGATTGCCCCCGCCCCAGTTGTGGAACCCAATGATATCAATGGGATGAAAATCGAACGGGTTCTTTAAGGTTCGAGCGATCCGCTCCAGCAGATTACCACCCTGGCGGTGAAGGTAACAATGACCCCGATAGGATTGAAAAATAAATAAGGCTGTTATTATTCTGCTCGAATGGTATCATGCGATGTGCAGTCAAGTATCTCACTAGAAACTGCCCAGCCAGGAGAGACCTCTGTGCAGGGATTCAAATACTCCCCCAGTCAGTTGATTAAGCTGGGTGAGAGTGCTGGCTCTTTCCTGACACGAAAAAGGATGAAAAGGAAGTTTAAAAAGATCTCAGGAGGTTCAATGGATCACCTGGGCATTTTGACATGTGGCGGGAGTTATATTATAGCCAGCGCAAAGCTTAAGTGGTGTGAGACTGCTTAATAGCGATAGTGTCACACCTCCTGGCTTCAGCGCACTGAGGGATCAGATCAGGGACTGGCTCCCACTTCACACTGTCACTTTAGCATCAATGCGTAGCTGAAACTGGTATAATGGTATAATGCTAGAGAGATAAGGAAAGATAGAGATTGTGGATCGATAGGAATGAAAGAAAGATTAAAACAAGATAGATAATAAAGTAGATAGGGATGATGGAATAATGACAGACAGAAAGAAAAGAATGTGCATTTATATAGCGCCTTTCATACCCTCAGGACGTCCCAAAGCGCTTTATAGTCAATGAAGTTCTTTTTTTTGGTGTAGTCACTGTTGTAATGTAGGAAACACCTCAGCCAACTTGTGCACAGCAAGGTCCCACAAAAATCACTGTGATAATGGTCAAATAATCTGTTTTAGTGATGTTGGTTGAGGAATAAATATTGGCTAGGACACTGGGCAGAATCCCCTGCTCTTCTTCGAATAGTGCCATAGGATATTTGACGACCACCTGAGAGGGCAGACGGGGCCTCGGTTTATCGTCACATCTGAAAGACAGCAGCTCCGACAGTGCAGCACTCCCCCAGTGCCAGCCTGGATTATGTGCTCAAGTCTCTGGAGTGCGACTTGAACCCACAACCTTCTGACCCAGAGACGAGATTGCTACTATTGAGTCATTACTGCCACCGCCGTCAGCCTGCCCTCCCTGTCCCACTGGCGCCATCAAAAAAAGTAGCAGGCAGAGTGCCAACAGCCACATGCGAGCTGCTGGTGCTGGAGGATACCCCTGCCATGAGTTTGATGCTCTCCCAGCACATCCTTAGCAACACCCTGGGAGCAGAATTGAAATATTATAATGAGTGACCTCATATTATGGTCATGATGCGGAGATGCCGGTGTTGGACTGGGGTGGACAAAAATGAGAAGTCGCACAACACCAGGTTATAGTCCAACAGTTTTATTTAAAATTACGAGCTTTCGGAGCTCCGCTCCTTCTTCAGGTACAGTGAGGGAATACAAATCTATTACACCGTATATATATACACAGAGAACAATGTGTCTGCAGAGATACAATCTGTTAGGGAGGCATTACATTAAAGACCCATCAGAGTACAGCTAAGACAATGAGGTGGGTCATATTATGGGATGAGGGCAGATCATGTGTGTGCAGAGACTGGAGTGGTGGTCCCAACACCGTGAAACTCAAAATGGATTATCGGCCCCGTAGCAAATTTGAGATAGCTTATTATCCATCATCGCATCAAAGGGCTCCACCAGTGTCCTCTTCTGCCACCTTTATTGAACTTACCAAGTATCAGCAGGAGCAACAAAAGGAGATATGCTCAATTTTATGGCTGTAGTAACTTCTGAGAGTTCAACGTGCTAATAGACTGTACATCTGTAGCCATTCACGTCCAGCACACTATACAATGCCATATCTCCTCCATAAAAAGAACTTTTACTCTATCAATGTGCAAATGATCTGTGGCCTCCATCTCAAAATCATGCAGATAGATGTAGACTTCCCTGACAATCTCTACATCTCCGGGCAAAACAGCATGCTGCAACTCTTTCATGGAGAAGACAGGTTGGAAGGCTGGCTACCAGGTGATTGTACTTATTCATTGCAATCCTGACTTCTAACGCCTGTACATCACCCTCAAATCCCAGCACAGAACAGGTACAATGGGGCACTTCTTCCGGTAGATGTCTCACCGAGCGGATCTTTCAGGTCTTGGAGCAATGCTTCTGGCGGGAGGCTCTGCAACATTTGTGGGCAGAATAATGGTCATGTACTGCAACGCTGCACAACCTTACAATTGAAAGTGGATGTGGGAGAGAAGCAGCACCAGATGGAAGAGGAGGTAGATGAGGATGTGCAGAAACCACCTACTCCAGAGATGGCAAGACATTGGGATGGAGAGTTATTGAAGAGGAGCTTAGATTGTTGACAGCAACTGATGACTTTCTCACTTAATGCACAAGCATGGCCGTTTCAATCATAGCGTTATCCATATAATGATTTTAGTTGAGCTCTCTTTTGCTCTATATATACTGTTGTCATGTGTCATTCTAAGTTGCCACCTTGAATAAAAAGCCACCCTTTAGTATGCAGCATGATTATTCAGCTAAGTGCTCTGCAGGGCATAATGAATGAAAGCCGTTCTATCATCATGATATGAGGCATCTAGGATCAGGCCTTAATGACCTTCATTGTCTCAATGTAACTAATGTAACATGTAACAGTAAACACAATGATGTCCATGGATGGCTAGCTTGTCTGGTATTCCACCCAGGAGCCAACATAATTAATATTCTAAATGGCTTCCCTGGGAGTTAAAACTTTTATAGGCTGAATCTGACCTTATGGCAATAAGATAACATGAACTAAAATAAAATTCCTTCCAGGTCAGATAGATAAAAGTCCCAAAATGTTACAATTGGCCTTCTAGGAAGTCTGGTGATAATACCTTGGATGACGGGACATACCTATGTTGAGGGATTTGGTTAACTTGGTTTATATTCCACTATAAATGAGAAGGCTAAGGGTGGTCTGATTGAGGCGTTTAAAATAATGAAGGGCACTGGCGGCAGGTAGGGAATGAATCTTCCCTCTATCAGTGGAATCTTCAAAAAAGGGGCACCATCTGAAAACTTAAGTGGGTTGAAAGCAAATCCAGAAAAATGTGTTCATGCAAAAAATGATGAAATGTATTGCCTTAAATATCCATAGATTCAGAATCAATTGAGATACTTAAAAGGGAGGAGATGCTTACTTAGGAAGTAAGGGTATTAAGGGACATGGAGCGGAGGCAGGAAATTGGGATTAAAAAGATACACTTACTATGGCTAACAAAATGGCAGAGCAGATTCAAAGGGATGAATTGTCTGCTGCTGCTTCTGTTTTCTTATAATTGTGAGGAAGCACCATCTCGCTTCTTATGTTGAGCCATTCATGCTTGCACCTTCATCCCTACAACACCCATTATGCTTAGAAAAGAGCAAGTGTAATTCCAGTTAAGGCTGTCTACCTTTGTTCATCTCTTCAGGTGAGTAATTTTCTTTTTGCACTTCCTGCCAAGTGCATCAGGTAGCAAACAGCGCAGTCATCATGTCAGTTATGTGTTGCAAAGCCTGCTGGAGTGCCATTAGTTGCTCAGGTTCAGTGAAGTGTCTCGACTAGTAAATCCAGACAATGTGAGTAGCTAAAGTAAACGTTGGTCGCTTAGAGGATGAGACTGGGGAATTAATAATGGGAAATAGAGAAATGGCAGAGACTCTAAACAATTATTTTGGATCGGTCTCTATGGTAGAAGACACTAAAAACATTCCAATAATAATAGATAATCAAGGGGCTATAGGGAGGGAGGGACTTAAAACAACCTCTATCACTAGAGAAAAAGTACTAGGCAAACTAATGGGGCTAAAGGCCGACAAGTCCCCTGGACCTGATGGCCTGCATCCTAGGTTCTTAAAAGAAGTGGCTGCAGAGATAGTGGATGCGTTGGTTATAATCTACCAAAGTTCCTTGGATTCTGGAGAAGTCCCAGCGGATTGGAAAACCGCAAATGTAACGCCACAATTCAAGAAAGGAGGGAGACAGAAAGCAGGAAACTATAGGCCAGTTAGTCTAACATCTGTCATTGGGAAAATGCTGGAATCCATTATTAAGGAGGTGGACATTTAGAAAATCATAAGACCATCAAGCAGAGTCAACATGGTTTTATGAAAGGAAAATCGTGTTTGACAAATTTGCTAGATTTATTTGAGGATATAACAACAGGGTGGATAAAGGGGAACCAGTAAATCTGTATTTGGATTTCCAGAAGGCATTCGATAAGGTGCCACATAACAGGTTACTGCACAAGATAAGAGCGCACGGGGTTGGGGGTAATATATTGGCATGGATAGGGGATTGGCTAACTAACAGAAAACAGAGAGTCGGGATAAATAGGTCATTTTCAGGTTAGGCAAACTGTAACTAGTGGAGTGCCACAGGGATCAGTGCTGGGGCCTCAACTATTTACAATCTATATTAATGACTTGGATGAAGGGACCGAGTGTACTGTAGCCAAATTTGCTGATGATACGAAGATAGGTGGGTTAACAAGTTGTGAGGAGGACACAAAGAGCCTGCAAAGGGATATAGATAGGTTAAGTGAGTGGGCAAACATTTGGCAGATGGAGTATAATGTGGGAAAATGTGAGGTTATCCACTTTGAAGGAAGAATGAAAAAGCAAATTATTATTTAAATGGTGTGAGACTACAAAATGCTGCAGTACAAAGGGATCTGGGGGTTCTAGTACATGAAACACAAAAAGTTAGCATGCAGGTACAGCAAGTAATTAGGAAGGCTAATGGAATGTTGGCCTTTATTGCAAGGGGGATAGAGTATAAAAGTAGGGAAGTTTTGATGCAACTTTACAGGGCGCTGGTGAGACCGCACCTGGAGTACTGCGTACAGTTGTAGTCTCCATATTTAAGGAAGGATATACTTGCATTGGAGGCAGTGCAGAGAAGGTTCACTAGGTTGATTCCTGGGATGAAGGGGTTGACGTATGACGAAAGGTTGAGCAGGTTGGGCCTATACTCATTGGAGTTTAGAAGAATGAGAGGTGATCTTATTGAAACATATAAGATTCTGAGGGGGCTTGACAGGGCAGATGCTGAGAGGATGTTTCCCCTCGAGGGGGAATCTAGAACTAGGGGGCATAGTTTCAGGATAAGGGGTCGCCCATTTAAGACGGAGATGAGGAATTTCTTCTCTCAGAGGGTCGTGAATCTTTGGAATTCTCTACCCCAGAGAGCTGTGGAGACGGAGTCATTGAATATAGTCAAGGCGGAGATTGACAGACATTTGAACTACAAGGGAGTCGAGGGGTATGGGGAGAGAGTGGGAAAGTGGTGTTGAGGCCAAGATTGGATCAGCCATGATCTTATTGAATGGCGGAGCAGGCTCGAGAGGCTGACTGGCCTACCCCTTCTCCTATTTCTTA
This sequence comes from Squalus acanthias, assembly GCA_030390025.1. NCBI lineage: Eukaryota > Metazoa > Chordata > Chondrichthyes > Squaliformes > Squalidae > Squalus > Squalus acanthias. The sequence continues at coordinate 34,049,789 of CM059433.1, forward strand.
TGTTCTTAAATCCCGCCAAGGCAGTTTGAGAATTTGAATTCAGTTGAAAAAAATCCTGGAAATAAAAAGCTGGTATCGGATTGTCATTATAAACCAAAGTGGATCGCTAATGTCCTTTAGGGAAGGAAAAATGCTGTCCTTACCTGGTTTGGCCTAAATATGTCTCCAGTTCTACACCAATGTGTCTGGCTCGTAACTGCTCTCTGAAGTGGCCGAGCAAGTCAGTTGTATCAAACTCAGGGATGGGCAATAAATGCCGGCCCTGCCAGCGACACTCACATCCCAGAATGATTAAAAATAAGATATCGGGAGTGACATTCATCTTGGCACATTACCAGCCCGGTGGAATGTAACACAGACTGCCAATGCGCTATCGCCAGCTTTACCATCTAAGATGAATGTCACCCTCTTTGTCTGACTTCTCCATTATACCATCTACAGGATTGTGGAGAGCATCATCAGTGAATCTTGCTTTCTGCTGCCACTATTCCCTTACACAATACCCTTCAGCAGGATCCAAATCTTTCTGCTGTTTTGACCTCATAAGGGCCTCAGCCGCTGGGAATAGGGTTGCAAAGCATTGGATGAGCAGAGATTTCCTCCAATTGAATTTTGGGAACACAGAAGCCATTGCCTTCGGTCCCCGTACTCCATTCCCTAGCCACCAACTCCATTCCTCTCCCTGGCCACTGTTTGAGGCTGAACCAGACCGTTTGCCACCTTGGCGTCCTATTTGACCCTCAGCTGGGCTTCCAACCCCACATAGTCTCTATCACCAAGACCGCCTATTTCCACCTCCGTAATATCGCCTGTCTCCGCCCCTGCCTCAGCTCATCTGCTGCTGAATCCCTCATCCATGCATTTATTACCTCTAGACTCGACTATTCCAAAGCTTTCCAGTCCGGCCTCCTACCTTGCAGCCTCCTTAAACTTGAGCTCATCCAAAGCTCTGCAGCCCTTATCCTAATTCACACCAAGTCCCATTCACCCATTACCCCTGTGCTCACTGTTCTACATTGGCTCTCAGTCCGGCAACGTCTTGATTTTAAAATTGTCATCCTTGTTTTCAAATCCCTCCATGGCCTCGCCCCTCCCGATCACTGTAACCTCCTACAACCCTACAACCCACCGAGATCTCTGCACTCCTCCAATTCTGGCCTCTTGCGCATCCCCTATTTTCATTACTCCACCAAGGTACTATAGAAATGCAAGTTGTTGTTGTTATTGTTGAGGGGCTTTTTTATTGGCTGCACAGATTTTCATAAAACATAACCAAAATTATACACAACTAACATCTGCATCACCAATTTGATCTGTTACAAACAGACACCTTTCACTCACTTAGTGCAACTTCCATCACTCTTGAAGTAACAATGCGGCCTTCGGGATACACGACAGCGCAAAATCATAGAGCAGAAACTGATAGCCAAGTTCCGCACTCATGAGGATGGCCTCAATCGCGATATCGGGTTCATGTCACGATACAGAACGTGACTTGACATCATGGCCGGTCATTCCAGGTGTTTTTTTTTTAAAAGACTAACACAAGAACCAACACAAATTGACAGGATATGCAGCCAGCAGGTGTTTTGACACGTTGGACCCCCTGGGACACATCTCATTGTCTTGGCTGTGCTCTTAGTGTGTCTTTGATGTAGGGAAAGATTTGAATAGATTTTTTCTGTGTTTATATTGTGAATTCTGGGAGATTCTCTCACTGCTACTCTACCTGAGGAAGGAGCGAACAGCTCCGAAAGCTTGTAAAATTAAATAAATCTGTTGGACTATAACCTGGTGTTGTGCGACTTCTCATTTTTGAAGTAACAAGACTGTGCTATCAGAACGGTTCAGGACCGTTGCCCCAGAAGCAAGGGCAGTGTGTGTCCTGGACACTCAGCATAACAGACAAAGTTTGAGGAGCTGCTGGATTTTTCTTCAGATCTTAACACTCCAGTTTGAATTGATACATTTGAAGTGGAAAAGGGTGTCTTGTCTATGTAAGGTAATTAATCTCTTAAAATTAATCTCTTGGGCTGATAAGTGGCAAGTAACATTCGCGCCACACAAGTGCTGGGCAATGATGATCTCCAAAAAAGCGAGCGTCTAACCACCGCCCCTTGACATTCAACGGCATTACCATCGCCGAATCCCCCATCATCAACATCCTGGAGATCACCATTGACCAGAAACTTAGCTGGGCCAGCCACATAAATACTGTGGCTACAAGAGCAGGTCAGAGGCTGGGTATTCTGCGACAAGTGTCTCACCTCCTGACTCCCCAAAGCCTTTCCACCATCTACAAGGCACAAGTAAGGAGTGTGATGGAGTACTCTCCACTTGCCTGGATGAGTGCAGCTCCAACAACACTCAAGAAGCTCGACACCATCCAGGACAAAGCAGCCCGCTTGATTGGCACCCCATCCACCACCTTAAACATTCACTCCCTCCACCACCGGCATACCGTGGCTGCAGTGTGTACCATCTACAAGATGCACTGCAGCAACTCGCCAAGGCTTCTTTGACAGCACCTCCCAAACCCGTGACCTCTACCACCTAGAAGGACAAGGGCAGCAGGCGCATGGGAACACCATCACCTGCGAGTTCCCCTCCAAGTTACACACCATCCTGACTTGGAAATATATTACCGTTCCTTCATCGTCACAGGGACAAAATCCTGGAACTCCCTCCCTAACAGCACTGTGGGTGTACCATCATCACACGGACTGCAGCGGTTCAAGAAGGCAGCTCACCACCACCTTCTCCAGGGCAGTTAGGGATGGGCAATAAATGCTGGCCTTGCCAGCGACGCCCACATCCCATGAACGAATAAATCTCTTAAAAGGGCATTCATTATACTTTGGACTCTCTCCCAACACTGTTGTATTGTATTCACAGCAAAATAAAATGGTGTCCACAAGCAGAAAGATCTTCCTATTAACCAAAAAGGTACCCTATGCATGACATGTGAGATAACGTGGCTCGGATTAAAGATTGCTCTTTTATTGTGATACTAGCCACAGGAGAGTGCCTGTGTTTCCCACCATGCTCTCTGATATGCGGTAAATATTGCCCCATCTGTTGGATTTATTTACAAATATAATTACACAGAAGCAGGAAGATACAACAATTCTAGAAGTACAATAATGAATAAAAGTAAGGGCAGAATCAATCCAGAAGGTTTTAAAATATTCTTTCAGACTGTGTTTCTTTCACAGTTGGAGCAGTGGGACTCTTGGATGAAACAGTCTTTCTTAGACCTCCACAATGCAGCATTATACGTGGATGGTGCAAATGATTAATCGACAGGGAGATTTCTAGATGGAAGTAAAGATATTGAGGGAAGTTTTCATTGTATACTTCAAACCAAAGGCCCTGGGGACAGAGCTGTTAAGCGGCCAAAATCAATGACACAATGGAGTATATTACTGCACCAAATGACTGATAATCATAGAATCATAGAATGAGACAGCACAGAAGGAGGCCCGTCTTGTCTGTGCCTGCTCCTTGATAGAGCTATCCAACTAGCCCCACTCCCCTGCACTGTCCCCATATCCCTGCAATTTTCTCCCCTTCAAGTATTTATCCAATTCCCTTTTGAAAGGTATTATTGAATCTGCTTCCACCACCCTATCTGTCAGTGCATTCTAGATGATAACAACTCGCTGCGTAAAAAAAAATTCTCCTCATCTAACCTATGACTCTTTTGCAAATTATCTTAAATCTGTGCCCTCTGGTTATCGACCCCTCTGCCAGTGGAAACGGTTTCTCCTTACTTAGCACAGAAACAGGCCATTCGGCCCCAACTGGTCCATGCTGGTGTTTATGCTCCACATGAGCCTCCTCGCACCCTACTTCATCTCACCCTATCAGCATTCTATTCCTTTCTCCCTCATGTGCTTATCTAGCTTCCCCTCAAATGCATCTGTGCTATTCGCCTCAACTACTCCATGTGGTAGCGAGTTCCACAATCTAATGACTCCCTGGGTAAAGAGGTTTCTGCTGAATTCCTTATTGAATTTATTGGTGACTATCTTATATTTATAGCCCTTAGTTTTTTTTCCCCGACAAGTGGAAACATTTTCTCTACATCTACCTTATCAAATCTGTTCATAATTGTAAAGACTTCTATTAGTTCACCCCTCAGCCTTCTCTTTTTTTGTGTGAAAGTTGAGCATTTTGCATTGGGTATGACACCATCTGTGGGCAATAACTCCACGCCATGGAACCTCCCACCGTCATGCTCAGCGTCTGCAGCCGAGCCCACCTCCAGGCTCCTCCCTGCCCCTATGAAGCCGCCCGTATTCTTCCGAGTGGACTTCCTCTCTCTTCTCCCTCCAGGCTTCACAAAGCTCATCTTTCTTTCTTTTCCACTTTGGATTGCGATGTTAATCCGTTTAGGATGATTCCTTGCAAGTTTGCTTTTGCCAGTCCACAACAACAACAACAACAGCTTGCATTTATATCATAGAATCATAGAATGATACAGCACGGAAGGAGCTCATCGTGCCCGCACTGTTCCCCTGGTAGAGCCATCCAACCAGCCCCACCAACTCCCCCTCCGCTCCCTTTCACAGCCCTGCAAATCCCCTCCCTTCAAGTATTTATCCAATTCCCCTTTGAAAGCTACCACTCTATGTAGTTCTATGTATTGTTTACTCTATCAAATGCCTTTTATGATTTGTTGTCAAAAATCATACTGTTTACCCTGTTTCAATACTTCCACCAATTTTAACTAGCACATAAGACAAAGCTTCTGTATCCTGACTTCTTTACAGGTCAAACAACCTAAACTATGCCTCACAGATAACTGGGGTCTGGTTTCCATTTTGAAATCTTGTGAGGAAAGACAGCTTTCACTTTAACTCTGGCTATTTTTAGCACACTCAGTGGAATAAGGACATAAATGTTCTCTGTACAGGATGAAAACTCTATTTTTATCACACGTCTTACTAAAATATGTTGGTCAAAGCTGCTTTGATTCGGTTACAAACGCATGAGGTGGATAATACAACGGTGGGTGTCTGATTGCTCACTCTTTGTATTATTAGGTACAGAGACCTAAGGCTTACAATGCACGTGAGGCACATAGCAAGTGATGATCGCAAAGCTATGTGCCGTACTCAGTAGGCCCTTGGCTTTAAGACAGACTAGGTGGCCATCCTACGATGTAGCTGGAGCACCCGAGGAGGGTTGCAGCCACACAGCACTGGTTAAGATCGGGCACTGAAAAGAAGTCCGTCATGAAAAGATTTTGGCATCTCTGCCTGTTGCCACTTTGCGCATCTTTACCAGTGCCCCAGGCCACCTCTGCCCTGTGCCTCACCACTCCGTGATTGGCACCTCTCTCCCACACACCAGGCACTTTCCCAGTGCACAACAGGGTGCCGGCAGTACTTCTCTGGCTGGTTTAGCATTATCCGGAGAAGTTGCCTCATTTATGCTCCGACACACACAGCGCAAGTGGCGCGGCACGCGGGCCACACTATCGTTCCCAGAAAACTACGATGGCCAAAACATAACATCTAACGAGGTAAAGATAAATAGGATACATGCCCCTTTTTGGTGCTTCTTCCCTCCGAACCAAAAGTTTCCCCATCACATTTTTTTAATATAAAACGCATCCTGCTTCAGTGCAACCTAGAGCTGCGGGGATAGAAATTGGTTTAGGGCGGCAATGCGAAATGGGTGTTATCGTTTCGTCTGCCCGTTATGCGCCCAGCCCAATACTGGGTTCTATTGAAGTCCTTGGGCGGGGAGTTCAACGGGCATATGATGTGATACCGCCCGTTTTGCTTACTGCCCAAGAGGAATTTCTACCTCGCAGTCTTGCTTTATTTATAGGAGGTGCCACAGAAAGGACTCACCCAAGTTCCATCAGGTTGTTTACACCAGTTATATTCTTCAAGATATCGAGCCAAACTCCAGAGGAGCATGCCCCAGGCTTTAATTTACTGAAAGGAACCTGGCACAAACAAACCTTCATTCAAACCTTTGGGCTAACGTGGCGCAAAGCAACTAGCGCCCGGGCGCGGCGCTGCAAACGCCTCCTGCTAAATTCAGCGGGAGGTTAGCGGCGGCGGTAACCATTAGCGCCCCGCGGCACTGCGCCACCAGCGATAACGTCATCGCCGTGCGCAGCGCCCCGCTCACACCCCGGCCGCAATCTTCAGTAGCGCCCCCTGACTTGCCGCCGGACGCTATGTCCGACAGGGTCAGGGGGACCTACCTGTGGCCAGGGTGGCACTAATAAGGGGTGGAAGGCCTGCAGTACCGCGGTGCAACGTGCCACAGCGCGTGGTGCTAAGGCACATAGCGCCGTGATATTCCCTCGTAGCGCTCGAAGAGGGAGGCAGGGCGCTTCCAGTAGTGCCCCGCTTCCCTCTTAGGGTGCTACAGATGAATTTCGGCCGTGGAGGCGCTAATTTTTTCGGGGCACTAAAAGTAGCGCCCTGGCGAAGTTAGCGCCCCAAAGGGGGCGTGACTCAATTTTTCCCCCTTGGTCTCAGCCTCAGACTTCAATTTGTTGCTTTACAACATATATTTTCTCTTAAGCCCATGGTCATCAAAGAGAACAGCTTGTTTTAGGATTGCTCTTGGCTGGATAGGTCAGTAAGCTTGAAGTTCTTACTGGTAATCTGCCCAATACCATATAGTACAAAAACAGCCTGTCCTTTGCGCCCATCCAAAATTATCACCCAGGTTTGCTTAGTCTCTCATGAAAAAGAATGAAAGAAAGAACTTGCACTTCTATAGCGCCTTTCAAGACCTCAGAATGTCCAAAGTGCTTTATAGCCAACAAAGTACTTTTGAAGTGTAGGAACAGCAGTAACCAATTTGTGCACAGCAAGCTCCCATACACAGCAATGTGATAAACATTGTCAAGTTCTTTTATATTAGTGCAATTTTTCATCGGTCTGTCATGAACCATCCTTTCTGCAAAGGTTAAAATGAGCCATCTAGTTACACCAGCAGGACAAGGTGTGTCAGATCATCAGCTGTTCATTCATGGCCAAGACATTTCATTCCCCAGTCTCCATGCGACTGAGTGCATTGATTCATAGACATGTTTGTGCAGCATGAGCTCCCTGGAAAGATGGGGTCATTCTAAGAGAGTAGTGGATAGCTTCGAACAGGTTACGCTGCACGGCATCTGCAAAGCAGCTGAGCACCTTGACTGAACCACGCGGGTATAATTTTCTGCTAGAAAGAGCATGCAGCTTCCAAAGAACTGTTTATCTTAGTCTTCGGATCAAACCTTGGGATTATAGCAGAATGGTCTTCCATGTTGTCTGCAAGTGATTACTGCAGGAGAGGAGCCTGTGTATAATAATAATTAAATAATAAATTACTTGAGATGCAGATTTAGGTTCCCTCTATACAAGGAGAATATACACAGTGAATCGAAAAATCTTCTCACTTGCTTTACAAATTTTTTTTGGCCACTATATTGGGGGAAAAAAAGCTCATTGGCCACGATTTCTCCTACCTCGGCGGGTCCAGGGCCAGCAACATCAGTGGTGGGTCGCGACCTCGCTGCTGGCTCCAGCCCGCTCTGTAGAATGATTCTATCTTGATTGGGCTTGTTAAGCCCGCCCAGCGCGTTTGCTGGCCAATTGAAGGAAGCGGGTCTGATGATGTCATTTGATGACGTGTCATCAGCTGGTTTCTTTAAAGGGATCATGCGCAAATTGATTTTGACATTTGTGTTGTCAGTGTTCTACAGCATTGAGGTGCTGCAAACACTGACAAACACTGCACAGAGGTGTACCCAGACTCTCCCATGACTCCCTTCATATGCTTATGGAGAGAGTCACAGCACGCAGGGAGGTCCAATTCCCTTTCCAGGGGCGCCACTGCAGCCTGGTTGCACATTGCACAGGAGGGCACAAGCAGGGATGTGGCCAGGAGGACCAGGCTGCAGTGGCACAAACCTTTCAATGATCTTAGAAGATCACAAAACGTTACTGCAAAGCCATACTCAATCTCATCCTGCTGTGCCACTCATCACATCCCCATCACTCTGCCTTCCCTACCCTACTCCTGCACATCCTTACTCACACCAACTTACCTTGCACCTCCACCCATCCCTCTCTATCTACATTATCACTTCCCCATCTCACTAGCCACCCCTCACACTCACCCTCATCCTAGTGCAATCATACTAACTAACAACACACAAGGGTAGGCACTTGGATGTTTTAGCCAATGTTCATGTAAAGTTTCTGTTAATGTGCTGTCAAACATTGAAGCCTTTATTTTCAACACTTTGCATTCTTCCACAGATTTGTGTGCACCTTTGGAAGTGGCTTAGTGAGTTGCAGTGAATGGTGATACATAACGGTAACCCCCCCCCCCCCCCCCGCCTCCGCAATGGTCATGAATGTGAAAGGAATGGCTTGGGCATTGTAGGGATGCTTTATGATGTTGGTGTGGGGTGGTGCCAACCTGGCACATTATGTGGCAGCCAGGGTGTACAGCGTCAAGTGAAGTAAATCTGGCCATGGTGAGGCCATCCCTGGCTTCCCAGGCAGCAATGTGGTCAGGTGCTGATACCCTGTGTCCAGTGCAGCATCATTTCATTGTGTAGAAGGTTGGTGTGGTTGTTGTTGCTGCTGGTGTGCCTGGTGCTGCTGGTGTTGGGGCTGATCATGGTGGGATTCTGAGGACCAAAGTGAGATAGTTTCAAGGGCACTGATGCTGATGTAACAGATGGCAGGTGAACTTGAAATGACAGAAGCGATCTGTCAATGGTGAGAGAGGTTGTTCCAATGAGGTGACACTGGATAGAGAGTTTGCTCCAAACACTTGCAGCCTGCATAAAGCTCAATCTGTCTTCCAAATGCAGTAAGCAACAGCTTCTGAGCTTGGAAAGTGAACAGCTGTGAGATGGGAGCTTTTATAGAACATTTGCAGCTGTCAAGTAATGAGATGATCCCATGGTCATACAACTCCCGACCTCCTTACCTGACGTGATTCCCGACCTCCTTACCTGACTTGATCCCCGAGCAGCGTGGACCCCGTGGGCGACCTCGTAAAATGGTAAGGTGAGCTCACAATACTGTTTAATGGGCTGTTAATGAGGTCATAATGATCTAAATTGCCTCCCCCGCCACTGCGTGTCGGTTCTGTTCAGCCCTGACAGACTTGGCATCTGGAAAAGTAGCGTGGCGGCGGGATGACAGTGGGTTCCCAACCCGCTGTCAGAAAAAAAAATGTTCCCACCCAACCCGCCACCAAATGCAACCGCTGAGCCCCCCAAAAATTCCCCCCATTATTTCAGCAGGCCAGACCTGTAATACTGCCACATTAAAGTATCCTAATGCAAGACATATTTAACAGCTTCATAGGAATTGTTGTCAAACACAGCTGACATGTTTTTCACATCAGGCTCTTGTGATTAACAGAAAGACGATATAGGCCCAGATTTTGCAGGGCAGATGACGGCGTACACACACAGCGTACGCCATCGTAAGCCTTGTAAAAGGCCCTGCAAGTTCTGGGTTCTCACATGCGCTGTGCATGCGTGTAAACCCGAAACTTGCGATCTGTCAAGGTTCGCCTTGACAGATCATACGAACCGATCCAAAAACCACTTTCGCTGGCGCAGAGTTGGGCTATTTGCACAACTGCTGCCCAGCAAATGCCCACAAAACCCCTATGCCTGGTAAAAGCTAATGGGGATTCCGATGTAAATGGAATCCCCATAAGCATATTAGGAATCCTCCTTTCTGATCCCAGGGATGCTTCCGAACTGCCTGCATCCCTGGGATCCATGGGCCTTTACACAGGTGTACGCCTGCAGGCCCAGGACCCGAAGTCTCTGAAGCCCGGGAGCCAGCAGGTAAATTCGGATTTTTTTTTCGGGTCGGAGGCGTACTCCGGAGGTACGTCTCCAACTGCAAATACCAGCCCATAATCTTCAAACTAATTAAATGCGTCAGGCCTAAAGAATTTTTTACACCACAGTTTCATATTGGTGCAGATTGAAAAACTCAGGTGAATGGTCATTAAAAGTTCAGCACATTGTGAAATGTCAACTGTGGCTCAGTCGGTAGCACTCTCGTTTGTGGGTCAAAATGTTGTGGGTTCAAATCCCACTCCAGAGACTTGCGCACAAAATCTAGGCTGACACTCCCAGTGCAGTACTGAAGGAGTGCTCTGTTGTCAGAGATACCGTCTTTCGGATGAGACATTAAACCAGGGCAGTCAGGTGAACATAAAAGGTCCCATGGCACTATTTCGAAGAGCAGGGGAGTTCTCCCCAGTGCTCTGGTCAATATTTACCCCTCAACCAACACCTCAAAACAAATTATCTGGTCACCATCGCTTTACTGTTTGTGGGAGCTTACTTTGTGCAAATTGGCTGCTGCATTTCCTACATTACAACAGTGACTACACTTCAAAAGTACTTAATTGGCTGTGAAGTGCTTTGGGATGTCCTGAGGTCGTGAAAGGTGCTAAATAAATGCAAGCCTTTCCTATGAATTTGAAGCAAGTTACTCTAACCTATACAGATCATTGATTGAATATTATAAGGACTCTACCCTCTGTGGGACATTGGAAAGGGTTCAGAAAGAGCAATAAGAATTATTCTGTGTCATAGACCTCGAAACAATGAGGAGAAGACAGGGAAGAAATGATCAAGGGCTTTAAAATGCTATGGGACCATATTGCATAGATGTGATCAGGTTGTTTTGACTTGCACTGTAATTGCGGAACTAGATGACCCATTTTAAAATAACAAGCCTCAAAAACTAGAAATTAGATTGTTTTTCTCTGCAGAGCAGGGTATATGTAGAACAAGCTTGCAGCAAAAGCCGTCAATGCCACGTCAATGAACACTTAGTTGGGAATTGGATTGGAAGGAAGTTTATGGAAAGAAAGAACTTGCATTTAGATAATGTCTTTCACAACCTCAGTGCAATGAAGTACTTTATGAAGTGTAGTCATACAGGGGCAGATATAGACTGAAATCATAGAATGATGGAATCATACAGCACAGAAGGAGGCCATTCAGCCCATGGTGCTTGTGAGAGATCTATCCAGTTAGTCCCACTCCCCATGAGACATGGGGGTAATTTTAACACCCCCATCCCACAATCAATGGAAGAGGGTCGGGGGGAGAGGGGGGGGTTAAATTTGAAAACCTCGAAGGCAGCTACGTCCGGTTTAACTGTGGCGGCTTTGGGGTCGGATGAGTAACCCGCTCAGGAGAGGCGGAGCAGTGATTTTAATATTTAAATGAGGCTCCGTTCCTCAGATTTTATCATCAATTTGGATTTAACGGCTGCGGGCCGGGTTTCCCAGGGCTCGGGAGACCCGGCAGCTAAAGGGAGGCGGGAGCTGCCAGCTGGAGCAGCTAAGTGCTTATCCAGCACCGCTTGTGGGCCAAGAGGAGCAGGAGTGCTTCCACCCGGCCCCTCAAGCAAACCTGCCACGATCTGTCCCTTCCACGCAATCAGCCGACCCCCAACCCAACCCCCCCCCCCCCCCAACGCAATCCAAGCCCATCCAAGCCCTCCCCCCTCCCCAGTGACCCCTGATCCTCCCTGGTTGCTGAGGACTGTCCCCAGTGGCCCCTGGCTGCTGCCTTGTACCGTTGGCTTTCCTGCTTGGCAGCCGGCCAGATTGAAGGCTGGAAATGTAATAAAAAATCCTAAGGCGGTCCTGCCATTAAATCTGGCAGATCCTCCACGTTCCCAACATTTTCAGGTTTCCCGGTCACCAACAGGCACCGCCCCCCCCCCCCCCCCCTCCCTCCCCATAAATATCGGGGCCAAAGGTTCCTGTGCCATAGGGGTTAGAGAAAGCGAGGATTACACCTGTAGAAGGCTGCAGTTGAATAGTGGAAACTTGGTGATAGTTAGACCTGCTTGACGTTTACATGTGTGCGGAATTTATCTGCACAACTACTCCATGTCTCCAGCTGTGATTTTGAGTTCCGAGAGGTAATGCCCACACTCCAGATCAATAGGAAGCCATCACAGTAATTCTGCTAAATGTGGCTTATGGAAATCTTTAGCGAGCACAATGTTCAGAATAAGGCAATAGGCTTGTGGTCTGATTATTAAACAATGTACCATGTCTAGCAATAACACTGACTAAAATTTGCCTTTTGAAGCCAAGTCTATGCTCTTGCAGTTTAATTACTTGCTTGCAAGAGGAATACAGGTCTTGATGGGACAAAATTGGACATGTTTTGTGATTGAAAATGGTGTTTCAGATTCACTGATGGTTAGCAATAGCACAGTGCAAGGCGCGACCCATTTTGGGACTTGTGGGCATTCTTGATCGAGCTCGAAAATCAGGTCACTTGGGATGGAGGGTTCTCCATAGGTGTGATTGATTAGTCAAGACATTTGTTCACATAAACCACAGTATTCCCATAAGATCATTTAAAAATGTTTTCCATTTATTCATTCACGTTTTGTGGACATCACTGGCAAGGCCAGCTTCAATTGCCCATCCCTAGTTGCCCTTGAGAAGTTGGTGATGAGCCGTCATCTTGAAGAGCTGCAGTCTGTGTGGTGAAGGTACTCCCACAGTGCTGTTAGGGGGGGGAGTTCCAGGATTTTGACCTGGCGACGATGAAGGATCAGCGATATATTTCCAAGTCAGGATGGTGTGTGACTTGGAGGGGAACTTGGAGATGATGGTGTTCCCATGCGCCTGCTGCCCTTGTCCTTCTAGGTGGTAGAGTTCACAGGTTTGGGAGGTGCTGTCAAAGAAGCCTTGGCGAGTTGCTGCAGTGCATCTTGTAGATGGTATACACTGCAGCCACGGTACGCCGGTGGTGGAGGGAGTGAATGTTTAAGGTGGTGGATGGGATGCCGATCAAGCAGACTGCTTTGTCTTGGATGGTGTCGAGCTTCTTGAGCGTTGTTGGAGCTGCACTCATCCAGGCAAGTGGAGAGTATTCCATCACACTTCTGACTTGTGCCTTGTAGATGGTGGAAAGTCTTTGGGAAGTCAGGAGGGGAGTCATTCGCCGCAGAATACCCAGCCTCTGACCTGCTCTTGTAATCACAGTATTTATTAGGCTGGTCCAGTTAAGTTTCTGGTTAATGGTGACCCCCCCCCGCCCCAGGATGTTGACGGCGAGGTTTTCGATGATGGTAATGCCGTTGAATGTCAAAGGCGGGTGGTTAAACTCTTGTTGAAGATAGTCATTGCCTGGCACTGGTGTGGCTCGAATGTTACTTGCCACTTATCAGCCCAAGCCTGGATGTTGTCCAAGTCTTGCTGCATGGGGGAACGGACTGCTCCATTATCTGAGGACACTGCCCTGAGGAACTCCTGCAATGATGTCCTGGGGCTGAGATGATTGGCCTCCAACAACCACAACTATCTTCCTTTGTGCTAGGTATGACTCCAACCAGTGGAGAGTTTTCCCCCTGATCCCCATTGACTTTAATTTTACCAGGGCTCCTTGATGCCATATTGGTCAAATGCTGCCTTGATGTCAAGGGCAGTCACTCTACCTCACCTCTAGAATTCAGCTCTTTTGTCCATGTTTAGACCAAGGCTGTAATGCGGTCTGGAGCCAAGTGGTCCTGGCAAAACTGAAACTGAGCATCGGTGAGCAGATTATTGGTGAGTAAGTGACACTTGATAGTACTGTCGACAACACCTTCCATCACTTTGCTGATGATTGAGAGTAGGCTGTTGAGGCAGTAATTGGCCAGATTGGATTTGTCCTGCTTTTTGTGGACAGGACATACTTGGGCAATTTTTCACTTTGTCGGGTAGATGCCAGTGTTGTAGCTGTACTGGAATAGCTTGGCTAGAGGTGCGGCTAGTTCTGGTGCACAAGTCTTCCGCAATACATCTGGGATGTTGTTGGGGCCCATAGCTTTTGCTGTATTCAGTGCGCTCAGCTGTTTCTTGATTGATATTACGTGTAGTGAATTGAATTAGTTGAAGACTGGCATCTGTGATGGTGGGGACCTCAGGAGGAGGCCAAGATGGATCATCCACTTGGCACTTCTGGCTGAAGATGGTTGCAAATGCTTCAGCCTTGTCTTTTGTGCTTGTGTGTTGGGCTCCGCCATCGTTGAGAATGGGGATGTTCATGGAGCCTCCTCCTCCCTTTGGTTGTTTAATTATCCACCACCATTCATGACTGGATGTGGCAGGACTGCAGAGCTTTGATCTGATCTGTTGGTTGTGAGATTGCTTAACTCTGTCTCTAGAATGCTGCTTTCTCTCTTTAGCATGTATGTAGTCCTGTGTTGTAGCTTCACCCGGTTGGCGTCTTATTTTCAGGTACGCCTGGTGCTGCTCCTGGCATGCTTTTCTACACTCCTCATTGAACCAGGGTTGGTCCCCTAGCTTGATGGTAATGGTAGAGTGAGGGATATGCCGGGCCATGTGGTTACAGATTGTGGTCAAATACAATTCTCCTGCTGATGGTGGCCCACAGCGCCTCATGGATGCCCAGCTTTGATCTGCTAGATCTGTTCTTAATCTATCCCATTTAGCACAATGGTAGTGCCACACAAGATGGAGGGTGTCCTCAGTGTGAAGACGAGACTTCATCTCCACAAGGACTGTGCGATGGCCACTCCTACCAATACTGTAATGGACAGATGCATCTGCGACAGGTAGATTGGTGAGGACGAGGTCAAGTAGGTGTTTTTCTCATGTTGGTTCTCGCCACCTGCCGTAAGCGCAGTCTGGCAGATGCGTCCTTCAGGACTTGGCCAGCTCGGTCAGTAGTGGTGCTACCGAGCCACTCTTGGTGATGAACATTGAAGTCCCCCACCCAGAGTACATTCTGTGCCCTTGCTACCCTCAGTGCTTCTTCCAAGTGGTGTTCAACATGGAGTAGTACTGATTCATCAGCTGAGGGAGGGTGGTAGGTGGTAATCAGCAGGAGGTTTCCTTGCCCACATTTGACAAGATGCCATGAAACTTCATGGGGTCCGGAGTCAATGTTGAGGACTCCCAGGGCCACTCCTTCCCGACTGTATACCACTGTGGCGCCACCCCTGGTGGGTCTGTCCTGCCGGTGGGACAGGACATACCCAGGGATGGTGGTGGAGGAGTCTGGGATGTTGGGTGATAGGTACGATTCTGTGAATTTGACTATGTCAGGCTGTTACTTGACTAGTTATGTGAATGTTATTTGCTCTTTCTTTGTACCAGGTGAGTTCACTTTCTGGCCTGTTCTCTTGTAAAGAACTTTTAAGGCTTTTTCAGCTCTGATCATACCGTTGTGGTTTCAATCATATCTCCGAGAGGCTGATTTAGATTTGCTCTATTTTAAATTGAATTTTTATCTGTCTTCCTTGATCCAACAACAAATTAACTTTGGAAATATGACAAACCGCCCATTAATATGTTTGACATGATATAAAAAATTTCAGCTCATCAGCATTAAACAACTGTGCAACATTACGATTAATAATGTATACCTATTAGGCTGTGAGCTAATACAATACAAAAGCATCACATGTTGGAATAAGAGAAACAGGTTATTGACTCCCTTAAAATAGCAGACGAAGCAATTTTATACAAATATGTTAAGTGTTTGTGTGCTGTTATCACACTGCATAACATTCAGAATAGCTAACTGCTGTAGGAGTAGGAAGTGCGGGTCTTATAAGATTAATAAACTGAAGAAATGTACTGGATGTCATACACCACAGGAATGAAACGTGAATGCTCTCCGAACATCAATCGGTCCTCATGATTGCATTGGAGCTCTGAGCACATTCCCACCCATTTTTCTTTATAGTGGGAGAGAATACCCATGGGGTTCTTCTGATCTCCCACTGTAATGTTGGCAGAAGATCAATGAAACCATTGGAGACGTGGTATGAATGGGCATTTACACCATTTCTCCAGGGTGTCTGGCGATCTTCTGGCAAAGTTACAGCAAAAGATCGGGAGGATCTCCCATGAAAATTCCAGGTGCCTCCAATTCTGGCCTCTTGCAAATCCCCGATTTTACTCGCTCCACTGTTGCCGGCCATGCCTTCAGCTGCCTAGGCCCTCAGCTCTGGAATTCCCTCCCTAAACATCTCCACCTCTCTTTCCTCCTTTAATACCCTCCTTAAAGCTTACCTCTTTGACCAAGTTTTTGACACCTGTGGCTAGGTGTCAAATTATTTTTGTCTTATAATACTCCTGTGAAGTGCCTTGGGTCATTTTACTACATTAAAGGTGCTATATAAATGCAAGTTGTGGTTGTTGAATGTCTTCCGCAGTCTTTTTACTCTGAGTATGCTCACCCATTGGAGTCTGTACCTTCTGTAACTACTCTTTATTATCTTCCCCATGTCACTGTAAATTGCCGCCAATATTGCTATCGAATTTCCGCAATCTTTTGCGCTGGTTTAAAAAACATCGAGGTAGAATCTGGCCCCGCCCACAAAACAGGCCACGCCCCAGATCGAATTAATCACCATGACGAGTTTCCACTAATTGCGCCTGTTTGCGGGCCTTTGAGGAGGCTATTGAAATTAAGCTAGCTCTTACACTAATAGGCACGTTTTAAAAGCTTTTGAATTTTTTTCTATTTTTACTATGATACTGACTATAACGCCAGTATAACTAGCAAATGCTTCTGTATAGTTTTTTAAAGTCATTTTCAGTTATTTAAAATCGGGTTACTCACAGGTGGTGGACTAGAGGCTCTGATTACAAATGCTTATTATTTTATGATAAACCCATTTTCAGCTGTATTAATAAAACTGCACCAGGTTACCACTCTTAAAGATATCAAGGAATATTTTTCAAAGCAAACCAATTGTCTTTTGCATTACGTTCTAAAACGCTGCTCGATAGCGCTGGTTCATGGCAGATTTTACGTTCAGTGATATGCAAATGAGTTTGTGTGGAAATTTGGGGGAGAAAAGCACATCTCAAAACTAGCGCAATTTTGGGGGTAATTTGCACCCAGATTGTCAATTGCGCCCAAAGCAGAAACTCTACCTCACCTTCCTTAGCAATAGAGCGAACACAAACACGTTTCCAAGAAGGAAAAGAATTGCATTTCTATAGCGCCTTTCACAACCTCAGGATGTCCCAAGGCGCTTTACAGCCAAAGAAGTACTTGTTTGAAGCAGAGACACTGTTGTAATGTAGGAAACATGGGAGCCAATTTGTGTACAGCAAGCTCCCACAACCGGCAATGAGACAATGACCAGATAATCTGTTTTATTGAAGTTGGTTGTGGGATAGATCTTGGTCCAGGACACCGGGGAGAACTTCTTGAAAAGGCAGACCGTGAGTTAAGATGGTATAGGAAAAGGGTTCATTGGGATACATAGGGCTGGATTTTCATCGGGCCATTGAGGCCGGATTGGAGGCGTGTGGGTGGTTAAAATTGCAAAAACTGGCGGGCGGGCCCAACCCCTCCTCCACGCAATTTTCATTAAATTGTGTCTACTGATCCCGTCTCCGTCCCGTCTCCAAGAGGCGGGATAGGTCGTTAAGGCCCTTAACAAGCACTAAATCGCCTCTATAATGCCATTTTGATAGGCCTTTGTGATTTTAACCCTTTTCCCACGTGAAGCACGCCTGTTCTGAAGCACGACGGTGAAACCTGACGGTAGCACAATTCGATTGCTGACTATCAGCTGCAGCTCAACCATTAAATAGGAGATTTGATCAGCCATCATTTGCAGGTGGCAGGACTTTGCTGTCTCAGGTCTGGGGGAACTTTTAGAAGGCATAACCACAGCTGTGGAAGTTTGGAGCCTGACACCCATCTCCAGTGTGACCTCCTGGGAAACCCTTCTCGCCACCTTGACTGAACTCTTCCTCAACTGAGGCATATACCAGAAGCATGGGAGCCATTTATTTCCTTCCATTCTGGACATCAGATGAGGTCGAAGACCAGCCACGGCACCAGCAGAAACGTGAACAACAGCAGCACCAACAGCAGCAGCACCAACAGCAGCAGCAACAACAGGAGCGCCAAGCTGCTATCACCCACCTGAAGCTGCACAGGCCAGAAGGGGCCAGCGCATGGAAGCCCGTTGGCGCAGGAGATACCCCCCAAACAGGGTCTACAGACACAGGGTCAGCTCCCTCAACATGTCTGAGCAGCAGTGCCAAAGGCAGCTCCGACTTTCGCGAGAGGTAGTGGGTGACGTCTGCACAATGCTGCAACAAGACCTGGAGCCCTGGAGCCCAGAGGCCCAGGTGGACAACCCTTACCAGTGGCTGTCAAAGTCACCACCGCACTCAACGTTTTTGCCTCAGGGTCATTCCAGTGATCAGCAGCAGACATCAGCGGCATCTCCCAGGCGGCCGCACACACTTGCATCACGCAGGTAACCGATGCCCTCTTTGCCATCGCGCACACTCACATCCATTTCACCAAGGATCAAGCAAGTGTCACGGCGCGTGCGGTTGGATCAGCTAATCTGGCAGGCTTTCCAAGGGTGCAGGGCGTCGTTGACTGAACACATGTGGCCCTTAAGGCACCCCATTGCAATCCAGGTATTTTTGTCGACCGCAAGGGCTTCCACTCCCTTAACGTTCAGCTGGTGTGTGACCACAAGAAGGAAATTTTGCATGTTTGTGCCAAGTACCCTGGCAGTTGCCATGACTCCTTCATACTGCGCCAGTCTAGTGTGTCTCCGCTATTCAGTCTGCCAGATCAACTTAACGGATGGCTACTTGGAGACAAGGGCTATCCCCTGAAGACGTGGCTAATGATGCCGTTGAGGAGCCCATCCAACGAAGCTGAGGAGAGCTACAACTCCAGCCACATGTCCACCAGAGCCATAATCGAGTAAACCATCGGTTTGCTGAAGATGCGCTTCAGATGCCTGGATAGATCAGGTGGAGCCCTGCAGTACTCAGCAGCCAGGGTCTCCAGAATCGTCGTGGTTTGCTGTGCACTTCACAACATGGCACAGCGTCGTGGCTTGCAGATTCCTGAGGACCAAGTGGCTCGTCACATATCCTCTTCAGATGAGGAGGAGGAGGAGGAGGAGAGCGAAAACAAACATCTTGCAGAGGCCCATCAACCAGCGGCAGCAGTACTCGAGAACATTGCTGTCCGGGATGCAAGGAACGCACTCATCTTGGCCAGATTTGCTTAGCCTAGCCAATCAAGCACTTTTGCCTCGCAGCTTCTTACCTGAGCATCGACAATGGCCAAGAACCAAAGGATTCCTAGCTATTTGAACACCATACTGACAATTGCAGGTAATCCTAAGCCCTCAATGTGGAAGTTCCATTCACGAAATGACACACGCCACAACTACAGCAGTAGCCATCAGATTTTTTATTTACAGTAATCATCTGATGGCTTTTTAACATAAAACATCAAAATTCACCCAAGTGACTACCCTTGTGACTATTTGTGCACTATCTTTCTCTTACGCGTGCTCCTACGTGGTGCTTCCCCTGTGGCTTCAGCAGATGCGGAGGCCCCTTGCTCACTTTCTTGCTGCTCCTGTCTCGACACCTTTGGCGGGCGTCCTCTGGGGTTGCGAACCTGTGAGGGCTCGCCAACAGTCTGCTGGTCCTGCGGTTGTGCAGGGGATGAGATGCCCATCTCAGTTGGGTGAGGACTCTGGTGGGGCTCTGACCGAGGGCTTTGCAGTGGCATGGTTGTTTGAGCACTTGGAGAGGAGCCCCCACTTCCTTGTTGTCTGCCACCAACATCCCTCTCATGGGTCAGCCCCACCTCAGAGCTAGCAAGTGGCTTGACAGCACCTTGCTGCACTTCAGGGGGGCCATGAGGACCCGTTTCTGCACTGGAAGTCCTACTCCAGAGGACTTCCATGAAGGTCTGGTTTCTATGCTCAGTAGCTGACCATCGCTCCTCAAGAGATGCCAGTCTATTCTGAACAATGACCATGTTTTCTACACTCTAGCGACTTAGCTCCTCCATGGCCGTAGCCATCCTCTCCTCTACTGTAGCCATCCTTTCCACGGAGGTTGCCATCCTTTCTGTGGTGATGCGTTCATGCGCCAATGACTCCACAAAGCTCTGCTCATGTTCGCAATGGACTCCTCCATTCGCTCCACACTCGCAGCGACCCTGGAGACAAAACCTGCCAGAGACTCCTGCATCTGTTCCTGGAGTTCCAGCAACGCTGATCTTATGGATGGACCCAGAGGCAGAGGGTCGACATGCAGCTGAGCAGAGCTGGGAGAGTCCTGCGCCCTCCGACTAGGACTCTCTACTGCTGTCCCTGTCTCCACTATCTGCTGATGCTCACTTGTGAGCTGTGATACACCAGGTGACAACTCTACTCTATCTCGCGATGTTCCCTCCGAGGTGTGAGTGTCTGCACTGGTGCTGGGTGCGCTGAGTTCTGCTGATGCTGCGCCCTCAGAGGTTGCAGCTTCCTCTGAGGAGTCTTGAGGCTCAGGCTGTTCCTCCTGGACAGTGGGGACGGGTGCTTGAGATGGTCCTGGGGGGGAGTAAAGGAAAGAGTCAGAGATGTGAGGCCAAGGTTACATGCACATTGCATATTGCAGATGATCATAAGTCCATCTGTTAGAGCTTCAGAATCATTATCAGCGACTCATGCAATGTCATTGAGAGAGATGGAAAACTATTCTGTCACCAGCTTGCTGTGATGCGCCCGTCTGTCCGTCCCCCACTTGGGAATCTTCCTCCACTCCCACCATCTCCAGGACTGCCTCCTCCCATGGGGTGAGCTGGGCTACTGAGGGTGGCCCTCCTCCTGTCCTCGCTCTTTCCCTCTTATTGTGAGCTCTCTTTTCCTGCAATGAGGGAGACAAGTGGAGTTTGAGTGAGAATGAAGGAGTGAGTGTAGAGAATCCACAGCATAGATGCTTAGAGGAGACAAAGATGGAGTGAGTGGCAAGACCAAGGGCCCTCCCTGTGTGTTGTAAGTTGTAATTGCATCACAGTGATAGGGAGTGTGAGGGCTGCATAGTCGAATAGTTAGGTGAATGTGACCATAGAGAGAGAGGGAATGGGTAAGGGTGCATGGATGTCAGTGTCAAGTGGGATGTGGAGGAAGAGATTGCTAAAGCTGAGTGCTGGTGAGGAGAGGCAATGGGGATCAGATTGAGGGTGATGGGAAATTCATACTCACTTTTCCAGTGTGCAGAAGGTCATGAAGCCTCTTCCTGCACTGAAGCCAGGTTCTGCGGGTTATTGACAAAGAGTTGACCTCCTCTGCCACCTGGATCCACACAGCCTTGGTTTGCTGGGGAGGCTTCTTCCTCCCTGAAGGGAAGAGCACCTCTCTGTTTGCTCTTGCTCCCTCTACTAAACCCTGCAGGGCAACGTCATCAAAGCGGGGTGCAGACCGAGGTCTCTGGCTGGCCATTCTTCCTGCAGGTGCCTCTAACATGCAAGGGCAAAAGCTTGGCAGTCTTCAGAAGAAGCAAGGCTCGTTGCAGACCCTAAATGCAGCAGCAATGATGACGTCATCGGAGGCGACTTTCAGACTGGAAAAACTCACTGGCCATGGGTTCCCACACGTTGGAACTCAATTGGCCAATTAGGTTAAAATGGCATCATTCTCCCACATCGATTTAGAAACGAAATGCGGATTACACGACCCCAGCCCGCCCCAGTATCAAAATCCAGCCCATAGTTTCAGAGGACGCTGGCAAGGAGGCTCTTGGAGACCAGAGAGTGGAGCAGCTTCCAGGCCTGGTGGGGATAAAACTTAGCGTTAGTCATAACAATAGAACAGAATTTAGCAAAGAAGGAGATTGCTTTACCGAAATCATTGCGATGAGAATTGGAGAGAAGGTCAACTGTTTTTGGAGAGCTCACACATGCACCAACAGTGTAAAAGAAGGAGGACTCACAGAAGGTGCAAGAGACAGATACGGCAAGAGAGCTGAACGAGCAGCAGCCGGAGGTGAAAGAAGACAGTTCGAATAATCAGCTCCAGTAGTGGGTTAAAAGATTACGAGCAGAGATAACATTGCCTCAGATTGATCAGGACCCCAGGTGCCAGAAGCAGAACTTTTACAGGAGACAGCAGTGTGGTAGACAACATATAGAACTAAGATGCATATTTGTTTATAAATGAGAGAAGAAAAAAATAAACCAGGTCTTGCAGACTTGGTGAAAAGTGTAAAAGGAGGAGGGCCATGATATCATTGGATTTGATGTCAGTTCTCATGTTGAAGGTGAGCAGTGTGAACTTGCTATCCAATCCTGTCAGGTTCACCCTACATCATTTTCAAGTGTCCCTCAAATGCCCTTGGAGCTACTCTTGCCATAACTTTGATGGACCTACGGTGGAAATCCTGTTTACCACACTTGACCGCTCCTCCAATTCTGGCCTCGTGCACATCCCTGATTTTCATTGTGCGTTCAGCTGTCTAGGCCCTAAGCTCTGGAATTCCCTCCCTAAACCTCTCCGCCTCTCTCTCCTTTTAAGATGCTCCTTAAAACCTACCTCTTTGACCAAGCTTTGGCCACCTGTCCTAATAGCTCCTTATGTGGCTCGGTGTCAAATTTTGTTCAATAATCGCTCCTGTGAAGCGCCTTGGGACATTTTACTAAGTTAAAGGCGCTATATAACTACAAGTTGTTGTTAGTAAGCAGGATTTCCAGTTACCGCTGTGCTACCGACAGTGTGGGAATAGCGCCAAGGAAATGTTTCCAGATTAAGCACAGGATAAGCATAACGGCCATGGTTAGCCCATTGCATAGAGCAGCCATTTGTGGATTTATCAAGCACAGGTAAATTTGCATGTAATTTCTGGTCTATCAGATTAGGGGTAAATAAACTGTTCCTTCAATATCATTAAATAGTGTTATAAACCTTAGTTAAAAAAAAACTGAAATAAATGCAGAAAATGCTGGAAATGCACAGGTTTGTCAGCATCTGAAAGATGCAGGCTGGCTCTGAAGCAAAACTCCTCAACTACCTTTCTCTTTCACGGACTGGCTGATCTACTGCATATTTCAGGCATTTTCGGCTTTTATTTCAAGTGTTACAAATAGTATCGGCTACAATATCAGTTGGAATTTGAAACCAGTTGAAACCAACACTGCAAGAACATCACTGCCCACCTGGTCCTCCCTGATTTAGAGCCCTAGGGGTTCACGTGCATAAATCTTTGAAGGTGGGAGGACAAGTGGCTAAGGCTTTATAAATAGAGGCAGGTTTGGAGGCGGGATTTACTCACCGAGACGCGTTGGGAGCGGGACTGCTGCCTTCCAGGTTCTAGTCCCGCCCCCATTGACGTCCGACGCACAGACGCTATTTTCACCTGATTGGCCTTGTTAAGCCCGCCCTGCGGGCTTGCCAGCCAATTAAGGGAAAGCCGGTGTCAGATGACGTCAGTTGATGACACTTCATCTGCCGGTTTTCTTAAAGGCACATGAACCATAAATGTTTGACATGATTTGACAGTGTTTGACAGCATTGAGGTGCTGTCAAACACTGACAATCACTGTACGCAGGTGAGCCCTTGCACCCAGACTCTCCAGTGACTCTCTCCTTAGGATGAAACAGATGGCAGCTGCAGGTGAGGGTACAGAAGCGATCTGTCACTTCTCCCATTGAGGTGAGTCCACACAAACACTTCAAAGCTTGTCACCTGCAGAAAAATCTAAACACATTAAAAATGACTTTCTCAACATTTCCTTACCTCTGATACTCACCAATGTCCCATTGCATTCTTCACACCACTTCTGCAGCTGTCATCTATACACCAACATAACAACAGACCCACAGCACACCTCACTTACCCTGGCGGGGTTCCCCGTTGTCGGGAAGCCTGCAGCAGAAGTCTAAAAATTGGAGAAAGCCTCTTAACTGCCTGTTAACTACCTGTTAACAGCAGTTAAGTGGCTATAATCCTCTTCCCGCTGCTAGGAGTCGGGTCCCTGCGCAAATCAGGGACCCGATTCCTGGGAAGATTGGTTAGAGGCAGGTTGGGAGCGGGATTGGGACCAGCTCCCATTCTTTTTGATTTTCCCAGCAGTCCCGCCTCCAAACCCGCCTCCTCAGGGCTGGTAAAATCCAGCCCATAGAGTACAAAAGCAAGGAACTTATGCTGAACCTTTATAAAACACTGGTTAGACCACAGCTGGAGTATTGTGGCCAATTCTTGACACCACACTTTAGGAAGGATGTGAAGGCCTTAGAGAGGGTGTAGAGGAGATTTACAAGAATGGTGCCAGGGATGAGGGACTTCAGTTATGTGGAGAAACTAGAGAAGGTGCAATTGTTCTCCTTAGAGCAGAGAAGGTTAAGGGGAGATTTAATAGAGGTATTCAAAATTCTAAGTGGTTTTGATATAGAGTACTTATGGAGAAACTGTTTCCACTGGCAGGAGGGTCGGTCAGCAGAGGGCACAGAATTAAGGTAATTGGCAAAGAAAACAGATGTGAGATGAGGAGAAATTTTTTTATACAGCGAGTTGTTGTGATCTGGAATGCACTGCCTGAAAGGCTGGTGGAAGCAAATTCAATAGCAACTTTCAAAAGGGAATTAGATAAATACTTGAAAAGGAAAAAAAACATTGCAGAGCTATGGAAAAAGAGCAGGGGAGTGGGACTAATTGGTAACTCTTTCAAAGGTCCAGCACAGGCACGATGGGCTGAATGGCCCCCTTCTGTGCTGTGTGATTCTATTTCGTCAAACTGGGATATTCTTAGACGAGATTAAATTTTTAAGCAGAAGGAAGAAGTATAACAATGAAACACTCTGCAGTTTGCAAGCTTGCTGGTAGGCACTGGCTCCCATGGCAACTAAACAGCTTTGGATGTTTATGCAACAACCCACTAATGCCTTGTGACGGGCTGATCTTCAATGCACGCTGCCTAACTCTGATGTTGGGAGGGTGGGTTACAAGCTTTTCCTCTCAGTGATCTATTTAGTCATGATTAAGCAAATCCAAATCTGGTATAATTATTCAAGTCAACAATGTAAAACCATTGGATCAAACAGTATCAGTGAAAAGAGAAACCAGTATAAATCCTTACCCTTCATGATCCTAGTTCCATGCCAGTTTTATGCCGATGTGTGTCCTTACCTGAGACATTTAGGTCAGATCATGATATTTATTTTGTGATATGAGTGGAAATTATTTTTAAATCTTATTTTAGAGCTTGCAGGCACAGTATCACTTCAGTATAGTACTCGGAT
This sequence comes from Squalus acanthias, assembly GCA_030390025.1. Classification (NCBI taxonomy): domain Eukaryota; kingdom Metazoa; phylum Chordata; class Chondrichthyes; order Squaliformes; family Squalidae; genus Squalus; species Squalus acanthias. The sequence goes on from CM059433.1 coordinate 34,074,856, forward strand.
TTAGATTGTTAGCAACAGTACAGTAGTATAAAGAAAGACTTGCATTTATATAGCGCCTTTCACGACCACTGGATGTCCCAAAGTGCTTTACAGCCAATGCAGTACTTTTTTGAAGTGTAGTCACTGTTGTAATGTAGGAAATGCAGCAGCCAATTTGCGCACAGCAAGGTCCCACAAACAGCAATGTGATAATGACCAGATAATCTGTTTTAGTGATGTTGGTTGATGGATAAATATGGCCAGGACACCAGGGATAACTTCCCTGCTCTTCTTCGAAATAGTGCCATGGGATCTTTTACATCCACCTGATAGAGCAGACGGGGCCTCGGTTTAACATCTCATCCAAAAGACAGCACCTTTGATAGTGTAGCACTCCCTCAGCACTGTACTGGAGCGTCAACCTAGATTTTGTGCTCAAGTTTCTGGGGTGGAGACTTGAACCCACAACCTTCTAAACTCAGAGGTGAGTGTGCTACCAACTGAGCCACAGCTGACACAAACAGGTACATATTCTCACACTGATACAGTGCTGGTGTAAATCCTCACATTGGCATTAACCTGTCTCGTAACAGGGGTATATTGTGGGGTTTTGTATAGCTCTCCAGGGAGGGGGGTCCAGAATGTTTAATACTTGCCCAGTTCTAGGTGTAGGCCATACATCATCTGACTAGCATATTTTACACAGGCACTTACACCTTATATTTGGGGGGGCAGTTGCGAGGGGAAAGAGGGTCAAGGTCACTACATAATGAGGGATGCATCTTCTTGCTGCTAGCGATGATGACTGCACATCTTAGGCAGATCATGTGACCCGGGGACAGAGGACTGGATTTAAGGGGACATGATATGGGGACAAATTCTGACTCAAATCTGAACATCTTTCACAATAAGAATATCAACCCTCTCCCCCCCAAAAAAGTGAGTTGAGTGTTAAGTAACTTTGTCAGGAGATTGGCGGAACCCCCAGAGAAACGCTTGTGTCCAGCATGTACCTCCTATTACGCAGTGAGTTGTTGTGATCTGGAATACACTGCCTGAAAGGGTGGTGGAAGCAGATTCAGCAGTAACTTTCAAAAGGGATTTAAATATATATTTGAAAAGAAGGAAAAAAATGCAGGGCTATGGGAAAAGAGCAGGGGAGTGGGACTAATTGGATAGCTCTTTCAAAGAGCCGGCACAGGCACAATGGGCCAAATGGCCTCCTTCCGTGCTGTGTGATTCTCTGAAGTGCGACTCTTACTTATTTTTTAACAATTTCTCCTGTCACACTTTCTAGCTATAAAATAAACTATTGTTTTAAAATAGCATATCCTATGATTCATTGTGAGCAGTGCCTGAGAGATATACTAGTGTGTACACCACATTTACACAGATGACAAACATACAATTGGTCTTGTTTAAATGAAGGGGTGCAAATAAGATTTACAAGCATAATTCAAGAACTGAGAGGTTAGAACTATCAGGAAAGACCGAACAGGCTGGGACTCTTTTCTCTAGAAATGAGAAGGCCGAGGGATGACCTGATAGAGGTCTTTAAGATTATGAAAGGGTTTGATAGGGTAGACGTAGAGAAGGTGTTTCCACTTGTGGGGAATCCAAAACCAGGGGCCATAATTATAAGATAGTCACTAATAAATCCAATAAGGAATTCAAGAGAACCTTCTTTACACAGAGAGTGGTGAGAATGTGGAACTTGTTATCACATGGAATAGTTGAGGCGAATAGCATAGATGCCTTTAAGGGGAAGTTAGATAAGTACATGAGGGAGGAAGGAATAGAAGGCTATGCAGATACGGTTAGCTGAAGTAGGGTGGGAGGAGGCTCGTGCGTAGCTTAAACGCCAGCATGGACCAGTTGGGCCTGTTTCTGTGCTGCAATTTCTATGTAATTCTATGTAACTCATGAGCAACAAAGATGTTGAGGGAGTTACGAACCTGCTTCCCACCAGTGAAAGAACAGCCAGAACACATGCCACCAATGAGATAAACTAACTCTGTGGAATTTGATCACGTTCAGTTTGTGGAGTGCAGAATCTGACATGTTTAATTCGCTCTGGAATGCTGCCACATCCGCTGACAGTTAGATGATAATTCACTTGAGTAGGTTGTTGTTTTTATTTTTCACTTGAGTGAATTGCAACTTGTGCAGGCAATGAATATTATGTTCATCTCACATAACAAATAGAGAAAGAAAAATAGAAAGAAATTGCGTTTAAATAGCGCTTTTCACAACCACAGGTCGTCTCAAAAGCACTTTACAACCAATGAAGTACTTTTGGAGCGTAGTCACTATTATAATGTAAGAAACAAAATTGTAAGTCAATTTGCGCACAGCAAGCCCCCACAAACAGCAATGAATAAATGACCAGATCATCTGTTTTAGGTGTTGGTTGAGGGATAAATGTTGACCAGGATACCAGGAGAACTCTCCTGCTCTTCTTTGATTAGTGTCATGCCTTTTACATGTTCCTGACGGGCCTTAGTTGAACATCTTATTTGAAAGACAGCATCTCCGACAGTGCACCACTCCCTCAGTACTGCACTGGGAGTGTCAGCCAAGATAAAGTGCTCAAGTCTCTGGAGTGGGACTTTGAACCCATGACCTTCTAACTCAGAGGCGAGTGTGCGACCACTGAGCTGACGCCAGTCTCTCTGCAAACCTCCATCCAGTAGGGACGATAATTGTTTTATTATCATAGGCAAGTTGGATGTGACAGTCAAGGTATTACAATACACAATATTAGAATACTCTATTGAGCAAAGTCCCAATGTATTTTTTCCGCACTAATTAAAGGTCAAATTCTCTTTCTTAAGAGCAACTTGATAAGAAAAGCCTGTTGATGGTGCCAATGGTTTGTATGTCATATCAACACAAAGCAGTACTCTGCACTAAAACCATTGTCCCATGCATCAAGTCCCACGTCCCAGCAAATATTTTAACTCTGTGTTTAGAGATCCCTTTCATGCTTTATACGAACAGTTGTTCAAGTTAATCACCTTTTCGCAGCTCCATTAATTTTATGCTCGATGCCAATATGTCCAAAGAACCATCTGTTCACAGCTTCACTTGCCTTCTCCTTGATGGGATTCACATATTTATATGATTTGTCCACAAATAACCACAACCCTCTGTATAGTGTGGGACTGGCATTCATAAATAAAGAGGAATCGATTGCATTGGGCAAGCGCCAGGAATGAAGATCAGAATTCAGAGGAGATTAATGAAAGCCTGTGGCACAATAACTGTGAAGATTGCTGTCTTTGATGAATATTCTCTTTAAGGTCATGTTTGGGGGGGTCACATGAGTTGTAGCTAAGAATTTTTAATATTTTGCCAGATGTCCCCAACCAAAATCTTTTCCAACTGCTTAATGGACATCCCAAAAGACCCCTTCATCTCACCCAGAATGTGCCTCAATAACACTCCCACTGCCAAATATTACCCAAACTGGTATCAGTAAAAATGATCATGAAGCAGCCGGTTTGTCGTAAAAACCTAACTGCTTCACTAATATCCTTGAGAGAAGGAAACTTGCATTCCTTACCAGGTCTGGCCTATATGTGACTCCAGTCCCACACCAACATGGTTGACTCTTAACTGTCGTCTGAAGTGGGCTAGCAAGCCACTCAGTCCTGTCAACTAGGGATGGGCAATAAATGTCACCCTTGCCAGTGATGCCCATTATCCCACGGATGAAGAAACAAAAACCCGGTCTTTGTTGGCCTCAAATCCCACTTCATGGTTGCTCCATTCCTCAGCCATGCATGCTCTCCTGCTGCTTTACTGTTCCTTCACCTGGGCTTCCTTGAGAGACAGCTGTACAGGCAGGATTACACCAAAATCCCAAGGCACAAGGAAGCTAGTAACGACTCTCTTGGAGTCATTAATTTTCCAAACCTCAATTAAAGCAAAATAATGTCTAAAAAATAAGGTAATAAGCAACTGCAAAGATGTTTTAATGGAGTAAAATTTGACAATTTAGCAGTCCCACTACAGGTCTTCCAGTGACAGTACCAGGTAATGGTTATTTGGTGCAGAGTTGTGATTCGGATGTGATTTTTCATCCGTTAATTTGATCAGATGGAAGATTGTAGCGGGCCATGAATCGGGCATGTTGACCTCTGACCTGAGTTCCTGATACACGCTCCTGCTGCATGAAGTTCCGTGCTGTGAGCGTGGAATTGTAAGATTTACCTCAATGTGTGTAATGTTACACTGCATTTCTCTGCTCCTCCTCTGTACACTCGCGTATGTGTGTGCACGCGAGTGTGTGTGTGCGACGCATGTGTGTGGTGCATGTGTGCGAGAGTGTGTGTGCGATGCATGTGTGTGGTGCGTACGCGAGTGTGTGTACGAGAGTCTGTATGTGTGCGACACGCGTGTATGATGCATATGTGTGTGTGTGCGTGTGCATGTGTGATGCATATATGCGCTCCTATGTGATACATGTGGGCGAGAGTGTGTATATGCAACGCACTTGTGTGGTGTGTGTGTGGGTGGGACACAGAGATTGTAGACAGAGGAGTAACGGAAGAAATAAGAAGAGTTTGGACCGATTAGGTTTTGGTCAACTGTTCTTATGGAGATAAAGGAATAGAATGGTGCAGGAAAGATAAGTTTAAAGTACTTCCCCATCTAGGTATTTTGAATAATGTTAAAGCCATTGCCTTCCTGGAAAGGGATACTCCTAACATTAATCTTGATTTCCCTGCCTTGCCATTTTGAGTTGTCCCTCGCTGATGATGTCAGCTAATGTTAGCAACAAGGATTATTAATGAAGGCTCCAAAATGAGTCCTCATAAATTGGCAAAGTTTATTTGGCTTAGTTCACAACAGCAAGAACATAAATTACATGGTTTTGTAAGAGGACTTCATTGTAACTTCAGATTGCCAAATGGAGACCTTAAGAGAGTGGTCAAAGCCAGCATGGAATACTAGCTGCAACTTTGCAGCTGCATTGTAGTATGTCACATATTAGAATAATTGTGAGCAACACATACGGGAAGATATCCGATTTTTGAACGATAAGGGAGTCAAGGGTTATGGGGAGTGGGCAGGGAAGTGGAGTTGAGGCCAAGATCAGATCAGCCATGATCTTATTGAATGGCGGAGCAGGCGTGAGGGGCCAAATGACCTACTACTGCTCCTAAGTCTTATGTTCTTATGTTCTTATCTAGGACTAGAAATTCTTCTTGGGCGTGGCGCAAAACAGGCGGTATCGGATCGGTCATCCGTTATACACAGTGCCTGATAATCAGTTCCATTGCAGTCAACGCAACTGAATATCAGGCATTGTGAATAACGGGCGGCCAATCCAATACCGCCCGTTTTGCACCACCGCCCGAGACAAGTTTCTAGGCCCTGGTCTTTTGTTAGTTATAGTTGCTACGTGCTAAAACAAAGGGTGAAATCAGTACTTTTGGATGTGAAGTGTTCTGTATAAATCCAGGGCACGTTCCAGCTCCAGTGGTCAAGGTGAATGGGGCGCAGTGGATCATCCTCCGGATCCTCTCACTCAGGCTCCCGTTCAAGTTCAAAACAGAAATAACGTTTTAATATCTGCAGTTTTTTAAAATTCAGTCATTTCTGAAAAAATGTATGAAGGGTTGAAGGTTGTTCTTCATCTGAACTGATCTTGTTGTAAAGTATCTTTGACTTCCAAAATCACTTAACTTTAGTGCTCAAAACTAGTTCCTATTCTGCCTTACAAAAGTTCCATAATGTAGTGCGTGAGTTTGCTATAAAGAGACTCGTGACATTATTATACACGATCATTTTTATACATTAGTGCTCGAAGCAACACTTGGCTGGGCAAGAGAAAAAGCACACTTTCCCATAACCTCCCAAATGATGGATGCAATAATGTAATATTGTGATTGGACAAGGGGCAGGGGGTGTAGCCGATCGCGACTCCTGTGGAGTCGGAGGAGCTCTCCTGGGATAGGCATTTTAGCAAAAATGTATTCTTAACTGAGCTGGTGTTGGCAGTGGCAGGGAGGTGCTGAAGAATCCTGATACCTGCCCCGGCTCATTGCCGACTAATTTCTCCATGGTGTCCTTCAACAGGCGTTGGGCCCCTAATTTACATATTTCAGGGCCCTAACACCTGTTTTAGGTGTCCGCCTGGGTCACCTAAAAATAAAGGCCCGACGAATTTAGCCAGTGCAACCAAGGCCTGCGTAGATTGGGCGTAGACTAAACTGGTTCGCTTGAGCCAATTTTATACCCGAACAGCGAGCGCAAGGCATAGCAATTTCGATTCCACATCTACCAATAACGCACTGTATGCGTTCTGCTGTGCCATTGTATAAGCATGCCAGGAACCCATTGAGATACCCTCGTGAATATTTATCCTGAGGCACAGAATGGCCCCTTTCCCGAAAAAAAATAAATGAGGTGAATCAGTGCCTTGGCACGGTTAATGAGTAGTGACTCAACATGGCACTGACAAACTAAAAGGAAATAAAACTCAGCCCAAAGGTTCTGCCTGTCAGCCATGCCAGAGCGTGGACTGGAATTTAAAGCCTGATGAACGGAGCTGCTTGTTTTATGTTGAATTCAGCTCAGATTTGTTATATAAGCTCAGCTGAAAACTGGCTGCGTTCCAGTATTCAAATCGGGGTTGGTAAAGGCGCAGAACAACACGCACAGTCTCAGTGCTTCACAGCTTGAATGGAGGCATTAATGCAGAGAAGTAGCAGAGAGGTCCAGACGAGTGCACAAAGGATCTAGTTCTGAATGAAAATCAGCGCGGCTCGAAGAATGATTTATTATTACGCCGCATCACTCTTTTTTATGAGCAAATTTTCTATTCTCGAACCACTTTAAGTGTGCCATCAAAAACTCTTTTCTCAATTTTCCTTCCCATTGCCCTCTCCCTGTTTCCCCTGAAGGTGCTGGCTCTGCCTGGGTGTTCCGTAGACGGGGCTAGGACATCCTGTGCCTCACCGAAGTGGCCATTCTTCATGTGTGAGCCAACCAATGAGCACCGTTAGGCAGCTCGAGCAAGGCAGGGGTCAGAGCCGAGCTCGTTACTGTCGTCACCCCCCCCCCCCCCCCCCCCAATATCCTCGCACACGCGCGTTGAAGAAGGAGTCACTGGACGGCAATCAGCAGTGGGCTGCATGTACAGTAATACAACCTTCATAGCCCGGAAAATGTTTCCTCTTTAAGTATTTATCCAATTCCTGTTTGAAAGTTACTATCAAATCTGCTTCCACCACCATTTCAGGCATTGCATTCCAGATCACAACAACTGCGGCATAAAAAAATTCTCATCTCCCGCCTGGATTTTTTGCCAATTATCCTAAATCTGTGCCCTCTGGTTACCAACCCTCCTGCCAGTGGAAACAGTTTCTCCCTATCTACCCCATCAAAACCCTTCATAATTTTGAACACCTCTATTAAATATCCCCTTAACCTTCTCTGCTCTAAGAAAAATAATCCCAGATTCTCCAGTCTCTTCACATAACTGAAGTCCCTCATCCCTGATACCTTTCTAGTAAATCTCCCTGCACCTCCTCCAAGGCCTTGATAGCCTTCCTAAAGTGTGGTGCCCAGAATTGAACACAATATTCCAGCTGAGACCTAACCGGTGTTTTATAAAGGTTTAGCATAACTTTCTTGCTTTTGTGCTCTCTGCCTCTATTTATAAATTCATGGATCCCATATGCTTTTCTTAACAGCCTTATCGACTTGTCCTGCCATCTTCAAAGATGTATTTTCCCTCCCAAGTCTAAGGACGCTGAGGTAAATTGCAGTGCCCCCTACTGTCACCCAGGCTAAGATCAGTAAACTCAGCACAGGCCACGCACCAAACCTGGCACCTTCCTGGTCTGTAAGTCTCAATTTGACATTGGGCTGCAAATGAACTGCTTGACCCATTGGGAGAGCCTTCTTAATATTTTAAACTAGCACTTTGCTTTTAACAGCAAAATAATTTGGCGTGGGAGCTGGAATCAATATTCGATAGCCTATCTGGGGCAAGAGCAACAAATGGTATCTATGCTCAAGAGAAAAATTAATTGCAGGAGTCTTTTGTTGCAGCTTATTTAGAGCTGTGACAATGAGTTATTTTTCCAACTAAGTATTATATTGACTATGGTACAAAAACAATGACCATTTCGATAAACAATCGATCATTGGAATCGGGCCGATTCTTGGTCTGATGTACATTCAGCCCTTCCCTAGTAATATGTTGTTGCTGCACTATACAACAAAAATCAACGCAGCAGTAGCGAATAGGGCCGATCTCGTGTTTTCCGGCCAGTAGCATGAACGGACGTAAAACCGTGGGCGGTGCGCCTGCAGTGCACTCCCAGCAAGCACCGCCCCCTGCCGTGACCACAGAATCGGCCGTAATAGCTCTATTCAAAAATCTGGCAACAGAGAATGGCCAGGGCTCTGCCTATTGATGTAAACCCCGCCCTATATCTTAACCGGGGTCAAAATACCTAGCCACTGTTTTTGAGTATTTGACCAACTTTTAAATCTTTGTACCCAGGCAGATTAACAAAATTTTGGTAGAAGAGAGCGCATTGAGGCTTAATTTCAGCATAATGAGGATGCAAGGAAGGGAAAGAGAGAATAGGGTTGTTAAAGGGAACAAAATACTTTTCGGTGTTTGTCTGACTATTGTAATGAAGCCAGACGTTTTTCAGAATACCATACCGGATGTCTTAATGAGAAAGTGACCAATTTGATTAATTGGGTACCAGCTAGGATTTGTAATTTGAGAGTAATGGACGCTTGACAGTGATTACAAGGCAGTGGTCCAAGAGATTTGGATGAATTCAACATCCACTATAGTGAGTCCATCCACCCCACTTCAAATCTAATTACAGATGTGTAATAGTTCCCTGCACTCTGTTATTATTCGCACCATGTACTGCTCATGTTTTGTATATGTGGATAGGTGGGTGGGCTCGATTCTCATAAAATATAAGTTGGAAGATTCAAAGGAAAAAAAATGTTTTTTTAAACACGTTCGAGTAGGGTGTTGGTACATTTATTATTAGTCCAAGAACAAACAAGAAGTAGAATATTGGTGGAATTGATTGGGGGGATGGGGAGGGGGGCCAGGAGTGTGGGGGGGGGGGGGGGAGTGTGGAAGGGGGGGGACGGGAGTGTGGAGGGATGGGAGTGTGGGGGGGGGGGGGGAGTGTGTGGGGGGACGGGAGTGTGGACGGATGGGAGTGTGGGGGGGGGGAGTGTGTGGGGGGACGGGGGTGTGGGGGGGACGGGAGTGTGGGGGGGGATGGGAGTGTGGGGGGGGATGGGAGTGTGGGGGGGGGTGGGAGTGTGGACGGATGGGAGTGTGGGGGGGCTGGGAGTGTCGGGGGATGGGAGTGTGGGGGGGGGAGTGTGCGGGAGGGATGGGAGTGTGGGGGGGATGGGAGTGTGGGGTGGGGAGTGTGTGGGGGGGACGGGAGTGTGGGGGGGACGGGAGTGTGGGGGGGATGGGAGTGTGGGGGGGGTGGGAGTGTGGGGAGGATGGGAGTGTGGGGGGGGTGGGAGTGTGGGGGGGAGGGAGTGTGGGGGGGGGGTGGGAGTGTGGGGAGGATGGGAGTGTGGGGGGGGGGGAGTGTGGGGGGGAGTGTGGGGGGGGGAGTGTGGGGGGGGAGTGTGGGGGGGGGAGTGTGGGGGGGGAGTGTGGGGGGGGAGTGTGGGGGGGATGGGAGTGTGTGGGGGTATGGGAGAGTGGGGGGGGAGTGTGGGGGGATGGGAGTGTGGGGGGGATGGGAGTGTGTGGGGGTATGGGAGTGTGGGGGGGACGGGAGTGTGGGGGGGGAGTATGGGGGGGATGGGAGTGTGGGGGGGGCGGGAGTGTGGGGGGATGGAGGGAGTGTGGGGGGGATGGGTGTGTGGGGGGATGGGAGTGTGGGGGGGGAGTGTGGGGAGGGATGGGAGTGTGGGGGGGGAGTGTGTGGGGGGGATGGGAGTGTGGGGGGGTGGGAGTGTGGGGGGGGAGTGTGGGGGGAGATGGGAGTGTGGGGGGGATGGGGAGTGTGGGGGGGATGGGAGAGTGTGGGGGGGATGGGAGTGTGTGGGGGGGATGGGAGTGTGGGGGGGTGGGAGTGTGGGGATGGGAGTGTGGGGGGGATGGGAGTGTGGGGGGGAGTGTGGGGGGGTGGGAGTGTGGGGGGATGGGAGTGTGGGGGGATGGGAGTGTGGGGGGGGACGGGAGTGTGAGGGGGACGGGAGTGTGGGGGGGACGGGAGTGTGGGGGGGACGGGAGTGTGGGGGGGACGGGAGTGTGGGGGGGACGGGAGTGTGGGGGGGATGGGAGTGTGGGGGGGACGGGAGTGTGGGGGGACGGGAGTGTGGGGGGGACGGGAGTGTGGGGGGACGGGAGTGTGGGGGGATGGGAATGTGGGGGGGATGGGAGTGTGGGGGGATGGGAGTGTGGGGGGGATGGGAGTGTGGGGGGGATGGGAGTGTGGGGGGGGGAGTGTGGGGGGGGGACGGGAGTGTGGGGGGGACGGGAGTGTGGGGGGGATGGGAGTGTGGGGGGGGGGAGTGAGTGGGGGGGATGGGAGTGTGGGGGGGGACGGAGTGCAGGGGAGATGGGAGTGTGGGGGGACGGGAGTGTGGACGGATGGGAGTGTGGGGGGGGGGAGTGTGTGGGGGGGACGGGAGTGTGGGGGGGGACGGGAGTGTGGGGGGGATGGGAGTGTGGGGGGGGATGGGAGTGTGGGGGGGGATGGGAGTGTGGGGGAGCTGGGAGTGTCGGGGGATGGGAGTGTGGGGGGGGAGTGTGCGGGGGGGACGGGAGTGTGGGGGGGGACGGGAGTGTGCGGGGGATGGGAGTGTGGGGGGGGGATGGGAGTGTGGGGGGGATGGGAGTGTGGGGGAGCTGGGAGTGTCGGGGGATGGGAGTGTGGGGGGGGGGAGTGTGCGGGGGGGATGGGAGTGTGGGGGGGATGGGAGTGTGCGGGGGGGATGGGAGTGTGGGGGGGATGGGAGTGTGGGGGGGACGGGAGTGTGGGGGGGGGATGGGAGTGTGGGGGGGGATGGGAGTGTGCGGGGGGAGGGAGTGTGCGGGGGGGATGGGAGTGTGGGGGGGATGGGAGTGTGGGGGGGATGGGAGTGTGGGGGGGGATGGGAGTGTGGGGGGGGGAGTGTGCGGGGGGGATGGGAGTGTGGGGGGGATGGGAATGTGTGGGGGGATGGGAGTGTGGGGGGGACGGGAGTGTGGGGGGGGATGGGAGTGTGGGGGGGACGGGAGTGTGGGGGGGAGTGTGGGGGGGGACGGGAGTGTGGGGGGGATGGGAGTGTGGGGGGGATTGGAGTGTGGGGGGGGAGTATGGGGGTGGGTGGGAGTGTGGGGGGGATGGGAGTGTGGGGGGGATGGGAGTGTGGGGGGGATGGGAGTGTGGGGGGGATGGGAGTGTGGGGGGGATGGGAGTGTGGGGGGGATGGGAGTGAGTGGGGGGATGGGAGTGTGGGGGGGAGTGAGTGGGGGGGATGGGAGTGTGGGGGGGGACGGAGTGCAGGGGGGATGGGAGTGTGGGGGGATGGGAGTGTGGGGGGGATGGGAGTGTGGGGGGGGACGGAGTGCAGGGGGGATGGGAGTGTGGGGGGAGGGAGTGTGGGGGGGATGGAGTGTGGGGGGGATGGGAGTGTGGGGGGGGACGGAGTGCAGGGGGGATGGGAGTGTGGGGGGGATGGGAGTGTGGGGGGGATGGGAGTGTGGTGGGGATGGGAGTGTGGGGGGGATGGGAGTGTGGGGGGGACGGAGTGTGGTGGGGGATGGTGCAGGGGGGAAGGCGAATCTGATTGTGTTCTTGTTGCTGCTACTGAAATGCCACTGATAAGCTTGATACCTGAGGCCTCTGCATCAGAAGACGAGGAATGGGGAAAAGGGGCCTTCTAATTTACAAAGCAGATTTACCGAGGCTGCGCTGTCAGTACAGTCTCGCTGCTGGTTAGCATGGTTCAGACAATCAGGCCCCAGATCTCACACACCCTATTTGTACGAATGCCTTCAGCTGCCTCGGTTCTAAGCTCTGGAATTACCTCCCTAAACCTTTCCGCCTCTCCAGCTCTCTCTCTTCCCTTTAAGATGCTCCTTAAAACCTACCTCTTTACCAAGCTTTTGGTCAGCTGTCCTAATATCTCCTGCTTTGGCTTGGTGTCAATTTTTTGTGCTCCTGTGAAGCGCCTTGGAACATTTTACTTCATTAAAGGCGCTATATAAATGCAGGTTGTTGTTGTTGATTATGCGAGACACTCCTAAGCAGGTCGATCTTGTTTCCCTGTCACACACCATTAGCGGTTGAAAGAGGCTTGACAGCAGGAATCACGAGCCTCACTGAAATGGTAGGTGAGGCTTATGTGGGTCTGTGCCCAAGCCCATTAGATTGCCTGGGCACAGTGAATGTCGGGGTAAGTGGTGTTAGAGCATTCGCCTCCAAAGGAACCCAGCTGATTCTCCTCCACTTAAATCAACGGGAGGAATATCAGGCCGGATCCTTTACAGGCATTCGCTCCAACCACTCTGATCTTCCGATATTTGTTGCACCAAGGGACACTGGATTGCCTGGGCACAGACTGGGAAATCCTCCCCTCATATATTTAGCAAATGAGGTCCAAAACTGAAGTTCATGACTTTCATGGTAAGGTTCCATGCCCAGTGTGTACATTGCCCACATAAAATGAGCACATGACAGGGAATCAGGCTCGAGCTGCTTATGAGTGTCTCCTCAAGCAAGGTTGCTGTGGCTGTTACATGGAGTCTAGTATTTTGGCCGTGAGCATTTCACTACATGTGCACTGAACATCCTGAATACTTCTGTTTCAACAACAACTTGCATTTATATTCCACTGGAACGAAAATCTCACGGGTTCCATAAAGGATGGGAAATCCACTCCGCCAGATTACTGCCCAGGCGTCCCAAAGCGCTTTCACGGGAGCATTATCAGACAACATTTGACACCGAGCTTCATAAGAAGATATTTGGAGGGGTGACCAAACACTTGGTCAAACAGATAGATTTTAAGGAGCAGCTTAAAGGAGGAGAGAGAGGTAGAGAGGCGGAGAGGTTTCGGGAAGGAATTCCAGAGCTTAGGGCCTAGATATTTGAAGGCACGGCCACCAATGGTGGAGCGATGAAAATAGGGGATGCGCAAGAGGCCAGAATTGGAGGAGCGCAGAGGTCTCGGAGGGTTATAGGACTGGAGGAGGTTACAGAGATAGGGAGGAACGAGGCCTTGGAGGGATTTGAAAACAAGGCTGAGAATTTTAAAATCAAGGTGTTTAAAATCTAGACCATCGCAGACCAGTGAAGCCAGTCTGCTGCTCATTCCTGTACAAAGTAAATGAATAGTGCCATGCTTAGCAGGGGAAACACCATTACATTTTCCCAGTGGAAAGGAGACATCAGGGTAGATTTTTATCTTCATCGCCTGGGTATTAATCTGGAGGAGTGAATTTCCCATAATTTATGGAACCCGTGAGATTTTCATTTCATTGATTCCAGAGGAATGGCAATCGGGCAGGTTCTGTACTGGGCGGGCGATCCGCTCCACCAGATTACCGCCCAGACGGTGAAGATAAAACTCTACCCCATCATCTGGAGGGGACACAGAACTTTTACTGCATGACGGGCTTCCCACGAGTTATTGATGGAATACCTATGGTCATTCACAATGTCAACCTAAATGCTTGCATCAACAATGCCTGTTGTCCAGTGAGAGGCCGTTATACTGTCATTCTGCAGCAGCCCACAGCACCTGCATTATTTGCTGGTCTTGGGAGAACGGGCAGGCTGCTGTTGGGAGATCAGGGCTCTCCTTTGCAGCGATGGCCCATGACCACAGTTAGCAAGCTCCACATGGTCTGCAGAGCACAGTTCCAGCGAGGCCCGTGCCACCCACCTGAGCATTTGATGTTGATGCTGAAGCAACGATTCCATTGGGCAAGTTGCTCAGGCAGGCGGCTGCTCCACAGTCCAGCCCAAACCATCATCACCTGCCGCGCCTGCCACCCAAAGAGACGCAAGTAGGCAGGAGGAGGGGTAGATCTACAAGAAGAGGACAAGGAAGAGAAGAAGGGCAACATTGGAGATGATGTGCAGGCAGGGAGCTGGCCTCTGTGATTGAGAATCACCTCCGGTAATGCATAGCTCCTGCCAATGAGTAACATTGGGGTAGATTTTCATCCTGGGTGTAAATCTGCCATTACGGATTGGCTGTTCATTATAAAAACTGACCGATCTTCATTTCCATTGCACTTATTACCTTATAGAATCATAGAATGATACAGCACAAAAGGAGGCCATTCGGCCCATTGTGTCTGTGCCAGCTCTTTGAAAGAGCTATCTAAGTAGTTCTACTCATCTGCTCTTTCCCCATAGCCCGGCAAATTCCTCCCTTTCAAGGATTTACCCAATGAGGAAAATAGTAATAGACTTCAAGAGGACATCGACAGGCTGGTGGAATGGGCGGACACATGGCAGATAAAATTTAATGCAGAAAAGTGTGAGGTAATACATTTTGGTAGGAAGAGATAGCAGAGGCACTATTACACATATTTAATAATTCGGTCGAAAAAGGTGTAGTGCCAGAGGACTGGCGGATAGCTAACGTAATACCTATATTTAAAAATCATAGAATCATAGAATGGTTACAGCACGGAAGGAGGCCATTCAGCCTGTCGAGCCCATACCGGCTCTTTGTAAGAGCACTTCAGCTAGTCCCACTCCCCCGCCCTTTCCCTGTAGCCCTGCAATTTTTTTTCCTTCAGGTACTTATCCAATTCCCTTTTGAAAGCCACGATTGAATCTGCCTCCACCACCCTTTCAGGCAGTACATTCCAGATCCTAACCACTCGCTGCGTAAAAAAGTTTTTCCTCATGTCGCCTTTGGTTCTTCTGCCAATCACCTTAAATCTGTGTCCTCTGGTTCTTGACCCTTCCGCAAATGGGAACAGTTTCTCTCTATCTGCTCTGTCTAGACCCCTCTAGAAGGGAGATAGAACATGTCCAGGGAACTATAGAAAAGTCAGCTTAACATTGGTGGTAGGAAAAATAATGGAATCCCTACTAAAGGAGAAAATAGAAGAACATCTAGAAATCAAAAATATAACACTGAATAGTCAGCATGGATTTCAAAAGGGAAAGTCTTGATCGACCAACCTCATTGAATTATTTGAAGAGGTAACAGAGAGAGTAGACAAGGATAATTCAGTAGATGTAATTTATCTAGATTTCCAAAAGGCCTTCGATAAGGTACCACAAAATAGATTAATTAATAAGGTCAGAGAATGTGGAGACAGGGGACAAGTAGCAGAATGGATAGCTAGCTGGCTGCAAGACAGAAAGCAGAGAGTAGGGCTAAAGGGTAGCTATTCAGAGTGGCAGAAGGTGGGAAGTGAGGTCCCACAAGCAGGTTAACAAGGCCATAAAAAAAAGCAAACCAAGCACTAGGGTTTATTTCTAGAGGGATAGAATTGAAAAGTAGTGAAGTTATGCTAAACTTGTATCGAACCTTGGTTAGACCACAGTTAAGAGTACTGTGTACAATTCTGGTCGCTATATTATAAAAGGGAAATAGAGGCACTGGAGAGGGTGCAAAAAAGATTTACAAGGGTGATACCAGAAATGCGAGGTTACAGGAAAGGCTGAACAGGCTGGGTCTCTTTTCTTTTGAAAAGTGAAGGCTGAGGGGTGACCTAATAGAGGTCTTTAAAATTATGAAAGGTTTTGATAGAGTAGACACTGAGAGAGTGTTTCCACTTGTAGGGAAGAGTAAAACTAGAGGCCATCAATATACGATAGTCACCAAGAAATCCAATAGAGAACTCAGAAGAAACTTCTGTACCCAGAGAGTGGGGAGAATGTGGAACTCGCTACCACAAGGAGTGGTTGAAGCGAATAGTATAGATGCATTTAGGGGAAGGCTAGATAAGCATATGAGGGAGAAGGGAACAAAGGGTTATGCTCACTTGTCACTTTAATTCTCCGCGCCACTCCCACTCTGACCTCTCCGTCCTCGGCCTCTTACACTGTTCCAACGAAGCTCAATGTAACCTCGAGGAACAGCACCTCATCTTTCGATTAGGCACTTTACAGCCTTCTGGACTCAACATCGAGTTCAACAATTTCAGACCATAACCTCTGCCCCTATTTTTTTTTCTTTTTTTTTCTCTCACATGGTAGCTGTTGGTGATTCTGCCATTGCCATTTACACCTCATCTAGAGTCAGCATTTGTTTCTTAACTTGTCCCATTACCATCTCCTTTTGCCTTGCACCATCATCCCTTTTGTCTTTTAATCTCTCCTGTCTTCCAGCTTATCACAGGCCTTCCCTTTTGTTCTGTCCTCCCCTCCTCTCTTTCCCTGCCCCTACACTTGCTTAACATTCTGTTACATCTCTAACTTTTTCCAGTTGTGACGAAGGGTCATAGACCTGAAACGTTAACTCTGTTTCTCTCTCCACAGTTGCTGCCTGACCTGCTGAGTATTTCCAACAATTTCAGTTTTTATTTTAGATTTCCAGCTTCCGCAGTATTTTGCTATTGTATGCTGATAGAGTTAGATGAGGAAAGATCGGAAGAGGTTCGAGTGGAGCATAAACGCTGGCATGGACTGGTTAGGCCAAATGGTCTATTTCTGTGCTGTATATCCTATGTAATCCTATGTAAGACTAAGGAGAGGCAATACATGCTAAATGGTACAATTTTAAAGGCAAGAACAGAGAGACCTGGGAGTGTTTGTGCACAAATCTTTGAAGGTGGCAGGACAGATTAACAAAGCAGCTAATAAAGCATATGGAATCCTGGGCTTTATAAATAGAGGTCATGATGCGGAGATGCCGGTGTTGGACTGGGGTGGACAAAATTGAGAGGTCGCACAACACCAGGTTATAGTCCAACAGTTTTATTTGAAATCACAAGCTTTCGGAACTATCGCTCCTTCCTCAGGTGAAGGAAGGAGCGATAGTTCCGAAAGCTTGTGATTTCAAATAAAACTGTTGGACTATAACCTGGTGTTGTGCGACCTCTCAATTTTATAAATAGAGGCATAGAGTACAAAAGCCAGGAATTTATACTAAACCTGTATAAAATACTAGTTCGGCCCCAGCTGGAGTATTGCGTCCAATTCTGGGCACCACACATTAGGAAGGATGTGAAGACTTTGGAGAGGGTATGGAAGAAATTTACTAGAATGGTTCCAGGGATGAGAGATTACAATTGCATGGATAGACTGGAGAAGCTGCGGTTATTCCTCTTAGAACAGAGAAGGCTAAGAGGAGATTTGATAGAGGTGTTTAACATGATGAAAGGTTTAGATAGAGTAAATAAAGATAAACCGTTTCCAATAGCTGAAGTGTCGATAACCAGAGGGCACAGATTTAAGGTGATTGGCAAAAGAACCAGAGGTGACATGAGGAAAAACCTTTTTACGCAACGAGTGGTTCGGATTTGAAATGCACTGCCTGATAGGGTGGTGGATGCAGATTCAATAGTAGCCTTTAAAAAGGAATTGGATAAATACTTGAAGGAGAAAAAATTGCAGAGATATGGGGCAAGAGTGGGGGAGTGGAACTAACTGGATTGCTCTTCGAAAGAGCCGGCGCAGACTTGATGGGCAGCCTCCTTCTGTGCTGTACTATTCTATGATTCTATGAATTCCTTTTTGAAAGTAAATAAAAGAAAAAGATCGATATTTATTTTTGTAATATTTATATTGGTAACATATGTTGTGCTTTTGAGTCTATGAATTTTCAGCTTTTATATTTAGATCTGTCTCGCAGGTGAATCACAGTCCCCTAAGCCATTGAGAGTCATCTCTAGTCTTCATATCTCGGTAAGCTTTTGTTAATGCACTGAGGATAACAAGCAATACGACCTTTCTGCTAATTGCTTTTGCTACTGGAAATTGTCTTGTGTCTCCATGAGATTGTACTCTCACCTTCCGAAGCAGTACAGCAACACATCAGACCTTGTTTTAGGTTTAAACCATTAAACAAACTTGTTGGATAAGTGAATATGTCACAGAAATATAATGATACATATGGTGGAAATTCTGTTACGTCCCTCCTTAAAAAGAAATAAGAAGACACTATACACTAAGCTTTTATAGATCATAGAATCGTACAGCACAGAAGGAGGCCATTCGGCCCATCGTGCCCGTGCCAGTTCTTTGAAAGAGCTATCCAATTAGTCCCACACCCCTGCTCTTTCCTCATAGCCCTGCAAATTTTATCCCTTCAAGTATTTATCCAATTCCCCTTTGAAAGTTACTATTGAATCTGCTTCCACCATCCATTTAGGCAGTGCATTCCAGATCACAACAACTCGCTGCGTAAAAAAAAAATCTCTTCATCTCCCCTCTGATTCTTCAGCCAATTACCTTAAATCTGAGCCTCTGGTTACCAACCTTCCTACCATTGGAAACAGTTTCTCCCTATTTTCTCTGTCAAAACCACAATCATTTTTATATAGGATAGCAAAATACTGCGGATGCTGGAAATCCGAAATAACAACAGAAAACGCTGGAAAAACTCAGCAGGCCAGGCAACATCCGTGGAGAGAGAAAGAGAGTTAACGTTTCAGGTCGAAACCCTTCGTCGGGACTCGAAGTTCCGACGAAGAGTTTTCGACCTGAAACGTTAACTCTCTTTCTCTCTCCACGGATGTTGCCTGGCCTGCTGAGTTTTTCCAGCGTTTTCTATCATTTTTATATAGGCAGTTATTATTCTTGTAATCTTTTTTAACTGCAGGAGCTAGCTAACCTACCATATCTTTCTGTGGCGATTCCAAATGGCTCAATTAAACTCCACTCATTACAACTCTCCTGTGCTAGCTCTGCATAACAAACAGTTCCCCACAATGAAATACCCTTTGACCGTCTGCCAAGGCTATCGCATTTGAATAATTGACTCTTGGATTTAACAATAACTGATTGTCATGCGCATAATTGAGTCAATCACACAGCATGCATATATTACAAATGCGCGGTTTGGTACCTCCCTCAAGCCTGTAACCTTGGAAACCAACCAACAAACCTTGCAACATTTGGATCAATTTAAGCTCGATCATTGCAGCTGACGTTCAAATTCTTTATATATCGTATAAAAGGAAAAAAAGAAAGACTTGCATTATAGAGCATCTTTCATGACCTCAGGACATCCCAAAGTGCTTTACAGCCAATGAAGTACTTTTGAAGTGTAGTAACATGTTGTAATGTAGGAAATGCAGCTGCCAATTTGCACACAGCAAGCTCCCACAAACAGCAATATGATCATGACCAGAGAATCTTTAGTGATGTTGTTTGAGGGATAATGCTTGACTAATCTACTGGAATTTTTTGAGGATGTAACTGGTAGAATAGATAAGGGAGAACCAGTGGATGTGGTGTATTTGGACTTTCAGAAGGCTTTCGATAAGGTCCCGCATAAGAGATTAGCGTGCAAAGTTAAAGCACATGGGATTGGGGGTAAGGTACTGACTTTGATAGAGAACTAGTTGGCAGACAGGAAGCAAAGAGTTGGAATAAACGGGTCTTTTTCCGAGTCGCAGGCAGTGACTAGTGGGGTACCGCAGGGATCGGTGCTAGGACCCCAGTTATTCACAATATATATTAATGATCCAGACGAGGGAACTAGATGTAATATCTCCAAGTTTGCAGACGACACAAAGCTGGGTGGGCGTGTGTGTTGTGAGGAGGATGCAGTGAAACTCCAGTATGATTTGGACAAGTTGGGTGATTAGGCAGATGCATGGCAGATGCAGTATAATGTGGATAAATGCGAGGTTATCCACTTTGGTGGCAAAACCAGGAAGGCAGATTATTATCTGAATGGCAATAGATTGGGAAAAGGGGAAGTGCAACGAGACCTGGGAATCCTTGTGCACCAGTCGTTGAAGGTAAGCATGCAGGTGCAGCAGGTGGTTAAGAAGGCAAATGGTATGTTGGCCTTCATAGCGAGAGGATTCGAGTACAGGAGCAAGGATGTCTTGCTGCAGTTGTACAGGGCCTTGGTGAGACCACACCTTGAGTATTGTGTGCAGTTTTGTTCGCCTTATCTGAGGAAGGATGTTCTTGCCATGGAGGGAGTGCAGCGAAGATTCACCAGACTGATACCTGGGATGGCAGGAATGACGTATGAAGAGAGATTGGGACGATTGGGCTTGTATTCGCTAAGAGTTTAGAAGAATGAGAGGGGATCTCATTGAAACTTATAAAATTCTAACAGGACTAGACAGACTAGATGCAGGAAGGATGTTCCCGATGGCGGGGGAGTCCAGAACCAGGGGTCACAGTCTAAGGATAAGGGGTAAGCCATTTAGGACTGAGATGAGGAGGAATTTCTTCGCCCAGAGAGTGATGAACCTGTGGAATTCTCTACCACAGAAGGCAGTTGAGGCCAATTCATTAAATATATTCAAGAAGGAGTTAGATATATTTCTTAAGGCTAAAGGGATCAAGGGATATGGGAAGAAAGCAGGGACAGGGTACTGAATTTGGATGATCAGCCATGATCTCATTAAATGGCAGAGCAAGCTCGAGGGGCCAAATGGCCTACTCCTGCTCCTATCTCCTATGTTTCTAATATTGGCCAGGACACCAGGAAGAACTCCCCTGCTCTTCTTCAAAATAGTGCCGTGGGATCTTTTACATCCACCTGAGAGGGTAGACATGGCCTTGGTTTAACATCTCATCCTAAAGACGACACCTCTGACAGATCAGCACTCCTTCAGTACTGCATCGGAATGTCAGCCAAGATTTTGTGCTCAAGGGTCTGAAATGGGATTTTAAACCACAACCTTCTAGAATGGTTGAATCATAGAATGGTTTCTCCTATTTCTCATCCACATGTTGCCCCTTGGCAACATCATCCGAAAACACAGCGTCAGTTTCCACATGTACGCTGACGACACCCATCTCTACCTCACCACCACTTCTCTCGACCCCTCCATGGTCTCTAAATTGTCAGACTGCTTGTCCGACATCCAGTTCCGGATGAGTAGAAATTTTCTCCAATTAAATATTGGGAAGACCGAAGCCATTGTTTTCGGTCCCCGCCACAAACTCCCTAACATCTGTCTGAGGCTGAACCACACTGTTCGCAACCTTGGTGTCATATTTGACCCTGAAATGAGCTTCCGACCACATATCCCGCAGCATAACTAAGACCGCCTATTTCGACCTCCGTAACATCGCCCGTCTCCGCCCTTGCCTCAGCTCATTTGCTGCTGAAAACCTCATCTGTGCCTTTGTTACCTCTAGACTTGACTATTCCAATGCACTCCTGGCTGGCCTCCCACATTCTACCCTACGTAAACTTGAGGTGATCCAAAACTCGGCTGCCCGTGTCCTAACTCGCACCAAGTCCCGTCTGCCCATCACCCCTGTGCTCGCTGACCTACATTGGCTCCCGGTTAAGCAACACCTCGATTTCAAAATTCTCATCTTGTTTTCAAATTCCTCCATGGCCTCGCCCCTTCCTATCTCTGTAATCACCTTCAGCCCCACAACACCCCCCACGAGATATCTACGCTTCTCTAATTCTGCCCTCTTGAGCATCCCTGATTATAATCGCTCAACCATTGGTGATCGTGTCTTCTGTTGCCTAGGCCCTAAGCTCTGGAATTCCCTGCCTAAACCTCTCTGCCTCTCTTTCCTCCTTTAAGACACTTCTTAAAACCTACCTCTTTTGGTCACCTGCCCTAATTTCTCCTTTTGTGGCTCGGTGTCAAATTTTTTGTCTTTTAATACTCCTGTGACGCGCCTTGGGACGTTTTACTACGTTAAAGGTGCTATATAAATACAAGTTGTTGTTGTTGTTTGGTTACAGCACAGAAGGAGGTCATTCGGCCTGTCGAGCCCATGCTGGCTCTCTGCAAGAGCACTTCAGCTTGTCCCACTCCTCTGGCCTTTCCCTGTAGCCCTGCAATATTTTTCCTTCAAGTACTTATCCAATTCCCTTTGGAAAGCCACGATTGAATCTGCCTCCACCCTCCTCTCAGGCAGTACATTCCAGATCCTAACCACTCGCTGCATAAAAAAGTTTTTCCTTATGTCGACTTTGGTTCTTCTGCCAATCACTTTAAATCTGTGTCCTCTGGTTCTCAACCCTTCTGCCAATGGGAACAGTTTCTCTCTATCTACCCTGTCTAGACCCCTCATGATTTTGAACACCTCTGTCAAATCTCCTCTCAACCTTCTCTGCTCTAAGGAGAACAACCCCAGCCGCTCCAGTCTATCCATGTAACTGAAGTCCCTCATCCCTGGAACCATTCTTGTAAATCTTTTCTGCACCCTCTCTAAGGCCTTCACATCCTTCCTAAAGTGCGGTGCCCAGAATTGGACACAATACTCCAGTTGAGGCCGAACCAGTGTTTTATAAAGGTTCATCATAACTTCCTTGCTTTTGTACTCTATACCTCTATTTATGAAGCCCAGGATCCTGTATGCTTTTTTAACCGCTTTCTCAACCTGCCCTACCACCTTCAACGATTTGTGCACATATACCCCCAGGTCTCTCTGTTAATGCTCCTCCTTTAGAATTGTACCCTTTAGTTTATATTGCCTCTCCTCGTTCTTCCTACCAAAATGTATCACTTCACACTTTTCTGCATTGAATTTCATCTGCCACGTGTCCGCCCAGTCCACCAGCCTGTCTATGTCTTCTTGAAGTCTATCACTATCCTCCTCACTGTTCTCTATACTTCCAAGTTTTGTGTCATCTGCAAATTTTGAAATTGTACCCTGTACACCCAAGTCCAAGTCATTGATATATATCAAGAAAAGCAGTGGTCCTAGTGCCGACCCCTGGGGAATACCACCATATACCTTCCTCCAGTCCGAAAAACAACCGTTCAATACTACTCTCTATTTCCTATCACTTAGCCAATTTCGTATCCATGCTACCACTGTCCCTTTTATTCCATGGGCTTCAACTTTGCTGGCAAGCCTATTATGTGGCACTTTATCAAATTCAGAAGCGAGAGTGCTACGCACTGACCTATGGCTGTCGCCTAAATCCATTAGTATTTCTGGGATTTGAGTGGACTAACCAGCGGTCCCTGAACTTCAGGAAATTATGTCTGCTCATGGAGTCAGAAGGTGCAGAAATGCTCCTCCTGGTTCCACAAAATAACTGCGGGTCGCTGTCGATTCGCATTTGCCCCCCGCCCCCCGTCCCCCCCCACCATGGCCTCGACACCTGTCAAAATTGGTTAAGCCTCAACCCGATTAGTGCCCGAAGCCCACCAGCAATGTGATGATGAGGCCTCTCCATTCTGCCACGCCGTCGCTGCGTACCGCTGGAATTGTGCCCGGCCTCAGGCACTGTCCAATCTCGACCCCAGTCACAATAAAGAAACAGGTCGGTCTTGTTTCAACCTGTCCCTTTAATTTAGTCCCAATATAATATATTGTTTTGTGGAGCAACCTGAAAGGGTGCCATGAAGCCCTTTGGTTCTCCTGCATTAACTTCGATCTGAAGGCAGTCCCCGGAGAAGAGCAATCCCTTGTCCATAGAGTTAACCGATGACATCGCAGCCTGGCCAGATCTTTGATCTTCCTCTCCTAGCACCTCCACTTGCTTCTCTTCACTTCTGACGTAATGCACCTGGTGCTCCTTTCCTCAGACTCACTCGTTCCATTCGCCAAGGTGTTAGTTTCTGTGCTGGTGCTTGGGGCACATGCAGTGCTTGACACAAACTGCTGAGATGTGCCTGGTTCATATAACATTACTTCCTCTGGCTTCCTCATCTTGCGAAGGACATAAAAGGAAGATAAAAGGAGTAGGATTTAAAGTGTACTGCTCAGGCAATGGTTTCCCAGATGGATAGGAATATAGGAACAGGAGAAACTGAAAAAGAAAGAAAGACTTGCATTTATATAGCGACTTTCACGACCTCAGGACGTCCCAAAGTGCTTTACAATCAATGAAGTACTTTTGAAGTGTAGTCACTTTTGTAATGTAGGAAACGTGGCAACAAATTTGTACACAGCAAGGTCCCACTAGCAGCAATGTGATAATGACCAGATACTCTGTTTTCGTGATGTTGGGCAAGAAGGCCATGTAGCCCCTTGTGCCTGCTCCACCATTCAATTAGATCAAGGCTGATCTGTACCTCAACTCCATTTACCCGCCTTTGCTCTTTATTGCCTGATACCCTGACCGAACAAAAATCTATCGTTCTCAGCCATGAAAATTTCAATTGGCTCAGCATTCAAGCCTTTTGAGGGAGAGAATTCTAGATTTCCACTACCCTGTGTATGAAAAAGTGCTTCCGGATTTCACTCCTAATTGGTCTTTTCCTAATTTGAAACGGTTACACCCCCTTGTACTGGATCAGAAGCCTTTTAATTCATTGTGCAACTGTTTTTCAAATATATATGTATAAAGGGTCATAATATCTATGCTATCGACAAGATCTTGGCCAATGGTTGTGAGCATCCTTGGTCTGTAAGCAGAGCAAATTTCTGAAGATGTGAGCAAGTGTATCAGCACCCCAAGCGGCACTCCTGTGTCCTGATTACCTCCCTCCCTCTGCTGGTTTCTTTATAGGTGGGTGCCCTTAGTGTCAGCCATGGCTCAGTGGGTAGCACTCCCACCTCGGAGTCAGAAGGTTGTGGGTTCCAAGTCCCACTCCAGCAACTTGAGCACAAAAAGCTAGGCTGACACTCTAGTGCAGTACTGAGGGAGTGCTGCACTGTCGGAGGTGCCGTCTTTCGGATGAAAGGTTAAACTGCGGCCCCGTCTGCTCTCTCAGGTGGACGTAAAAGATTCCATGGCACTATTTCGAAGAAGAGCAGGGGAGTTCTCCCTGGTATCCTGGACAATATTTATCTCTCAATCAACATAACAAAAACAGCTGCAAAGCACTTTGGGACATCCTGAGGTCCTGAAAGGCACTATATAAATGCAAGTCTTTCTTTCTTTGGTATCAAGGGGGGCCACTCTCCACCCCAGCACCCACTGCGAGTTATTACTGAAAAGTGGTGTCTTCAGCAGTGCCCTTGCCACACATGTGCTGATCAGAAATCCATTGCCCCTCGAGGAGAACAATTGCAGGTGACTTTGCTTTAAAGTGGAGCAGCGGCCCTTTAACAGCTGCTGGCTTGCCCAATTTTATGGGTTTCAGCCAAGCTGTATGTGTTTTCCATAGACAGGGAGGCTATTCAGCAAGGCGAGCGCTACCCACTGTCAGTGCTGGTATGGGTCAGGTCACACTATGGGTGAGTGAAGCCCTGGTTTTGATGGACTCAGACAGCTGGGGTTTTAGTGTCCTAGTTTACAATTTGGAAATTTCAAGACATCTTGAAGGTTGGCCTTTTAACTGACATCAGTGGTTAATAAAACAGAAGACTGCTGCTGACCACTGACTTCATAACCAACAGGCTTTCAACTCTGCAGAAAAGGTTAAAAGAAGTATCTCCACTCTTAAAGTTAATTTGAAGTCGAGTGGTATTATAAGACAAACAATAAGTGCAATTGTTAGACGATACATCAAATTATCAGTTTTTTGGGGGAGAAATTGGGTGCCTTTGCAGCTCCCGTTAGTGCCTCCGGGGGACGCCAATGGGGTGCTACCGGCTTTGCGACTGGGTGCGGCGCTAGTACCGATGGCCACGAGATTGAGCTGGAGGTTTACGGCGGCGGTAACCACTAGCGCCACGATCTCCTGTGCCCGGAGATCATGACGTCATCCTGGTGCGCAGCGCCCCGGCAGCGCCCTGGCTTGGAAAGTCAATCTTGCACTCTGCCTGAGCGCCTGCCAGTAGCAGCGGAGGCAGAGAGAAAGATTGCAAAACGTGGCCAGAGGGAGGAGGGCCAACAGGGCTCTCAACAGGAGGCCTTACCCTCCCAGGGTATTCCGGGAGCACTTCTCCTACATTCATCTGTCAGAGGAGCAGTGCCTTAGAAGGCTCTGCTTCAGCAAGGAGGTGGTCACAGAGCTTTGCCATCTCCTGCAGCCAGAGCTCCAGCCTCAGCTCAGGACCAGGACGTCTCTCTCAGTGGCAGTTAAGGTCACAGTCGTTCTCAATTTCTACGCCAGCAGCTCCTTCCAGGCTTCAAAAGGTAATATTGCAAACATTTCGCAGTTCGCCGTCCATTGCTGCATCCGGGAGGTAACAGACGCTCTCTACAGAAGGAGAAGGGAGTGCATCTCATTCCCCATGACCAGAGAGAAAGAGGATAAACGCTCATGTGGCTTTGCAAGGATAGCGGGCTTCCCCATGGTTCAGGGCACTATTGACTGCACGTGGCATTGCGGGCATCTCCTCACAATGCAGAGGTGTTCCGTAACAGCAAAGGCTACCACTCTCTGAACGTTCAGTTGGTGTGCGACCACAGACAGTTCATCCTCGCCGTCAATGCCCGCTATCCTGGCAGCAGCCACGATGCATTCATCCTGCGACAGACTGGTGTCCCAGCACTGTTCCGCCCACCACATGAAGCTCGCGACTGGCTGCTCAGAGACAAGGGTTATCCACTCGCCACCTGGCTGATGATACCCCTCCGCAACCCCAACACTCCTGCTCAGCACGCATACAATGACAGCCATAGCGCCACCAGGAACCTGATTGAACAGACTATCGATGTGCTAAAGCAACGGTTCCGCTGCCTTGACCGCTCTGGAGGAGCTCTGCAGTACTCCACCGATCAAGTCTCTATTTTCATCATTGTGTGCTACCTGCTGCACAACCTGGTCATTCTGAGGGCCCAGCCATTGCCACCAGGGATTGCAGGTCCACCTCAGTGGGTGGAAGAGGGAGAGGAGGAGGAGGAGCAGCAGCAACGGAGGAGGGAGCCACTCAATCTTGCTTCTGCAAGGGCCGTTCGTGAACGCCTCATTACACAGCGCTTCCAATAAATGATATATCACATGGCATTTGCGCAGCGCAACCGCATCATTACATCCAGCTCGCAGCCCCTATCACCGGGCAACGCTCAAATGAGAAACATCACAAAATGTGCAACGTCAAATTAACAATTTAATATCGAACACAACTCTCCCTTATGAAACGCTACTATTCATAAAGAAACACAACAATATATTTACAAACACATCAATTTATTAACGCACACTACCCCCATTTGCTAATATTGTATTCTTTACTCCCCTTTCTTCAATGATTTCCCTCCCCTTTGGAGTTACCCCCTCCCAACCCTACTGCTCCTCCGTAATGTGGCCCCAGTGGATGCAGCAAAGCTGGTGGAAGGCTGCTGAGTCTGGGAGCCAGAGCCTGCAGATGGCCATGCAGGATGCCCTTGACCAGCTCTGGGCCTGGAAGGCCCATCTGCAGACTGCACCACCTCAGCATGAGCGGCTGGGTTACAGGCTGCGACAAGTGCAATGACGGAGTGGCAGTGGTGAGAGCAGGAATGCTGTCATCCTGAGAGAGACCAACACACACTGCCACTCCCCCGGGGCAGAACCTCAGCACAGATTGCTGGCCTGCTGCGGCACCGTGAGATCCTCGGTGGACAGTGGGCGACCCAGCGACGATGGCAGCAGTCAGCGTTTGCATGGCATCAATCTGAGACTGCATGAGAGCAGTCTGAAATTGCATGCCAGCAACCACTGACTCCATTACAGCACTAAGCTGTTGCGTTGCTTCAGCCTGTGCTGCAATAGCTGCTGCCACCTCATTCATGACACGCAGCATGAGGTCTGGGTCCCCACGGTCCCTCTGCGAGTCGACCTTCCTTTGCCAACTGCCAAGGATGGGCTCGATGGTGTGCGCAGAGATGAGTGCAATGTTGGAGGCAGACTCCTCCATGCTCCTAGCTAGTGCATCCATGCTCTCGGGCACCCTTGCCATTGCATCCATGTGCATGCCCATTGCCCGACTGGTCATCGCCTCCACATCGAGGTCCTCATCTGAGTCCTGTGCAGCAGAACTCGCGCGTGAACTCATCCTTTGGGGAGATGGCCCCCGAGCTTCCCTTTCCCCGTGGCGTTGCTGCAGCCCGTTGGGTCCCGGAGCTTCACCCACATCAGACCCATGTACTAGGCTCCCCTCCAGCAACCGTGTTGCCCCATTATTGGGCCTATGCCTTCGGGAGACACAGGCAGTGAGGCTCTGGCTTGTTCTTCCTCCTCCTCTCCCGCGTCGCTGCCACTGGGAGGCTGAGGGACAGCCTGGTCATGTAGTGGCTGATTATCTGAAAGCATAAAGGCATAAGAGTGGAGTTAAGGTCAGGGGAGGGGGTTAGCAAGGGAGCAAGGAATGGAGACAGTATAATGAGCTGGAAAGTGGGAATGGCTTGTGGTGTGAGGGGGAAGTGGTATGAGAGAAGAGGGAGAGGTGATGAACATACCGTTGTTGTCCCCAAAGGGATCGACGTCTCCGACGGCTACAGCTCCCATGACATGGACGGCAATGATGTGGCCCACTCGCTCCTCCAGGTCTGTAAGGGGGTGCAGGTCTGCCTCACCTCCTCCCGTTCGTATCTGCTCCCTCCTGTTGTGAGCAAGCTTGGCCTGCAAGAAAAAGGAAAGCGTGTGAGTGAGTGTGCAGCCATGTGTTTGGCAGATGTGCCTACCATAGTTGAATGGCTGTTAATGTATGCAAGGCGTGAGATGTGCACGTCACTTTTAGTAGATGGGCATAGTTGGTGGGTGAGTGTTGGGGATGTGGCGGTTCATACAGTGTGCGCACAGAGTGAGGTTGAGATGATGGCATGTGGAGGTTTTTGAAGCATGTACTCACCCTGACCACCCGAGTGAGGTCGTTGAATATCTTGTGGCACTGGGTGGGAATTCTGTGGACCACACTTCTGGCCGACACATGCTGGGCGACCTCCCTCCACATCCTCCTAAAGGCCTGTGGCAATGGCCTCCTGCCAGCGTCCGGGAAGAGCACTGCCCGTCGGCATTCCACGGCCGCAACCAGAGCCTCCAAGGTGTGGTTGCTGAACCGGCGAGCTCTCTGTCTGGGCATCTGATCAGCCATCAGTTGCTTGAATGAAGGCTTGCAGCTCCTTGCAGGCCCAGTTCACAAGCAGCAATGATCAGAGTGAATTCCCTATTGGATTTATTAGTGACTATCTTATATTTATAGCCCCTGGTTTTGGACTCCCCCATAAGTGGAAACATCTCTACCTTATCGAATCCCTTCATAATTTTAAAGACCTCTATCAGTTCACCCCCTCAGCCTTCTCTTTTCTAGAGAAAGGAGCCCCAGCCTGTTCAGTCTTTTAGATATGGCAAATATAGAATGTGTTCAACTTGTAAAGAAGATTTTGTAACACTCTTGTGATGTTACTTTCCGTTTTCCTCACACTGAATTGATGCAGAAGGAACTTTCCTCCATTTCAACAATCACCTCAGCTTTGGCAATTAGTTGTGTGTCAGTCACTAGTTTGCAAAAAAAATTATAACATTCCACCTTTCAGTATAAAATATTCCCAGAATAATCACAACCAGAAATTATAAGGGAAATTTTCCGCTTTGACATTCCCGGAAGTTAGCGGGACATTGTGCATTTCCCCACCTGTAAATCTTTGTCCATTAGATTTAATGGGTGGAAGTAAGGGGTTTGGAATGTGAAATTTCCTGATATCCCAACACGGTACTGTCTCCCATTTGATTCCTAAGTGAACAAACATTTGTATGTTAAACCAAAACACTTTTCTTTAAGTATCTTGCCAAGAAGCCACTCTTTACACATGAGCCTACAGAGTGAATCACAAGGGCGCCATTTGACCTTGGGAGGCATCGCCACCAAGGCCAATCCAGCTTCACCCATTAGCCACAGTCTTACTTTCAAGCAGCGGTCATGGGATAGCAATCTAGAATGAGATTCTTGGCTGTTTTTTCGCCTTTCTAGCCCAGAGGAACCACAGTTAATTTTAGCATCTTAATTGCCTCCCCAGAGAGATCAGTTAACTCAGGTCAGAGCAGAGATCGAATCTTGGACCTACTGGTCAGTGTGGCTCAGTATTATAGCAGCTTATAGGGCTCATCCACAGAGCTGTTACACTGTATATTGTACGATGTATTATTCAAGTGGATAAACCCATATTTTGATTAGAGCAATTTCAGCACAGATTGCTGTCTCCCATTCTTGTGAGTTCAGAATGACACTGTTGTCACTCAATACCTGATACCACAGTGGCTCAAATGGATGGTCTTGTGCTGTGTGGCAAAATAATGACAAGAACATAAAATTGATTTGTCTGCGTTATTCTCATGGATCTGTTTCTACATTATAAAACACATGAACATACCACATACTTCAGTTGCAGTACTGAGGGAGTGCTGCACTGCTGAAGGTGCCGTCTTTCGGCTGAGATGATAAACAAAGCAGTTAATAAAGCATATGGGATCCTGGGCTTTATAAATGGAGGCACAGAGAACAAAAGCCAGGAAATTATGTTATACCTATCTAAAATACTAGTTTGGCCCCAGCTGGAGTATTGTGTCCATTCTGGGCACCACACTTTAGGAAAGACGTGAAGGCTTTGGAGAGGGTACAGAAGAGATTTACTAGAATGGTTCCAGGGATGAGGGTTTACAGTTAAGTGGATAGACTGGAGAGGCTGGGATTGCTCTCCTTGAAGCAGAAAAGGCTAGGAGGAGATTTAATGGAGGTGTTTAAAATCATGATGAATTCAGATTGAGTAAATAAAGAGAAACTGTTTCCAATGGCTGATGGGTCGATAACCAGAGGGCACAGATTCAAGGTGATTGGCAAAAGAACCAGAGGCGACAAGAGGACAAACTTTTTTACACAATGAGTGGTTAGGATTTGGAATGCACTGCCTGATAGGGTGGTGGATACAGATTCATTAGCAGCCTTCAAAAGGGAATTGGATAAATACTTGAAGGAGAAAAAATTGCAGGAATATGGGGAAAGAGCGGGGGAGTGGGACTAACTGGATTGTTCTTCGAAAGAGCCGGCATAGACTCGATTGGCCGAATGGCCTCCTTCTGTGCTGTACTATTCTATGATTCTATGAAACCGAAGCCCCGTCTGTTCTCTCAGGTGGACGTAAAAATCCCATGGCACTATTCGAAGAAGAGCAGGTGAGTTCTCCCAAGTGTTCTGGCAAATATATTTCCCTCAACCAACATCATTAAAACAACTTATCTGGTCATTCTCACATTGCTATTGGTGGGACTTTGCTGTGCGCAAACTGGCTGCTGTGTTTCCTACATTACAACAGTGACTATACTTCAAAAGTAATTCATTGGCTGTGAAGCACTTCGGGACATCCTGAGGTCGTGAAAGGCGCTAAATAAATGCAAGTTCTTTCTTTCTTTACAATGATAATAGACCAATTGGTTTGTCTGTCATGAGAGTTATTACCACAAAAACAAGTTTGTCAGCTTTTTTTGTAGTAACAGGATTGTTGTATACTTGCTGCAGCGAAGCATAGGAAAAGATCACAATTCTGAACCCCCAGGGCTTGTTTTTCATTACACAGAATTACAAAGAATATACCGTACAGAAACAGGCCATTCGGCCCAAGCAGTCCATGCCGGTGTTTATGCTCCACTCGAACTTTCTCCCATCCTTCCTCATCTAACTCTATCAGCATAACCCTCTATTCCCTTCTCCCGCATATGCTTATCTAACCTCCTCTTAAATGCATCTATACTATCTACCTCAACTACTCCCTATGGTAGTGAGTTGCACATTCTCACCACTCTCTGGGTAAAGAACTTCTGAATTCCCTATTTGATTTCTTGGTGACTATCTTACGTTGATGGCCTCTAGTTTTGCTCTTCCCCACAAGTCGAAACACTCTGTCTGTGTCTACTGGATCAAAACCTTTCATAATTTTAAAGACCTCTATTAGGTCACCCCTCAGCATTCTCTTCTCAAGAAAAAGGAGACCCAGCCTGTTCATCCTTTCCTGATAGGTATAACCTCACATTTCTGGTACCAGCCTTGTAATTCTTCTCTGCACCCTCTCCAGTGCCTCTATATCCTATTTATAATATGGCGACCAGAACTGCACACAGTACTCGCAAGTGTGGTCCAACAAAGGTTCGATACAAATGTAGCATAACTTCTCTACTTTTCAATTCTACCCCTCTAGAAATAAACCCGAGTGCTTGGTTTGCTTTTGTTATGGCTTTATTAACCTGCGTCACAACTTTTAGTGAATTGTGTATTTGTACTCCCAGATCCCTTTGCTCTTCTACCCCTCGGTTCTTATTTTCTTATGTGACCTACTTATTTTTCTTACCAAAATGTAATACCTCAGACTTATCTATGTTGAAATTCATTTGCCAATTATATGCCCATTCTACAAGTCTTCTTGATAATACTGTAAAAAGTGCTGGAGATGCACAGCAGGTTAGTCAGTATCTTTAAAGGGAATGGTTTATGTTTTGGGCGGAACGCTTCATCAGAATTGAACACTGAAAGATAATCAAGCCCCTTTGAAGGGACATTTGTACCTAGCCCGCCCGGCGGGAAACGTGACAGGATCGGATCAGCCTCCCATTTTACACCCCGCCCGAGTTTACTTTCCGTTGACTTCAATGGACCTCATGACATCCTGTGATGCTTTCTCTGTGAGCTCCACTCCCTGCCGGAAGTGCTGAATCAGCTTTTTAATTCCCTCTTAAATGCTACAAAAGACTTCCCTTCAATAACCATTTGAGGTGAAGCACTACGCGTGCTAATAATTCTTTGCATGAAAACATTTCCTTCTAACCTCCCTCTTTAGATTGCTAGTACTAATCCTGGGTCATAATGGAAAACAACACTATAAGGATATCGAGAGTCTCATCATTGCTCGAGCTGTAAACCATTCCTACCTACCTGAAGTGCTGGTGAAAATTAGCTCGACGGTAGTTGCTCCATTACTAGCTTAGCCTGCACTGCTCTCCAGTATTAGCGATGGTGAAAATATCACTTGACCAGAGTATGTCGTACATTTACAGTAAATGATAGCATGGACTTGCAGTGAACCAATGGGTATTCTGTAGTTTTCATCTGACAGACTAACAAAGAATTTCCAGGATTGGTTTAGAATGTGGCGTGTTATCTCCGTCGCATATTTCACATGAGGAAATTGACGGGCAGGAAGAGACCAGCTGGCCCATCATGCCTGCCCCACTCCTGATGCCTGGAGTATTACGACTAGAGACATCCACCCCTCCCCCCACCCCATCCCACCACCCCACCCTGCAATCATGTAATCTCTTGGGAGAAGCAAGGAGGGAAAACGATCTGGAAAATACCTCTCCCACCCCCTCAGACGATCAAAACCAGTCCAGGAGCTCACATGGACCATGCGTTCGGTCTCTCGTGCTAGTAGTGGGGAAAATGCTAGAATCTATTATTAAGGACGTGGTAACAGGGCACTTAGAAAATTATAATAGGATTGGGCAGAGTCAACACGGATTTATGAAAGGGAAATCGTGTTTGACAAATCTGTTAGAGTTTTTTGAGGTTGTAACTCGCAGAATAGATAAGGGGGAACCAGTGGATGTGGTGTATTTGGATTTTCAGAAGACATTCGATAAGGTGCCACACAAGAGGTTATTAAACAAAATTAGGGCTCATGGGATTGGGGGTAATATACTAGCGTGGATTGAGGATTGGTTAACAGACAGAAAACAGAGAGTAGGAATAAACGGGTCATTTTCGGGTTGGCAGGCTGTAACTAGTGGGGTACCGCAAGGATCAGTGCTTGGGCCTCAGCTATTCACAATCTACATCAATGATTTGGATGAGGGGACCAAATGTAATATATCCAAGTTTGCTGATGATACAAAGCTGGGTGGGAATGTAAGTTGTGAGGAGGATGCAAAGAGGCTTCAAGGGGATATAGACAGGCTAAATGAGTGGGCAAGAACATAGCAAATGGAATGTAATGTGGAGAAATGTGAAGTTATCCACTTTGGTAAGAAAAATAGAAAAGCAGAGTATTTTATAAATCGTGAGAGATTGGGAAATGTTGGTGTTCAGAGGGACCTGGGTGTCCTTGTACATGAATCACTGAAAGTTAACAAGCAGGTGCAGCAAGCAATTAGGAAAGCAAATGGTATGTTGGCCTTTATTACAAGAGGATTTGAGTATAAGAGTAAAGATGTCTTACTGCAATTATATAGAGCCCTGGTGAGACCACACCTGGAGTATTGTGTACAGTTTTGGTGTCCTTACCTAAGGAAGGATATACTTGCCATAGAGGGAGTGCAATGAAGGTTCACCAGACTGGTTCCTGGGATGGGGGGATTGTCCTATGAGGAGAGATTGAGTAGACGAGGCCTATTAGAGTTTAGAAGAATGAGAGATGATCTCATTGAAACATACAAAATTCTTACAGGGCTTGACAGGGTAGATGCAAGGAAGATTTTTCCCCTGGCCGGGGAGTCTAGAACCAGAGGTCACAGTCTCAGAATAAGGGGTCGGCCATTTAGGACTGAGAGGAGGAGAAATTTCTTCACTCAGAGGGTGGTGAATCTTTGGAATTCTCTACCCCAGAGGGCTGTGGAGGCTCAGTCATTGAGTATATTCAAGACAGAGATTGATAGATTTTTGGATATTAAGGGAATCAAGGGATATGGGGATAGTTCAGGAAAGTGGAGTTGAGGTGGAAGATCAGCCATGACCTTATTGAATGGCGGAGCAGGCTCGAGGGGCCGAATGGCCTACTCCTGCTGATATTTCTTGTGTTCTTATGTTCTTATTTGTGGGGGTTTCTGAGGCTGTGGCAATAACCAGTGAAATGCAAGATGGCAACAGAAGGCTTCCATGAAGTAACAAAAGCTGATATGCAAAAATAAATGTGTGGGGCTTTCTAATGAACATTCTAATTATATATAATTCTAATTCATACCAGTCCAATTAATATAATTCTAATTAATATATCATTCTAATTAATATAATTCTAATGACTATCATTCTAATTAATAACTATATATTCATTATTACAGGCAGGTATAAGTCATTCAGAACATGGCAGATTTAATCTATGCCTTCATTAGTCTGTAAGCAAAGCACACACAAATTGGAAATGTATTGCCACGTTTTGTATCTTTCCTCGGTGTGGTGCCTCAGAGTCCTACTCTACCAAATGTCATAAGGTTATATGCATTATGTGTTCATATGGAATTGCCCACTGTTTTCAGACAGGCAAGGGTTAAATCCGCTGTGCCTTATTACTGTATGGAAGAATCCATACTGTAAGATGGCAGAGTACAATTTCTAGGCTTAAAGCATTTTGATTTGCTTAACAGAGCAGAGGCTGGGGGCCACTGATGCCGTGAGATGTTTCAGCATCAAGCTAAATGGCCTGCTCCTGTTCCTATGTCCCATTAACATTATGCATTGTGGCATCGCCGCACCAACAACAAGGCAGTAGTGTAGCACCAGATGTCTTGGCAAGGAGATCTTATTTTCAGTGAAGTTCCCTGTGTCAATCAATAGTGGAGTGGTCCTTTTGAGCCATTTATTCAGGAACCACGACTATGTGATTGGTCTGTGTAAAAAAAACTGGTAATTAAATGTCTATTGGCTTGAGTGACACTTTAAAGAGCATCAGAAATATTAGATTAGTTTCTGCCAGCAGGAGATTTTAATAAACCACCTTTGATAGGTTACATTGAAATCAACCAACTACTGGATGACAATTTAGTCTTCTCAGCACATATTTTCTTTCTCTAAGCACTCATCCACTCAGGATTTTATTCGAGAGAAAATATCATTGCTTATTTATAATTTTACCGGCTTCTCTGTAATTAGGCCAGTTATACCATGTACTTTATCTCAATGTAAAACGTTATGCATGACTCAAGTGTAAACTTGCCCAAATTAAATTTAGACATGTGGGGGAGAGCGAGGGATTTTAACTCCCAGGAGGGAAAGTGGCCTAGCGAACGACCAGCCTGCCTGTGAATGGCAGCGGGAGGCCCAGCCAATTTTAACAGCTGGGTCTCATTAACATGTCGTTGCCGACTTCACGACTAAAACGGCTGGGAAGCGGCTGTCAGGCCGTTAAAATCGCAGGCCGCCAACCAGGCCCAGTGAGAGTACGGGAACGGGTGGATTACCGGTGTTTACAAGCGGTCAGCGGTTTGGGTGGTGTGGGGGGGGGGGGGGCAACATTTCCTTTACGGGGCCAGGAGCACTCCTGCTCCTCTGGGCCCCACGAAGGAAATAAATAAACAAATTTACCATGAGGGGCCTCTTTTCCCAGTGATCAGCCTCAGGCCTGCAGTCGCTTCCCAGCTCAGGCCAACATTAAAATGGCCACAACAGTCTTGAACTGATCCCCACAGGATGGCCATGCCTTCTGGCTGTGTTTGAGGTATTGTTTAATTTCTCAGTTGTTGGAGGCGGGCTGGGTATGGATTTTTAAGCGTAGCTGGGTGATTACCAGCATTCAGACACACTGCTTTGGGACAAAGGCGGGTGGGTATATGGAGTTAGGTCACAGATCAGCCATGATCTCATTGAATGGCGGAACAGGCTCTAGGGGTTAAATGGCCTACTCCTGTTCCTATGTTTGTCTCCTTCCCTAAGAATTCATATTTAGTGAGCTCATATGTTGATATTAATGAAAAAAGGTGCTGAAAATCTGAGGTAAAAGCAGAAGCTACTGGAAATACACAGCAAGAAACAGAGAAGATGCATCATTCCGACTAAAGGTCTCCACCCAAAATGTTAAGTCGATTTTTCTCTTTTAGAAACTGGCAAACTTGCACTTTCTGCTTTGAAGGAATTTGGGACTGATGTAATCAGTAAGGAGGCGAACAGGCCCAGACACGGATGGTCATCAGACAATAGCTGCATACAAAAGGGGGAACCGAGTGTGCAGATGAAAGGCCATGTTGGAACAAACACCAGGCAGATAGCTCAACTTGAGCAGAGTAGACTGGACAATTGTTCACAACTTTCGCCCTATCCCCTTTGTACATATGAAAATAGTTTTGGCCTATCCCTTTCTGACTAAGTTGCGTGAAAGGGAGATAAATAGTATAAGGATCAGGTGGAATCGAGGATAGAGAGAGAAGAAGAAGAAGGAATGAATGACCACCTCATGAAACCAGGGACTTAATCACACTGAGGTTTTGAGCTCTGCTTCCTAGACCAGGTCGTATAAATGCTTTTCTGGTAAACTGTCATTGATATACATAAATAAAGTCAGTTTTGTAATAATCTCACTTCTCTATGATTTATTACTAACCATCGGGTCGAATCAAAGATATGCCTTTAAGATCCTACAGTTTTTATCGCACACAAAAAGATGTACGTGTTCATTTTGATATTCGATGAGTCGTTCAGAATTGCAGTACTTTCAATGCAGGTGTCGGAAATTAGATGTTTTGAAATTCAGTAGATTGATCACTTGGATAGATGTGTCTTGCTCATAATTAGTTGGCGAGGAGATGACAAATGGTTGGGTTTTGTCAGCCTGGACAGTGCCATAGCCATTACACCAAGAACACAATTGTTCTCCAGACACTTGCTGATCAGAATAATTTATATGCTGCTTGGTAACAGAGATAGAAGCTTAGCTGTACCTTAAACGTTGATGGATTTCCCTACCAAGCCAACCAGGAAATTAGCCTTGTCCATCGTACCAGCTAGCAGTTAGTAAGCGTCTGTGGAATAGTAGACTCGTCCCAGACTGATTTGGCTGGCTGGGATAATGTTTACCAATGGACTCCTTGCCATTATAGGATTGCTTATTGCACTTCACCAGACCTGATGCCATTGTAGATACAGTCGTATTTTACCAGAGCACGTCTCCAGTAGCACTTCCCTGAAGTACTGAGCTCTCACTGTGTTTATTGGAGATCAGGCAGCTGATGAGTTGCAGGAAGAGCCCACCCATATCCTGGTTGCCCCAAGACGAGGACTTAAGGGGGTCATTTTAACCCAACCCGCCCATCGGGAAAGTGACGGGATTGGCTGGAATGCTGGCTTTACATCCCGTCCAATATTAATCTCCACTGACTTCAATGGTAAAACCAGCATTATACCCGATCCTGTCACTTTCCCGCCGCGTGGGTTAGGTTAAAATTGCCCGCCTAGTGCCAACAGAATCCCTCCAGGTCAGATGATACCAGGACAACGAACAATCTCCCTGCTCCCCAGCCACACTGATCAGACACTCGCTTGCCATTAACAATTAATGTTTGTGAAATTTGTTTAATGGAGGATATTAAACTACTAATTTCATTGCCGTGCGGGGATGGTGCAGGAAGCAGTCTTAGCGAGAAAATCCACAGGGAAGCCGCTTCTGCCTTGCCCCGAGTTTCCTTTCGCTTTTCGATCTTTCCCGGGATCCGACCGCCAATTCGGCACTGGCTTCAGTGGCGTCGCAGCTGCCAGTTTCCTGGATTTGCACTGCTAATGCACTCGGGGAAATTAGAGGAGGTGCAGCAGCTGCCGGGATCAGCTGATACAGGCGGGAGTGAGGAATCCTCGATACACAAGAGTCTGGAGATCTTTGAATTTATATCTCTGCAGCTGGAAGGTAGAAGCCATGAAAGGCTAAGCATCACCACCATGGGATTAAGGAGATAGAGAAGGGGATAGAAGGGCATGCCTGTGTGATACTTCATAGGGATGTCAAGGTGATCGTGTAGGTGTTCAGTCAGTAACCTGGCACCAATAAGCTGCTGCTGATCTCGGCATCTCTCACAACAAGAGCCAAGTGAGTGCCCACTAGCACCATGGCCTTCTCCTGCTGAGGGGTTTAACATTTGGGATGCCCGCTCTGGTGGCCTGCCTTTGGGCCATTGGACACTAGTTTGTCTTGCAAGAATATAGATGAATGGGGGTAAGGCTAATAGTTGAGGAGTGTGTGCCAAATGGGAAAACTGAAGAAGAAAGAACATGCATTTATATAGCGCCTTTCATGACCTCAGGACGTCCCAAAGCGCTTTACAGCCAATGAAGTACTTTTCAAGTGAAGTCACTGTTGTAATGAAGGAAACATGGCAGCCAATTTGCGCATAGCAAGTTCCCACAAACAGCAATGTGATAATGACCAGATAATCTGTTTTAGTAATGTTGATTGAGGGATAAATATTGGCCAGAGAGAACTCCCCTGCTCTCCTTGGAAATAGTGCCGTGGGATCTTTTACATCCACCTGAGAGGGCAGACGGGGCCTCGGTTTAACGTCTCATCCGAAAGACCGATGTTCGGATGTGAGGCTGTTAAAGTGGAGGAAGGGGTTTTAGGGTTCTGCATGTAAATAATTGCTGTTAGGGGAGCTGGATAGCCATTGTGCAAGAAGATGAGTTAAGTAGAGAGCACTATGAAGGGTCAGTTGTGCAGGTGTTGCTTTAAGATGGTGAAGAATGTGATGGTATCCAAGGTGAGCAAGGAAGAACAGGCAGAGGTGTCCAATGGATCACTTTGCCTGCCCCACTGAGGATCTGGAACTCTTTGCAGCACTGTCCTGAGGGGGATGGGGGTGAGGGAGTTGGCACTCTGTGGCATTGCCACCATCCTCCATAGGAATATAGGAGCAGGAGTAGGCCATTCAGCCCCTCGAGCCTGTTCTCCATTCAATTAGATCATGACTGATCTGTATCTTAACTCCATCTACCCGCCTTGGTTCCGTAACCTTTAATACCCTTGCCTAACAAAAAGCTAACAATCTCAGTTTTGAAATTTTCAATTGACCCCCCCAGCCTCAAAGCTTTCTGGGGGAGAGAGTTCCAGATTTCCACTAGCCTTTGTGTGAAGAAGTGCTTCCTGACATCACCCCTGAACGGCCTGGTTCTAAATTTAGGGTTTTCCCCCTTGTTCTGGACTACCACCAATTAGTTTCTCTCTATCTACCCTATCAACCCCTTTATCGTCCAGGTAGCAGGAGTGATATTGTTGCCTCCAATGCCCCCCAGGAGGCCTTGGATGTCTGAATGAGTGAAGTTACACATTCTTCTTCACTGGCTTGGTGTCATGCTCTGCTGCCCTCTGGACCCAGATGCTCCATGTGTGTTCATAATTTGTACAAGTATAATGAAAATATTAGAATCATAGACTGGTTATAGCACAGAAGGAGGCCATTCGGCCCGTCGAGCCCATGCCGGCTCTCTGCAAGAGCACTTCAGCTAGTCCCACTCCCCCGCCCTTTCCCCATAGCCCTGCAAATTATTTTCCTTCAGGTACTTCTCCAATTCCCTTTTGAAAGCCACGATTGAGTCTGCCTCCACCACCCTTTCAGGCAGTGCATTCCAGATCCTAACCACTCGCTGCGTAAAAAAGTTTTTCCTCATGTCACCTTTGGTTCTTTTGCCAATCACCTTATTGCCTAGACATGCACTGGAATAATTAGAGAGTGAAGTGAAAGAGCCAAACACGGTTACTCTCTTACCTGTTTATCCCCCCTTCTGCTGCCTGAGAGTCTTTTTCAAGGTTGCACAAAGGTTTCCAGGTAGTTTAGCTGCTTACACCCATTTTACATGGGTTTTACACCAGTGATTGCGCCAATGGGAACCTAAGTGAGCAGACTCAGGACACCCTTATGTAAGTCCCTCTGCAGACCACCCGCAGGCACCAAATATTTTTTAAGTGGGTGTAGGAACCTTTTTGGCCTTTGTGTCAGCTTTATTCATGTCTAAATTCTTAGGAAAAAAATGTGCCAGCATATTAATGTGATGTTTCAGGAGAGGCAGAAGAAGGGGTTAGGCCCATACTTCTCTGAACAGGCGGACTTCTTAGTTTACCACCTTGCCCTAGAAATGTGTCAGGCATGGGCCCTGGATGCCTATATTTTTACGTATACCAATATGGCGGGCGGCACATTTTTGGCTCGTAATGAGTGCGTGCTTCTTGCTCACCAGATTGGTGCCCGTTCAGCACCTAAAAAACAGGCGCGGCACCATCGACTTTCTGGTCCCTTGTCTGAAGGCCGGCATCTCTGACGATGCAGCACTCCCTGAGTACTACACTGAAGTGTCAGAATATGTGCTCAAGGCTAACTTCAGGTCTCGTACGAGTACAGCATTGCCTCCTTGCTGCTGTATTCTATGCCTCTAGATGCAAAACCAAGGATTCCATTTATCTTTTTTATGGCCGTACACTGCCACCTTTACTGACCTGTGTATCTGCACACCAGATGTCTCTGCTTCTCTCTTCCATTTAGAATCATACCATTTAACCAGTACTGTATTTCCTTTCCCTATTCTTGCACCAAGTCCTGTTCATCCTTCACCCCTGTGCTCGCTGACCCACATTGGCTCCTGGTCCGGCACCGCCTCGATTTAAAAATTCTCATCCTTGTGTT
The DNA here is from genome assembly GCA_030390025.1 of Squalus acanthias. Classification (NCBI taxonomy): domain Eukaryota; kingdom Metazoa; phylum Chordata; class Chondrichthyes; order Squaliformes; family Squalidae; genus Squalus; species Squalus acanthias. The sequence continues at coordinate 34,116,038 of CM059433.1, forward strand.
CAAATCCTTTCATGGCCTTGCTCCACCCTATCTTTGTAACCTCCTCTAACCCTCCAACCCTCTGAAATCTCTGCTTTCCTCCAATTCTGGCCGCTTGTATATCCCCGATTTTCATCGCTCCACCATTGGTGGTCGTGCATTCAGCTGCCGAGGCCCTAAACTCTGGAATTCTCTCCCTAAGTCTCTCCGCCTCTCTCCTCCTTTAAGATGCTCCTGAAAAGCTACCTCTTTGACCAAGCTTTTGATCACCTGTCCTAATATCTCCTTATGTGGATCAGTGTCAAGTTTTGTTTGATCATCGCTCCTGTGAAGTGCCTTGGGATGTTTACTACATTAAAGGCGCTATATAAATGCAAGTTGTTGTTTATTCCAAAATGTATTACTTCACATTTTAGGGCATTGAACTGCATCTGCCCATTGTGCTGGCCTGTCCATGTCCTCCTGCAATCTTTCACTATCCTCATCATAACTTGCCAAACCACCAGCATCATTTCATTCAACAAATTTCAAAATTGTTACTCAAAAATCCAGATCACATATGAAATAGGATCAGCCTAAACACTGAAATCATCTCACATCTTTCCAGTCTGAGAAATTCATCCTTTTATCGCTATCCTTTACTTTCTGCCCTTCAACCATCTGTCTGTCCATGTGCCCACGTTGCCCTCAATTTCATGGGTCATTACTTTTGGCATGAGTTTTTTATATGGCACCTTATCAATTGCCTTTTGAAAATCTGTACAAATCACATCCATCTTTATCTATCATCTCTTATATCTTCAGAAAATGTGATCAAGTTGGTCAAGCGTAATCGGCCTTTTAGAAATCCACGCTGGCGGACTGTGATTAACTCCTGTTTCTCCGAGTGTTTAGTAATCCCATCCTGTAGTGTAGACTCTACGGGGGCAGGGTTTAAACAGGAGGGGGGCAGGGTGAGGCGGGGCCCTCCCAATCTCCCATCGTAACCACTGTGGAAGTCCTGGAGAAATGATGTAAATGGCTTATCTCCTGCAAGAAGTTGCAACGGGGAATCAGGAGAACCCCCATGGTGATTCTACCCTCATGCAGTTTACCAACAACTCAGACAGGCTTATAATCTCCTGCTTTATCCCCAACAAGCAATAATCCAAGACAGCTGCCTAGGCCCTAAACTCTGGAATTCTCTTCCTAAATCTCCCTGCCGCTCTACATCTCTCCCTCCTCCTTTAAGATGCTCCTTAAGGCGATCTCACCTGTCCTAATAGCTCCTTATGCTGCTCGGTGTCAAATTTTGTTTGATAACGCTCCTGTGAGGCGTCTTTGGATGTTGTACCAAGTTAAAGGCGCTATAGAAATGCAAGTTGTTGTGGGTGTTGTAATTCAGGGTAGAAAGAGCAGATGGTGAGTACTGGAACATACATCTGATCAATCAGATAGGGCTGGGGGTGAGACCATGGTGGGATCTGACTGGAACAAGAGAACAGTCGGGGGTGGTAGCGAGGATTCGTAGCATAGAGTGAGTGGGAGAATAGAACCATAATGCCTAAACACTGTTGTCCGTTAATATTCCCAATTGGTTAAACCCCCTGGGTTTGAATCCTGCATCACTTTCCAGGGAGCCCTGGATACCTGTATATATACCACTGCCCTGCATTGGATCTGGCAAATGGGATTGCTAGGATAAACTGAAAAGCATTGCAGATGCTGGAGTCAGACAAGAAACAGCGCATCTAGAGCCATCTTTTGTTTCTTAACCGGTCCCATTACCATCTCCTTTTGCCTTGAATATCTCTTAATGTCTCTTAACCTCTCCTGCCTTCTATCCTATCACAGACCTTCCTTTTTGTTCTTTCATCCCCACCCCCCTTTCCCAGCTCCCACACTTGCTTAAAAATCTGTTCCATTTCCTGCTTTTTTCCAGTTCTGACAAAAGGTCATCGACCTGAAATATTGGGCCAGAAATTCGGCTTTCCGGCTTCCTGCAGGTGCAAGCATCGCGCGCGTACTTGCCTACCACGCCTGCCGTTGTGCTTTGGGCCCACGAGGACTTCGGCTCCTGGGCCTCCTCCAGCTGCCGGCGCGCAGTGCTTGCGTATCCCAGGGGCGCAGTTAGTTCAAAGCGTCCCCTGGGATCATGTGGGCCATGGAGAGCCAATCCTAACAGGGCATTTTCATTCATAGATTTGACAGGAAGACCTGTCAAATCTATGAATAGAGATCGGCCCTAAAACCACACTTAAACTTCAAATACAATTTTTTTTTACATCACATTTTTAAAATAACTATAAGTTACATAAATTAACTACTTTAAACAAAAATTTAAATTTTTGAAAAAATTAATTATACTTTTTAACAGGTGCTAAAAATAAACTTACCTTTCTTTAAAGTATCTAAAAAAGATAAACCTGTTGAAAAAATATTTAAATTGTAATTAATTAACCACTTACCTTGTTCAAAACAGGCCTTGCGCCTCCTTTTTAAAAGTGCAGCTTCTCCATACTTACCCTCCCGGAGAAACCTGAAAAAAACCCGAAGTTTGCTGCGTGCAAGCAGCCTCTCCCGCGCACGCGTTCGACTTCTGAACCCCTTCCTTCAGGGGAATGGAAGTTCCGGTTTCCCGCGCATGCGCAGTGCATGCAGGAAACCAGCACTTCAGGTGGCCTTACGGGTGAGTACACAGCGGGTACTCACCTGACAAGCGCCGAATTTCTGGCCCGTTAACTCTATTTCTCTCTTCACAGATGCTGCCTGACCTGCTGAGTATCTCCAGCACTTTCTGTTTTTATTTCAGATTTCCAGCATCTGCAGTATTTTCTTTTTGGGTAGAATTTTTGCAGGGTTTCACATCATCTCCCGGCGCAACACTGACGGACGACTGGCGGAAAGCACAGAGAAATGGCTGTAAACCTATTTCTCTGGGCTTTCTGCCGATGATCTGCTGCAGCTGTGATCGGAGATCGGGAGAACCCCTGTGGAAATTCTACCCCACAGTGCACAGTCCCCACTTTATATAACCCAATCTAACGCTATAAACAGACGGCCATGTTTGGACCTTCGCTGATTGGGATAGTTCAAAATAATGGAAATAGGTGTGAGCCGACCATTAAATCAAGCAGGTAAAGGAGACATTGGCATGGAAATTTGTTTTGGGCAGTAGCGGGAAACGATCGGTATTGCATTGATAGCCTGTTTTCCACCCCGCCTGATATTCAATTCCATTGATGTCCATTGATGCCGAATTTCTACCCCATTAAATATAAGACTGTTTGCTCAAAACTTTAAGGTCGGGCCCTGTTATAATTTCTATAAATGACGGTGCCAGGCTTAATAAAAGATTGATATCACATGTAAAGTTTTAATAAATGCGAATGATAAATGTGTTGCAGTGTATGACTGTAGAATGATGGCATTCCAAGACTGTTGGGTAAAATGACATAATGCAATGGCACTGGAGGTGGTCTGTCATTAAAGAAACCATTTTTATAAAAAGCCATTTTTTAAAGAACGCCTGCTGATGCCATTAAATTAAACAAAATGAATTAAACAGTTGCAAAATGAAACAATTCTTTCGGCAAGCATGCTTTTTCAATCATTTTCTGGGGTTTTTTGCTGGGGGTGGGGGCGTGGTGAAGAGAGAACCAAAATCAGCCTCATCCATTTCCTCAAACGTTTTTTTTAATTGAATTAGATGATGCGTACTCACAGCTAAGAATGATTGCTCAGTGACCACCTACACTGGGAACTCGAGAATTTTAATACCTCACTTATTAATCTTCTTATTGATTCCAGAAAGAATAACGGGTGAGGGGAGAATTACAAGACTAATCCGACCCATGAGTTCAGATGATGCGTATTGACTGTGATCGTAAGCCTCGAGCACTTTGTCAAAACTCAGGGGCAGCTTATGAGGCTGGAAATTACTCCCACAAATACTGATGGACAGATGGTTAATGACGCTCCTCTGTATAAAATACATAGGCTGAGGAATGTCATAAAATTATACTAAGTGTTCACTTGCTGATATCGGCAGCAGTAATTTTTAACTATAGGTCTGTAACTCTTTGTGAAGTGTCATGTTGCCAGGAGTTGGAAGGTTCTGGGGCGGCCACACATATTGCCCATCCCTAATTAGCCCAGAGAAGGGGTGCAACTGGATGGCTTGCTAGACTACCTCAGAGGACATTACTGTCAGAAATTTCCTCGGATTGTCTCCCGATCGGCCACTGTAACTTTGGCGTAATCTCAGGACAGACCTGTAACCAGGTTTGAAGTTGCGCTGACCGATCGGGACTGAAGAAATTCCCAGTGTAAGATTCATAAAAGGACAGGGGGGTGGTAGCTTTCCTTCGCTGCCGGACATTAATAAAACCAGTTGAGCTTTTATGATGAGCAGCAGCTTTTTATGGACTTCTTTTAAATATGTTAGCCCACAAGTTATCAGGGCCCCGATTTTAACTCTGGGCGGGTTGGTAGCAAGGTGATTTGGAAATTAGGCCTGGGCTATTTTAACTCCAGAGCCTTATTTAAAGCCCGTTGGCCAACCTCCTGCCCAAAATAGATGGGTAATCGGCGGGAAGCGGAGGAACGCTTGGCAAATTTCTGCTTTCGTCGTCTGCTAATTCTCCCTGGCTATTTCTCTCAGGTTTTTAAATCCACTTATATGTTTTAAGTCATTTACCTGACGGTTTACATAGTGAGATATTAGAAAGTCGCGTGGCCTGGAGGTAAGTGGCGGGATCACTATTAGAATGATTTCTAATGGTAAAAAGGCCTGTGGAGATGCCAGGTGAGAGATATAGTATGATTTATCCTCCAAACTGACGTGATCGTGTGCTACGCTGATTTTACATGCCGCCCAATTTTGCCCCCCGTTGAAGTCAAAGGAGAGTAATATTGGGCGGAGCGTGAAACCAGCATTCCAGCTGATCACGTGGGTCTCCCACCCCGTGAGTTAGGTTAAAATTACCCCCTCTCGAATTCCTCTGAAAGAGCTATCCAGTTAGTCCCACTCCCCTGCTCTTTCGCCATAGCCCTGCAAATCTTTCCTTTGTAAGTATATATCCAATGATTCCCTCTTTCCCTAAAGATGAGGCCTTCCAAATGGCTGGGCTCAGATTAGGATCTCACTGTGTACGGTGCATTCCCATAGAATTCAGAGGGAAAAAAGCTAGCTTATAGGAACGTTTAAATCAAGGCATGGGGATGATGCATTAATGGTTTGATTCTTAGCTAATGCTTTAACTGGCTCATCTCTGTACTGGCAGATGTAATTACTTTAATTAAAAGTAATAGCCAGAGTTACATTTAGTTAATTCATGCTGTGCCTCTCAGAGATGAGTGTTTATTAATTATTTAATAAACAAATGAAGTATAGGTAGGTAGTGTAATTGTTGAATAGATTTTATGTCCCACACAAATTATTTCTGAAAGAATTGTGATGCCACTCGAGAGAGAACATTGAACAATAACTCCAGTCAGATTGAACCATGCAGTATTTATTTTTAATGAGAACATCCCATCTAGTCTTCTATTCGGTTCAGCATGGAGGTGTTTTTGCACTCAGAGTTTTGATGCACAAAGCTTCACCAGTTACCTATGTCTGACTATCTTTATCGCAACAACATTGAGGAAGCTGATAGCGATAACTAAGGCCACAAGTTTCCTGGACTTTTTCAGCTTAACTAAGATAGCTTGCGCCGTATTTTCTTCTGAGGAAATTCACGGCGTAACTGATATAAGCCGAAACAATTTCCTTGATCGTTTTCGCCGCTTCCAAGCTAAGTCTGCTGAAACCCTCCGCCGCTCATTTATATAGCTCTGCCCCCGTGGAAAAGACCAGCTCCCGCGAGTTTCCTGCTTTTGCCGGCAGTAAAGCGCTGGCGTAGATTTAAACCCAAAAATTTAGGCCCAAAGATACCTGGTACTGAAATAACTCAGACTTCTGGAGTTTGGTTTCAATTTTTTTTCGTGACTTTTTTTCGAATATATCTTACCAGGACCTGCACTACACTGAACCAATGTGCTGTCAGTCTCACTGCACCAAAATTCTTTGGATCCCCATTCCCCCCGCCAACACATTCAGAAGGATTAAGCAGCTGGAATTACATTCCGACTGGGTATAGCCCCGTACTGCCCAATAATGGGAGAGGAAGAGGAGCAGGAGAGACCAGAATCTCTGAGAGTGAGGCGCCATGGCAGAAGTCAGCAGCCCACTCCCTATTGGTGGAGCTGCATTTGTGCTTGTTTAACGTCAGTTTTCACATTCCCGTAGGCAAATGAGCTCCGCAGAAAACTTGGGCGCAACTTCCCGTCAGCGAGTTTGGCGCAGAAACCAAATTAAATTTCAGCGAAATATCTGCCTAAGTGTTTTACACGCTGCCTGCTTGGACCTTCCGTTGAATTGAATGGAAAGTAAAATCAGACGGCGTGTAAAACAGACAGCCGATCTGATCACGTCACTTTCCCACCCAGCGAGTTATGTTAAAATGACCATAGACTTTATCCTAGATGTCTGCTTCTGAATTTAAATGAAACGAAAGTCTCAATAATTTTTGTTAAAAGAGCAAAAATGATTCATTCAGGATATTTGAATTCAAAGATCATAATGGCTGGAGGAAAGCAAGGCCCCTGAGCAAGCTATGACTTCAGATTACTACGGGATTTATCACTTGTTCCAACAAGACTGGGGGAGCTAATTAGTCTCATTGCAAGAGATGTTCATTGGAATGATATCTCCTTCCTTATAAGATCATTTAGTAATAGTTGCCATTTTAAGAAACAAATGGCAGACTGCTTGCATGACAAGCAATTATATGGATTAATTAAATAAACAGAAACAAGAATAATCAAATCCTAAGTATTCTGTAATCTCTTACTTCTACTTTGGGTTTTATTGGAACACTGCAATTCGGTGTCAGCTGTGGCTCAGTGGGTAGCACTCTCGCCTCTGAGTCAGATGGCTGTGGGTTTAAGTCCCACTCCAGAGACGAGAGCACATAATCCAGGCTGACACTCCAGTGCAGTACTGAGGGAATGCTGCACTGTCGGAGGTGCCGTCTTTTGGATGAGATGTTAAACCGAGGCCCTGTCTGCTCCCTCATGAGAACTTAAAAGATCCCATGGCACTGTTTCAAAGAAGAGCATGGAAGTTCTCCCCTGTGTCCTGCCCAATATTTATCCCTCAACCAACATCACTAAAACAGATGATCTGCTCATTAATTTCATTGCTGTTCATGGGAGTTTGCTGTGTGCAAATTGGCTGCCATGTTTTCTACATTACAACAGTGACTACACTTCAAAAATACTTAATTGGCTGTAAAGCGCTTTGGGACGTCCTGAGGTTATGAAAGGCGTTGTATAAATGCAAGTCTTTCTTTCTTAGAATTTGCTTCAGCAGAAGACCCATTTAAAACTAATTGATTGACAGTTATAGATAGAAATTTACAGCACAGAAGGAGGCCCATCGTGTCTGTGCTGGCCAAAAAAGAGCTATCCAGCCTAATACCACATTCCAGCTCTTGGTCCGTAGCCTAGTAGGTTATGGCACTTCAAGTGGATATCCAAGTACTTTTTAAATGTGATGAGGATTTATGCCTCTACCACCCTTTCAGGCAGTGAGTTCCAGACCCCTATTTAGAAGTGATTGCAGATGCATTCAAATTATTGTACCACAATGCTTAAATAAATTTAAATAATTTTAAATACCTCATCCATTTCCATGGAGTTAGATGGTTCAGTCTTGTACTTTTTCATCACGCAAGACAAAAACCTACTGTTGGATACAGATTAAGAACTTGGTCATTTACACCTTAAGCATTAGTTCCCTTATCCTTCCCCTCTCATGGGAAATGCACTACCAATCAAGTCTTGAATATCCTACATTAAATACTGAGTTGTCTGCTGAGTGAACTGTAACTGCTGATGTGATCATTGTCCTTTGTTGCCATGACTGTTTAGTAGGTTTGGCCTTTGTAGCGAGTAAGCCTTTTCGTATTCTCAATCAGACTTTGGCTTGTTTATTTTGAGGACAGGCCACGCTGAGTGATGAGAGATGCCCAGGAAACTGGGGGTTGCTGTCATAGTGGAGGGAGCACAACACCTAAATACAGGAAACTTCACCCGGGCAAAGAGGAATCTAGAGACGAGCATAGCTGCAGACACTAAATACGACAGCAAGAAATTCTGTGGTATAAGTTCACTGCATCCAGATGGTGTCATCTATTAAAATGGCACGTCTGATGGTGCAGCACTCCCTCAGTACTGCACTGAACTGTCAGCCCAGATTGTGTGCTCAGGTCTCCGGAGTGGGATGAGATGCTACTTCTCTCTCCCCTGTTAAAGACTTGCGCCTCCTGGATTAATACACATGGCTGCTGATTCCCTGATTGAGTGTTTGAGGCCCACAGGAAGCACAGGATTGGAAACCATGAGCTCACGATGCCGGATCTGCCACCCAATATGGAAAATCAGAGGCTGCAGTCCCACGTCTTTCGGATGAGACGTTAAACCGAGGTCCCGTCTGCCCTCTCAGGTGGACGTAAAAGATCCCATGGCACGATTTCGAAGAAGAGCAGGTGAGTTATCCCCGGTGTCCTGGCCAATATTTATCCCTCAATCAACACCTGAAAACAAATTATCTGATCATGATCGCTTTTCTGTTTGTGGGAGCTTGCTGTGCGCAGATTGGCTGCCACGTTTCCTACATTACAACAGTGACTATACTTCAAAAGTACGTCATTGGCTGTAAAGCGCTTTGGGACGTCTTGAGGTCGTGAAAGATGCTATATAAATGTAAGTCTTTCTTTCTTTCCTCACGATTGCCTGACTAGCGTTTGCTGCGAGCGCCATTTTGGATTGCCAACCCTCCAAGATTGTCCTGGAGTCTCCAGAAATTATAGATTAATCTCCTGGACACTGGAGCAACCCCAGGGAGAAAAATCATGAGGGCATTAAAAAAAATTATGTTTTTATTTCATTTTCTTTGAACACTTTCATTTATTAGTTATAAAAATACTGAAGATGGGGGAAAAGGATGTTTGACTGAGCTGGGGGGTTGGAGGTGGGAAGTCACATGATGAAAGCTCCAAGAACTTGGTCAACAAGAGTTGACAACTGTAGTGTCATTCTGCATCCGGAGCGCCTGATGATCGAAACAGATCTACGCTTTTAATGGTGTTCGGTTACAGTTGGATAAAGGGAACATTTTACAGTAATTGGCACAAGGGTGTTTCCTGTGATGGATATTGTTGTCGAGATCTATCTTTGTGCTTCTGTGGTCAGCTTTCAGTCTATTAAAAAAATTCATGCATACTTTTCAGCCTCAGTCTGCAGGTAGATTGTTCTGGTAAACATGTCAGGCAGTTAGCGATGCACAATGTGCAGTATAGTTAAAGTCTAACTTTTACATAGAAATACATAGGGCTAGAAATTCATCTACTTACCGCCACTCCATAGCGCCATGAAATGACATTAAAATGGCGGCCGGCGCTCTTTCGCCAGCTGGTGGTGGCTCCCATGGCGGCCGCCATACTCATGTCCCCCTTTGAGCTGCCGGTAACTGGTAGCGCCCTGAAGGAAACAATTGTGGCGTGGTGATGTCCATCACCGTGCAACGCCGACTTAACGTCATCAACGCGAACTTCGACCCTAGCGTTGAATTCAGCACTGGGTCCTAAGCACACCAGGTTAACCTGGCATGCAAGCAGGCTGACAGTGGCGATGTCTGCACCTCTTAAAGAGACACACACATCGTTAGGTAACTTTAAATGTAAGGTTTTGGACTGGGTTTCTTTTGATTTTATTGAAGTGGTGGCTTGCTGCAATAGCTGGGAAAAGTTTTTTTAAGTGTGTAGGGAGTGCTACTGGACGCTTGCAAGGCTTATAAGAACATAAGAAATAGGAGCAGGAGTAGGCCATTCGGCGCTTCGAGCCTGCTCCGCCATTCAATAAGATCATGGCTGATCCTCTACCTCAACTCCACTTTCCTGCACTATCCCCATATCCCTTGATTCCCTTAATATCCAAAAATCTATCAATCTCTGCCTTGAATATACTCAACGACAGAGCATCCACAGCCCTCTGGGGTAGAGAATTCCAAAGATTCACTACCCTCTGAGTGAAAAAATTTCTTCTCATCTCAGTCCTAAATGGCCAACCCCTTATTCTGAGTCTGTGACCCCATGTTCTCGACTCCCCAGCCAGGGGAAACATCCTCCCTGCATCTACCCTGCCAAGCCCTGTAAGAATTCTGTATGTTTCCATGAGATCATCTCTCATTCTTCTAAACTCTAGAAAATATAGGCCTAGTCTACTCAATCTCTCCTCAGAGAACAATCTCCCCATCCCAGGAATCAGTCTGGCGAACCTTCATTGCACTCCCTCTATGGCAAGTATATCCTTCCTTAGGAAAGGAGACCAAAACTGTACACAATACTCCAGGTGTGGTCTCACCAAGGCCCTATATAATTGCAGTAAGACTTCTTTACTCTTATACTCAAATCCTTTTGTAAGGCCAACATACCATTAGCTTTCCTAATTGCTTGCTGTACCTGCATGTTAACTTTTAGTGATTCGTGTGCAAGGACACCCAGGTCCCTCTGAACACCAACATTTCCCAATCTCTCACCATTTAAAAAATATTCTGCTTTTCTATTTTTTTGACCAAAGTAGATAACTTCACATTTCTCGCATAGCAAATGAGTCCTTTGAGAAGACAGAACATGCTTCGAATACTCAGTAGGTCTCGCTGCATCCGTGGAGAGAAAAACAGAGTTCACATCTCAGGTTGAGATGCTGCCTAACCAGCTGAGTATTTCCAGCTTTTTATGCTGTCATTTCACATTTACAGAATCTGTTTGCAGAGGGAAGAGGAAGACACAGAAGAGGAGTAAGCAGAAGAGGAGAAAGCTGCAAAGGAGGAATCAGATGAGGAATCAGACGGAAGGTGCATCCCAGACAGCCCCTTTGTGGCTGGGATATCCGGGATGGAATCATCCGCCTCCGGTCCCAGTTACCACAACCCCAATTCCCCTTTCAACATTAGTCCCACATCTGTTACTGATCATCACAGCGTCCTCTTGGCCATGATGCTGAAATAAATGGCACCACAAAGCAAACTTTCCAATCCACCTATATATGTCTATCATTCCAATATAAATTCAAGAAATCAACTCATCACCCATATGCATTCTCTTACTGAGTGTCTTGTGTGTGCCTTTGCCTATCCTAGTGATGTCACGCAGTGCTACCCCAGTGGCTGCAGCATGGCTGGTGGAAGGCTGCTGACTTTCAGTGGGGGACACTGCAAATGTCCTTGCTGGTTGACCTTGAGGAGCTGGTGGCTGGCAGTGTCAAATCAATCTTCTTCTGTTCTTCTTCATTCTCCTCTCCCTCTTCTTGGTCACCCATTGGCTAGGCAGGCTGCATTTCTTGGGTGTATGAAATGAGGAAGGCACAAGGGTGGAGTTGTGGTGACGGGAGTGCAGGAAAGCATGAGGTGCATGCCAGAAGGAGGATAATGCATGAGAATACCAGCATCTCGTATCCTTTCAGCCCCGCCACTGGCCAAGGGCTCAGCCATACCCCTGCCAAGAATGGCCTGCACCATCTCCTTCAAGGGGGTGAGGTGAGGCTAGGAATGGGAGATGTGTCTCGTGATTAGGGCAGATTGTTGGTAGGTGAGTGATTGGGGGTCGTGCATTGAGCAGTATGTGATGCAGTTGGTAGGAGACGGCTTTTAAAGATGCATTCACTCACCTTGACCAGTGTTCTGAGGTCATGAAGCTTCATTGGGCACTGGAGCCAGATGGTGGGGGGGGGGGCGACACTTCTGGCAGTGATGGCCTCAGTTATCTGGTCCCACATTGTTCTTTCTGGAGGGCCTTCTGGCCCCTGTGGATATAGGACATCTCTTGCAGTGTTGAGCCCCTGCACAAAGCTGGAGTGCTGTGTGTGAGATGCTGGGTGCACCTTCCTTGGCTTGCTGAGCCATTTGTGTTAGCGCTGAGGCATTTTTCCCATTTGTTGAGGTTAGGAAGGTAATTCAGTTTGAAGAGCTAAATATTCACTTTTGGGACTTCTTTTTAATGTTAAATATTTTTTAAAGGCAGAAAGGGCTGAAAACTGCATTGTGACACTTCATTTTAATTTGTAGTACTTCAGTGTGCAAGGCCCCTTTAATTCTCAGACCTCTTCATTACCCACAATTCCTTGCGAGCTCCACAGCTTTACTCACAGAGGCTGTGGGAAGCTGCAACGCCGCACCTGGACAGGAACTTCGCCTCGGATGCCTCCAGTAACCCCACCAGATTGGCGTTGCACAGAAGATGAGCACTGCGCCACCTATCTCCATGCCTCCCAGATCAATTTTGCTCCATTAGCGATGCAGCCATTTTAAGAACATAAGAACATAAGAAATAGGAGCAGGAGTAGGCCAATTGGCCCCTCGAGCCTGCTCCGCCATTCAATAAGATCATGGCTGATCTGATCCTAACCGCCAATCTACTATCACAGAACCATCTCCTGAACCTAACAGAATTGGACACACGAAATAGGAGCAGGATCAGGCTACATGGCCCCTGGGCCCGCTACGCTACCCACAGGGTCATGACCGATCCGAACCTAGACTCATGTCCAAATTCCTGCCCGCTCCCCGTAACCCTTAATTCCCTTTACTTCTAGGAAACTGTCTATTTCTGTTTTAAATTTATGTAATGATGTAGCTTCTACAGCTTTTTGGGGCAGCATATTCCATGGACCTACCACCCTCTGAGTGAAGTAGTTCCTTCTCATCTCAGTTTTGAAAGAGCAGCCCTTTATTCTAAGACTATGTCCCCTAGTTCTAGTTTCACCCATCATCGGGAACATCCTCCCCGCATCCACCCGATCCAACCCCTTCACAATCTTATATGTTTCAATAAGATCGCCTCTCATTCTTCTGAACTCCAATGAGTAGAGTCCCAATCTACCCAACCTCTCCTCATATGTCCATCCCCTCATCCCCGGGATTAACCGAGTGAACCTTCTTTGTACTGACTCGAGAGCAAGTATGTCTTTTCTTAAGTATGGACACCAAAACTGTATGCAGTATTCCAGGTGCGGTCTCACCAATACCTTGTACAACTGAAGCAATACCTCCCTATTTTTATATTCTATCCCCTTAGCAATGAAAGCCAACATTCCATTGGCCTTCTTAATCACTTGCTGCACCTGCATACTAACCTTTTGAGTTTCGTGCACCAGGACCCCCAGATCCCTTTGTACTTCAGTACTTTCCAGTTTCTTGCCATTTAGATAATAACTTGCTCTATTATTTTTCCTGCCAAAGTGCATAACCTCACACTTTCCAGTATTGTATTCCATCTGCCAAATCTCTGCCCACTTACTTAGCCTGTCTATGTCCCCTTGCAGATTTTTTATGTCCTCCTCACTCACTACTTTCCCTCCCATCTTAGTATCATCTGCAAACTTTGATATGTTACACTCGGTCCCCTCCTCCAAATCGTTAATATAGATTGTAAAGAGTTGGGGACCCAGCACTGACCCCTGCGGAACACCACTAGTTACTGATTGCCAGTCTGAGAATGAACCATTTATCCCAACTCTCTGCCTTCTGTTAGATAGCCAATCCTCTATCCATGCCAGAATATTACCCCCAATCCTGTGATTTTTTATCTTAAGCAATAATCTTTTGTGTGGCACCTTGTCAAATGCCTTTTGGAAGTCTAAATACACCACATCCACTGGTTCCCCTTTATCCACCCTGTGTGTTACTTCCTCAAAGAACTCCAGCAAATTTGTCAAACATGACTTCCCCTTCATAAAACCATGCTGACTTTGTCCTATTAAATTATAATTATCCAAATGTCCCGTTACTGTCTCCTTAATAATGGACTCCAAAATTTTACCTACCACAGATGTTAGGCTAACCGGTCTATAGTTTCCAGCCTTCTGTCTACTGCCCTTTTTAAATAAGGGTGTTACATTAGCAGTTTTCCAGTCTGCCGGGATCTTTGCTGAGTCCAGGGAGTTTTGGAAAATTATTACCAATGCATCCACAATCCCTACCGCCACTTCCCTCAAGACCCTGGGATGTAAGACATCAGGTCCACGTGATTTATTCACCTTGAGTCCCATTATTTTACCGAGTACCACTTCCTTAGTGATTTTGATCATGTTTAGCTCGGCCCCCCCCCTATAGCCCCCTGTTTGTCCAGTGTTGGGATATTCTTCGTGTCCTCTACTGTAAAGACTGATACAAAATATTCATTCAGTGTATTTGCCATCTCCATATTTCCCACCATTAATTTCCCGGTCTCATCCTCTAAGGGACCAACATTTACTTTAGCCACCCTTTTTCTTTTTATATAACTAAAAAAACTCTTACTATCTGTTTTTATATTTTTTGCTAATTTACTTTCAGAATCTATCTTCCCTTTCTTAATCAATCTTTTTGTTATTTTTTGCTGTCTTTTAAAGTTTTCCCAATCCTCTATCCTCCCACTAGATTTGGCTACCTTATAGGCCCTTGTTTTTAGTCGAATACTATCCTTAATTTCTTTACTTAGCCACGGATGACTGTCTTTTCTTTTACACCCTTTTCTTCTCAGTGGAATATATTTTTTTTGGAAGTTGTAAAATAACTCCTTAAATGTACACCACTGATCATGTATCGTCTTACCCTTTAATCTATTTTCCCAATCCACTCTACTAAATTCCGCTCGCATACCTTCATAGTTTCCTTTATTCAAGCTTAGCACGCTTGTTTGAGATCCAATGCTTGTTTCTGCGTCCATTAACTCCACTGACAACTTTGCTGGCAAACACAGATTTCTCCCCCATAGAATTTCAAGCACAGAAAGAGGCCATTTGGCCCAGCTGGTCTGTGCCAGTGTTTATACTCCACATGAGTCTCCTCCCACCCTTCTTCATCTAACCCCATCAACATGTCCTTCTATTCCTTTCTCCCTCATGTCTTTATCTAGCTTCCCCTTAAAAGCATCTATGCTATTTACATCAACTACTCCATGTGGTAGCGAGTTCCACAATCTAACGACTGTCTGGGTAAAGAAGTTTCTCCTGAATTCCCTATTGGATTTATTAGTGACTATCTTATATTTATGGCCCCTAATTTTGGTCTCCACCACAAATGGAAACATCTTCTCTACATCTACCCTATCAAACCCTTTCATAATTGTAAAGACCTCTATTAGGTCACCCCTCAGCCTTCTCTTTTTTGTGTGAAAGTTGAACATTTTGCATTGGGTATGACACCACCTGAAGGCAATAATCTTATACCACGGAATTTCTTGCTGCCGTGTTTAGTTTTTGCAGCCAAGCTCATCTCTAGGTTCATCTTTGCTCTTCTGAAATTTCCTGTATTCTTCCTAGTGGACTTCCTCTCTCTTCTCCCTCCAGGCTTCGCAAAGCTATGTTAATCCGTTCTTTGCAAGTTTGCATTTACCAGTCTACAACAGCAACAATAGCTTGCATTTATATAGCGACTTTAAAGTAGTAAAACGTACCAAGACGCTTCACAGGAGCTTTATCAAACAAATTTTGACACTGAGCCACATAAGGAGATATTAAGACAGTCTAAAGTACGCATTTATCCTGAATGCTGCTCAGTTTGCCATTTAGTGTATTCTGTTTGTCCTCCGCTGAAGTGTTAATAAACCATTTCCTCCAGTCAGTCTGGTTTAGCTCTTCCCTCATATCCCTGCAGTTGGACTTTTTAGAATTATGTACCCGGGTGTTAGCCCTCAACAGCATTGAATACCAAATCATTTCAAACTTAATCATGCTATGCTCCCTATCACCCAGTACTCTGTATTCTGTCAGGGTCACCATAACTGAATCGAATAAAATGTTGTCTCTCATGGTTTCGCTGATGCACTGGGCCATAAAGCAATCATACATTACAGTTAGTAATTTTTACTCTATTGGACAGATGCAATTTATCACTGTTGAAATCCCCCGTTAATATAACATTCATGTTTTCAAATATCCTTATCTTTTCATACAGTAGGCTATCCTTTTTATTCTTGACACTTTGTAGCAAACCCAGAGTGTTATTTTTTTTGCTTTCTTTGCATTCAATACTTCCAGCTAGACTAGTTCACCAGAGAGTTTTCTTATATAGATAGAGTAGATCAGGAGAAACTGTTTCCACTGGCAGGAGGGTCAGTAACCAGAGGACACAGATTAAAGATAATTGGCAAAAAGAACCAGAGGGGAGATGAGGAGAAATTTGTTTTATGCAGTGAGTTGTTGTGATCTGGAATGCTCTGCCCGAAAGGATGGGGGAAGCAAATTCAATAGTAACTTTCAAAAGGGATAAATACTTGAAAAGAAAGGTTTGCAGGGCTATGGGGAAAGAGCAGGGGAGTGGGACTAATTGGACAACTCTTTCAAAGAGCTGGCACAGGCACGATGGGCAGAATTCTGTACTGTAAGATTTGACATAGTGTTTGCCTGACATATAGAGCTATACCCACTCCTTTGCTTACTACTCTACTTGCATAGTCATCACACCTCATCGCTGCTTTCACAAGGTTTCCACAGCATATTGCGCACCACTAACTGGCGTGGTCCCACGTGCACAAGGGCGAGCTGTAGATTTCACACACTGCAGAGTGGATTTTATTATGCCACATTGCACTGTGGGAAATGGGGTGGCACAATGAGATCATGATCCTCAGGCAGGAGTGGGACTTGAACCCACAACCTGCCAGCTCAGAGGTGAAATTGCTACCACTGAGCCACGGCTGACAAGTGGTCTTAACATGAGGTGAATTTCCTCAGGGACTTCTCCCAATCCGTAGCTGTAACTTGGTGGAAATTCCCGTTTATGGGCATAAATGGGATTGAGCTGTCAAAGATATGTCAGCAGAGCAGGTGAAGCCTCTGAAGAAGTTCCCTCCACCTCCATTGTCCTTTATTTAGGTACAATGAGAATCAAAGTTTTCTTAAGCTTTATTTGTACATATTTGTAAATCAAACGCAAAATCTGGGCCTAAACATGGAGACTCATTGGAAAATAGTTATGCATCCAAGAAAAAATATAATTATAAATGTTCAGTAAAAAAAATCACTTGTCACATTATAGCTACGGGCAGTCAAATCAGTGCACAAATTACTGTCTCACCAAACAGCATGATGCCAATAGCAATAGAGAACAACATTAGGACTAATCGAAGTGGTAAAGCATTAAACAAGTAGATAATTATATCTATCGTGGCCATTTAGCAGATTCAAGAGCTGGCAGAGAACTAAAATAAGGCTGTTACGTTACCTGTACTGGTTTCAGACTGGCACCTGTTCAATATCAATTAAATTTTAATCATGATGAGGTAATGGGAGAGCTGGCTTTTTACCAACAGAAAAAGATTGAGGCCTAGAAATTCAACGTATCCGCCTCTCTTTTTCGGGTGCTAAACAGGCACCTAAGCCTCCAATATGGCGGGCAGGAAGCGCACGCTCATTACAAGCAGGACGTGCTCCGCCCGCCATATTGGTATAGGCAAAAAAAAATGGCGTCCGGAGCCCATGCCTGAAACAGGTGTTACGGCATTTTCAGGTGCAAATAAGGGGCCTAACACCTGTTTGAGGAATCCTCTACAATATCGGTTTGCTTTAAGACTGCCAGGGCCAGCTGCATTCAGGAAAAACAAGTCTACGTGTGGCCTAACAAGTGGTCCTTAAAGGATTGCAGGCTGCTACCAATGAGGTAAGTTTGTTAAAAATGCTTACTTGAATGTGGAGCTGGGAGATGCAGGAGCGCTCCTCCCAACCCCACATTAAAAGCATAAGCTGTTATAGCTCGCTCCACCCGTATAATTGTGACTTTGAACCCTCCCCCTCTGATCGCCACCACCACCCTCCCTTCCATCCACCGCCATCCACCCTCCCTCCCTCCCAGCCGCTACCACCCTCCCTCCCATCCACCACACCCTCCCGCCCATCCACCGCCACCCTCCCTGCCGCTGCCTCCCTCCCTCCCATCCACTGCCACCCTCCCTCCCATCCACCGCCACCCTCCCTCCCATCCACCGCCACCCTCCCTCCCATCCACCGCCACCCTCCCTCCCATCCACCGCCACCCTCCCTCCCATCCACCACCCCCTCCTGCCCATCCACCGCCACCCTTCCAGCCGCTACCACCCTCCCTCTCAGCCGCTGCCACCCTCCCTCCCATCCACCACCCCCTCCCTCCCTCCCATCCACCACCACCCTCCCTGCTGCTGCCTCCCTCCCTCCCATCCACTGCCACCCTCCCTCCCATCCACCGCCGCCCTTCCTTCCGAACATCTCCTACCTGATCCCGCCCCCCGTCTGATCATCTTCCTTCTGATCGTCACTAGCTCTCGGCCTCCGCCACCCTCCCTCTCGATCTCCTCCCTCCTATTCACCCCCTGTCCGATCGCCTTCCTTCTGCTCATTGTTCCCACCTACCCCGGCCAGTCCCCTTTAAGGACTTGCCTGAGGGATGCTGCCGGCGACACTGCAGCCCGAGCTTCGGGCCTCTTCTCTGGCGAGCTGCCCATCAGATGTCCACAGCTCACCAGTTCGATGATAATGAGGCCCGGGGCCCAATATGAGGTGCGCCTCGGGCCTATCCATTCAGGCTCAGCGATCGTTCCCTGCGCCCTGTTCACAAACAAGCTTGTCGGCCTAAAAGTGCTGCTCAAACGGGAGACACTGCAGCAGGTTCAAACTCAAAAGTAGAGTGAGGCAGCTTCTCAGATCCACGTGACTTCACGCAGAAGTTGTACTGAACAGTTTTTGTTGCTGCAGAGTTGAAATGGCTTTGCAGTGACTCAAATGACACAGTATAATTGGTCCGTAAATATGTTCCAATATTAGGGTAAAGCTTGTTAATAAAGAAGCACTCAACTTAACAGCTATACATACAACATGATGGTCGAAAGAAGGACCTGCTGCGATCCTTTAGCTTGCACAGCATCTTAAAGTCTGGAGGATAAGCCGATCAATTAAGGTAAAGAATGACAGTGACAAGAACTGCCAGTTGTGCACCCGAAGTGTGCTGCTCAGTTTGAGGTCGAGGAGTGCCGGTAGTTCCAGTTCCATGGCCCGGGGGCATCCCCCCCCACCCCCGGCAAGGCCTACTGCTTTGAAGGAGAACATTGGAGTGCAGCAGATCTCACGTCTGCCGCTGTGTGTCGGGCCTCCTGAGGTCACAGTCTTCTAGTCTTTGATCTCCCTTTGTGGCTGTGAACAGCGAGAGAGATAAGGCAGAAAGAGGGACACAGGCAGAGAGGTAGATTTTTTTTAAAAACACATGTTGTGCAGGCAGGCAGGTCTTTGAAACAGAAAGTTGTGAGGAAATGGGTCCAGAAAAGGCTGCTTGATGGTTTAGATGTATTTAAGGGGAAGGTAGATAATTACACAAGTACATAAGTACTGCAATTCTATAAGGCCTTGGTGAGACCACACCTGGAGTATGGTGTACATTTTTGGTCTCCTTACCTAATGATAGATATACTTACCTCAGAGGAAGTGCAACAATGGTTCACTAGACTGATTCCTGGGATGGGGGGATTGTCCTATGAGGAGAGATTGAGTAGACTAGGCTTATATTCCTTACAATTTAGAAGAATGGGAGGTGATCTCATTGAAACGTATAAGATTCTTAAGGGGCTTGACAGGGTAGATGCTGGAAGGTTGTTTCCCCTGGCTGGGGAGTCCAGAACTAGGGGTCACAGTCTCAGAATAAGGGGTCGGCCATTTAGGACTGAGATAAGGAGAAATTTCTTCATTTAAAGGGTTGAAAGTCTTTGGAATTCTCTACCCCAGGGGTGTGGATGCTCAGTCGTTGAGATAGATTTTTGGATACTAAGGGAAACAAAAGATATGGGAATAGTGCAGGAAAGTGGAGTTGAGGGAGAAGATCAGCCATGGTCTTATTGAATGGCTGAGCAGGCTCGAAGGGCCTACTCCTGCTCCTATTTCTTATGTTTTTATGTCCTTTGGCCTAAAAATTCAGTTGCTTTGTGCCTCCCGTTAGCGCTAACAGGGTGCAAAGCAACTAGTGCCCAGGCGCGGCACCGCCAACGCCAATGCCTCCCGCAAAATTCAGCGGGAAGTTAGCAGCGGTGGTAACCGTTAGCGCCCCACGGCGATTACGTTATCGCCGTGCGCAGCGCCCCGGCCGCGATCTTCAGTAGCGTCCCTGACTTACCGCCAGACGCTATGTTCGACGGGGTCAGGGGGGCCTACCTGCGGCCGGGCGGCGCTAATTAAAGGCGAGGTGCCGGGCGGCCATTTTTGTTGCTGGCTGCCTGCCAGCACCTGCCCCTGTTGCCGTTCCCGGCCTCCTGACCAGCCCCCCACGGAGTGCCGGCTGCGCTCCATGAGCTCGGCACTTCTCTTGAGTGCCAGGCTCTTTTGCCCGCACTCCGATCCCTGGTGGCCCAGCTGGGCCCCGGGTCATGCTGCACAAGGCCCCTCCCCTTTAAGAAGGGGAGGAAGGCCTGCAGTGGCGCTGCGGCACGTAGCGCCACGATATTCCCTTGCAGCGCCCCAAGAGGGAGGCGGGGCGCTTCCAGTAGCGTCCCGCCTCCCTCTTGGGGCGCTACCAATGAATTTCAGCCGCGGGGGGTGCTAATTTTTTCGGGGCGCTAAATTTAGCGCCCCGGCAAAGTTAGCGCCCCAAAAGGGGTGTGACTCAATTTCCCCCCCTTTATTTTGTGTTATTATACAAAGATGCATTGTATGGGATGAATTAAGTGAGTCTGGTCATAATCGCTATTCTGTACGTTCACCTTACTGTGAAATAAAAAATGTTATCGAATCGTATCAAATCTTGTCTCACCGAGTGCTTGCTCAGTCTGCCTTCAGAGAGATTGAAGAAGTACATGTGTGAAAGACACGAATATCTAGTCCAGATCACAAGAGGACATTATGATTATGCCCCTGAGTTATGCAATTGTAACAAGTAGATGCAGGGCAGCGTGAGTTGACTCCTACAAGACGAAAACGCTCAGACCCCTTACAGCAGTGACTGAACCCAAGAAGTATCTACGAGAGATCCGAATCTGGAAGAAATTTTATGAATAGGTGCTCCCAGTGCAAACCCTTGCCCACTGGGAACACATACTGGGAAGCTGCAGGCTTGTTCCCAACGATTTTTTTTGTCCTCAAGTGCGCCTTCCGACTTCTCGATTATGCACTCCCACCAATGAGAGGCTTTGTGCAAGAAGCAGGGAGTCACACAATGCACCCTCTTCTTTCAGGCAAGGGTAGCAAAAGACTGCGCTGGAGACAGACGTTAACAATTTCTCCAGAATCCTGCAGGCCAATTCTGCTGCACTTTTTCTTTGCCCTCACCAGGAAATGTGCAGTGTAACTCAGGCGTGAATTTCCTGAACTGACAGCACTTGGTGTCATAGCAAGTAGGCATGAAGCCACTTCACGGAGATAATTTCACACCCGTTGGCTTCACGTTGGTGCAATGTGAAGTTTAAAAAGTCCCCAGGCAGTCCGTTCATTTTAAATCTTTTTTCAATGTTAGAGGAGAAGTGACTTGGGTCTGTTAACTGTGCATGACTCAAACCTGTGGTTATTGCATTGCTGAGCTGTTACAATGCAACACCTTGCCTGAAATGTGAGAGAAGAAATTCAGGAACAACAATGACGCCAATTGGAAGCGGTCTCTTGCATTCTAGTGAAGCCCCAACTCCTGGTAAAGGAAGAAAATAAAGGTTGAAATGTAACTGAAACGCAACTAAACTTAATTTGGGTTAGCAGAAATGTTAAATGAGATCAACTGGTTGAATTAGAACAAAACAGGAGGATATAAATAAGCTAAATTACAATGAGATTTTCCAATTACTGTAGACTGACTAGACTGCATAGGAAGCAAAGGTGATTGGATGATTAGATACAGGTAAATTGCAATGAAGCTGCCATTGATGTAAAGCAAACATTAATGCATCAGAAAGCAAACAATACAAATATTATAATAAATGAGTGGTGAGCAAGCCACAAATTAAACATTTAACCACAGCCGAAATTACGAATGAGAAACCAGCATTCTATGATGTCAACTTGACTCAGTGAGTAGAACTTCTCGCTTCTGAATCAGAAGGTTGTGCGTTCAAGTCCCACTCCAGAGACTTGAGCATATTATCCAGGCTGACACTCCCAGTGCAGTACTGAGGGAGTGCTGCACTGTCGGAGGTGCCGCCTTTCAGATGAGACGTTAATCTGAGGCCCTGTCTGCTCTCTCAGGAGGACTAAAAGATGCCATGGCACTATTTCGAAGAACACAAGAATTCTCCTCAGTGTCCTGGCCAATATTTATCTCACAACCAACATCACCAAAACAGATTGGGCTAAAAATTCGATTCGGCCCGAAAACGGGCGCGGGGATCGCGCTGTGCGTTGAAAGTAATGCAGGCAGCACGCGGCGTTCGTGCTGCCTGTTAATTATCATTATTGATGCGTGCAGCCCAGTGCTGAGAATGCTGCTGAGTGACTGAATGCTCACCAGGGGGCCGAAGTTCGTGCGAGGCTAGCTCTATTTAAAACTAGACTCCACTTTTAAAGGGGAGGGGCATTCTGCATTCAGCAGCGGCTGGAACTGGTTGTCACTCAGTTATGACTCAACAGGGCAGAGAAAGGGCACCAAGGTTCTCCGACGCAGCACTAGAGGCTTGAGTGCAGGGGGTAGAACGGAGGAGACAGGTCCTCTACCCACAGGGTGCCCGAAGGCCCTCCAGACTCACAGTAAGAAGGCAGTGGGAGCAGATAGCTGAAGCGGTCACTGCCAGCAGTCTTGCCCCGAGGATCTGGATCCAGCGCCGAAAGAAGTTTAATGACCTCACATGAGTGGTCAAGGTCAGTGAGTGCATCTTCAAAAGCCGTCTCCCACCAACTGCACCAGTAGCCTCATGCAGGGCTCAATGCACCACACCCCATCATTCACCTACCAACAATCTCTATGGGAGATCACGACTCTAACCTCACATTCATAGCTTCACCTCACGCTCACACACTTACCACCGCTGCAATCCTCACACCCACATCTCACAGCTTGCACACACTGCCAGCTATTCAAACATGGCAGGCACATCTCCCAAACACATTGCACCACACTCACTGACACACTTCCCTTTTTCTTTTAGGCAAGGTGACACATAACAGGAGGCAGCAGGGGCTATCCAAAGGGGGATGGACAAACCTGCATATCCTGACCCAGCTGGAGGAGACCATGCTTGACATTATTGGAGGGGCCGTCACTGAGGCCGTGGCAATCGGTGAGGCTGAAACTATTGAAGGTGAAGGTATGCTCATACCTAATGCTCCTTCTCACATCCCACTTATCCATCATCCCACAATCTCTTCTCATTTACAAGCTGCTGATGGTGTAAGCATGCACATCATGCTTTCCCCTACTCCACTCACTATATCCTTGCGCCTTTCTCCTTTCAGGTACCCAAGATCTCCAATCTGCCCAACGACTGCAGGAAGAGCAAGAGGAGAGTGATGGAGCAGAAGAGACACCGTCACTCGATCTCACACTCGCAGATACCAGCTCAGAAACTGGCACTGCGCGTACTTTAGAGAGGAGGGCGAGATCACACATTTGTTCAGCTGCAGAGGACTCAGATGAGGACTTTCATGGGGCAGCCTACAGAAGAAGAGTGACGGGCATGCACACAGAAATGCTTGGTGCATTGGCAGGCCTGCCAGAGAGCTGTTGTCACTGTCAAGGAGCATTGAGGAGTCCAACTCCAACATGGCACAGGGCTTTGCGTAGAGCTTGGAGTCCACGATTTCCAGAGTGGAAGTGATGGGCATCTCCATTAGAGCACTTGTGGACCCAACCATGATGCAGGGTCTGATGGGCGATGTCTCAGCTTCCATTGCAGCACAAGCGGAAGCGACCCAACATCTGAGTGCTGCAGTGGAAGCTCTGTCATGCAAGCTCAGACTGCTGCCATCGTGGCTGCATTTAGGTGTGGAAAGGGGCTTGCAGGGTGTCAAGCAGATCAGCAATCTGTCCTCCAACAGATGACTAGGATTGCTGAGGCGCTGCCCCGGGGAGTGGCAGTGGCTCCGTGGAGCATGAACCTGCTATATTCTCTCAGGATGACAGCAATCGTAATTCCACCATTGCCACTCCACCAGTGCCCTTGCTGATGATGCGCTCATGGACAGCCCATCTAGAATGTGGATGTGCAGGCTGCATCCTCCCTTCCTCCTCTTCCTCTTCCTCCTCTTTCTCCTTCTCCTCCTGAGGTGCTCGCAGAACCCGTGGTGGCAAGGGCTGTGCCCTCATGATGGCCAAGTTGTTGAGGATTCAGCAGACCACCACTTATTGGGATACCAGCTCTGGCGTGTACTGGAGAGCTCCTCCCGAGCGGTCAAGGCAGGTGAACCGTTGCTTCAGCACCCTGATGGTCTGCTTGATGACGTTCCTCATAGCAGCATGGCTCTCACTGTATGAGTGCTGGCCAAGAGTGGTCGGGTTGCAGAGGGGAGTCATCAGCCAGGTGTAGAGCGGATAGCCCTCGTCACCGAACAGCCACCCTTGGGTTCGACGTGGTGGCTGGGACATTTCTGGCACAGCGGACTGGCACAGGATGAGTGCATCATGACCGCTGCCAGGATAGCGGGCATTCACCAGCATGGTGTTGGGCATGGTCGCACACCAACTGCCCATTAAGTGAGTGGTACCTTTTGCAGTTACGGAACATCTCACCATTGACATGCGGCGCCCGCAAAGCCACGTCTGTGCAATCGGTGGCGCCCTGCACCATGGGGAAGCCCGATATCCTGGCAAAGCCATCTTGGTGCTCCTCCTGCTCTATTCAGAGGTAAGACATTGAAGTCCCCTCTCGTAGCGTACAGAGCCTCTGTGACCTCCTGGATGCACCGATGGACGGCGAACTGCGAGATGTTTGCTATGTCACCTGTTCCAGTCTGGAAGGATCCGTTGGCGAAAAAATTCAGGGCCACAGTCACCTTGAGGGCCACTGGCAGCGCCGTCGTCGCCCTGCTCTGAGGCTGCAGGTCTGGTTCCAAGAGGTGATGCTGAGCTTGTGTGGCAGCAAGCTGACTCCGGACCCCATGAAGTCTCATGGCTTCAGGTCAAGCATGGGCAAGGAAACCTCCTGCTGATTACCAACTACCGCCCTCCCTCAGCTGATGAATCAGTATTCCTTCATGTTGAACACCACTTGGAACAAGCACTGAGAGCAGCAAGGGCACAGAATGTACTCTGGGTTGGGGACTTCAATGTCCATCACCAAGAGTGGCTCGGTAGCACCACTACTGACCGAGCTGGCCAAGTCCTGAAGGATATAGCTGCTAGTCTGGGCCTGCAACAGGTAGTGAGAGAACCAACTCGAGGGCAAAACCTACTTGACCTTGTCCTCACCAATCTACCTGTCGCAGATGGATCTGTCCATGACAGCATTGGTAGGAGTGACCACCGCACTGTCCCTGTGGAGACGAAGTCCCGTCTTCAGACTGAGGACACCCTCCATCGTGTTGTCTGGCACTACCACCGTGCTGGGATAGATTCAGAACAGATCTAGCAGCTCAAACCTGTGCATCCATGAGGTGCTGTGGGCCATCAGCAGCAGAAGATTTGTATTCCACCACAATCTGTAGAACCGCGCCTCTAGCCAGGCTGTTCCAGTACAGCTACAACACTGGCATCTACCCGACAATGTGGAAAACTGCCCAGGTATGTCCTGTCCACAAAAAGCAGGACAAATCCAATCCAGCCAATTACCGCCCCATCAGTCTACTCTCAATCATCAGCAAAGTGATGGAAGGTGTCATCGACAGTGCTATCAAGCGGCACTTACTCACCAATAACCTGCTCACTGATGCCCAGTTTGGGTTCCGCCAGGACCACTCAGATCCAGACCTCATTACAGCCTTGGTCCAAACATGGACAAAGGAGCTGAATTCCAGAGATGAGGTGAGAGTGACTGCCCTTGACATCAAGGCAGCATTTGACCGAGTGTGGAATCAAGGAGCCCTAGTAAAACTGAAGTCAATGGGAATCGGGGGGGGAAACTCTCCACTGGCTGGAGTCATACCTAGCACAAAGGAAGATGGTTGTGGTGGAAGGAGGTCAATCATCACAGCCCCAGGACATCGCTGCAGGAGTTCCTTAGGGCAGTGTCGTAGGCCCAACCATCTTCAGCTGCTTCATCAATGACCTTCCCTCCAACATAAGGTCAGAAATTGGGATGTTCACCGATGACTGCACAGTGTTCAGTGCCATTCACAACTCCTCAGATAATGAAGCAGTCCATGCCCACATGCAGAAAGACCTGAACGACATTCAGGCTTGGGCTGATAAGTGGCAGGTAACATTCACACCACACAAGTGCCAGGCAATGAGTATCTCCAACAAGCGAGAGTCTAACCACCTCCCCTGACATTCAATGGCATTACCATCGCTGAATCCGCACCATCAACATCCTCGGGGTCACCATGGACCAGAAACTTAACTGGACCAGCCACATAAATACTGTGGCAACAAGAGCAGGTCAGAGCTAGGTATTCTGCGGCGAGTGTCTCACCTCCTGACTCCCCAAAGCCTTTCCATCATCTACAAAGCACAAGTAAGGAGTGTGATGGAATACTCTCCACTTGCCTGGAAAAGTGCAGCTCCAACAACACTCAAGAAGCTCAACACCATCCAGGACAAAGCAGTCCGCTTGATTGGCACCACATCCACCACCATAAACATTCACTCCCTCCACCACCGGCGTACCGTGGTTGCAGTGTGTACCATCTACACGATGCACTACAGCAACTCGCCAAGGCTTCTTCGGCAGCACCTCCCAAACCTGCGACCTCTACCACCTAGAAGGACAAGGGCAGCAGGCGCATGGGAACACCACCACCTCCAAGTTCCCCTCCAAGTCACACACCATCCTGACTTGGAAGTAGATCGCCGTTCCTTCATCGTCGCTGGTTCGAAATCCTAGAACTCCCTCCCTAACAGCACTGTGGGAGTACCTTCACCACACGGACTGCAGCGATTCAAGAAGGCGGCTCACCACCACCTTCTCAAGGGCAATTAGGGATGGGCAATTAATGCTGGCCTTGCTAGCGATGCCCAGATCCCATGAACAAATTTTTTAAAAGGTGGCAGAGTTCTGTGAGCACCTCCTTGCTGAAGCGGAGTTGGCAAACACGCTGCTCCTGGCTTACGTGCAGGTAGAAGTGCTCCCTGAAGATCCTAGGTCGGTAAGGCCTCCTACTGAGAGCCCTCCTCCCCTCCTCCTCCTCCCTCTGCGAGCAGCTTGTCTTCTTTGCTGCCTCTGCCCCATCTCCCTGTCATGCTGCAGCGCCAGTGGGACTGCAACTAGAGCCCCCATGACTGGGAGGCAAGTGGTGTACTCAGAGGCCTTCAGTAGCAGCCAACACCTTCCCAATGTCCAGCAGCACTCCCTGCACACTTCAACAATTTTTTAAATCTCTTACAGCAACCCAGTACTCCTACAAACTCTGCAAGAGCCAGTACTAGAGAAATAACCAACTTACCTGCAAGTTGGATGTATGACTTTAAGTAGCACTGGTGGGGGTCCCTCGTGCAGTTGAACGCACGTTCAGCTGTACGTCTTTAGGAGAAGGCGTTGATTGGAGCGGCGATGTCGATAATGGCAGGTTGTGCGTGAAATCAGCGTTACACACTGACTGACGTCACGATCTGCCTACTCTGCATACTGCCGGCGCACCCACGTACTGACCGCACTACCACCCTCACCAAGATGGGGAACAGTGCGGGCCACGCTGGAAGTGGGCGGAGGTGAGGCAGACGCCATTTTTCTCCAAAGTCCGGCCATAACTACCGGCTCTACGGGGTTGAATTTCACGGCCATTATCTTGTCATTTATCTCATTGCTGTTTGTGGGATCTTGCTGTGTGCAAAGCCGCTGCTGTGTTTCCTACATTACAACAGTGAGTACACTTCTAAAGTACTTCATTGGCTGTAAAGCGTTTGGGATGTTGTGAAAGTCGCAAGTCTTTTTTTTTGTTTTTAATATTCAAAAGTATGATATGATTGCTTTCAATTTTCTTGCTTTCCATGGACAGTCCCTCTGAAGATGTCCTGGGTTGAAACTTGGCCATGCTCCTTGTATTAGTCGCGTAACTAATGGCTGCATCAGTGTATGAATGTGTGGAAAGGATGAACAAAAATTGTTTTGACAGTACCATTTAAAGTATAATCTCGCGATTTAAAGATTTTGAACACTCGATTTCAACAAGGGAACATTCATTGTGAGACATTAAAACATCGGCTGTGAGCACTGTGAATTCATCTGAAGATTTCTGATGGATTACGTTAAGTTCATTGAAGAAGTTCAGTCGTCTGCACATTCACGGGAAGAGCCACTGGAAAAGCCTGTAATATGAAACAACTTCATTCCGCAATTAGGCCCCGGGGTGATCTTTTACAAAGCAGTTTAACAGCAATTAATACTTTTAGATTAATTTAAAAGAAAGACTTGCATTTATAGAGCGCCTTTTACGACCTCAGGCCATCCCAAAGAGCTTTACAGCCAATGAAGTACGTTTGAAGTGTAGTCACTGCTGTAATGTGGGAAACGTGGCAGCCAATTTGCCCACAGCAAAGTCTCGCAAACAGCAGTGTGATAATAACCAGATAATCTGTTTTCGTGGTGCTGGTTGAGGGATAAACATTGGCCAGGACACCGGGGATAATTCGCCTACTCTTCTTCGAAATAGTGCCATGGGATCTTTTACATCCACCTGAGAGAGCAGATGGGCCTCGGTTTAACGTCTCATCCGAAAGACGGCACCTCCGACAGTGCAGCACTCCCTCAGTGTCAGCCTAGATTATGAGCTGACTGACATGATTGGTGATGCAGCAATGCCACTAAACACACACTTGAAGAAGAAGAAGGAACTTGTCTTTCTATAGCGCCTTTCACAACCTCAGGCAGTCCAAAGCGCTTTACAGTCAATGAGGAACTTTTGAAGTGTAGCCTCTGTCAGTACTCTTCATAACGCAGTGGGAATGGACGGATTGATTTACCCTTTGAGAGAAAAAGCTCGCCTCCATCTTGACTATTCTTCAGTCTCAGCTGCGGTCAAGAATTAATTACGTGGGAACCATTGTCTTCACAATAACAACCTGTATTTATATAGCACCTTTAATGTACTAAAACATCCCAAGGCACTTCACAGGAAGGATTATCAAGCAAACTTTGACACCGAGCCACATAAGGACAGGTGGCCAAAAGCTTGGTCAAAGAGATAGGTTTTAAGGAGCGACTTAATGGAGGAGAGAGGCGGAGAGGTTTAGAGAGGGAATGTAAGCTCATTCCATTTTACCCAGAGAGTCATGAGTATGTGGAACCTGCTACCACAGGGAGTAGTTGAGGACAATAGCATAGATGCCTTTAAGGGGAGCTTAGAGATACATTTAAGGGGAAGCTAGATAAGCACATGAGGGAAAAAGGAATAGAAGGTTATGCTGATAGGGTTAGATGAAGTATGGTGGGAGGAGGCTCGTGTGGAGCAGAAACACCGACACAGACCAATTGGGCCAAATGGCCTTTTTATGTGCTGTAAAATTCTATGTAATTCTATGAATTAAAAACCGAGTAACTGCTAGCCATATATTTAAGTGGAAATGTTAATACCCCAGTCCTGCAGGATCTGTGCAGGCGCAAGGTTAAGATGGTGGGGGGGTTTCATGCCGCGTTTCCAATGTGTTCATGTTCATGCCCCCCCCCCCCCCACCCCACGCCCCGCCATCTTAACTAACCAGAAATCAGGCACAGGAATAAAGTTAGACTGGTATCGTACTGGACTGGTGACCCTAGAATTTAAGAGTTCAAATCCCACCATGGCAAGTTGTGAAGTTGAATGCAATAAATTTGGTCATTTCTGGGGTAGGACCAGAAAGAAATGACCATAAAAACTACTAGATTGTTGGCAAAGCATAACCATTTCATTGGCTTCCTTTGTGGAAGGGAATCTGCCACCCCTACCCAATCTGGCCTACCTGTTTGCGGTTTAATTAAACATACGCAATTTTATTCATAAAAATAAATTAGGAAGTTCGGAGTAAGCAGTGACGTCAGGCAGAACAATTTTTTTAACCCAAAAGTAGGAGAGTCCAGAACAAGGAGGCATAACCTTGTAATTAGAGCTAGATCGTTCAGGGTGCTGTCAGGAAGCACTTCTTCACACAAAGGGGAGTGGGAATCTGGAACTCTCTCCCCCAAAAAGCTGTTGAGGCTGGAGGTCAATTGAACATTTCAAAACTGAGATTGATAGATTTTTGTTGGGCAAGGGTATTCAGGATTACGGAACCAAGGCGGGTAGATGGAGTTAAGATACAGATCAGCCATGATCTAATTGAATGGCGGAACAGGCTCAAGAGTCTGAATGGCCTCCTCCTGTTCCTTTGTTCCTAACTTTGTAGAAACCAATATAAATACATTTAAAAGACAATTAGGTTTGTTCCTGGAGAGAGGACATTGAGGGATATATGGTGAGGAGATGATTTAGCAAAAAGAGATGGGTCTATCGGCCGTGTTTTCTTCCTGTTCCGAAAAATGATTATGTTCTCACAATCAACAACAACAACTTGTACGATAGTAAAATACGGTGGATGCTGGAAATCCGAAATAACAACAGAAAACGCTGGAAAAACTCAGCAGGCCAGGCAACATCCGTGGAGAGAGAAACAGAGTTAACGTTTCAGGTCGAAACCCTTCGTCGGAACTGAAAGAGCAGGAAATTAAACAGATAAAAATGCAAGGGGGAGGCTGGGGGGAGGAATAAAAGAACAAAAGGGGGGGTTCTATGGTAAGTAGAGACATTAAGAGATGCTCAAGGCAAGACGAGATGGTAATGGGACAAGTTAAGAAACAAAAGGGGAGGTGTGAAATGCTGGCAAAATGAGAGACAGCTGCCATGGGGGGAGAGAGAGAAAAAAAAAGGAAAAAGGCACGGACCAAAAGGGTGGATAAAATGTATATATATGTGGTAGGGGCCGGGGTTATGATCTGAAATTGTTGAACTCGATATTGAGTCCGGAAGGCTGTAGAGTGCCTAAACGAAAGATGAGGTGCTGTTCCTCGAGCTTACGCTGCGCTTCCGTGGAACAATGCAAGAGGCCGAGGACGGTGAGGTCTGAGTGAGCGTGGAGTGGTGAATTAAAATGACAAGCGACCGGAAGCTCGGGGTCACCCTTACAGACTGAACGGAGGTGTTCCGCAAAGTGGTCACCCAATCTGCGTTTGGTCTCCCCAATGTAGAGGAGACCACATCGTGAGCAGCGAATACAGTATACTAGATTGCAAGAAGTACAAGTAAATCGCTGTTTCGCCTGGAAGGGGTGTTTGGGGCCCTGGAGAGTGGGAAGGGGGGATGTATAAGGGCAGGTGTTGCATCTCCTGCGCTTGTACGGGAAGGTGCTGGGTGAAGGGGAAGGGGTGCTGGGGGTGATAGAGGAGTGGACTAGGGTGTCTCGGAGGGAGCGGTCCCTATGGAATGCTGAAAGGGGAGGTGAGGGGAAGATACATTTGGTGGTGGGATCACGTTGGAGGTGGCGGAAATGGCGGAGGATGATCCGTTGAATGTGGAGGCTGGTGGGGTGAAAGGTGAGGACAAGGGGAACTCTATCGTGGTTCCGGGAGGGAGGGGCCGGGGTGAGGGCAGAAGTGCGGGAGATAGAACGGACACGGTCGAGGGCCGTGTCAACCACAGTAGAAGGGAATCCTCGGTTGAGGAAAAAGGAAGACATGTCGGAAGCACTGGTATGGAAGGTGGCATCGTCGGAGCAGATGCGGCGGAGACGGAGAAACTAGGAGAAGGGAATAGAGTCCTTACAGGAGGCGGGGTGGGAGGAAGTGTAGTCCAGGTAGCAGTGGGAGTCAGTGGGCTTGTAGTGAATGTTGGTCAATAACCTACCCCCAGAGATGGAGACGGAGAAGTCGAGGAAGGGGAGGGAAGAGTCGGGATGGACCATGTGAAGGTGAGGGAAGGGTGGAAATTGGAGGCAATTTCCAACACAACTTGTATTTATATAGCACCTTTAATGTAGTAAAATATCCCAAGGCACTTCACAGGAGTGTTATCAAACAAAATTTGACACTGAGCCACATAAGGAGATATTAGGGCAGATGACCAAAAGCTTGGCCAAAGAGGTAGGTTTTAAGGAGCGTCTTAAAAGAAGAGAGAGAGGTAGAGAGGCGGAGAGGTTTAGGGAGGGAATTCCAGAGCTTAGGCACCATCCCAAACAAATTCATAGAATTGAATTGAAAGCACTGTAATGGCTGATCTCATCATAAGATTTCAATGGCATGATTAGCAGTAAAGCAATTATCTAAACTTGTAATTAAGTTAAAACTAGAGTCAAAGCTAAATTGGTTTTGCAGATCACGGATTATCATTACCTTCTATTAAATAAATAAATTCATTAGCAATGTCAAATCAAGCAAAATTAAATCATGAAATTAAAGTAATGCACTCAGTAGAGAAGATTGAAGTAGAGAACAGACATCAGTGGAGAATGTTAGACTTACCTGCAGCACAGCTGTAAGGTGGAGTAATCGGAGAGTAGTTACAATTGCAGACATGGGCCACTTCCCTCTCACTCTATGGCTGAGCTATTTAAGACGGTGAGTAGCTGAACCATACTGACTAGGAAGATCCCAAGGTTCATTCTCTCATCTGGCCTGTTAACATTCCCTATCTGTGTTTACACATGAAGATTGTCTCCTATCCTCCACCCTCCATAAACTCCAACTTATCCAAAATTCTACTACAAGTATCTTGTCCCACACTGCATCCCACTTGTCCACTCTCCCCTTTCTTACTGATCTACATTGCCTCCCCATACATCAAAACATTACAATTAAAATCCTTCTCCTTGACTATATATCCCTACATGGACTTGCCCCACCTTATCTCTACAGTCACATCCAGCTCTATATTCCCTCCTGAATGCTCTGTTCCTCTGACTCCAGCTTGCCATGCATCTCCCCCTCTCTCTGCCCCATAGAACTTTCAGCCGCCTTGGTCCTACTCGCTGAAACTCCCTTCATACACTTCTCTGCACCTTCATCTTTCTCCCTTTCTCTCTCACTTGTGCCTTTGCAGGGAAGGGGGTTTTGAACAGGACAATCTATCTGAAGGAATGAGTGAGGAGTTGGTGAATAAATAATGGTGGTTTTATTTTGATGGTAAACCTGTTTACAGCTAAATACATTGACAACCCAAAGTTACAACTGAGTATATAAATTATATATAAATGGAGGAGGTAATTATACAGGAAGGATGGAGAATTCCTGGTGCATGAAAGTAATGCTAAAGGCCATAAGTAATTTACTGGAAGTAAGCTAAAGGAAGGCAGCAAGATAGGAGTACTAATTATAGGTGAGTCAAAAGCACTAATTGCATTGAAAGCATTTGTAATTTTATGATGGTATTGGACATATAACTGATGAAAGAGACAATGTTACAGAATTGTGGAGAGAGTAAAGCAATAAAGGAAAATATAAAACAAAATATTACAATAATCAAGAGATTGAATTGGTAAGAAAAAGTGTTTCCAGACTTGGAAAAAGCACGATAGAATATCTGTGGAGAATAAAGGTACAGATACAACTGGTGAGATGTGGCTAAACTGAGGGAGCAGAGCTGTTTAAAGGGCAATATAAGCATCAAGGGCAAATTATTAGATGCTTAAAGGGACAACAGCAGGCCGCCACCAAAATAACATGTCAATTAACTTATCGCCTTGTCCTCACTTTGTTCAAACATCAAGCTTTTCCTATTCTAGAGTAGAATAGCTCAAACTACCCCAACCCCAAACCAGACTTTCACATGTGTTTTGATCCAAATAATTGCTTATCACTTTGTTTCTTGTTCCACATGGGTCGATGACAGGTTCCTATAACCACTATCTTACTCCACATTTCCACCCAATTTGTTCCCCTTAACATACACATGCTGGAATTTGTAGAATTATAAAGAAAGGAATTGCATTTATTTAGCACCTTTCACGATCTCAGGATGTCCCAAAGTGCTTCACAGCCAATGAAGTACTTTTTGAAGTGTAGTCACTGTTGTAATGTAGAGAAAAAGCGGCAGCCAATTTGCGCAAAGTCCCACAAACAGCAATGAGATTATGACCAGATAATCTATTTTATTGATGTTGATTGAGGGATAAATATTGGCCAGGACACTGGAAGAACTCCCTTGGTCTTCTTCGAATAGTGCCATGGGAACTTTTACGTCCACCTGAGGGGGCAGATGGGGCCTCGGTTTAACGTCTCATCTAAAAGACGGCACCTCCGACAGTGCAGCATTCCCTCAGCACTGCACCGAGGTGAAATTACAGCACTGAAAAGAGACCATTCAGCCCATCATGCCAGTGCTATCTCTTCAACTGGAGCTATCTGCACTAATCACATTTTATTGATCCAGTTCCCCTTTAAATGATGTTATAGCCTTTGCCTCAATCACCACTTGAAGTAAAATATTTTAGGGGAGATTTCCATGGTCCACGCCCAAGCGCTCTGCATTGCCTGGGCGCAGGGCATATTGGAAAATTGGGCAGGTCAGAGTGCACACCTGCAAAGGAAGGGCCCAATTTTCCTTTATTTACATGAATGGAAGGAAAATTGGTCAGGTTCCTTTACACGCGTACGTTCTAACCCGCTACGCTTTCCGATATTTGCTACCCTCAGTGAGCATAGACCCAGGAAATTCTCCCCTCTGACGTTCTAATAAGCTTCGATGTGAAAACATTTCTTCTAACTTCCCACTATGTTCCTCCAGTGATAATCCTGAGTCTAGTCTAAATACAGGATAGGTAAAGCCTGGAGGCATTCGGAAGCAATCAAAGCCTATATTGCTGCTGATGTTATTTTCAGTTTTGCCAGTATTAAAGCTTTTCAGAAACAAGGAGCGAATATTCACAGATTCTTTAATCAAATGTGTTTTACATTAATAGCAACACATCTTAATGGTTTCAAGACGTTTTTCCAAGGGTACTTCACTTTGGAAGTGTTAAACTAGGCATTTAATCATTTATTATAAAGTGAAATAACGTGCATTAAAAGCAATGCCACAAATAACTGCATCACACATAAGTACCAGTCTCTAGAAGAACTGAATGGGTTAGGGAATTACACAGAATTACATAGAATGTATAGCACAGAATCAGGCCATTCGGCCCAACAGGTCTATGCTGGTGTTTCTGTCCACTCGAGCCTCCTCCCAGCCCTCTTCATCTCACCCTACCAGCATATCCTTCTACTCCTTTCTCTCTCGTGTTTATCTAGCTTCACCTTAAATGCATTTACAAGTAGTGATGAGAATAATATTATCGGTGGGTTTCATTTGTGAATGATGAACGTGAAGCAAAAAGCCAACAATTGGATCATTTTAATATGCATGAGTTTTCAGCGATACTTTTATTCCTACTTACTGTCATAAGTAAGTAAAACATACAGTTTTATTTATCATTTATACCATAATGTACTTTTCTTAGGTATTATAATTGCTGAATTAAGGGCACTATAATGTCTGTAACCTATTCTCAGCTTGTAAAATGAACTAATTACCAGCAAATGTAACACTGATGTTAAAAACATAAATGTGGTAAGGAAAAGTGTGATTGATGCAAACTTTGTAACTGTTGCACTTTATCTCACACATTCTTTTTACTTCTTTTTTGCTCAAATGAAATATGACTGCGTGTGCAATATGTCAGAACCCAACTCCTGATCTGCCGTACCCATCCCCAATTTATCAACTTACAGCAACCCTGACTCTGTGCGGGTGTGGGGCGGGGGGGATAGCGAATATATGACGTGTGGAAGATCTTTTATTTCTTTGATGGTTATTAAATTTTCTTTTGTTTTTCTAAAAGTTGGGGTGAAAAAAAACCTCCTAACCTCTCCCTTCATTTTTTTGGAGATGATCTTAAATTTCTGCCCTCCAGTTACTGGCTCACCGATCAGCGGAAACAGTTTTTTTACTTATTTATTTCTTCAAGACCCCTCAAAATTTTAAAGGCTCTGATCAGGTTTCCTGGGAATGAGGCCGGTGAGTGGAGACTAGAATTTGGGCCTTGAAATTGGATCTTGCTGCACCCGTTTTACGGGTGTCGCATTCTGCTTCGGAAGTGCGCCAGCCGCCATAGTGGTTGGGGCTTCTCTGTAGGCGTCCAGGATGCGTGCCAGAAACAGACATAGGCCCATTGCATATGCAAATCGTGGGCCTAACACCTGTTTCATTCCACTTTGTGAGATTGGACTGCGAATGACTAGTCTGCGGAGTGCATGCTGCAGTCAGTTTATTCAGGCACTCGGCAGCCAAATCAGCGGTCCTTAAAGAGACTGCTGAAGGCTGCCACCTGAAAGGTAAGTTTTTAAAGTTTTTTTTACTTACCATACTGTGGAGCCGGGAGCATATTAAATCTGTGAGGTGCTGCTGACCACAGCTTGCACCCCCATCCCAATTGCCTCCCTCCTCCCACCACTCCCGGACCTCCCTGAGGATTTCGACTGGTATCTGATCTTGCTGGTGCTGTTCAATGATGCCAGCGGACCAATTTGCCGTGGCCCAGCCGTCGGCCTCACTAGACACGGGATCACGCCCCGAGGTCTCTAAGTACTGTGTTGACATCCAGCGGGATACTCGCGTCTAGACAGAGTGACCACTGGTTCAGTGGTAGTATTCCCGCATCTGAGTCACAAGGGTTGGTTTCGGGCCCCTCTCCAGACAATCGGAGGCCAGCTCTGAATACTGGCTTGACGTCCAGCTAAGGTACTTGTATCCGATGGGTGCGAGTGCCCCGCTGCCCTCCCCCAGTTCCCCCCAATCATAAAGGGTACATGGAACTCTTTAGCCTTGGTTACAGCCCACCTAGGAGAAGGTACACCCAAGGTAAAACCCACGAGGAAGGCATTGGGACACTACGCTTCCCTAGTAAGTGGCTCAAGAATCTCGTGTGTGAGACTTGAGTTTTGAGTCCTGCCCTAGGGTAGGACACAACAGACTGGTGGAGCGATGTGACTGCTCCTCTGTGACTCCCTTTTATTCCTCAGCTTTCACATGAACTTCATTACACATGTCTGAGCGTATGGCGCCCCTCCTTGCAATCAGTGCTGGTAAACATCAACTACCTTTCACCCAGTATATTCTTTCCCTTTCTGATAGCCATTCAGCTTTACAAGTCATTCAACTTACAGGTCCACAGATCCCTTTCTTACATCCAGCCGCAGCATTTCCCAAAGGCATTTACTCAAACATTCCCGATATTTATTAACTACTTCATAATATTAAGGATTAAAACTAGATGATTATGTTTCTTAACTGAAAAGTAAAATTTTCACACAGTTACAATAATAAACAAAGCATAGCAATATTACACTAATCACTCTCTTCAGGGAATCAATCAGCCGTTTTTATCTTAGCCCCTGACATTCACCCAAGGTGTCATCCGACACCCTCCAGTCCAATAACATACATTAACCACTATTCTTAGTTTTCTGTTCATTACTCAACTTCCGAACCATTCAGCCACATTCCCTTTAATACTGCACCTTACCTTTATCAACAAAGCTCCTATGTGACACCTTATGAAATGCCTTTTGAAAATCCATATGCATAACATCCACTGCATTTCCTTTGCGATTCCAATAAATTTGTCACCCTTCTTGCTTTTTATAAATCTCTACTGGCTGTCCTTAATTAACCTATATCTTTCTGAGTTAGGATTAATTTTAGCTCATAGTGTGGTGTTTGAAGCATGCCCACTACTGATGCTAGGCTGACTATAGTTACCCAGTTTATCCCTTCGTCCCAGAATATTACTTTAGGGAAATTCACACCAGTACTTAAGGTGGCATAAATTTAAAATAGTGACAACTGAAAGTTAAAACACCTTGGCCGCGAAATTCGGTAGGTTAGCGCCTCCCGTTAGCGCTTGGCGGGGGCGCTAATGGGGCGCTAAGGGGTTATCACCCAGCCGTGGAGAATCCAACGCCGCATGCGACCTTCACGCGAGTTAGCGCTGGCACTAACTATTAGCGCCTAGATCTCTAGTGCCTCTCACATGGTGACATCAATGTGTGTGCAACGCCCCGTTAATGGCCCCGATGCAAAATTGCCTTTCGCCCCCTGCTTTAGCACCTCGCACCGACAACGCCAGTAAGAGGAGACGTTGTGCACTCGGAAGTGCGCTGCAGGAGTGGTAATTAAAGAGAATGTTTCCGTGTTGCTTGAACATCGCAAAAAAGGCATTTTCAGTGATCGCACCGTTTATTACTTGCAGCAGTCTGCTGCCTGCGCAAAATATTTTACACCTTTTCCTCAAACATCTCCAAATGCTGCACTTTCTGAAAGTGATGGGGGCTGCAATGGCAGTCGCCCAGGTCACATTGAAAAACACCACTGATGACTATGAGGTTATACAGCGTGATTGGCCCTTCCCTTTAAGAGATGGATGCAGCCTGTGTGATTAAAGAGTGTCGTTTGGATTGCGCATGACCTTCCTCATTGCTCTGCCGGTAGCGCCCCGCTCTCAGAGGTTAGTGCCCTAAGCTAGGAGTGTAGCGCTTGATTTATGAATTTCACGGGAATCGACAATGATTAGTGCCTGGCGCTAATTCTTCAATTTTTAAAGTTTTAACGCCCCAAACGGGGCGATACTGAATTTCTCCCAATTTTTTTAACTAAACTATGATAAACATTTGGAATAAGTTACCAGGTAAGGTATTGGAGTCAGACAGTAGGGTGATTCACAACTGAACTGATGTTAGGCCGGGCGAATTGGGAGAATTAAGAGGCATGAGATTTGATGGGCTGAATGGCTTCTTCTCACTCGAGACTTTCGTTATGTTCTTCCTGGAGAGCTACTAGCACCTCTGAAACTGTATCCCAGCACTCATAACTTCTGTATCCCAGCACTTGGAATTCCTGTATCCCAGTACTCGGAATTTCTTTATCCATCGTGCCAGCTGTGGCTCAGTTGGTAGCACTCTCGCCTCTTGAGTCAGATGGTTGTGGATTCAACTTCCACTCTAGGGACTTGAGCACAAAAATCTAGGCTGACACTCCAGTGCAGTACTGAGGGAGTGCTGTACTGTTGGAGGTGCCGTATTTCGGATGCAACATTAAACCGAGGCCCTGTCTGCTCTCCCAGGTGGTTATAAAAGATCCCATGGCACTATTCTGAAGTAGAACAGGAGAGTTATCCCCGGTGTCCTGGCCAATAATAACTCCTCAATCAACATAAAAAAATAGATTATCGGGTCATTATCACATTGTTGTTTGTGGGAGCTTGCTGTGCGCAAATTGGCTGGTGTGTTTCCTACATTAAAACATGACTACACTTCAAAAAGTACTTCATTGGCTGTAAAGTGCTTTGGGACATCTGGTGGCCGTGAAAGTTGCTATATAAATGCAAGTCTTTCTTCCTTTATCACAGCACTCAGAACTTCTGTATCCCAGCACTCAGAATTCCTGTATCCCAGCATTCGGAATTCCTGTATCCCAGCACTCAGAATTCCTGTATCCCAGCACTCGGAATTCCTGTATCCCAGCAGCCGGAATTCCTGTATCCCAGCACTCAGAATTTCTGTATCCCAGCTGCCGGAATTTCTGTATCCCAGCTGCCGGAATTCCTGTATCCCAGCAGCCGGAATTCCTGTATCCCAGCACTCAGAATTCCTGTATTCCAGCAGCCGGAATTCCTGTATCCCTGCACTTAGAATTCCTGTATCCCAGCACTCAGAAGTTCTGTATCCCAGCACTCCAGACTGTTGAATAACCTTGGGAGCTTGCTGTGTGCCAAATTGGCTGCCGCCTTTCCCTACATTACTACAGTGACTACACTTCAAATGTACTTCATTGTCTGTGAAGCGCTTTAGGACGTCTTGATATCGTGAAAGATGCTATAGAAATGCAAAACCTTTCTTTATGATTAGAGGTCTCGATATGTTCCCAGCATATAATTTAGTCAGATGTAGATTCCACAAATAGGGCTGAATTATCTCATGGCGTTAAATTAAATTATTTTTCGTCCTTATTTTAGTGTACTAGTGAGAACTCTGTTCAATAGAAATTTGTCCGAGGCTGTAGATGGGCTATATGGCATCAGCTGTCCACTATACGCCCCGCTTGATATTCAGTTCTATTGAAAGTCAACGGAACTGAATACCGGGCGGGGAGTATAACGGGAGCCCACTACTTTACCGCCTGTATTGTGGTACTGCCCAAGAGAAAATTCTAACCCTGTACCTTTACTGTAAGATTGTACGCATTCCAACTAACTGAGAAGCCAATCTGA
Organism: Squalus acanthias; assembly: GCA_030390025.1. Lineage (NCBI taxonomy): Eukaryota > Metazoa > Chordata > Chondrichthyes > Squaliformes > Squalidae > Squalus > Squalus acanthias. The sequence continues at coordinate 34,156,353 of CM059433.1, forward strand.
ATTCACCTGCAATAATGCCGAATCACTTGCTAACCATCATAATAGACACAGAATTTGGGTAAATAAAAATTTGTGTAAACAGTAAGTGGGTAGTAAGAGGCGGGGTGGGGCCTATTAGGGACAAAGAAGGTGATATATGCTTAGAGGCGCAGGGCAAGGCTAGAATACTCAATGAGTACTTTGTATCAGTGTTTACTAAGGAGGTGGATGCTAACAAAATATTGGTAGAAGTGGAAAAGGTAGAAACAATGGAAGGGGTGAAAATTGATAGACAGGATGTACTAGAAAGGCTGGGTATGCTTAGAGTGGATAAATCACCTGGTCCAGATGGCTTGCATCCCAGGTTGCTAAGGGAATTGGGGGAGGAGATAGCGGAAGGGCTTGCCATAATTTTCCAATCTTCCCTAGATGCGGGGGAGGTGCCTGAGGATTGAAAAATGGCAAATGTGACACCATTGTTCAAGAAAGGGTGTAAGGACAATCCTAGTAACTACAGGCCAGTCAGTTTAACATCAGTGGTGGGTAAAGTTTTAGAAACAATAATCAAGGAAAAAATTAACGGGCACTTGGAGAGGTTTAAGTTAATTAAGGAGAGCCAACACGGATTTGTAAAAGGCAGATCGTGTTTGACTAATTTAATTTAATTTTTTGATGAAGTAACAGAGGATTGATGAAGGGAATGCAAAGGATGTTGTGTACATGGATTTTTGGCAGGCGTTTGACAAAGTACCACATAGAAGGCTGGTTAACAAAATTGAGGCTCATGGAATAGGTGGGTCAGTGGCAGCTTGGATAAGGACTTGGCTTAAGGACAGAAAACAGCGAGTTGTGGTAAATGGCTGTTTTTCAGACTGGAGGATGGTAGACAGTGGTGTTCCCCAAGTGTCAGTGCTGGGGCCACTGCTTTTTTTGATGTATATAAATTACCTGGATATTGGAATACAGAGTAGAACTTCTAAATTTGCCAATGACACCAAACTTGGGGGTATGGCAAACAGTGAGGATGATACCAATCGACTGCAACAGGACATAGAAAGGTTAGCAGAATGGGCAGACAAGTGGCAGATGGAATTTAATAAAGAAAAGTGTGCGGTGATGCATTTTGGCAGAAGGAACAGGGAGAGGCAATATACACTTAATGACACAGTTTTAAAGAGTGTGCAGGGACAGAGGGACCTGGGAGTTAATGTATATAGGCCCCTGAAGGTGACAGGACATATTGAGAGAGTGGTTAGCAAAGCATATGGGATCTTGGGCTTCATAAATAGAGGTATTAAGTACAAAAGTAAAGTTATGCTGAACCTTTATAAAGTGCTGGTTAGGCCACAACTGGAATATTGCGTCCAGTTCTGGTCACCACACTTTAGGAAGGATGTGAAGGCACTTGAGAGGGTGCAGAGGAGATTTACCAGAATGGTTCTGGGGATGGGGGATTTTCACTACAAGGACAGGTTGGAGAAGCTGGATTTGTTTTCATTAGAGCAAAGGAGGTTGAGGGGTGATTTGATAGAGGTGTACAAGATTATGATGGGTTTGGATAGGCTAGACAGGGAAGGCTGTTCCCACTAGTTAACGGTACAAGGACTAGGGGACACAGATTTAAGGTTTTGGGCAAGAGATACAGGGGGGATGTGAGGAAAAACTTTTTTACGCAGCGAGTGGTGAGGACCTGGAACTCGCTGCCAATTGAAGTGGTGGAAGCGGAGACACTCAACGTTTTCAAGGGGAGACTGGATAGGCACTTGAGGGAAATAAACTTGCAGGGCTACGGGGATAGAGCGGGGGAATGGGACTGACTGGATTGTTCCACAGAGAGCCGGCGCAGACTCGATGGGCCGAATGGCCTCCTTCTGTGCCGTTATTACTCTGTGGGGGAAAAATTGAGTCGCGCCCCCTTTGGGGTGCTAGCTTCGCCAGGGCGCTACTTTTAGCACCCTGAAAAAATTAGCAACCCCCCGGCCGAAATTCATCGGTAGCGCCCCAAGTGCTTGGGGTGCTGCGAGGGAATATCGCGGCGTGATGTGCCGTGGTACTGCAGGCCTTCCTCCCCTTCTTAAAGGGGAGGGGCCTTGCGCAACATGACCTGGGGCTCAGCTGGGCCACCAGGGATCAGCGTGCCGGCAAAAGAGCCCAGCAGTCAAGAGTCGTGCCGGGCCCAACGAGAGCAGCCGGCACTCCGCGGGGGGGGCTTCTCAGAAGGCCGGGGACGGCAACGGGGGCAGGTGCTGGCAGGCAGCCAACAACAAAAATGGCTGCCCGGCACCTCGCCTTTAATTAGCACCGCCCCGGCCGCAGGTAGGCCCCCCTGACCCCTTTGGACATTGCGTCCGGCGGTAAGTCAGGGGCGCTACCGAAGATCGCAGCTGGGGCGCGAGTGGGGCGCTGTGCACGGCGATGATGTCATCGCCAGCAGCGCAGCTCCGCGGGGCACTAACGGTTACCGCCGCTGCTAACCTCCCGCTGAATTTTGCAGGAGACGCTGGCAGCGCTAGTTGCTTTGCGTCCCATTAGCGCCCTCTTAGGGTGCTTACGGGAGGCGCAAAGCAACCAGATTTTTCCCCCTATGACTCTGATGTATTCTGAGTCAATCCAGCTGCGGGATATGTGAGAGAGAGATTGCAAAAAGTATTCCTCACTGACGAGGCTCTGCACATTATTGTAGATCATGTAACTGCCCTTTACCGAATGGAAGGGCAATCAAGAAATAAGTAGAGAATCCAGCAGGTGTGGGAGGTGATTGCATGAAGGGAGAACACCACGGTCTAGAAATTCGGTTCCATCGTGCCCATTGTTTGGGCGCTACGGGTGCCGAATTGGGACCAAAATGGCTTCCAAGTAGCGTGCACATAGTTCTGGTGCAGACCATGCCAGTCGCCATCTTGGTGAGGGCGATAGGGCGGCCGTTAGGAGCGTGCGCTAGAAGTATGGTAAATAGGCAGATCGTGACGTCAATCAGCGTGCAATGCTGATTTGACGCCAGCACTGCCATTTTCGCTGTCATCGTTGACGCTAACACCCTCTCCTAACCTGGCACAGCTGACCGTGCATTCAGCAGCAGGAAGGATCCCCTCAGCAGCGATATTTAAAGTGATCATCAGCTACTTCCAGGTAACTTGCTTTTTGATTTCTACTGGCTCTCTGTAAGTTTGTAGAACTGTTTTGAGCTGTTTAAAGTTGGTGAGGTGACAGGCAGTCGTGCTGCAAGTGGAGACTCCGCTCCGTAACCCAACCACACATGGGCAGCAAGCTTACAACAAAAGCCATGCTGCCACATGAGACATCATAGAGCAGACCATTGGCATGCTAAAACAACGCTTCCGCTGCCTGGACCACTCTGGAGCAGCCCTACAGTACTCACTGGAGCTTGTGTCCCGATTCGTTGTGGTCTGCTGTATCCTCCAAAACCTGGTCATCAGGAGGGCACAGCCCTTGCCACCAGGGATACGGCCACTAGCTCAGGAGGAGGAGGAAGAGGAGGAGGCGGAAGAGGAGGAGGTGGAAGCAGAAGGAAGGAGGCAACCCAGACAGCCCCTTTCTGGCTGGGATATACGGGATTGAATCATTTGGCTGTGGTTCGATTGAATGCAACCCCGCTTCCCCATTCAACCTTAGTCCCACACCTTCCCTTCCCTCTGTTACTGACCATGATAGCGTCACCTTGGCCACAATGCTGAAATAAAAGCCACCGCAAAGCAAACTTTCCAATCAAACTTTATCCATATATGCATCCAATATTACGTTAAAAAAATCAACTAATCACCCTTACGCAGTCCCTTAGTGACTGTCTTGCATGTGCCTTTTTCTATCCTAGTGCTCCTACGCAGTGCTACCCCAGTGGATGCAGCATGGCTGGTGGAAGGCTGCTGACTTTCAGTGGAGGAGACTGCAGATGGCCTTGTAGCATGACCTCGAGGAGCTCTGGGCCTAGCACTGCCCAGATTGCACCACCTCGACATGGGTTGGCTGGCTGACAGGCAACAGCAAGGGCACTAGTGGAGTGGCAGTGGTGGGAGGACGAATGCTGTCATCCTGGGAGAGGACAGCAGGGTTGGACTCCACAGATCCATTGCTACTGCCCAGAGGCATTGCCTCAGCAATCCTAGTAATCTGCTGGAGTACAGACTGCTGGACTGCAAGCCCTTTTCCACACTACTAAACCCAGCCATGATGGCAGCAGTCTGTGCTTGCATGACTTCAATCTGAGCTTCCACTGGAGTACTCAACCTTTGGGTGGCTTGTGCTTGTGCTGCAATGGAAGCTGAGACTTCGGCCATCAGACGCTGCATGATGGATGGGTCCACAAGTGCGTTAACGGATCTTACTAACATTTCCACGCTGGAAACATAGAAACATAGAAACATAGAAACATAGAATCTAGGATCAGGAGTAGGCCATTCGGCCCGTCGAGCCTGCTCCACCATTCAATACGATCATGGCTGATCATCCAAATCCAGTACCCTGTCCCCTGCTTTAATCCCCACAGTACACATATCCCACCCTACCCCCGTAACCCCAAGTATTTAATTCCCCCTAACATATCCCATCCTATCCCCATAACCCCACATATTTAATCCCCCCCTAACACTAAGGGTCAATTTATCATAGCCAAATCAACCTAACCCGCACATTTTTGGATGGGCTCCAAACTTTGTCCAAAGCCCTGTGCAAGGCTAGAGCTGGACTTCTCCGTGCTCCTTGATCTTGCATTCGGGCTTTCTGGCAGGCCTGTCAATGCATCAAGCATTTCATTGTGCGTGCCCATCAGTGTTCCTCGGTAGGTCACCCCATCCAGATCTTCATCTGATTCCTGTGCAACAAAACTCGTGTGCGACCTTGCCCTCCAGGGAGCTGACACCTGAGCTACCCTTTCCCCCTGCCTTGGCTGGAGGCTACTCGTGACCGGTGTCTCATCACATGCAGATCCCACATCTAACCTATCATCTAAAGTACGCGGATTGTCAGTATTTGAGCTGGTGGCTGGGAGTGTGAAATTGAGTGATGGTGTCTCTTCTTCTGATTCTGGACTCTCCTCTCACTCTTGTACTTCCACCATTGGCTGGGCAGGCCGCAATTCTTGGGTGTCTGAAATGAGAAAGGCACAAGAGTAGGGTTGTGGTGAGGAGAGGGGGGAAAAGCAATAGCTGCATGCTTACACCAGGTGCAGATTGTAAATCAGAAGAGATTGTGGGATGAGAGGGAAGTGGGATGTGAGAAGGCAGATAGCGTATGAGGATACTGGCATCTTGAGTTAATTCAGCCCCACCGCTGGCCACGGGCTCAGCCATGCCCCTGTCAAGAATGGCCAGCACCGTTTCCTCCAAGGGGGTGAGTTGATGCAGGCGAGCCTGTCCCGCTGCCGGTTAAGCTCTGCTGTTTGCGGTTATGCGCCACCTTTTCCTGAAAGAGAAAGGGAAATGTGTGAGTGAGTGTGGTATAATGTGTTTGGGTGATGTGTTTGTCATGCTTAAATAGCTGACAGTGTGTTCAAGCTGTGAGATGTTGGTCTGAGTCTTGCAGCAATGGTAAGTATGAATGTGAGGTATGAGTTGTGTTTGGTAGAGATTGTTGGTAGGTGAGTGATGGGGGTGTGATACATTGAGCAGTGTGTGAGGTTAGTGGTGCAGATGGTGGGATATGGCATTTGAAGATGAATTCACTGACCTTGACCACGCGCGTGAGGTCATTAAACTCCTTCCTGCACTGAGTCCAGGTCTTGCAGCTATACTGCTGGCATTGACCACATTGGCTATCTGCTCCCACTGCCACCTCATCTGTTGCCTGGAGGGCCTCCTGGCCCCCTGTGGGAAGAGGACCTCTCTCCTGGAGTTGACCTCCTGGATCAACGCCTCCAGTGCTGCATTGGAGAATCTTGGAGCCCTTTCTTTGGCCTGTTGAGCCATTACTCAATCTTGTTTTTCTGACAGCAGCCTTCACAATCACTTCCACCACCTGTTGCAGGCAGAAGGCACCTCTCCTTTAAGAAGTGCAGACTACCTTTAAATAGTGCAGGCTAGCTTTAACTGGAGCTAGCCTCGCACGAACTTAGGGCCCCCTGCTGAGCATTCAGCCACTCGCTACAATCATGTTAATTAGCAGGCAGCATGAATTTTACGTGCTGCCTGCAGTCCTCCGAACGGGCATGGGTTACTATCGCATCGCGATGCCCGTGCCTGTTTTCAGGAGCTATCGAATATCTAGGCTCATGTATCTCACCCACCACACATGGGAGGATGTGCACAAGTATGTGCCTGATTTGAAGAAGCTTGAGGGTGGTTGCTGATTACTTTACAGCACAAATATCCGAAGAGGTTGCAGATGTCACCAAAGAGTATTGTTGCGTCAAATCTATCCCGTGATTGTACTGATGGAACACAAAAGGAAGCAGTTTAGGCTACAGAAACGAAGCATGAAGTTGCTGACGAGACAGATTGATGACTAACTATCATTAAGTACAGCTAGAATTGGCATTGTGAAAATAGCTACTCTGCTGTTTAAGGTTCAGCCAGAAAGTACTTAAAATGTCATTCTATTACGTCTGGATATGTTAATGCTGTGTTATTTTTCAAAAAAAATCACCTTCATGCAAAGCGCACTTCTTTGCAGAATAAAATGGTTCCTCAACAAATGAGAGCATTGCTTAGAAACATAGGAACATGGGTAGGCTATTCAACCCCTAGAGCCTGTTCCACCAAGTGAGACTCAGCAAATAAAAACCCTTATACAATAGCAAAATACTGCGGATGCTGGAAATCTGAAATAACAACAGAAAACGCTGGAAACACTCAACAGGCCAGGCAGCATCCGTGGAGAGAGAAACAGAGTTAACGTTTCAGGTCTGGGACCCTTCATCAGAACTGGAAAAAGCTGGAGATGTAACAGATGTAACAGCAGGTGCAGTGATGAGGGGGGAGGGGGGGAGGAAGGAATTGAAGGAATATACTGTGCTTATGTAAGAGGCAGGAAAGATAAAATATTGCAAATGGGAATGGCAAAATCATACAGCATGAAAAATGGGGGCAGGGGTTATAGTTTGAAATTGTTGAACTCAATGTTGAGTCCAGAAGGCTTCAACAATTTTAAACTATAACCCCTGCCCCCATTTTTCATGCTGTATGATTTTGCCATTCCCATTTGCAACATTTTATCTTTCCTGCCTCTTACATAAGCACAGTATATTCCTTCAATTCCTTCCTCCCCCCCCCCGCCCCCCGCCCCCCCCTGTCTCTGCACCTGCTTAATATCTGTTACATCTCCAGCTTTTTCCAGTTCTGATGAAGGGTCCCAGACCTGAAACGTTAACTCTGTTTCTCTCTCCACGGATGCTGCCTGGCCTGCTGAGTGTTTCCAGCGTTTTCTGTTGTTAAATAAAAACCCTTACCTGCTGTCGGCAGGCCATTATGGACATCCTTTTTTTGCATTCTAACAAATATCTGAAGCTCCTATTGGTGAATATAATTACAATCACATGCTTTTTGCCACAGAATGGCTGCATCTTGCAGTTCAGACTGTGTATAGCTGACATTTTATCTGATGTAAATTCATATTTTATATGGAGCTATTACACAAAATTAAAATATGGGGGAACGTTTCCGCTTTAGGCGCAATCGGCAATGCGGATGCAAATTGCGCTCAAAATTGCGCTAGTTTTAAGAAGTGTATTTTTGCTCAAGTTTCCACTAAAACTCATTGGAATATCGCTGAATGTAAAATTGCCATGAACCATTTTTAGAATAAAAAGTTTTTGTATCAAAAAATACTCCTTCATATATTTAAGAGTGATAAACTGGTGCACTTTTATTAATACAGCTGAAAATGGGCTTATCACAAATAATAAGCATTTTTTATCAGAGTGTCTGGTCCACCACCTGTGAGTAACCGGATTTTAAATAACTGAAAATGACTTAAAAAAAATATACAGAACCATTTACTAGTTACATTGGTGTACAGTAGTTAGTTTCTTAGTAATTTAAAAAATAAATAAAAGCTTTTAAAAGGTGCCTGTTAGTGCCCTTGCGACTAAAAAAAAAGCTTAATTTGGAGAGCCTCCTCGAAGGCCCGCAAATGGGCGCAATTATCGGAAACTCGCCATGGTGACTAATTCAGTCTGGGGGCCTGGCCAGTTTTTGTGGGCGGGGCCGGCTTCGAGCGCGATGTTTTTTAAACCAGCGCAAAAGATTGTGAAAACTCGATTTGCGCTGGACATAATTTGCGCTTGAGATTCCGCGATCTTTTGTGCTGGTTCGGCTGACTTTGAATAGCACTGAAGAAACCACGCAACCGAGCGGAAACTCCAGGCCATGATGTTTGTCTTCTTTAATTTTAGAAAAGGTATGTCAGTGCAAAGATTGAGAGATGCAAATAAACAAATTTAGCATTATCAGCTTGAAATATTTATTATTTTTGTTTGGTAAGGGCATCAAGGGATATGAAGCAAAGGCGGGTAAAATGGAGTTGAGGCACAGGTTAGCCATGATCTAATTGAATGGCAGAACAAGCTCGAGGGGCTGAATGGCATCCTCCTGTTCCTATGTTCCCATTATTTTCTAAGATCATTAAAAATTTTATTGAATGCTATAATAACCATATTTTACTATTCACAAGCATTCCACGGATTCCTTTCCTTTTCTTAAAATAATCAGTTTCTGCAATTCCAAAGTGATTATCTTACAACTGTTGCAATATTTAATATATATGATTTAATTTTATTACTCTCCATGCACAAGGGACCATTAGAGATAATAGCAGTTATATTAATCTTTGAAGTCAAGGCACTGCACAGTCTCCCTCCTTTTTTCACACAGTAACTTTGCATCTATGGAGATTTCCCAATGGTGCACTGTGCAATTGCACCATGTGGTGTAGTACAAAGCCATACAGACCCAAGCATGTACCATGTTCCATCACTTGTCTGCGCTGAGTTAGTTCAGTCAACCTGTGTTCCCACCCTGCACCAAAACACACATGTGGCTGGATGCAAATGAGAGAATGCCAGATTAACTTAAACTTTTGAGGTTACTTAAGTTCAGCATCTGCAGAACCACAATTACTCATCTAATGATCTATTTCATTTTCTTTCCCCTTGTAGTAGTTCTGTGCCTGCCCACTAGTGTATGCAATATCTCAGCAGCAGAAAAGAAAGACTTGTATTTATACAGCGCCTTTTACAACCTCAGGATGTCCCAAAGCACTTTACAGCCAATGAAGTACTTATGAAGTGTAGTCACTGTTGTAATGTAGGAAACACAGCAGGCAATTTGTGCACAGCAAGGTCCCACATACAGTAATGTGGTAAGTATGATGAAGATCAGGGTAATAGATGGGAGAAAAGCTGATTTTGAGGTGCTGAGAATAGAACTTGGGAAAATAAAATGGACAACAATATTGGCAAACAATGATGTAGAACAGCAATGGGAAACATTTAAAACGGTGTTCAACATAGCCCAGGAAAAATATATTCTGCTAAAAAGCAAGAACAAACTGAACACTAATGAGATACCATGGATGAATAAAGACATAAGGAAAAAATTGAGGGTAAGGAAAGAGGCATACACTAAGGGAGAATATGAAGAGATTAGGAGAGAAGTAAAACAAAGCAGGAAGGCCAAAAGGAAATATTAAGCTATCAAGGAACATAAAACAAATAGTAAAATATTCTATAGGCACATGAATAAAAAAAGGAAAGTCAGGATGGGAATAGGGTCACTAAGGGGCAGTCAGGATAAAATCACAGGCAGCGATAGCGAAATGGCAGAAATATTATATAATTACTGTGCTTCAGTATTTACATGGGAGACAGAACAGGTGGACATGACATCAGAAGATGAGATTAGAAATGATAAAACTGCATTTAAAATAAAAAGAGGAGAAATATTAAATAAACGAATCAAACTCAAAGAGGATAAAAGCCCTGGTCTGGACGGATTACATCCGCGCATTTTAAAAGAGTCTAGGAAAGAGATAGCAGAGGCACTATTACACATATTTAATATGAAAAAGGTGTAGTGCCAGAGGACTGAAGACTAGCTAACAAAACACCTATATTTAAGAAGGGAGATAGAACATGTCCAGGGAATTATAGACCAGTCAGCTTAACATTGGTGGTAGGAAAAATAATGAAATCCCTACTAAAGGAGAAAATAGAAAAACATCTAAAAACCAAAAATATAATAATGAATAGTTAGCATGGATTTCAAAAGTGAAAGTCTTGCTTGACCAACCTCACTGAATGCTTTGAAGAGGTAACAGAGAGAGTAGACAAGAGTAATGCAGTAGATGTAATTAACCTAGATTTCCAACTAGCCTTCGATAAGGTGCCACATAATAGATTAACGAATAAAGTCAGGGGACAAGTAGCAGAATGCATAGCTAGCTGGCTTCAAGACAGAAAGCAGAGAGTAGGGATAAAGGGTAGCTATTTAGAGTGGCAGAAGGTGGAAAGTGGGGTCCAACAAGGATCAATGCTGGGATCACTGTTGTTCACAATTTATATTAATGATTTAGGGGGGAATTTTTCGGGGGGGTCAGCGGGTGCGTTCAGTGGTGGGTTGGGTGGGGGAAAAAAATGTTGACAGCGGGCCAGGGCTGAACAGACCCGACACGCAGCGGCGGGGGAGGCAATTCAGGTCATTTTCATCTTGTTAACAGCCCATTAAAAAGTATTTTGAGCTCACCTTATCATTTTACAAGGTCGCCCATGGGGTCCACGCTGCTCGGGGATCACGTCAGGTAAGAAGGTTGGGAGTTGTATGACCATGGAATCATCTCATTACTTGACAGCTGCAAATGTGCTATAAAAGCTCCCATCTCACAGCTGTTCACTTTCCATCTCACAGCTGTTCACTTTCCATCTCACAGCTGTTCACTTTCCAAGCTCAGAAGCTGTTGCTTACTGCATTTGGAAGACAGATTGAGCTTTATGCAGGTTGCAAGTGTTTGGAGCAAACTCTCTATCCAGTGTCACCTCATTGGAACAACCTCTCTCACCATTGACACATCGCTTCTGTCATCTCAACTTCAGCTGCCATCTATTACATCAGCATCGGTGCCCTTGAAACTATCTCACCTTAGTCCTCAGAATCCCACCACGATCAGCCCCAACACGAGCAGCACCAGGCACACCAGCAGCATCAACAACAACACCAAACTTGGCCGCAATCAACTGATGCTGCACAGGACAGAGGGCATCAGCACCCGAGCACATTGCTGCCCGGGAGGCCAGGGATGGCCTCACCATGGCCAGATTTACTTCACTTGATGCTGTACACCCTGGCTGCCACATGATGCACCAGGTTGGCACCACCCCACACCAACACCATAAAGCATCCCTACAATGCCCAAGCCATTCCTTTCACACTCATGACCATTGTGGGGGGTACCTTTATCTCTCACCATTCACTGCAACTCACTAAGCCACTTCCAAAGTTACACACAAATCTGTCCAAGAACGCAAAGTGTTGAAAATAAAGGTTTCAATGTTTGACACCACATTAACAGAAACTTTACATGAACATTGGCTAAAACACACAAGTGCCTACCCTTGTGTGTTGTTAGTTGGTATGATTGGACTAGGATTAGGGTGAGTGTGAGGGGTGGCTAGTGAGATGGGGAAGTGATAATGTAGATAGGGATGGGTGGAGGTGCAAGTTAAGTTGGTGTGAGTAAAGATGTGCAGGAGTAGGGTAGGGAAGGCAGAGTTATGGGGATGTGATGAGTGGCAAAGCAGGATGAGGTTGAGAGTGGCTTTGTAGTAACATTTTGTGAGCTACTGAGATCATTGAAAGGTTTGCGCCACTGCAGCCTGGTCCTCCTGATGACATCCCTGCTTGTGCCCTCCTGTGCAATGTGCAACCAGGCTGCGTTGGTCTCCTGGGAGGTCTCTTCCGCCCATTGGAAGGGAAGAAGACCTCCCTGCGTGCTGTGGCTCCCTCCATAAGCATATGGAGGGAGTCATGGGAGAGCCTGGGTGCAGCCGTGCACCTCTGTGCAGTGCTTGTCAGTGTTTGCAGCACCTCAATGCTGTAGAACACTGACAGCACAACTGTCAAAATAAATTTGTGCATGGTCCCTTTAAGGAAACCAGCTGATGACGCGTCATCAAATGACGCCATCAGACCCGCTTCCTTCAATTGGCCAGCAAACGCGCTGGGCGGGCTTAACAAATCCAATCAACATATAATCATTCTACAGAGCGGGCTGGAGCCAGCAGTGGGGTCAGGGCCCGCAACCGATGTCGCCTGCCCCGGACTCGCCGAGGAAGGGGAAATCACGGACAAAGACTTTGGAATCAAATACACAATTTCTAAATTTGCGTATGACATCAAATTGGGGAGATAGTCAATACTGAGGAAGACTGCAACAAATTACAAGAAGACTTGAATAAATTTGCAGAATGGGCATATAATTGGCAAATGAATTTCAACACAGATAAGTGTGAGGTATTACATTTTGGTAAGAAAAATAAGGAGGTCACATATTACTTGGAAAATAAGGGCTGGATTTTGTCAATAAGGGCGCATTGGAGGCGGGACTGCTGCTTGTCGGGTTTTAGTCCCGCCTCCATCGATTTGTGGCAAACCCACGCTATTTTCCCTTGATTGACCTTGTTAAGCCCGCCAATTAAGGGGAAGCCGGTTACAGATAGCGTCAGTGTATGACGTTTGATCTGTCAAGAATTTTTGACAGATGAATTGTCTTCATTTGACAGCTCTGTGAAGCTGTCAAACACTGACATTCTCTGTTGTTTGATGTGTCCTCGAGCTGGATTTTCAATGACCCGTGGAGTCGGGTTTGGAGGCATGTGGGGGGTTAAAGTAGCAGATTCGGGGGTCCCGACCCCATTCTGCCTCCACGCAATTTTGACAAAATCGGTCGTGGGGTTCCCGACTCCGTCCCGCCTCCAAGAGGCAGGAGAGGCCATTAAAGCCCTTAACAAACCCTAAATTGGCTCTGTAATGCCATTTTGAAACGTTTTAGCTAGTTTAACCCTTTTCCGACGTGAAGCACGCCTGATGTGAAACACGCCAGTCAAACCTGGTGGGAGCACAAGTGGATAGCTGACTAGCTGCAGGTCCACTATTACAACGGAGATGTGATGAAGGTAGTAGTATTAGGTCTGACAGTCGCCTCTGATGCTGCCTCTGATGCTGCTGCATTGAATATCTTCAGAGACTGCCTGGGAGGACTTGGTTGCAAAAAAAATTCTCTCTCTCTCTTCTCTCTCTCTCTCTCTCTCTCTCTCTCTCCTCTTCTCTCCTCTTCTCTCTCTCCTCTTCTCTCTCTCTCAGATGCTGCTCATTTTGCATCCAGGTCCTCTCACAGCAAAGGCCATCTCTGAGACCAGGCAGTGATGACATCATCAGAGGCGACTTTCAGACTGAAACCACTAATTGGTTCATGGGTTCCCACATGCTGGAACTCAATTGCCCAATTAAGTGAAAATTGCATCAATCTCCCACATCCAATTGCAGGCAGGTGGATAACACGAAAAGTGGATGACACGACCCCAACCCGCCCCAGTATCAAAATCCAGCCCCTCGTATTCAAGACTTATCAAACCTCTTTTGTGAGCAGAAATCAGATGGCTGTTGCATCGGAGAATGCAGCAACCATCTGTCATCTCTGCTGGTGAGATGCGAGAGTCTCCGGTTCCCCAACTGTTGAAGCCTGCAGGAAGAAACAAAGGTAAGTAAACATTCTCTATCACTTTTCACTCACCTCACATACTTACCTCTCCACACTTGCACCCATCACTTACCTCCACAATGCACTTTTGCCCCCCGCAGACCCACTGCTCACCTCAGTGGCCCTGGCGGGGTTTCCCGATGTCGGGAAGTCCGCGCCTCTGCTGGAAAAATGGGGATAATCCTCTTAACTGCCTGTTAACTACCTGCTAACAGGCAGTTAAGTGGCTGTAATCCCCTTCCCGCCTCCAGGAGATGGGACCCGGCGTGGGTCAGCTACCCGGCTCCTGGGAAGATGGCACGGGGGCGGGATGGGTACCTGCCCCCAGATTCTGCCATTTTCCTGGCAGTCCCGCCTCCAAACCCGCCTCCTCAGGGCTGGCAAAATCCAGCCCTAAATATCTAAATGAGGTAAAGGAGCAAAGGGATTTCGGAGTACAAATGTACAAATCACTAAAAGTATCGACACAGGTTAACAAGGCCATAAAAAAAGCAAACCAAGCACTAGGGTTTATTTCTAGAGGGATAGAATTGAAAAGTAGGGAAGTTAGGCTAAACTTGTATCGAACCTTGGTTAGACCACACTTGTAGTGCTGTGTATAATTCTGGTCGCCATATTATAAAAAGGATATAGAGGCACTGGAGAGGGTGCAGAGAAGATTTACAAGGATGATACCAGAAATGCGAGGGTATACATATCAGGAAAGGATGAACAGGCTGGGTCTCTTTTCTCTTGGAAAAAGGCGGCTGAGGGATGACCTAATAGAGGTCTTTAAAATTATGCAAGGATTTGATAGAGTAGACATATAGGGAGTGTTTCCACTTGTGAGGAAGAGCAAAACTAGAGGCCATCAATATAAGATAGTCACCAAGAAATCAAATAGGGAATTCAGAAGAAACTTCTTTACACAGAGAGTAGTGAGAATGTGGAACTCGCTACCATAGGGAGTAGTTGAGGCGAATATTATAGATGCATTTAAGGGGAGGCTAGATAAGCATATGAGGGAGAAGGGAATAGAGGGTTATGCTGATAGAGTTAGATGAGGAAAGACAGGAGGAGGCTCGAGTGGAGCGTAAACACCTGCATGGACTGGTTGGGCCGAATGGCCTGTTTTATTTCAGATTTCCAGCATCCACAGTATTTTGCATTTGTGTTGGCCTGTTTCTATGCTGTATATTCTATGTAATTCTATATAATCCAAAAATAATGACCAGATAATCTGTTCCAGTGATGTTGGTTGAGGGATAAATATTTGCCAGGATAACAACAATAACGTCCCAAGGTGCTTCACAGGAGCGATTATCAGACAAAAGCTTGACACCGAGCCACATAAGGAGATATTAGGGCAGATGAACAAAAGCTTGGACAAAGAAGTAGGTTTTAAGGAGTGTCTTAAAGGAGGAGTGAGAGGTAGAGAGGCGGAGAGGTTTAGGGAGGGAATTCCAGAGCTGAGGACCCAGGCAGCTGAAGGCACGGCCGCCAATCATTGAGCAATTAAAATCAGGGATGCACAAGTGGCCAGAATCGAAGGAGCACAGAGATCTCGTAGGGCTGGAGGAAGCTACAGAGATTGATATGGGGCGAGGCCATGGAGGGATTTAAAAACAAGGATGAGAATTTTTAAATTGAGATAATGCCGGACTGGGAGCCAATGTAGGTCAGTGAGCACAGGGCGATGTGAGAACAGGACCTGAGTTAGGATTCGGGCAGCAGAGTTTGGATGAGCTCAAGTTTATGTAGGGTGGAAGATGGGAGGCCGGCCAGGAGAGCATTGGAATAGTCAAGTCTAAAGAACAGTGGCGAGAACGCCTCTGCTCTCTGCTCTTCTTAGAAATAGTGCCATGGGATTTTTACAGCCAGCTGAGAGAGCAGATGGGGCCTCGGTTTAATGTCTCATCCAAAAGACAACACCTCTGACAGTGCAGCACTCCCTCAGTACTGCAGTGGAGTGCCATCCTAGATATTGTGCTCAAGTCTCTGGAGTGGGACTAAGAAGCCACAATCCTCTGACTCAGAGGCGATGAAGCAACAGCAGATGAAGTTGCCCCTGGAATCAAAGCTGGGCCACTACTGTTTCTAATTTACATCAATGATATAGATTCAGAAATTAAACGCAAATTGGTCCAATCTGCAGGTGTTGCTGAACTGGGAAAGGCAAAAGTCAAATCTAATAAAGGACCTAAAAAAAGAGCAAGTTAAAATCTATAAATGGACGTAACAGTGCTAGATAAAATTCAACATCGATGAGTGTAGGTTACTGCACTTTGGAAGAAAAAATGAGCAACATACTTACTCAATGCCTGGCTGAATTGAATTGAAAGAGATCTACGAATATTATTAGGCTCGGTACTTAACGTGCCCAGTCACTGTGGAGCAGCAATCAACAAAGCAAATTGGATGCTGTGTTATGTTGCTACATCATTCGAGAATAGGTTGGAGAATGCAATAGTGAAACTGTACAGTGTTCTAGTCAGACTTAGCCACAAGGGAAACATTCAAGCCCTGGAGGTGATAGAAAGAAGAACAATAAAGTTCGTCTCTTGTATCAGAGGATTGAATTATATGGAAAGTTTGTAAAAACATAAGCACTTCAGCCTTGAAAGGAGGCATCAAAGAGGGGACTAATAGAGGTACAAATAAAATATTAAGTGTGGCAAAACTAAATCTGGAGCACAATTTCAAAGTATGCCATGATGGTAGGACAAGAAGATGCATAGAATTACATAGGCCCGGATTTTGCGGTCGGCGGCATAATCCGAACCGAATGCACACCTATCTGTTGCGAGGCCCCAAATGAAAAGTTGCTGTCAGCTGCTGCAGAGTTGAGCGCAGCATAGTGGCCCACGGATCCCAGGTGTACCTGGGATCATGTGGGGCGGTGCTCCAATCAGATTGTACACCTTCCAGTGACTCATTAGAGAGTGACTTTGGAGAAAGGCCAGGGAGCAAGTCTCTTATCTACCCTCTTGGCTGTAGATGGTTCATGGCCAGCTGGTTCCAGTTTGGACAAAGGGAGAAAGTAACATTGCCGTGGAGCCCTCACATTATCATATTTCCCACGTTACAACAGTGACTCCACTTCAAAGTACTTCATTGGCTGTAAAGCGCTTTGAGACGTCCGGTGGTCGTGAAAGGCGCTATATAAATGCAAGTCTTTCTTTTTCTTTTTAATGCAATAATATTCATTGCTGAACTGATTTTTTTTCTAAAACCTGTTCAAGTGTCAAAGTCTGCAGAGAGCTCATTACCATTAAAGGAAAGGATTTTCACCACAATGAAGATTTTTTTTATTGACGGGTATCCCTTTACTCTGTGCAAACAGAAAGCTGCGTCTTTTTGCAGCAGCCGTAAAATTTTCAGGGGTAATTGCTGGGCAGTTGGTGGGCAATTAGCCCAACTCTGCACCAGCAATTAGGATTTCAATGTCGGAGCGAATGATCTGCCAAGTCGGAACTTGACAGATTGCAAGTTCGGGATTTAGCGCATGCACTGTCTATTTCAAAGGTGGGATGAGGCTTTCTTAAGCTGTGTTGCTACTTTTAATGATTTGTGAATCTGTGGACTGACCTCGTGAGAGCCATAGACAAGACAAAACCCTGAGCCATTTTGTTGATTATCAGACAGTTCACACACTTGCTCAGTCACTGTTTCCCGATAGATTTACATTCGCTAAGCCTTGTCTCTTTTAAGTGCACACGTTTTCTGAAAGTTGGACCAAGCCTTACTCCACCAGTGTCTCTTTGGCCGACCACTTTGATGATGTAATGATCAGCTAGACAGTTTTCACAGTCTGAATTACCGATGCTGCAGAAAACCCAACTGCTGCCGTGAAAGGCTGTCTCTCATCACACAGAGTTTCTTTTGTGTCATAGTAGCTTTTCTTCCAGCCGGTCTTGTTCATCACTGTCTATGCCAGAATAACTCTTGAAATCAGATTCTTTCGGGACATCAACAGCTTCTGAAAAATGAGACAAGGAGTATACCTTGAGATTCCACAGTGAAGTACTCCAGATACCATTCAGTAAAGAAGGTTTGTCAGTCACTGTCAACTATTTCTTCCCTTGCTGGATATTATTTTTGAAAAATACATGCCATGTAGCTATTTCCACAATCCCAGGATCCATTCCCTACCAATGCATATTTGATGGTTCATCTATTTTGCTTTATAATCTTCAATCCTGATATTTTTACAACAGTCGTTTGTAAGGATTTGTTAATGTGATACTTCACCTAAGAGCAGTTTGATTATGGAGCCTCCAAGATCAGGGCCTTCTGCCATCGGGCCTCCAGACATCCTCGGGGGGCGGAGTGCTGGTTGGACAAAATTAAAATAAGACCTTACCTTCCGATCGTCAGTCGGACACCTTCCCACAGGCCCTCTGTTCGGCAGGGTTTTGGAGGCAGGCCATGGCACCATGCTTCATAGAATGATACAGCACAGAAGGAGGCCATTCAGCCCAACGTGCCTGTGCCGGGGGTTGAGGAGCGGGGGTCCCTGCTGTTTCAGCAGCATTGTCCCAAGAAAATGAGGCCCCAGAGAAGCCCCGGAAATCCCAGGCAACGTAACAGGGGCAGAGACCCGGCAAAACTGGTCTTCGCCCCTTTTTTGTTGACCTTTACATCCAGGAAAGGGCGTTCCCCAAGAACAAAGGTCAGGAAACTCGGCCCTGCAGGGTGGCTTTAAATTTGATGGGTGGGCAGATACTACTGAGACCAATTGTGGTCAACTCTGGCCCGTGACTCAGACCAGTCTGTGTTGGCTTCCTTCCTGTACAACTTGAGTCTTTACTTCTTCTTCTACAGGGAATCTTGCTTTGCCTCACTGGCTTTGCTTACACTTTCTTCAAGGTTTTGAGAGAAGAAGTAGATGCTTTGTCAATTGTAAGTTTTGATAGAGCATCCAATGTAATTTCAGCTCTGCTGCTGCTTCAGAGACAACGCTAAACGGTGTCTTTGAGAGGTTGCTAAATAATGTATTGTTGCACGCGGTCCCATTTGTATGGTCATCAAGCAGCAATGTAACGTGTCCATTGGTGTTAATTTAATCACTCTGTACCGTGCGGCAGTTTTGGCAGTGCCCCAGGTTTGTCCACACGCTGTTACTACAAAGTCTCATTTGTGACTTTCGTAGTCTGGCCTTGCACCTTCCCCGTGCAGAGCAGCGTTGCCAAAGGAGCAGTACGGGCCAGAATCAAAATAGCTGACCTGATTCAAACACCAGTGTTGGTTCACCCTGTTACCAATGGCATTTTATCACTTGGGCCTGTCAGTAAAGGCCCACCCCTGCCTCCCCGATGGCACATACATTCACATTATTGGATTGCCTCCTCTTCATTGGAAGAAAGAAAGACTTGCAATTATATAGCGCCTTTCACGACCACCGGACATCTCAAAGCGTTTTACAGCCAATGAAGTACAGTCACTGTTGTAATGTGGGAAACGTGGCAGCCAATTTGCGCACAGCAAGCTCCCACAAACTGCAATGTGAAAATGACATGATAATCTGTTTTTGTTATGTTGGTTGAGGGAGAAATAGTGGCCAGGACACCGGGGATAACTCCCCTGCTCTTCTTCGAAATAGTGCCATAGGATCTTTTACATCCCCCTGAGAGAGCAGACGGGGCCTTGGTTTAACGTCTCATCCAAAAGGCAGCACCTCCAACAGTGCAGCACTCCCTCAGCACTGCACTGGAGTGTCAGCCTAGCTTTATGTGCTCAAGTCCCTGGAGTGGGACTTGAACCCACAACCTTCTGACTCAGAGGCGAGTGTGCTACCAACTGAGCCACAGCTGACACTAAGATAGACAGATGAGCTAGAAATGCGTCTCGGGCGGTGGCGCAAAATGGGCAGTATCGGATCGGCTGCCCGTTATGCGCAGCGCCTGATATTCAGTTCCATTGCAGCCCGAGATGAATTTCTAGCCCAGAGTATCCTACATAAAACAACTATAGTTCTAGACCTGTTAGGTCTTTGTTACAATATAATAACTGACAGAACCCATCACTGTTGATTCCCAATTTACAACTTCTTTCTTTCAACTCTGAAGAATAGCTTCCTTTTGTTTGCAGAATTAAATTTCTCCCTTTGCATCGAGTTGGTTAATTAAAACCTTGGTGATTGGTCATCAAAAAAAATTAAAGTATTCAGTTGCGAGCTCTACGAAAATAACAACCCATTCCTAATGACTCTTCTTCAAGGATTTTATTTATGATTAGACACTGGGATTTGATTCCCTTCAGCATTACAGAGAGAGAATTACATTTTTGCGACCTGCTTTAATTTCACAACCCCTAGTTGTCACTTAGATAAGAACCCTTTGAACTTGGAATATTGTTGTGAGTGGCTCTTGCCTTAATCCTTGTGCTATTGGCATGAGTTCAAAGACTGTAATCCAGTTGTTACACTTCAGGCTCTCTTAACTCTTTTTATTCATGTTCACAACAGAAGACAGTTTACCTAACAAGACCCTCATCTCCAATGATCTGAACCCTATACCTTTGCGCAGCTGTAAGTGGTAGTAGCAACATTTCGTCCTAGAGAAATGTACAGGGTGCCCACCATGCACTAATTTCCACCTCTAAAATGTGGGACATACCATTTCTTTCAGGTTAAAACTGGTAGTCAAATTTATTTACAAAAATTATAATTAAACAGAGGTAAAATAAAACAGTATGAAATCTAGCAGTACAGTTAGCTATATATTTAAAACGAATTATCCCACAGGAGGTTAAGGCCTGGATTTTCCTACATTTAGGTGCCTGTCGTGGATAGGCAGCCAATAGAGGAAAATCAGGCAATAAGAGCCAATTTCAGATTTCTACCGCAGAAATATTCTGGTAAGATCTTCCACCACCCTCACTGGAGGCAGACAGCTTCAGCCACTGGACACTGATGTAGACAGGGTTCTGTGCTGGCCACGTTTCCCTCACTTACTGCCCAGTGCCTTCCAGTAGTGAAGAACACCTCAGGGACTGAGAGGTGTTGTGAGCCGACTCCAACATTAACGGGCAGAAGGGAACCAGCAACCTGAGGAGAAGTTCTTACGTTTTGTTTCAAACCATTTTTAAGAGATTATTTTTCAATTTTTCTTTACAGTTTTCATACACTTTTTTTTTTACAAGTTTTCTTAATTTAATAAAACTTGCTTTAAGTTCATTTTAAGCATTCTCTACGTATGAGAAAAGGATATTTAAAATTCTTAGAGTATTTGTAAGTTTAAAAAAAACTTTAGTCTTGTGGACTGGGCCTCTGGAAGCAATGTGGTCTTCAGTAAGATCCCTACCCTTGTTGCTTTGCTTTGAAGAGAAAGAGGAAGAACAGGAGCAGGAGAAGGAGAACCAAGGAGGTCGACCACAGAGATGCCAGGCTGAAAAGGCACAGTAGATAGACTCCAGCCTCTGCCTGCTGAAATCACTTAAAAATCTTACGCTTGGTAAAAGCAGGCGTAAGGCCTGCTTTTACCAGCATAAGAGTTTAAAAAAGTAAAAAAAATAATTTTATTTCACTCATTTATAATTTTAAAATACTTTTAAAAAAGGTAAGTTTATTTTTAGCCCTGTAAAAAACTATAATTTTTTTTTCAAAAAATTAAATTTTTGTTTAAAATATTTAATTTAATGTAATTTTAACTCATTTTAAAAACGTGATGGTTTTTTAAAAATTGATTTAATGTTTTAGTGTCTTTTTTCAGTGATCCCCATTCATACTTTTGACAGGTCTATCTGTCAAAAGTATGAAGGGGGATTCCCTTCTCCCATTGGCTCGCCTGGCCCACGTGATCCCAGGGATGCTTTCAAACCGCATGCGTCCCTGGGATACGTGGGCCCTGCGCATTTCGACTGTGGAGAGGCCCAGGATCGGAAATGGCTGGAGCTCGGGAGCCCTCAGGTAAGGGCGTAGATTTTTTTCCCGATAAGAGGCATCCGCACGCAGGAAGCCTCCTATCGGAAATTACGGGCCATTGTCTTTTGCATTAATTGCAGTTCTACTGTAACTAGTGTAATGCTGCCAGATTTTTGCCTCAAGGAGACAAACTATAGCTTAGCTCAGTTGGTGTTGCATATTCTGTGTCCTGCAAAAGCAGTGAAAATGCAGTTTTGCTGCAGCATTTAAATGGCTGTAACTGCTTTAAGGGCCGGAAACAGTTGAAATTGAGGAAGGCAGAGAGAGAAAGAGAGAGAGAGAGCATCAAGAGAAGGAGGAGCAGCATTTGGGGGCAGATTTTTGGAAGCATCCATAAGGGCTCTGTTGGCAGAAATGAGGGCAGAGTGACCAGCTCTTCAACACACATGACAAGAAGCGTTAGAACAGGGTGGTGCAGGCAGTATGGAGGGAGGTGGCACAGGCAATCATGCTACCTCAACCACCCCACACGCAGCAGCACATGGCTGGAAACCATTTAATGCTCTAATAAGGTTGCCAAGGTAAGAGAAACCATGAGTACCCATGCACGTCCTGTCACAGTATAGGTGAAGAGATGGGTGAATATTCACAAGGGACGAAACACCATTCCACTGTGCCTGAGACCAAGGGCGGTAGTGGTAGGCTGAAAGGAGAGGAGATTGAGGCATTGCTTGCACCTGAAAGCATTCTCAAATTGGAGTGTTTGCAGACACGGTGAAATTAATTGTCGTGTCAATCAGGTACCTTTCTCAATTTGTATTTTCGTTGCAAAGGAAAATATTGCCCAAAGATATTTCATGGGGTGGCGGGGGGGGGGGGGGTGGTGGCTACAATCAGACCACTTAGTGTACATGAGGAGCAAGCCCCTCAACTCCTCAACAGACACACTGGGGAGTAGGTGGGAGATGGAGAGGTTGAAGGAGAGCTTCCAAGAACAGGTTGGTCATAACAAAGCCAGAGAGAGCTGAAGGAACTGCAGCAAATATGGCCTCACCTTGCAGTAGCACTCTGCGACACGATTCTCTTCCTGATAACGGCCTTTATATGGTGATGTGGTCTGGTTGCAGGTGGTAATGAAGGGAATTGATGAGGTGACATTAACCTCACCCACCCACCTTCATTTACATGTGACATGGTGGGTACTACTGTTGTCTGTCACGTCACCCAGAGGAAAATACTTGAGACAATTTTAGGGTGGTGGGGGGAGGGGGCAGGGGAAAGATCGGGGCAGAATGCCATAATGCCTTACTTCCCTTCACACACCACTATTAAACAACAACAGCTTGCATTTATATAGCACCTTGAATGTAGTAAAGCATCCCAAAGCGCTTCACAGGAGCGATTATCAAACACAATTTGACACCGAGCCACCTAAGGAGATAGTAGGTTAGGCGACCAAAAGCTTGGTCAATGAGGTAGGTTTTAAGGAGCGTCTTAAAGGAAGAGAAAGAGGTAGAGAGACGGAGAGGTTTAGGGAGGGAATTCCAGAGCTTGGGGCCGAGGCAGCTGAAGGCACGACCGCCAATGGTGGACTGATGAAAATCTGGGATGCCTTGAAAATGGGCGGTTTTAGCAAGGAAAATACAGAGCAAAATGTACAATATAACTATATTATATTAATTAACAGGTGTCTTAATTCTGCTTTCAAGCAGTCTGTGTGCGGATGATGCTGGCTCATCTAATTACACAAAGACTCTCTGGAGTAGAATCACCACGGCGGCTCTCCCGATCTCCTGCCATAACTTCAGCAGAAGGTTTACCCCATCTCTCTGGGACCTCTTACCGATCTTCCACTAAATCACGACAAGAGACCTCTTGCGGAAATCCTACCCCTCGGTCTCGTAGCCTCCACCTTACAAGTCCCTGATCAAAAAGGACACCAACGTCAACGTGAACTGCCCTTATGAAATTGGTTCAATTATGCGCAGGTTCATTGGTTAATACTTAACTGTTATTCCTGTGTTCAAATTGATGCCTTATTCCTGATTTTCTCTCACGTAGTTACTCAACCTCCATTGGTACAATGTTGAAAAGTGCCGCACATGCACTCTGAAACCAGCAATGCACTACCCAGTGAGCCACAAATAAGCAAATGAAACTAAGTAACACAAATAAAATACAGTCATGTCGAGAAAGTGACAGCATAAATTACAGGGACATTCTAAACTAATAGCAAACCCTTTCTGATGGAGCTGCCCTTCAAGGTTAGACCGTACACTGTACATTAATAGTTAATCATAACAGGGGCACGGAGTGGATAGGTGATGTATTTTTCTCATTAGAGATATTAATTTGCTCACAGATTAATTTTTTCCTGCTGCTAGAAGAGAATGAACTGGGACACCAGGGGACAAACACAAATGTTGGAAAGAAAATTGATGGCAGAGGCCAATCGGAATAAAAATGTGAATGTGGCAGCATTTGAAAGAATGTGGGTGCTGATGGTTAACTGTTGTTTTGTGCAACTTAACATGATAAAAGCTTACGCCTACCAAATACCGTAGAAGCTTTTTGCCATTTAGACACAGGATTTAAGCTTGTCTTGCAGTGTTCAAAAATTTACCTTGTATTGAAGCATCCAGACAGAAGCCAGCTTCAGACATTCGCTTTTGGCAGAGGAAGCACAATTGAAAATTGAGGCGAAAAACGTTCTAAAATCTTTAAAGAATGCAATAATTGATTCTAATTTGTACACCTGGCTCAAGGAAATGTGCAATGCACAGCACGCTTTGCACTTGAATGGAGCGAGAGAATAGTTTCGATTCTGGCAAAACACAATAGTCAGGATGATTCCTTTTAAGCAGGTCACCATTCCGACCTCTCTCATTTTCTGTTTTGTTAGAAAGTCCAATTTGCTGCGTATTAAACAAAATCAAGTTTTGCTATAAGAATGTTGTTGAACTACTTCTGCACTCGAGATTTTAAACATGGTTCTGAAGCTTACATTGTGATGAATTTGGTAGCATATATTATTCAGCACTTTCAATCAAAGTTTGAAGGAAGTCAATTATAACACTAATCAGTTACTGGTCCTATTTCAGGAATATATAGTATAGGTCATCCAAAGAGTAATAGAGGTTTTTAATATTAATAGGAAGATGTTCATAGACATTTAAACCACTGATTAAAATTATAAAGTAGTCAGGGATTCAATCTGGGCTACATGATGATGCACTGTTGTATTTTATTATGCAGATTTGAAAATTTATACAATCACTTGGCTGTTATTCACTAATTCTTTAATACTGTAAAAGGTTTGCATCACATTTGCTCAGAAGAACCCTTCATGTTTGTAATATGAGAGGGCTTGTTCAGGTGTTAGCCTTGGCATAGGAGAGACACTGTCGCCTCAGAGCCAGTCATGGGTTCAAGCCCCACTCCAGAGACTAGCGCCGCGATTTTATCGGCACTCAGAGGGCGGGTTTGGAGGTGGGTCAAAGGGTAAAATCGTTTTGATTGACGACTGAAGTGCAAAGGGATCTGGGGGTCCTGGTGCACGAAACTCAAAAGGTTAGTATGCAGGTGCAGCAAGTGATTAAGAAGGCAAATGGAATGTTGGCTTTCATTGCTAGGGGGATAGAATATAAAAATAGGGAGGTATTGCTTCAGTTGTACAAGGTATTGGTGAGACCGCACCTGGAATACTGCATACAGTTTTGGTGTCCTTACTTAAGGAAAGACATCCTTGCTCTCGAGGCAGTGCAAAAAAGGTTCATTCGGTTAATCCCGGGGATGAGGGGGTGGTCATATGAGGAGAGGTTGGGTAGATTGGGACTCTACTCATTGGAGTTCAGAAGAATGAGAGGCGATCTTATTGAAACATATAAGATTGTGAAGGGGTTGGATCGGGTGGATGCGGGGAGGATGTTCCCGATGACGGGTGAGACGAGAACTAGGGGACATAGTCTTAGAATAAGGGGCTGCTCTTTCAAAACTGAGATGAGGAGGAACTACTTCACTCAGAGGGTGGTAGGTCCATGGAATATGCTGCCACAAAAAGCTGTAGAAGCTACAACATTAATTAAATTTAAAACAGAAATAGACAGTTTCCTAGAAGTAAAGGGCATTAAGGGTTACGGGGAGCGGGCAGGAATTTGGACATGAGTCTAGGTTCGGATCGGTCATGGCCCTGTGGGTAGTGGAGCGGGCCCAGGGACTGTGTAGCCTGATTCTGCTCCTATTTCGTGTGTGCAATTCTGTTAGATGCAGGAGATGGTTCTGTGATAGATAGTAGATTGGCGGTTAGGATCAGATCAGCCATGATCTTATTGAATGGCGGAGCAGGCTCGAGGGGCCGATTGGCCTACTCCTGCTCCTATTTCTTATGTTCTTATGTTCTTATTGCGATCCCGCCGTCAACCCGCCTCCAAACAATTTTCCCAAGTGTCGGGCCCCCGATTTGCGCATGGACCCAACACCTAGCGGCAGGAAGAGGATTAAAGCCAATTACCTGCCTGTTAATAAGTAGTTGATAGTAGTTGACAGGCTATTTTAAAATTTTGACGCTTCTGCCTCGGGTTCCCCAATGTCCGGACACCACGCCAGGTAAGTGTGGCATGTTGTGAGTCTGCTGTAATGTTTCTGAATTGATGACAGCTGCAGAAGTGGTGTGAAGGATCCAGTGGTGCACTGGTGAGTCTCAGAGGTAAGAAAATGTTGGGAAATTCATTTTTAATGCATTTACACATTTCTTCAGGTAACAAGTTTTGAAATCCATGTCCAGTGCCACCTCATTGGGAGAACCTCTCTCACCAGTCACAGATCGCTTCTGTCACCTCACCTGCAGCTGCCATCTATTCCAGCCTATGGAGGGAGTCATTGGAGAGCCTGGGTGCAAGAGCTCACCTTTGTATAGTGATTGTCAGTGTTTGCAGCACCTCAATGCTGTCAAACACTGAGAAATCAGCTGTCAAAAAAAATAGTGCGTGGTCCCTTTAAGAAAACCGGCAAATGACGCATCATCAAATGACGTCATCTGACCGGCTTCCTCTTAATTGGCTGGCTTAACAAGGTCAATCAAAGTAAAATCACGTCTGTGGGCCGGATGCAGTTGGGGGCGGGACTGGAAGCCGGAAACCACCTGACCCGCAACCAACCCGCCTCCAATGAAAAAATCGCGGCCTTCAGCACATAATCCAGGCTGACACTTCAGTGCAGTACTCAGGGAGTGCTGCACTGTTGGGGGTGCCGTCTTTCACATGAGACATTAAAGCAGATCCTGTCTTCCCTGTCAGAGGGATGTAAAAGGTCCCACAAAGCTAGGTGGGAAAGTAAGCTGTGAGGAGGACGTAAAGAAGCTGCAAAGGGATATAGACCGGTTAAGTGATTGGGCAAGAAGGTGGCAGACAGGAGTCTAATGTGGGGAAGTGTGAAATTATCCACTTTGGTAGGAAGAATGGAAAAGCAGAATATTTTTAAAAGGTGAGAGACTAGTAAATGTTGGTATTCAGAGGGATTTGGGTGTTCTTGTACACAAATCACAGAAGTTAACATGCAGGTACAGCAAGCAATTAGGAAGGCAAATGGTATGTTAATCTTTATTGCAAGGGGGTTGCAGGATAAGGGTAAGGAAGTCTTGCTGCAATTATATAGGGCCTTGGTGAGACCCCACCTGGGGTATTGTGTAATGTTTTGGTCTCCTTACCTAAGGAAGGATATACTTGCCTTAGACGGGGTGTAACACAGGTTCACTAGACTGCTTCCTGGGATGAGAGGGCTGTCCTATGAGAAGAGATTGAGTAGATTGGGCCGATATTCTCTGGTGTTAGCAGAATGAGAGGTGATCTCATTGAAATGTATAACATTTGTAGAGGGCTGGACAGGATGTAGAGGGCTGGACAGGATGGATACTGAGAGGCTGTTTCTCCTGGCTGGAGAGTCTAGAACGAGAGGAGAAATTTCTTCACTCGGGATTGTGAATCTTTGGAATTCCCTACGCCAGAGGGCTATGGACGCTCAGTCATTGAGTATATTCAAGACTGAGATCGATAGATTTTTGCGCACTAGGGGAATCAAAGGATATGGGGATAGGGCGGGAAAGTGGAGTTGATGTAAAAGCTCAGCCATGATCTTATTGAATGACGGAGCAAGCTCGAAGGGCTGTATGGCCTACTCCTGTTCTTATTTCTTATGGTCTTATGTTCTTATGACACAGATCACAGAGGATTAAGGGAGTTCCTTGGTGTCCTGGTCAATATTGATCCCTTAAACCAACATCAGTAAAAAGCAGATTATGGGAGTAAAATTGGTCTATGCCAGTAGTGCGAAGTGAACTCATAGGGCTGTATTTTGCGACCCTCACGGGTGCGTACGAGGTGTATACGTGCCCTTAGGGGCCACGCAAGTTCCAGGTTTAGGCATGCGAAGTGCATGCGCTGAAACCCGGAACTTGCGATCTGTCAAGAATTCTCGTGACAGATCCTCCGCATCCCCGAGAGATGGGCCTCTGCGGGTGGAGAGTTGCGCTATTTGCAAAACTTCCGCCTGCTGAAGTTGTAAGGCCTGCTTTTACCAGCATAAGAGTTTAAAAAAATAGAAAAGTAAAATTTTATCACTCATTTATAAATTAAAAATACTCTTCAAAAAGGTAAGTTTATTTTTAGCCCAGTAAAAATATTTTAATTTTTTTTTCAAAAAATGAAATTTTTATTTAAAATATTTAATTAAATGGCATTTTAATTAATTTTAAATATGTAATTTAAAATGTTTTTTATTTCATGTGTTGGTGTATTTTTTAAGTGATCCCCATTCATACTTATGACGGTTCCATACGTACAGAACTGTCAAAGGTATGAATGGGGATTCCCTTCTTTTATTGGTTGGGCCGGCCCACATGATCCCAGGAGCGCCTACGAACATCTTATGCCCCTGGGATATGTGGGGCTCAGCCCGCGAGGACCCGGAGAGGCCCAGGATTGCAAGTTTCCGTACCTCCCAGGTCACCAGGTACTTTCATAGACATTTTGTGGGTCGGAGGTGTCCGCCCGCAGGAAGCCTCCGATGGCAAATGTTGCCATAGTAAATTGGCAGTTCATTTTAAACTGCTCCCTTTTACACTGCACCCAACTGACCTCAATGGAAAAGAAAATCAGGCACATTGTAAATCAGGCTGCTAATTACTTATTAGCTCATTTCACACTACTGCCGAAGTCCAATCTCACCCCCTATCTGGCATTATTTTATTGCTGTTTATGGCACCTTGCTGTGCACAAATTGACTGATGCATTTCACTGCACTATAATAGTGATTAGGAACGTAGGAACAGGAGTAGGCCATTCAGCCCCTGGAGCTTGTTTCGCCGTTCAATTAGATCATGGCTAATCTGTATCTTAACTCCATCTACTCGCGTTGGTTCCATAACCCTTAATGCCCTTGCCTAACAAAAATCGATCAATCTCACTTTTGACATTTTCAATTGAAACCCAGTCTCAACAGCTGTTTGGGGGAGAGAGTTCCAAATTTCCACTGCCCTTTGTGTGAAGAAGTGTTTCCTGACATCATCCCTGAACGGCCTCGCTCTAATTTTAAGGTTATTGCCCCTTATTCTGGACTCCCCCATCAGAGGAAATAGTTTCTCTCTATCAACTCCTTTAATCATCTTATACACCTCAGTCAGATCACCCCTTAATCTTCCATACTGAAGGGAATACAAGCTTAGTAAGTGCAGCCTGACTACCTTTCAAAATTACATCATTGACTGTAAAGTGCTTTGAGATGTCCTACAGTTGTGAACGGTACTATTTAAATGCAATTTCTTTCTTTCCCTTATGATTTTATAAGCACAATTTATGGCTTAGAGAAAAGTGCACTAAAAAATGAGGCTAGAAAGCGAATTAATATCCAAATAACAAGTATCAAAGAAGTAGTGACGTGTACTTGTCTAAGTGAGTAATATTTGGCCTCCGCTTCAGTCTGGGAAAGGGGCAAGCAGTCTCGGCTGCCTGTCTGTAGACTTATACAACAAATCTTCTCCCCCTTAGCCAGCACAGCATGCCTCATAGAAGGGGCAGATGCTGTCAGAAAAGGGTCGGTGCAAATTCCATCAATCCTCGGGCCTCTTAGTTCAGGCACATGCTTGACATGCAAATGGGCCCGGACTAATTTCTAGGCCATTATATCAGTCTGTCCTGCAAGTACTGTGTAACCAAAATGTACAAACACTGCCTCTGTACTTAACTCAATAGACAACTCTGAAAGAAATAAAAGAAAAATAGAAAATAAGATTTGTCGTCAAATAGGCAAGTGAAGATCATCAGATTGCCTAAAATTGGCGTATTTGTATGCAACATCTTTCATGGGATTAATAAATGTAGCACAAAACTGTACACACCTAAGATGGATTTGGCGCAGTTTCTGCTTTTCCATATTCATAAACTACACAAACTGACATTAAAGGGTAACTGCACCCATCTGAATAGACCCATAATCCTAAATGCTCTAAGTGTGGGACCTGTGTTCTTCTATGCAAATCAGTTAAAATGTATTACAGGGAAAATCCAGTGATTTACTCCCATTTGTCTCTATAAACCTGTCAAATTCTGTCCTTTTAAATAAACCAAACTTTCTTTAATGGATTTCACTCAATGTGAAAGAACAAAATGTCAAGCTCTCACTGGTATAGATGGTCTTCCCTGAAGTGACCAAAACAAGCAAGGCTGCTGCTTACTACCCTACCCCAACATTTCCCTAAGCCGTTTTAATCTTATTTGAATTGTGGATTCAAGCAAAATATAACTAAAGAAAGACTTGCATTGAGATAGCGCCTAATTGACAAAGCAGGAGAGAGCAAGCGAGAGAGCGAGGAAGGGAATCATTACAGCACCTGCATTTTTTTTCTGTTTATACTGAGAAGTTAAAAATAACTTGTTCACTGAAAGAAAGACTTGCATTTATACAACACCTTTTACAACCTCACGATGTCCCAAAGTAGTTTACAGCCAATGAAGTACTTTTTTAAAGTGTAGGCATTGCTGTAATGTAGGAAACACAGCTGCAAACTTGCACACAGCAAGCTCCCACAAACAGCAATGTGATAATGACTGGATAATCTGTTTTACTGGTGTTGGTTGAGGGATAAATATTGACCAGGACACTAAAGACAACTCCCCTGCTCTTCGATCTTTTACATCCACCTGAGAGGGCAGACGGGACCTTGGTTTAACGTTTCATCCAAAGGACAGAACCTCCAACAGTGCAGCACTGAAGTGTCAGCCTGGATTTTGTACTCTAGTCTTCAGGGAGTGGGATTCTGAACCCACAACCTTCTGACTCAAAGGCAAGTGTGCCACCCACTGAGCTAGAACTAACACCTTCTGTCCTTTGCTGATTTGCTCATCCTGGTTTTGAGGTTGTCTCAATTCTTGGCCTTTTCCAGCCATGTTAAAAGAATAATCCAAGGAAGCTCACACAATTCAATTTGTGTGTCTTGCCCTAGTACTTGCTGGCTTCTTAGATAAGAAATGAAGGATAAGCGTATTGAGTTGATATTTTACTTCTTAATCCACAAACACCTGTCCTATTTTATTTCATTTCTTAATCCGCAAACACCTGTCCTATTTTATTTTATTTTTTAATCCGCAAATGTCTGTCCTGCCAGACAGGATCATTGCGCCCTTACCTATTCTCAGACTGTTGGCGTATTAAAGGCTGACGCAGGATGGAGGATTGCTGGGGATCTAATTCCCTCTCCACCACTTGGGTGGAGTGCACGAATGCGCAGCCCTATTTTTTAATGAGAGCACTGTATTGTTAAAATGGCCCTGAACAGAAGAATACGCCTCCGAACCGAAAAAAAAATCCAAACTTACCTGGTGTTTCTGGAGCTTCGGAGTCTTCGGGTCCTGGGCCTGCAGGCGTAGGCTTGTGTAAAGGCCCACGTGATCCCAGGGGCGCAGGTGGTTCGCAAGCGTCCCTGCGACCACGTGAGCCAGGCCAACCAAAGGGGGGTTCCTATGACGCTTATGGGGATTCCATTTACGTACGGAATCCCCATAAGCTTATTGAAATTCCCAAATAAATAAGAAATCACACCACTTAAATAAAAATAAATGTTCCCAGGTTCAAAATTAATTGAAAGACCCTTTAATTAAACATTTAAAATAAAAATGTAATTTTTTGAAAAATAAATTTAAACACTTTAAAACAGGCTAAAATTTACCTAAACTAATTTTAAATGTATGTGTATGTTTAAATCATTAAAAAAAATATTTTTACCCTTACACTGGTAAAAGAAGGCCTTCTGCCTGCTTTTACCAGGTGTAAGGGTTTCGCTGGATCGTAATTGGGCAAATAGCCTAACTCTGCGGCAGCGAAAGTGATTTTGTTAAGGATGCAAAGGATCTATCCAAGTGAAACTTGACAGATTGCAAGTTCAGGGTTTTTGCGCATGCGCATCGCATGTGGAAGCCCGGAACTTGCAGGGCCATTTTGAAGGCTTCCGACAGTGTATGGTGTGCGTACGCTGTCGGAAGCACCGTAATTTTGGGCCCAATAAAATGTTATATATGGCAGTCAGTGCCGAAGTCAGAGAAATAGCCTACATTCCCCCCCCCTCCCCCCGAGTCATCCCATGTTGCTTTCGATTACTCTAAAAATGAGTGTGGGAACTGATTAATGGGCACAGTGATCCCACAAATGGGACGGCTGGTTGTGACTTGGTTCTATGAGCACCATAGACAGATTCACTCATTTGGCCATTATCGGACTGCTCTTTCTGGGGCTTGGCTGGCTGAAGAAACGGCACTGACTTTTCAGCCTATGAAAATTCTCTTTGGTAAAAATGCTTCAAAATTGGGAGAGGGTTGGAGCCAGAAGAAAAACAAAAACAGGAGGTAAAAGATTGAAAATGTCCTCTTTTTCAGAAACAAAGGCTTAAAGGATACAGTGAGTTAAATTAGAAAAACATGAAATTAAAGTTATAGTGAAATTATGGTTTTTTTTTTGTATTTAATTTACTAGTTTGGGGTTAATATTATGGTTATAATGCTCCTGATGTTTGAGTAGTTTCATGACTTAGTTCCTATAATATTACTGTTTATTTTTAATGTCAGCGTGGATGAATTGGAAACTACAGAAGTGGTTGGACCAGGGAGACCAGTTACCCTGGACCTGCCAGCACATCTAAGGGTTAACAAAAAAGACAACTTGCATTCACGTAGCATCTTATTTGGCTTATTGCATTTGCATTGCATTGCTGTTTGTGAGACTTTGGTGTGTGCAAATTGGCTGCCGTGTTTCCTACATTACTGCCGTGACGGCACTTCAAAAGTATTTAATTGGCTGTAAATTGCTTTGGAACGTCCTGAGGTTGTGAAAAGCGCTATATTAATGTAAGTTCTTTCTTTTCTTTCCTATCATGCCTTTCAGAAATACTTCAAAGCACTTCACATCCAGTGAATTACTTTTTGGCATTTCAGCAAATGCTATTTATACACAGCAAGATCCCAAAAAACGGCAGTGCGGCGAAGGACCAAATAACCGGACAACACAGCTCTAAATACGGCAGCAAAGTGTCAACCTAGTCTCTGTGCTCATGTCCTGGAGTGACACTTGAACGCACAACCTTTTGTCTCAGAGATGAGAGTGCTATCAATTAAGTAAAAAAAATACAATGCTAACTACAGTTAAATTTAGCTTCATTTCTTATTGATGGAACTTGCAGATTAAAATGCAATGCTCATGAATATGTCTTTTGATGAACGTTATGGTCCTGAAATTCCACTGGTCCCCCGGTGCAACTTTGGCGGGACACTGTCGTAAGCCCCAGAGAACGGTGTAAATCGTCATTTACTCCATTTCGTTGAGGTTTCCGCTGGCCTTCTGTCAAAGTTACGACAGGAGAGTAACCATAGCTCAGGTAATTTCAGGGCCTACCTCTATTATCCTAAAAAAAAATTGAAGAGCCAAGGCCCATTGTGGAGGACATCACCAGAGTTAAAAAGACTCAGAGAAAAGATGAGGTACATTAAAAAGTAGAGGTTATGCAATTGCAACCTTAGGCTTTAAATGCCTATAGATTTTAGGAGGAAAGTAGACTGCAGGAGCAGAAGGCGTTTCACGGTTTTGAGGTCCAAAAGATAGAGTTGAGTTAGAGTAGGACACAGCGCTGATGAAAGGTCACCGACCTGAAACATTGGGGGGGGGGAATTTTAATACCAAAAAACGGGTAGGTTGGGCTCGGGTGGGAGATTAAAGTGTTAAAAATCTGAATCCCGACGCCAACCCTCCTACAATTTGCCCACTTCCGATTTTAATGGAGGCGGGATGGGGAGGCGGGCTGGCACTTTAAATATTATAATGAGGCTGGAAGTCGGGTTTAACCTGGTTTGACACCCCAGCAACTGCAGCGAGGCGAGGACAGCATCGGGGAGCACTCCTTGTGGGCCGGGAGGAGCAGGAGTGCTTCCTCTCAGACTACCAAGCTCCCCCACCATCAGCGCCCCCCTGCCCCCTCACCCCCCCATACAAACCCTCCCCAGGGAAGGTCAGGCATCGGACCCCGCCCCCCCAGGATCAGACCCGCCTCCCGGGGTTGGAAATCAGACTCCCCAGAATCAGACCTTCCCCTTGGGGTCAGGGATCGGACCACCCCCCTGATCCCCGGGGTCAGGGCTCGCACCTACCTGGGATTGCGGCCTCTTGTCCAGCATTCCCCACCCGACTGGAAGGCAGCTTGTCAATTAGGCTGACTTCCGGGCGGGGGAACTTGTCCGTGACGTCACATCCACCGCCGCTCCCAGCTGGTCTCCAGGTAAAAACTCCGGCTGTTAACTCTGTTTCACTCTCCACAAGTGCTGCCTGACCTACATAAGAAATAGGAACAGGAGTAGGCCATTCGGCCCCTCGAGCCTGCTCCGCCATTCAATAAGATCATGGCTGATCTTCTACCTCAACTCCACTTTCCTGCACTATCCCCATATCCCTTGATTCCCTTAATATCCAAAAATCTATCAATCTCTGTCTTGAATATACTCAACGGCTGAGCCTCCACAGCCCTCTGGGGTAGAGAATTCCAAAGATTCACCACCCTCTGAGTGAAGAAATTTCTCCTCATCTCAGTCCTAAATGGCCGACCCCTTATTCTGAGACTGTGACCCCTGGTTCTAGACACCCAGCCAGGGGAAACATCCTCCCTGTATCTACCCTGTCAAGCCCTGTAAGAATTTTGTATGTTTCAATGAGATCACTTCTCATTCTTCTAAACTCCAGAGAATATAGGCCTAGTTTACTCAATCTCTCCTCATAGGACAATCCCCCCATCCCAGGAATCAGTCTGATGAACCTTCGTTGCACTCCCTCTATGGCAAGTATATCCTTCCTTAGGTAAGGAGACCAAAACTGTGCACAATACTCCAGGCGTGGTCTCACCAGGGCCCTATATAATTGCAGTAAGACGTCTTTACTCTTATACTCAAATCCTCTTGCAATAAAGGCCTGCTGAGCTTTTTCCAGCAGTTTCTGTTTTTATTACTGAGCAATAAGTCTTGATTTCAACACAGTGAGAATATCGGGGGAAGAAGTGTATAGGAAGGTAAATTTAAAAAGAAAGAAAGGCTTGCATTTGTATAGCGCCTTTCACGACCACCAGACGTCCCAAAGCACTTTACAGCCAATGAAGTACATTTGAAGTGTAGTCACTGTTGTAATGTAGGAAACGCGGCAGCCAATTTACACACAGCAAGGTATCACAGCAATGAGATAATGACCAGGTAATCTGTTTAAACTGAGGTTAAGAAACATTGGTGACAGACTGTTTGATTTTACTTTGCATCTGTCTGGTGCTAAAACTGAGAGTGGACTGGTCAATGTCAATTGTTCTCTAGCACTGACTTGCTTTAACCGGATGAGCCCAAATTGTCAACTATAATTGAAAGTATATTTCTCAATATGCAGTGTCACAAGTGACTGCATCCTGAATAACCCCCACAGACAGACCCCTGCCTTATGCTACTGTTGTAAGTAAATGTATTCAGTTCTTGGACAACCAAGTGATAGTGAAGTAGTATTGTTTCACCTGTTACAAGATGTTGCTTATTCAGTTTGTTAATGACCTCTGCAACCATGGGGAAGCACACTGGAGTAATGCATCAACTTCCAGTTATGTGGGGAATTCGATTGTGTCCAGCAAAAGTCAGGTGGACGCAGACCTCTGTTCAAGGGGACACGTGTGTTTTCAGCATCCCACAATGGTCAGCATTCCTCTGCTGTCATAGCTTCCTTTGAGAGTGAGTGCAATAATTGAAAGGTGGATTAAACAGATGAAATTCGTTTTGAGATTCATAGCATAGGTGCATTTAAGGGGAAGTTAGCTCAGCACATGAGGGAGAAAGGAATAGAAGGATATGCCGATAGTGTTATATGAAGAGGGGTAGGAGGAGGCTTGTGTGGAGCATATAGACGGGCACAGACCAGTAGGGCCAAATGACCTAATTCTGTGCTGTAGTCTCGATGTAAATCTATGTAAGCTTAACAGATACAGAAACATAACTGCATCGGAAACACCTCATGTACTAAAATCTGCCATAAAATGCTAGCAAAAGACAACAGAAATGATTTAAAATATGTAAAAGCACTTTCCAATAAAAGAAAACAATCAGAATCCAGCAAAAATATATACTGACCTGAGTTTCCAATTTAACACAGGAGCTCATTTAAAAATCCAAAAATGCCATGATGTTATAGGGTCAGTGTACATGATAATATGGATTAAGGGGCAGCCTGGCCATAATCTGCATCGGGAGCAATTATACTGCACTGGAGGGGAGGGTTTGGTGCTATCAACCCATCACTTGGAGGTAATCTCGCCTCCAGAACTATTTTCAGAATTAAGATCACACTGATAGTCTCGCACTAAACCTTAGGCACCAGTGAAGCACAAAAGGTTTGTGTAGATGTGTATGAATGTCTGCCTTTGGTTTTACGCAGTTTGAACTAGCTAGGCTTTAGAAAGGAGGCTTCTGTCTTCACTAGGGACAAAATAGAAGACATAAATCAGACAGGCTGTGAGAAGGGGAAAATCCCTTTCCATCAGAAAGCCATTAAGGTAAAGTTGCTTAGATGGTTGAGGCAGAATGCTCAAAAATGTTAATGGCTGCAGCTTTGATGAATGGTTGTCTTATTCCTGGTTGTGGCCTGGTGTTAAAGCATTGGGGGTGGGGGGAGGAAAATGCAAAGGAGTTGGCATTACTAGCCATCATCCTATTGTCTATCAAAGTTTGGAGGCTGTTAGCATTTTTATTGCTTGACATTTTTTTAAAGAAATGAATTTATATCATAAGGCTTCTCTGGGTAAATATCTGAGTTCTTGCTGCTATTTAGTCCTGGTGAGGTAAAGTTAGGCTCTATCAATACTGTGAGTTCATATCGTCTGCCTATTATATCTTCACCTCAAAGATACATTTTGAGACTGTGTATCAAAGACAGAAAATACTCAGCTGATTTGTGAGAGCAACTGTTACATATCAGAAACGATAAAAAGGCAGCTTTCTGCCTTCTGTATATTAACCCTTGGTGGACTGATTCCCATTCTCTCATAAATATTGTGATGTTTTAATATTTCACGTATGTCATTGTTTGCTCCTGTGCACAATCTTATTTATAAATAAATAGGTACAGTAATTTAGCCTTTACAAAGGTGTCCAATGGTGTAATATCTTCCATCATCCAGATTGACAGGAAATGTCACATTCTTCAGTAAGCAATTTAACTCAATGGAGGTTAGTTGTGAGACCTGGGCTGCACCAACCTAAATAGATTACACTAACCTAGTCGACCTCCCACCTTGCACCCACCGTAAACTTGAGCTCATCCGGAGCTTTGCTGCCCTTATCCTAACTCGAACTAAGTCCTGTTCATTAATCAGAGGATTTAAGAGAGGTAAACTCTATGGAGACTTTATGGGTAGAATTAAGAAATAGGAAAGGATTTAAGACTGTAGTGGGAGTTGTGTATAGGCCCCCTGGTAGCAGTTTTGAAGTGCTAGATTGTATAAATGCAGAGATTAGACAAATGTGTAGCAAAGGCAGAGTGGTTTTAATGGGGGATTTTAACTTTCATATAGATTGGGATAAGCAGACTAGTTCCTGTCCGAAAGGTAGTGAATTTCTTGAGTGTGTCCAGGATAGTTTTCTAGAACAATATGTCCTAGAGGCAACAAAGGGGAAAGCCATATTAGATTTAGTGAGTAATGAGCCAGATTTAGTTAACAGCCTAACTGTGTGTGAACATTTATCCAACAGCGATCATAACATGGTCAAGTTCAATGTAGCTTTTGAAAGGGAGAAACGCAAAACAGCTACTAAGATTCTAGATTTAGGTAAAGCCGACT
Source organism: Squalus acanthias (assembly GCA_030390025.1). Taxonomy (NCBI): domain Eukaryota; kingdom Metazoa; phylum Chordata; class Chondrichthyes; order Squaliformes; family Squalidae; genus Squalus; species Squalus acanthias. Next base: position 34,194,260 of record CM059433.1, read on the forward strand.
TCAAGAGGATGAGGCAGAGACTGTCCACAGTAAACTGGGCAAATCTGTTAATGGGTAAAACGAAGATCAGTGGGAGATGTTCAAAAAAGAATTTAATGTGATACAGAACCAATTTCTACCCCTGAGGGGCAAGAGCTCTACTTGCCAAAAAAAAGCCATAGACGACTAAAGAGGTAAGGGACAGCATAAAACTAAAAGAAAATGCATATAAAAATGCAGAAAATAGTATAGATTCTGGCGAATGGGAAAGACACAAAGAACAGCAAAGGGTCATAAAACAGATAGTAAGAGCTATAAAAATGGAATATGAAAGGAAACTTGCAAGGGATATCAAACTCAATAGAAAGAATTTTTACAATTACATTAGTAAAAATAGGGTAGTCAGGAGCAATGTTGGCCCCTTAAAAACTGAAAGCGGTGATATTGTCAATGATAATAAGGAAATGGTGGACATGTTGATTAATTACTTTGCGTCAGTATTTACAGTAGAAGAAAAGGATAGCATGCCAGAAATCCCAAGGAAACTAATATTGAATGGGGGACAGGGACTCAATAATATTAACATAAGTAAAATAACAGTAATAATGAAAATAATGGCACTAAAGAGTGACAAATCCCCAGGACCAGATGGTTTCCATCCCAGGGTTTTAAAGGAAGTAGGTGAGCACATTGCAGATGCCCTAACTATAATCTTCCAAAGTTCTCTCGATTCAGGAACCATTCCTTTAGATTGGAAAATTTTATATGTCACTCCACTATTTAAGAATGGCAAGAGAGGGAAGCCAGGGAATTATAGACCAGTTAGCCTAACATCTGTTGTTGGGAAACTGCTAGAGACTATAATTAAGGACAGGGTGACTGAACACCTCGAAACTTTTCAGTTGATCAGAGAGAGCCAGCATGGATTTGTGAAAGGTAGGTCATGCCTGACAAACCTGATCCAATTTTTTGAAGAGGTGACAAAGGTAGTAGACAGGGGAATGTCTATGGATGTTATTTATATGGACTTCCAGAAGGCATTTGATAAAGTCCCACATAAGAGACTATTAACTAAGGTAGAAGCCCATGGAATTGAGGGCAAATTATTGACCTGGTTAGGAAATTTCCTGAGTGGCAGGAGACCGAGAGTAAGGATAATAGGGAGGTACTCAAATTGGCAGGATGTGACTAGTGGTGTCCCGCAGGGATCTATGTTGGGGCCTCAACTATTCACAGTATTTATTAATGACTTAGATGATGGCACAGAAAGTCATACATCCAAATTTGCCGATGACACAAAGATAGACAGCATTGTAGGCAGTGTAGATGAAAGCATAAAATTACAAAGGGATATCGACAGATTAAGTGAATGGGCAAAACTGTGGCAAATGGATTTCAATGTAAGCAAATGTGAGGTCATCCACTTTAGACCTAAAAAGGATAGAACAGGGTACTTTCTAAATGGTGAAAAGCTAAAAACAGTGGAGGTCCAAAGAGACTTGGGGATTCAGGTACATTGAATTAAAATGTCATGAACAGGTACAGAAAATAATCAAAAAGGCTAATGGAATGCCAGCCTTTACCTAGAGGACGAGAATACAAGGGGGTAGAAGTTATGCTGCAGCTGTACAAAACCCTGGTTAGACCACACCTGGAGCACTGTGAGCAGTTCTGGGCACCGTACCTTAGGAAGGATATATTGGCCTTGGAGGGAGCGCAGCGTAGGTTTACCAGATTGATACCCAGACTCCAAGGGTTAAGTTACGAGGAGCGATTACACAAATTTAGTTGTATTCCCTAGAATTTAGAAGGTTAAGAGGTGATCTGTTCGAAGCTTTCAAGATATTAAGGGGAACAGATAGAGTAGACAGAGAGAAACTATTTCCACTGGTTGGGGATTCTAGGACTAGGGGGCATAGTTTAAAAATTAGAGCCAGACCTTTCAGGAGTGAAATTAGGAAACACTTCTACACACAAAGGATGGTAGAAGTTTGGAACTCTGTTCCGCAAATGGCAATTAATGCTGATCAATTGTTAATTTTAAATCTGAAATTGATAGCTTTTTGTTAACGATAGGTATTAAGGGATATGGGCCAAAGGCGGATATATGGAGTTAGGTCGCAGATCAGCCATGATCTCATTGAATGGCGGAACAGGCTCAAGGGGCTGAATGGCCTACTCCTGTTCCTATGTTCCTATGTACCCCTGTGCTCATTGACCTACATTGGCTCCTGAACTGGCAATGCCTCGATTTTAAAATTATCTTTCTTGTTTTCAAATCCTTCCATGGCCTTGCCCCTCCATATCTCTGTAACCTCCTCCATCCCTACAACCCTCCAAGATCTCTGCGCGCCTCCAATTCTGGCCTCTGGCGCATCCCCGATTTTTATCGCTCTACGATTGGCAGCCATATCTTCAGCTGCCTAGGCCCTAAGCTCTGGAATTCCCTCCGTAAACCTCTCCACCTCACTATCAATCTCTTCTCCTTTAAGACGCTCCTTAAAAACTACCTCTTTTGCCAAGCTTTTGGCCACCTGTCCTAATATCTCCTTATGTGGCTCGGTGTCAGGCTTTGTTTGATAATTGCGCCTGTGAATCGCCTCGGGACATTTTACTATATTAAAGGCGCTATATAAATGCAAGTTGTTGTTGTAGGGCACTGAATAAAGATGGAGGTTTCGGTTCATAGAAACTTGTCAAGCTATTCACACAAAAAAGGGAGTTGAGAAAAAGAATTCACAGTAATATTGATAGATTAAGTGAATGGGCAAAACTGTGGCACGAAGAGAATATCAATAAAATGTTTCACAACAGGGGTATGCTGAATTAGCTGTCAGAGGCCATGTCTTGCTTAAGTGCTTATATTTGCAGAAAATTGCACAAAAAGGCACAAGATTCAGCTTTTACGATAATTACAGAGTTGAAGAATCCGATCATTACTATTCGCAATGGTTTAATGCTTGGTGCATGCAAATTCACACAACAATTAGGAAGTTAATTCAAATTCAATTATTTCTAAAGGAAAAGTAGACTTCCCCTGTATTTTTAAATTATCTGAATTACAATGAAATATTTTATTACAGAATTGAAAAAAGAGGAAGCATCTAGCTAGACTACATCTCGAGAAAATATTAATCCAAACATCAAAATAAGAGCAATCTTACATTCAAATGAACAAGTGTCGCAGATGGGATTCAGTCGCATAAACGCCATACAAATGTGTAAACTGAATAAGGAATGGTTATATTTGTCACAGATTTATATCTTTGAAGGTTTTCCATTATTGCTGTCACTTTGATTCATTAGTGCCACTTAGAGCCACCATACGGGGCAGCACATTTTCCCCCCTGTGTAACAACAGAAAGGAAAATGGCACCCACAGCACACACTAAGTGAAAGGCAATAATTCACTCACATCTAGCATGTACAACTCTTGCGTGTTGCATTGTTAACACTTATCCAATAATACTGCAAAGTATGTGAGTTATATGTCCATCGTGACATAGGAGCCTATGTTTAACAGCACGACTTTGAGGGTAGTTTTAAGGAAGAACAAGGGTTGTTTGGGTCAGACGCCTGTTTTACACCCCACCCATTGAAGTCAATGGAGCATAAAAATCAGGTGGGGTATCAAACGGGATCCAACCCAAATCCACCCTGTTCCTTAGCATTGAAGAGCTTGGTATTTACTTGTCTAGCGCCATCTATAGCAATTTATAGTTTGGTCATAAGTCATAGGGGGAAAAATTCAGTTGGTTGCACCTCCCGTTAGCGCCTTAAGAGGGCTAGCTAGCGCCCGGGCGCGGCGAAGTTTGCGCCGCTCGCGAAATTAACTAGACATTTTGCGGCGGCGCTAAACACTACCGCCACGATCTCCTGAGCCGGCAGATCGTGACGTCAGTCGAGTGTGCAACGCCCCGGAGCGGAAATTGAGTGGCGCCCCCTGCCTTACCGCCTGACGCTAGCAACGACAGGTTGAGGGGAGCGTTCTGCAGTCATGAAGGGAACGGGGGAGCGCTATTTAAAGGTGACCGCTTCCTGCCTTTTATTGTTGATGCCATTTTTGAACTACGCATTCTGAGAGAGAGAGAGAGAGAGACTTCTGGAGAGATTCAACGTTTTGTGAAGGAGTTTTGGGTACTGAGCAGCACTTTGCAGGTTCATTTTGATCTGCCATTCCTTGTATCGATTTAGAAGAGTCTGTTGGGGCTGCACTCTGAACTCTTTGCCTGGTACTCTCCATTGTTCTTTCCAGCAGATTTGATGTGCAGGTCTCTCCAGGCCGAGATTCAAGGCTGCAATGAGCAGGATGTGGATGGAAAGCAAGATTAACCATCCCCTTTAAGAACTGGCCCAGGCCATTGTGTGTGTGTTCCATTGCTGACTGACATCACATGATCTTCGCCAAAGCTCTGAGGTAGCGCCTCGCTCCTCGGCCTTTGCGCCTTAAGACAGGTGTGAAGCGCCTGATTTAGTGCTCCAATCACCTCCCGGGGCGTTAAAAGTGAAGTTTCCAGTCAGTGGCGATAATTAGCGGCCATCAGCAGCAGCAGAATTGTATTCCACCACAATCTGTAACCTCATGGCCTGGCATATCCCTCACTCTACCATTACCATCAAGCCAGGGGACCAACCCTGGTTCAATAAGGATTGTAGAAGAGCATGCCAGGAGCAGCACCAGGCGTACCTAAAAATGCGGTGCCAACCTGGGGAAGCTGCAAGACAGGACTACATGCATGCTAAAAAGTGGAAGCAGCATGCTATAGACAGAGCTAAGTGATCCCACAATCAACGGATCAGATCAAAGCTCTGCAGTCCTGCCACATCCAGTTGTGAATGGTGGTGGACCATTAAACAACTAACGGGAGGAGGAGGCTCCATGAACATCCCCATCCTCAATGATGGTGGAGCCCAGCACATGACAAAGCTAGAGCATTTGCAACCATCATCAGCCAGAAGCGCCGAGTGGATGATCCATATCGGCCACCTCCTGAGGTCCCCACCACCACAGAAGCCAGTCTTCAGCCAATTCGATTCACTCCACGTGATATCAAGAAACGGCTGAGCGCACTGGATACAGCAAAGGCTGTAGGCCCCAACAACATCCCGACTGTCGTGCTGAAGACTTGTGCTCCAGCCGTGCCTCTAGTAAGCTGTTCCAGTACAGCTACAACACTGGCATCTATCCAACAATGTGGAAAACTGCCTCAGTTTACTCTCAATCATCAGCAAAGTGATGGAAGGTGTCGTCGACAATGCTATCAAGCAGCACTTACTCACCAATAACCTGCTCACTGTTGCCCAGTTTGGGTTCCGCCAGGGCCACTCGGCTCCAGACCTCATTACAGCCTTGGTCCAAACATGGACAAAAGAGCTGAATTCCAGAGGTGAGGTGAAAGCGACTGCCCTTGACATCAAGGTAGTATTTGACCGACTGTGGCATCAAGGAGCCCTAGTAAAACTGAAGTCAATGGGAATCGGGAGGAAAACTCTCCACTGGTTGGAGGCAACACGGTGGCATAGTGGTTAGCACTGTTGCCTCACAGCGCCAGGGACCCGGGTTCGAATCCGGCCTCGGGTGACTGTCTGTGTGGAGTTTGCACATTCTCCCCGTGTCTGCGTGGGTTTCCTCCGGGTGCTCCGGTTTCCTCCCACAGTCCAAAGATGTGCGGGTTAGGTTGATTTGGCTATGATAAATTGACCCTTAGTGTTAGGGGAATTAAATACGTGGGGTTACGGGGATAGGGTGGGATATGTGTCGGTGCAGGCTCGATGGGCCGAAATGGCCTCTATCTGCACTGTGGGGATTCTGATTCTGTGATTCTGTGATACCTAGCACAAAGGAAGCTGGTTGGAGATCAATCATCACAGCCCCAGGACATCACTGCAGGAGTTCCTCAGGGCAGTGTCCTAGGCCCAACCATCTTCAGCTGATTCATCAATGACCTTCCCTCCATCATAAGGTCAGAAGTGGGGATCTTCGCTGATGACTGCACAGTGTTCAGTGCCATTCACAACTCCTCAGATAATGAAGCAGTCCATGCCCACATGCAGCAAGTCCTGGATGACATTCAGGCTTGGGCTTTTAAGTGGCAGGTAACATTCGCGCCAGGCAATGACTATCTCCAACAAGCAAGAGTCTAACCACCTCCCCTTGACATTCAATGGCATTACCATTGCCAAATCCCCCACCATCAATATCCTGGAGGTCACCATTGACCAGAAACTTAACTGGACCAGCCACATAAATACTGTAGCAACAGGAGCAGGTCAGAGGCTAGGTATTATGCGGCGAGTGTCTCACCTCCTGACTCCCCAAAGCCTTTCCACCATCTACAAGGCACATGTAAGGAGTGTGATGGAATACTCTCCACTTGCCTGGATGAATGCAGCTCCAACAACACTCAAGAAGCTCGACATCATCCAAGACAAAGCAGCCCGCTTGATGGGCACCCCATCCACCACCTTAAACATTCACTCCCTCCACCACCGGTGTACCATGGCTGCAGTGTGTACCATCTACAAGATGCACTGCAGCAACTCGCCAAGGCTTCTTTGGCAGCACCTCCCAAACCCACGACCTCTACCACCTGGAAGGACAAGGGCAGCAGGCGCATGAGAACACCACCATCTCCAAGTTCCCTCCAAGTCACACACCATCCTGACTTGGAAGTATATCGCCGTTCCTTCATCGTCGCTGGGTCAAAATCCTGGAACTCCCTCCCTAACCGCACTGTTGGAGTACCTTAACCACATGGACTGCTGCGGTTCAAGAAGGCAGCTCACCAGCACCTTCTCAAGGGCAACTAGGGATGGGCAATAAATGCTGGTCTTGCCAGAGACGCCTACATCCCATGAATGAGTAAAAAAAAAGTACTGATGGAGCCTGCTTCAACAGCACTAGTCCAGGATTAGAATTCAGCTTTGTTTCTTCTTCATTGATGATAATTTGGCTACCAACAGATCAAAAAAGGTAGGTCGACAAGTGATATCTGTAAGCCTAAGTTACATGGTCACCTGACAACCAATTTAGTCCCACATTTCTTCCAAAGCCACTAGCAATCTCCATATGACAGACTTAACAGGCAACGGTTCCTGTCAGAGAAGTTGATATCAATTTTATAGTACTGGTTCCTATATTTGCCAATTAATCATGACAAGACTCAAGTATTTCTTTGTTATATCCTAAAAAAGTTGGTACCCAGATTTAATTCACAAAATAATGAAATGTATTAGATATGTAAGCCTTATTTTCAAATATTTATTTCATATAAGAATTTATGGAGTTGTTTGATAGCGTAAATAAGGAGAAACTGTTCCCACCGGCAGGAGGGTCAGTAACCAGAGGACACAGATTTAAAGTAATTGGCAAAAGAACCAGAGGCGAGATGAGGAGAAATTATTTTACGCAGCGAGTTGTTGTAATCTGGAATGCACTGTCTGAAAGGATGGTGGAAGCCGATTCAATAATGGCATTCAAAAGGGAATTGGATAAATACTTGAAGGGGAAAAATTTGCAAGGCTATGGGGAAAGAGCAGGGGAGTAGGTCTAATTGGATAGTTCTACCAAAGAGCCAGCACAGTCACACTGGGCCGAATGGTCTCCTTCTGTACTGTCGCACTCTCTGGGCTGGATTTTGAATGACCCATGGAGTCGGGTTTGGAGGCGTGTGGGGGGTTAAATTTGCGGGGTCGGGGGTCCCGACCCCATCCCGACTCCAACCCGCCTCCACGCAATTTTGACAAAATCAGTCGCGGGGTTCCCAACTCTGTCCCACCTCCAAGAGGCGGGAGAGGCCATTAAAGTCCTTAACAAGCCCTAAATTGGCTCTGTAATGCCATTTTGAAACGTTTTAGCTAGTTTAACCCTTTTCCGACGTGAAGTACGCCTGATGTGAAACACTCCAGTGAAACCTGGCGGGAGCACAAGTGGATAGCTGACTATCAGCTGCAGGTCCACTATTACAACAGAGATGTGATGAAGGTAGTAGTAGTATTAGGTCTGAAGTCGCTGCATTGAATGTCTTAAGAGACTGCATGGCCTTTGCTGTGAGAAGACTTGGATGCAAAAAATCTCTCAATCTGTCTCTCTCCCTCTCACACTCACTCACAGCCAGGCAGTCTCTGACCTGCAATACAGCAGCAATGATGACATCATCAGAGGCGACTTTCAGACTGAAACCACTAATTAGTTCATGGGTTCCCACATGCTGGAACTCAATTGCCCAATTAAGTGAAAATTGCATCATTCATCCACATTAATCTGGAGTCGGGGGGGAACACGAAATGCGGATGACACGACCCCAACCCGACCCCAAGACAAAATCCAGCCCATATGATTCTATGATAATGTAATTTCAACATACCTCATTCTTATGAATGATACTGGGGTAGATGTAAAACGGATTGCCAATTCGCGATCACCCATTTTACACTATCAGGCAAAGTTAACATCTACCCCTCTTCTATTTTTTTAAAAAAGTAATTTATTTGAAAGCATTTTTATTTAAGCTTTTTTCAGAAATAAATATGCTTGAGTATGCCGATTTCAAGCTGTGTGTGGGCTGAGAGAACTGTGGCTACACATTGCTGGCTGTGTGATGTCTGACCCCATTTCCTGACCAGAGTTTGATACAGGGACAGACGCAATAGGTTCATTATTCTATCTGTCACTCTCGCTGACCTAGAAAGAGAGTTAGGACAAGCTAAGTTAGATGTGCACAAACACAACCATTTGTCCATTTGTTGTAAAGATCTTTCTTCTATAAGAAAGCATTACATAGAAATTACAGCACAGAAACAGGCCATTCGGCCCAACTGGTCTGTGCTGGTGTTTATGCACCACGCGAGGCTCCTCCCATCCTACTTCTTCTCACCCTATCAGCAAAGCCTTCTACTCCTTTCACACTCATGGGTTTATCTAGCTTTCCCTAAATGCATCTATAATTTTCGCCTCAACTACTCCTGTGGTAGCGAGTTCCACATTCTAACCACTCTCTGGGTGAAGAAGCGATTTGCTCTCTCATGATAAATTAAGTAATGAAGGAACGAGTATTGCAAGATTGATATCAAATTTATTGCAGTGACTAAAGCCCTGTCTGTAAAATGAATCTTACAAAACAGAGAGAAATTAAAAGTGTAATTTTTGACAATCTTAGAAACATATGCAAGAAAATGGTGGATGATAATAAACTCTTATAGAGTCATAGAGTGCAGCCGGCACTTCACGGTGGGGGGGCTTCACGGGGGCCGGGGACAGGTGCTGGCAGGCGGCCAGCAACAAAAATGGCCGCCTGCCACCTCCGCTTTAAATATCGCCGCCCCGGCCGCACGTACGCCTCCCTGAACCCGTCGGACATAGCGTCTGGCGGTAAATCAGGGGGCGCGACTGAAGATCACGGCCGGGGCGCGAGCGGGGTGCTGCGCACGGCGATGACGTCATCGCCGGCGGCGCAGCGCCACAGGGCGCTACCGGCTGCCGCCGCCGCTAACCTCCCACTAAATTTTTCGGGAGGCGTGGGCGGCGCTGCGCCCGGGCGTTAGCTGCTTTACGCCCCATTAGCGCCCTCTTAAGGCGCTAACGGGAGGCGCAAGCAGCTGAATTTTTCCCCCATAGAGTTATACAGCACAGAAAGAGGCCCTTCGGCCCATCGTGTCCGCGCCAGCCATCAAACCCTATCTATCCTAATCCCATTTTCCAGCACTTGGTCCGTAGCCTTGTATGCTATGGCGTTTCAAGTGCTCATCTAAATGCTTCTTGAATGTTGAGGGTTCCTGCCTCTACCACCCTTTCAGGCAGTGAGTTCCAGGTTCCAACCACCCTCTGGGTGAAAAAGTTTTTCCTCAAATCCCCTCTAAACCTCCTGCCCCTTACCCTGAAATTATGCCCCCTGGTTATTGACCCCTCTACTAAGGGGAAAAGTTCCTTTCTATCTACCGTATCTATGTCCCTCATAATTTTGTACATCTCAATCAGGTCCCCCCTCAGCCTTCTCTGCTCTAAGGAAAACAACCCCAGCCTGTCCAGTCTCTCTTCATAGCTGAAGCGCTCCAGCCCAGATAACATCCTGGTGAATCTCCTCTGCACCCTCTCCAATACAATCACATCCTTCCTATAGTGTGGCGACCAGAACTGCACACAGTATTCCAGCTGTGGCCTAACTAGCGTTTTGTACAGCTCCATCATAACCTTCCTGCTCTTATATTCTATGCCTTGGCTAATGAAGGCAAGTATCCCATATGCCTTTTTAACCACCTTACCTACCTGTCCTGCTGCCTTCAGGGATCTATGTACATGCACACCAAGTTCCCTCTGATCCTCTGTCCTTCCTAGGGTCCTACCATTCATTGTGTATTCCCTTGCCTTGTTAGTCCTCCCAAAATGCATCACCTCACACTTTTCAGGGTTAAATTCCATTTGCCACTGTTCTGCCCATCTGACCAACCCGTCTATATCGTCCTGGCTGCTATTTTGATGCTAATCTCTCACTTTGCAGCTCAGTTCAATTGACAAGAAATGTTATTGTTTTACTCGTAAATATGACAGAAGTCCACAACTCAATATTGTTGCATGTAGAAGACTTTATATTGATTGGAGTACTTCAATTATATAGGGCCTTGGTGAGACCATACCTGGAGTATTGTGTACAGTTTTGGTCTCCTTACCTAAGGAAGGATATACTTGCCTTAGAGGGGGTGCAACGAAGGTTCACTAGACTGATTCCTGGGATGGGGGGATTATCCTTTGAGGAGAGATTGAGTAGACTAGGCCTATATTCTCTTGAATTTAGAAGAATGAGAGGTGATCTCATTGAAACATATAACATTCTTAAAGGGCTTGACAGGGTAGATACAGGGAGGATGTTTCTGTTGGCTGGGGAGTCTAGAACCAGGGGTCACAGTCTCAGAATAAGGGGTCGGCCATTTAGGACGGAAATGAGGAGAAATCTCTTCTCTCAAAGCGTTGTGAATCTTTGGAATTCTCTACCCCAGAGGGCTGTGAATGCTCAGTCGTTGAGTATATTCAAGACAGAGATCAATAGATTTTTGGACAATAAGGGAACCAAGGGATATGGAGATCGGGTGGGAAAGTGAAGTTGAGGTCGATGATCAGCCATGATCTTATTCAATGGCGGAGCAGGCTCGAGGTGCCAAATGACCTACTCCTGTTTCTATTTCTTATATTCTTATGTTCTTATATCAATAAGCTGGGCCTTTTTAAACAATATGAATTTGCAATTGTGGCGCAAACAGATTTAAGCTTTGTGCCAACGCCAACTGAAGCATCTAACCTCTTGATCATGAGTTACTGCCAATGAATGATTGAGTTGATTATTTGAGAGACCTCAAAACGCATTGTCTGTTTTATTTTCAAGATGCTTTTAATACACTGGTGTTTGGGAAGAATAATTGTGAAAGAATTAGCATAACCGCGCTGACTGAGCTACCGGACCATGAACATATATGGAGATAATTACAAGCATGGCAGGATTCCAAAGAGAAAATGAACGATAATTTCACTCCCACATATAAAAAGTTCACTAGACTGTAAAAATGTGATTACTTTCAGTGCAATTGGCACTGTCTACCCTGCATACGATATTTGGTTGATATATCTGCACTGAACTTGTATTAACACTGATGAGAGTGGTCTTAGGAGTGGTCCACTGATGAGTGGTCTGCACAATGTGGCCTTAAACAGAGTCGCCTTAAAGTTGGGAGTTTGGAGTTTGGAGAGAGTGAGAATTCGGTGTTGCTTTTTGCCTCCAATACTGATAGTGCTTTGTGTTACAGGTAAATATTGAATGTAATCTGCCTATACCGTAAACTAGATCAATTAATCAGTTTAAAAAAAAACTAAATTATAATATAAGTGAATTAAACAGATAGGGGGAAAATTCGGTTGGGTGGCGCCTCCCAGTAGCGCCTCCCAGTAGCGCCTCCGGGGGGCGCTAACAGGGCATTAGCAACTTAGGGCCTGAGCGCGGCGATTTTAGCGCCGCTCGTGAAATTGGCCTGTCGTTTCGCGGTGGTGCTGAACACTACCGCCACGATCTCCTGCACCCGCAGATCATGACATCATGCAAGCTTGCAATGCCCCAGTAGCGCCCCGGACCAGAAATTGATTCGCGCCCCCTGACTTGGCGCCTGCTGCTAGGAATGACACGTAGAGGGGAACGTTTTGAAGTCGGGAAGGGGCTGGCGGAGTGCTATTTAAAGGCGGGCGCTTCCTGCTTTTTATTGTCGGCAACATTTTTGGTACACGCAGGTTGAGAGGGAGAGAGACGTCTGGAGAGATTTAATGCTGTCCCAAGGAGTTTTGGTCCTCAGCACCACTTTTCAGGTTCCTATTTATCTGCGCTTCATATTTAGCACATTTAGAAGATTTTAAATGGGGGCTGTGCTAACTCGGGGCGTCGTCCTCCAGCTTCACCTTCGGAGGCAGCAGAGGCGCAGAGAGAGAGTGGCAAACGTGGCCAGAGGGAGGAGGACCAACAGGCCTCTGCACTGGAGACCTTACCCTCCCAGGGTATTCCGGGAGCAGCAGTGTTTCAGAAGGCTGCGCTTCAGCAAGGAGGTGGTCACTGAGCTCTGCCGCCTCCTGCAACCAGATCTGCAGCCTCAGCTCAGGACCAGGACGTATCTGTCGGTGGCAGTGAAGGAGACGGTGGGAGATAAGCATCAAAACAGTGAACAAATATATGAAGATGAACATCAAACTTTCCCACAAACATTCGCCCCATATATTAATAATTTTTACTTTTTGGCCTTCGAGGGTGACCTCTATCCCCTGCGCACTTCCCCCCTTCCCACCCTACTGCTCCTCCGTAATGGGGCCCCAGTGGCTGCATCTAGGCTGGCAGAAAGCTGCTGAATGTTGGATCCAGAGACTGCAGATGCTCTTGAAGGATGCCCTTGACCAGCTCTGGGCCTGGAGGACCCGGCTGCAGACTGCACCAACTCTGCATGGACGGCAACAGTCTGGGCTGGCTGTGTTGCAGGCCGTGGCAAGTGCAATGGCGGAGTGGCAGTGGTGGGAGCAGGAATGCTGTCATCCTGAGAGAGGACAGCACCTTCCTGCTCGACCGACACACGGCCACTCCCACGGGGCAGAACCTCAGCATCCGGAGCAATCTGCTCGAGCACAGATTGCTGGCCTGCTGCGGCACCGTGAGATCCCCGGTGGACTGTGGGCGACGCAGCGAGGCTGGCAGCAGTCAGCGTGACATCAATCTAAGACTGCATGAGAGCAGACTGAGACTGGATGGCACTAGCCAATGACTCCATTACAGCACTAAGCCATTGCGTTGCGTCAGCCTGTGCTGCAATAGATCCTGCCACCTCACCCATTACACGCGGCATGGGCTCTGGATCCCCACAGTCTCCCTGCAATTCAACCATCCTCTGCAACGAGGCAAGGATGGGTTCAAGGGTTTGTGCACAGATGACAGCTGTGCTAGCGGCGGGCTCCTCCACACTCCTAGCCAGTGCATCCATGCTGTCGGGCACCCTTGCCATTGCACCCATGAGCTCAGTGTGCATGCTGAAGGCCTGCGTATTCGTGGCCGCGATGTCGAGGTCCTCATCTGAGTCCTGTGTAGTAGAACTCGTGCGTGTACTCAACCTCCGGGGAGATGGCCCCCGAGCTTCCATTCCCCCATGGCGTTACTGCAGCCCGCTGGGTCCAGGAGTTTCACCCACATCAGATCCTAACCCCCTGCTCCCCTCCAGGGAACGCGTGGCCCCAGTGTCGGAAGTGTCACCCTCGGGAGACGCAGGTGGTGAGGCTCCGACTTCCTCTTCCTCCTCCTCTGGTGCGTCGCTGCCACTGGCAGGCTGAGGGACAGGCTGCTCAGCTGATGGTTCACTACCTGAAAGCAGGAAGGTACAAGCATGGCTTTAGCGTGAAGGCAGGGGGGCAGGAAGGGAGCAAGGACTGGAGACAGTTAGCTAGATTGAAAGTGTAAAAGGCTGGTGTTGAGAGGGGGAAGTGGTATGAGAGAGGAGAGAAAGCTGATGAACATACTATTGCTGTCCCCAAGGTGGTCGACCTCTCCACCGGCCACGATGCTTACAACCTGGCTCGCAATGAGTCTGTGGACTTTGTCCTCCAATTCAGTGAGGGGTGTTGGTCCACGTGTCCTCCTTGTCTCTCTTTGATTATGTGAAAGCTTGGCCTGCAAGAAGAAGGACAGCGTGCGAGTGAGTGCGCAGCCATGTGTTTGGCAGATGTGCCGACCATCGTTGAATAGCCATTAATGTCTGCAAGGTATGGGATGTGCATGTGAGTTTTATGTGATGGCCATAGTTGTTGGATGAGTGTTGGGCATTTCAGTATTTACACCGTCCGGGCACAGAGTGAACTTGAGATGGTGGGATGTAGAGGTATTGAAAAGTAGGCACTCACCCTGACCACCCAAGTGAGATCGTTGAACTTCTTATGACACTGTGTATGTGTCCTCGGCACCAGGCTCCAGGATGACACATGCTGGGCCACCTCCCTCCGCACTCTTCTAAACTCCCGGGGCAATGGCCTCCTGCCACTCTCTGGAAAGAGCACTGCCCGTCGCCGTTCAACTGCGCAAACCAGAGCCACCAATGCCTGGTCGCTAAAGCGCCGAGCTCTCTCCCTGGGCCTCTGAGTATCCATCACTAGTTTAAGCTCAATAGTAGCTAGGTGTTTGCAGGCCAAGGTTCAACGCTGCAATGAGTAGGTTGTGGCTGGGCAGCAAGATGGCCCCTTCCCTTTAAGAACTGGACGGTGGCAGTCTGTCTGGCTTCATGGTAACTGACATCGCCTGAGCTTTGGTAGCGTTCTGAGGTAGCGCCTCGCTCCCCGATGTTAGCGCCTTAAGAGAGGTGTGTAGCGCCTGATTTAGTGCTCAAATCACCTCCAGGGGCGATGGAGGCGATTTTTGCAGTCAGAGGCAATAATTAGTGCCGGGCGCTAAACTTTGCACCCGGCTGATATTAGCGCCCCAAAATGGACGATACCCAATTTCCCCCCCATAAACTTTAATTAATTAAATAAATAAAACAAGGTTATATAGGGATGCCAGTGCAGGCGATGTGCTGCAACTGCAGCATGTGGGAGTTTGTGGAGTGCATCGCGATTCTGGACGACCACGTCTGCAGTCGGTGTCTGCGTCTTGAGGAACTTCAGCTCAAGTTTGTTGAGCTGGGGTTCGAGATGCAGGCATTGCGGGGCATCCGGGAGGGGGGAGAGTTACCTGGACACTTTGATCCAGGAGGCAGTCACACCCCTTAGGTTAGGTAGTGGTACAGGTCTGGTTAGTGGTCAGGGACAGGAGGATGTGACTGCAACTCAGACAGGTAAAGTGACCCCAGGTGCAGTGCTGGAGGAGTCTCAGCCTTTGCCCTTGTCCAACAGGTACGAGGTTCTTGCTGGCTGTGTGGATGAGGGCAAAGTCTGCAGTGTGGATGAGCAAACTGACCACGGCACCGTGGTACAGGAGGCCATTCAAGTGCGGGGAGTGAAAAGGAATGATGTAGTGGTGGGGGATAGTATAGTCAGGGGCATAGATACTGTTCTCTGCAGCCGCGACCGGGAGTTCCAAAGGCTGTGTTGCCTGCCCGGTGCCAAAGGTAAGGATATCTCCTAAGTGATGAAGGCAGTGTCATTGAGCGGGCGCTCGGCTTTGCAGCTGTGGCTGGCTTCCCACAGGTGCAGAGCGTCATCGACTGCACACATGTGGCCATCAGGGCACCCCACCAGAACCCAATACTATGTGTCAATCGCAAAGGGTTCCATTCCCTCAACGTGCAGCTGGTCTGCAACCATAGGAAGATTATCATCCATGTGTGCGCCAAGTTCCCTGGCAGCTGCCATGACTCGTACATCCTGCGCCAGTCTACCGTGCCTCAGCTCTTCGCACCGCCAAAGTCTTTCCGGCTGGCTGCTTGGAGACAAGGGCTATCCCCTGAAGACATGGCTTATGACACCTTTGAGCAGGCCAACAAACGAGGCTGAGGGACATTATAATCAAAGCCACATCTCCACGAGACGTGTCATCGAGCAGACAATAGGCTTGCTCAAAAGGCACTTCAGATGCCTCGACAGATCTGGAGGAGCCCTTTAGTACGCACCAGCCAGGGTCTACAAAATCGTCATGGTCTGCTGCGCTCTGCACAACAAAGCGCAGCAGCGAGGATTAGCGCTGGATGAGGAAGATGGCGCAGAGCACACATCCTCTGAGGAGGAAGAGCAACATGACTTTGAAAACGAGGATGAGGAAGACCTGGAGGAGCTGGAGGTGCCATTGCGAGCAGTACGTGATGACATTGCTGTCCGTGATGCCAGGGATGCTTTAATCAATGGCACATTTACATAACTTTAAAAGCTCAGCCATGTGTCTGGCACAGGCGTACGCAGGTTGGCATCATCCACACCAACACCATAGAGCAGGCGAACAATGACCATTCCTTTCTTTTCACTCTCACCACCATTGGTGGAAGTCAAATGAGCCCTGACCGTTCACTCTGCTACTTCCATTTCACAGAATCACAGAATCCCCACAGTGCAGATAGAGGCCATTTCGGCCCATCGAGCCTGCACCGACACACATCCCACCCTATCCCCGTAACCCCACGTATTTAATCCCCCCTAGCACTAAGGGTCAATTTATCATAGCCAAATCAACCTAACCCGCACATCTTTGGACTGTGGGAGGAAACCGGAGCACCCGGAGGAAACCCACGCAGACACGGGGAGAATGTGCAAACTCCACACAGACAGTCACCCAAGGCCGGATTCGAACCCGGGTCCCTGGCGCTGTGAGGTAACAGTGCTAACCACTATGCCACCGTGTTGCCCTATGAGCACACACATTTGACAAGGACTGCAAAGTTTGAAAAATAAATGATTTATTACAGCTACATTATAGAATTTCAACATCACATTTATAATGAAAAGCACAACCGTGTGACTATCCTTGTGACTATTTGTGTGGCATCTTCCTTTTCCAAGTGCTTCTACATAGTGCTAACCCTGTGGCTTCAGCAGAGGTAGACGCAGCCTCCTCGACTCCCTGCTGTGCCTGCTTAGCTGCCTTTGGCGGTTGTCCTCAGGGTTCTGGAGCCTGTGAGGGCCCCACCAAAGTCTGCTGCTCCTGCAACTGTGCAGGGGCAGACTCAGCCATCACTGTCCGGGGAGGCATCTGGGGCTCTGACCGAGGGGTTGGTAAGGGGGTGGAAGTCTGAGCGCTTGGAGAGGAGCCCCCATTTCCATATCCCCTCCCACTGTCATCCCTCTCATGGGCTTGAGTGCACCTTGCTGCACTTCAGTGAGGCCATGAGGGCCCTCGTCTATACTGACACCCCTTCTAGAAAGGACATCTATGAGCCTCTGGTTTCTCTCCTCCATAGATGACCATCTAGTTTGAAGTGAAACCGTGTTCTCATGAGACTGGTGCATTATGTCCTCCATGCAGGTGGCCATCTTATCCATGGAGGAACTTATAGTTGCCAATGAGTGCGCCACGGTGGTGCTCATGTTTGAGATGGACTCCTCCCTTCTCTGCACACTCGCGGTCACCACAGTCAAGGAATCTCTCAGAGCCTCCTGCACTTGTTCCTGCAGCTCCAGGATCGCTCTCTTTCTGGATGGCCCCCGAGGCTCAGCGTCTGCATACAGCTGAGCAGAGCTAGGAGACTCCAGTGTCCTCCGACGAGGAGTCTCCACTGCTGTCACTGTCTCCACCATCTGCTCTTGCTCACCTGTGATGTGTAATACACCAGGTGACAACACTACTCTATCTCGCGACGGACCCACCGCGCTGGTGCTGGCTTGCCTTGTATGAGGTGATGCTGCGCCCTCAGAGACAGGAGGCTCCTCTGAGGAGTCTTCTTGCTCTTCCTCCTGGACAGTGTGGGGGGACCTCTTGATGGACCTGTGGGAGAGAAAAGACATCAGTTAGATATATGAGATGTCGACTGCAGACACATACCATTATCCACATGATGAGTATTCATTTTCTGTTGACATCAGACTCCATATGAGTAACTGATGAAAGCCATGCAAGTGTATGGAAATGAATTCTGTCACCAGGTTCTTCTAATGAGCCCCTCTCTCCGTCCCCCGCTTCCGGCTGGTCGACCACTCCTGTGATATTCAGTGCTGCCTCCTCTGCAGTGGTCAGATAGGCCATGGATTGAGGTCCTCCTCCCGTTCTCTCCCTCTCCCCCTTATTGTGGGCTCTCTTTTCCTGCAAGGAGGGAAAGAAGAGAAGGTTGGGTGAGAGTGATGGAATGAGTGTAAGGAATGGATGGGTTACATCTTTAGAGGGTGAATATGATGCAGTGGGGTGCCAATACCAAGTTGCCTCCTTTTGTGTTGTTAGTTGATGTCATTGCATTATGATGAGGCTGAGTGTGAGGGGTGCATAATGGGGACCTGATAATGTAGATAGAGAGAGAGAGACGGATGAAGGTCCAAGGGATGTTGGGGTGAGTAACGTTGTGCAGGAGTAGGGTTGGCAATGCAGAGTGGTGCGGATGCGATGACAGGCACAGCAGCATCAATGTAAGTGTGGCTTTATACTCACTTTTCCTGATCTTAGAAGATCATTAAACCTCTTGCGGCATTGCACCCAGGTCCGAACCACCGCTGACATGCCTGTCACCTTCTGCGCAATCTGCAGCCACGCTGCCTTCGTCTGCCGGGGAGGCATCTTCTTAGCCTCAGTAGGGAAGCTCTCACTCCCTCCACAAGATGATGGAGCGAGTCCTCACTGAAGCGAGGCACTGCTCTTTGGCGATGGGAGCACATTGTGCACACCTACACACCTACACACACTGACACCATGAAGCCGCCCAGGTAGGCGGAATCGCAGCCTTTGTATCTGTCTTCACGGAAGAAGATACAAAAAACATTCTGGAAATAGTGGGGAACCAAGGGTCTAGTGAGAATGAGGAACTTAAAGAAATTAATATTAGTAAAGAAAGAGTACTAGAGAAATTAATGAGACTGAAAGCTGACAATTCCCCTGAACCTGATGGCCTACATCCTAGAGTTTTAAAAGAGGTAACTATTGGATGCTTTGCTTTTGATCTTCCAGAATTCCCTAGGTTCTAGAATGATCCCCGTGGATTGGAAGGTAGCAATAGTAACCCCACTATTCAAGAAAGGAGGGAGAGAGAAAACAGGGAACTATAGACCAGTTAGCCTAACATCAGGAGTAGGGAAAATGCTAGAATCTATTATTAGGGACACGGTAACAGGGCACTTAGAAAATCATAATATGATTGGGCGGAGACGGTTTTATGAAAAGGAAATCGTGTTTGACAAATTGGTTAGCATTTTTGAAGTTATAACTAGCAAGGTAGATAAGGGGGAAGCAGTGGATGTAGTGAATTTGGATTTTCAGAAAGCATTCAATAAGGTGCCACACAGGAGGTTATTACACAAAATTACGGCTCATGGGATTGGGGGTAATATATTAGCTTGGATTAAGGATTGGTTAACCGATAGAAAAGAGAGTAGGAATAAACGGGTAATTTTCGGGTTTGCAGGCTGTAACTAGTGGGGTACCGCAAGGATCAGTGCTTGGGCCTCAGCTATTCACAATCGTGTGGTGAAGGTACTCCCACAGTGCTGATTTTGTTGTCATGGTTTGGTACAACTGAGTGGCTTGCTCGGCCATTTAGTGTAATGTATCCAAATTTGCTGACGATACAAAGCTAGGTGGGAAAGTAAGCTGTGAGGAGAATGCAAAGAGGCTGGAAAGGGATATAGACAGGCTAAGTGAGTGGGCAAGAACATGGCAAATGGAATATAATGTGGAGAAATGTGAAGTTATCCACTTTGGGAGGAAAAATAGAAAAGCAGAATATTTTTAAATGGTGAGAGATTGGAAAATGTTTATGAGGGACCTGGGTGTCCTTGTACACAAATCACTGAAAGTTAACATACAGGTACAGCAAGCTATAAGGAAAGAAAATGGTATGTTAGCCTTTATTACAAAAGGATTGAAGTATAAGAGTAAAGAAGTTTTACTGCAATTATATAGGGCCTTGGTGAGACCACACCTGGAGTATTGTGTACAGTCTTGGTCTCCTTACCTAAGAAAGGATATACTTGCCTTCGAGGGAGTGCAACAAAGGTTCACTAGACTGGTTCCTGGGATGGGGGGATTGTCCTATGAGGAGTGATTGAGGAGACTGGGCCTATATTCCCTAGAGTTTAGAAGAATGAGATGTGATCTCATTGAAACATATAAAATTCTTACAGGGCTTGACAGGGTAGATGCTGGGAGGATGTTTCCCCTGGCTGGGGACTCTAGAACTAGGGGTTACAATCTCAGAATAAGGGGTTGGCCATTTAGAACTGAGATAAGGAGAAATTTCTTCACTCAAAGGGTTGTGAATCTTTGGAATTCTCTACCCCAGAGAGCTGTGGATGCTCAGCCGTTGAGTATATTCAAGACAGAGATTGATAGATTTTTGGATATTAAGGGAATCAAGGGATATGGGGATATTGCGGAAAGGTGGAG
Organism: Squalus acanthias; assembly: GCA_030390025.1. NCBI lineage: Eukaryota > Metazoa > Chordata > Chondrichthyes > Squaliformes > Squalidae > Squalus > Squalus acanthias. The sequence goes on from CM059433.1 coordinate 34,214,749, forward strand.
TTGAGGTAGAAGATCAGCCATGATCTTATTGAATGGTGGAGCAGGCTCAAAGGGCCGAATGGCCTACTCCTGCTTCTATTTCTTATGTCCTTATGTAGAAATTCTGAAAACAATTTCCATTAATCTTTGTTTCCAAGAGGCTCCCTTTAGCAGAATCAAACTAACTAGTGATTCAGCCTAAAAATTTCACTTTCCAGATAAAAATTGTTCAGTCAGTTTGTGATTAATGCATTCACTTAATAAATGCAATATTGTATTGAAAGATACTTTCATTTTTTATATATCCATCCAAAGCAAGATTTTTAATAATACATATTGTTGAAAATCTTGAGTAGGACACTCACTTCCTTCCACTAAACTCACTTCCTAATGTCACACTTTTTGGTCAGGCTTTTCTGTCAACACTTAGCATTGTAAATTGCTGTGTCAACATTTTTCATTGAATTTTGTGATGTCAAATGTCACTGTAACTACAGGCTCTGGCCAATAGGTGACGTTATGGAACATGTTTATGATGTCCCTCTCCCAACTTTGAATCATCCTTTATATATGTAAAAAAAATGAATATTTATCAATAAATTTTTGCATCGAGAACAAGCTCGTTACAACTCAGGCATTACACCTAAGATGTTGCAGTATATGTCACTTTTGCAAATACATAAAATTACATAGAATGTACAGGCTATTCACCCCAACTGGTCTATGCTCCACACGAGCCTCCTCTTACCCCTCTATCTAACCATATCAGCACATCCTTCTATTCCTTTCTCCCTCATGTACTTATCTAACTTCCCCATAAAAAAGCATCTGTGCTATTCGCCTCAACTACTCCTTGTGGTTCCATATTCTAACCACTCTCTGGGTAAACATAGAAACATAGAAGATAGGAGCAGGAGTAGGCCATTTGGCCCCTCGAGCCTGCTCCGCCATTCAATGCGATCATGGCTGATCATCCAAATTCAGTACCCTGTCCCTGCTTTCTCCCCATATCCCTTGATCCCCTTAGCCTTAAGAAATATATCTAACTCCTTCTTGAATATATTTAATGAATTGGACTCAACTGTCTTCTGTGGTAGAGAATTCCACAGGTTCACCACTCTCTGGGTGAAGAAATTCCTCCTCATCTCAGTCCTTATCCTTAGACTGTGACCCCTGGTTCTGGACTGCCCCGCCATCGGGAACATCCTTCCTGCATCTAGTCTGCCTAGTCCTGTTAGAATTTTATAAGTTTCAATGAGATCCCCTCTCATTCTTCTAAACTCTAGCGAATACAAGCCCAATCGACCCAATCTCTCTTCATACGTCATTCCTGCCATCCCAGGTATCAGTCTGGTGAATCTTCGCTGCACTCCCTCCATGGCAAGAACATCCTTCCTCAGATAAGGTGACCAAAACTGCACACAATACTCAAGGTGTGGTCTCACCAAAGCCCTGTACAACTGCAGCAAGACATCCTTGCTCCTGTACTCAAATCCTCTTGCTATGAAGGCCAACATACCATTTGCCTTCTTAACCGCCTGCTGCACCTGCATGCTTACCTTCAGCGACTGGTGCACAAGGACACCCAGGTCTCGTTGCACTTCCCCTTTTCTGCCTTCCTGTTTTTGCCACCAAAGTGGATAACCTCGCATTTATCCACATTATACTGCATCTGCCATGCATCTGCCCAATCACCCAACCTGTCCAAAGCATACTGGAGTTTCTCTGCATCCTCCTCACAGCACACACGCCCACCCAGCTTTGCGTCGTCTGCAAACTTGGAGATATTACATCTAGTTCCCTCGTCTAGATCATTAATACATATTGTGAATAACTGGGGTCCTAGCACCGATCCCTGCGGTACCCCACTAGTCACTGCCTGCCACTCGGAAAAAGACCCATTTATTCCAACTCTTGGAAGTTTCTCCTGAATTCCTTATTGGATTTATTAGTGACTACCTTATATTATGGCCTCTAATTTTGGTCTCCCCCACAAGTGGAAACATTTTCTCTACGGCTACCCTATCGAACCCTTTCATTATCTTAAAGACCTCTATCAGGTCACCCCTCAGCCTTCTCTTTTCTAGAGAAAAGAGCCCCAACCTGTTCTACTTGATCTGCTCAACTATTATACTCATAAAACAGCAAGAAATCACAACTGAAGAATCTAACAATGAAGAAGAAGCAAATAGGTATAAAACTGATTAAGAATGGGTAGCTGTCAAACAGCTGTCAATAACACAACTAGCAAGAAGCAGAAGGCTAACCCATGAAGTTGCCCAAACAATCCTGAGGAAAGACAATATAAAAACTTATAGACATCATTATTCGGACACACAATATATATATAACACTCAAATAACATTGACAGGAACATTAATGAAACCAGCCATTTACAAGGGCTTAATTATTCATACAACTACAGCACAATTTGCATGCATATTTATTTATGTAACCTTCATTTGTGGGTGTGAGGCAATTACCATCTATTTATCGACTCATTTAAAAAAAATGTTGTCCTATTAACAATTCCATGGGAGGTGGAGTAAAGGGGGGAGGGAAGGTGGGAATCAGCAGATCTTTTCCAGCCTTTCTGCCCCACCTCTGCCAGAAAGCCAATGCGCCGGGGCTGGAAAACCACGGACATGTGTCTAGCATTCGTCTCAAGGTTCACACTCCGGGTTCACACTCCGGGTTCACAGGAGGTTCACACTCCGGGTTCACACTCCGGGTTCACAGGAGGTTCACAGGAGGTACACACTCCGGGTTCACACTCCGGGTTCACAGGAGGTTCACACTCCGGGTTCACACTCCGGGTTCACAGGAGGTTCACACTCCGGGTTCACACTCCGGGTTCACAGGAGGTTCACACTCCGGGTTCACACTCCGGGTTCACAGGAGGTTCACACTCCGGGTTCACACTCCGGGTTCACAGGAGGTTCACACTCCGGGTTCACAGGAGGTTCACACTCCAGGTTCACACTCCGGGTTCACAGGAGGTTCACACTCCGGGTTCACAGGAGGTTCACACTCCGGGTTCACAGGAGGTTCACACTCCGGGTTCACAGGAGGTTCACACTCCGGGTTCACAGGAGGTTCACACTCCAGGTTCACACTCCGGGTTCACAGGAGGTTCACACTCCGGGTTCACAGGAGGTTCACACTCCGGGTTCACAGGAGGTTCACACTCCGGGTTCACAGGAGGTTCACACTCCGGGTTCACAGGAGGTTCACACTCCGGGTTCACAGGAGGTTCACACTCCGGGTTCACAGGAGGTTCACACTCCAGGTTCACACTCCGGGTTCACACTCCAGGTTCACACTCCGGGTTCACAGGAGGTTCACACTCCGGGTTCACAGGAGGTTCACACTCCAGGTTCACACTCCGGGTTCACAGGAGGTTCACACTCCAGGTTCACACTCCGGGTTCACAGGAGGTTCACACTCCGGGTTCACAGGAGGTTCACACTCCGGGTTCACACTCCGGGTTCACAGGAGGTTCACACTCCGGGTTCACACTCCGGGTTCACAGAAGGTTCACACTCCGGGTTCACACTCCGGGTTCACAGGAGGTTCACACTCCGGGTTCACACTCCGGGTTCACACTCCGGGTTCACACCGGTATATCGATGCCGACTTTTGTGCCACATTTTCACCTGACTGGTTCAAATTTCCTATTCCTCAAACAGAGCTCTGTAACTATGAGCAGTAAGCAAAATTGATCAATTCAAAAATAGCAGAAACTGAATCAGTCAAATCACTCAAAAGCATTCAAAATCCTCTCAGGCACAGTAAAAAATCTACCAAGTTGAAAATAAAGAAACTGAAATAATTAAATGACTCAAAATTAAATTTAAAAAGTCTTTCAGCTGAAATTTTATTTTCCATAACTGGAATATCACAATGCTGAAAATAAGATTTGTAACATAATAAAGATATAAAAATGTCATATTTCACAATACTGTACATAGTATCATAGAATAATGGAATAGTACAGCACAGAAGGCGGCCATTTGGCCCATCAAGTCTGCCGGCTCTTTCAAAAAGCAATCCAGTTAGTCCCACTCCCCCGCTCTTTCCCCATATCCCTGCAATTTTTTTCTCTTCAAGTATTTATCCAATTCCCTTTTGAAGGCTACTATTGACTCTGTATCCACCACCCTATCAGGCAGTGCATTCCAAATCCTAATCACTCTTTGTGTAAAAAAGTTTTTCCTCTTGTCGGCTCTGGTTCTTTTGCCAGTCACCTTAAATCTGTGCCCTCTGGTTATCGACTCTTCAGCCATTGGAAACGGTTTCTTCTTATTTACTCTATCTAAACCCTTCATGATTTTAATCACCTCTATCAAATCTCATTTTAGCCTTCTCTGCTCTAAGGAGAACAATCCCAGCTTCTCCAGTCTCTCCACATAACTGTAATCCCTCATCCCTGGAACCATTCTAGTAAATCTCTTCTGTACCCTCTCCAAAGCCTTCACATCCTTCATAAAGTATGGTGCTCAGAACTGGACACAATGCTCCAGCTGGGGCCGAACGTTTAGGTTTAGCATAACTTCCTGGCTTTTGTACTCCATGCCTCTATTTATAAAGCCCAGGATCCCATATACCTCATTAACTGCTTTGTTCACCTGATCTGCCACCTTCAAAGATTTGTGCACAAACACCCCCAGGTCTCTCTGTTCTTGCACCTGCTTTAAAGTTGTACCATTTAACTTGTATTGTCTCTCCTCATTCTTCCTACCAAAATGTATCATCTCACACTTTTCTGTATTGAACTTCATCTGCCATGTGTCCACCCATTCCATTAGCCTGTCTATGTCTTCTTGAAGTCTATTACTATCTTCCTCACTGTTCACTACACTTCCAAGTTCCATGCCATCTGCAAATTTTGAAATTGTGCCTTGTACCCCCAAGTCCAAGTCATTAATGTATATCAAAAACAGCAGTGGTCCTAGTACTGAACACTGGAGAACACCACTGTATATCTCCCTCCAGTCTGAAAAACAGCCATTCACCACAACTTTTTGTTTTCTATCTTAGCCAATTTTGTATCCACTGCCCCTTTTATCCCATAGGCTTTAGTTTTGCTAACAACCCTAATATGTGGTACTTTATCAACATAATTAAACTTGCCTGTAAAATCGCAAATAAGGTCTGTAACATAACTGAGACATTAAAGTTACATATTTCATAATAATATGATTAAACATTTCCATAAAATTGTAACTTTCAGTACCTTCATTATTACTTTTACTTAGAGGCCTTGGTGTCTCTGAAAAGGCTGAAGGTTGGTGTCGATATTTTTCCCAAACCTGTCACACTGTCAGCTGAAGAGAATTAAGAATTGCACCTGTGCATACAATTCTGAGCACGTGCACGGTCAAGAAATCCCATCATGCCTCTTTATGACTCCTCCAACGCAACAGTCTGAAGTGGGTCATTCCTTAGCTTATTCTAGGGTGACCATATTTTCTAAACCGAATCCGGGGACACACAGGGTGGGAGCACAGCAAAGTAGCCAGGATGGAAAATGTAGCTTGCGCAGCGTAGCAAGGCAAAAATTTTTAGCAGCCGATATTTTTAATAGTTGCACATATACACTACAAATGGAAAACAAATGTGCTTATAATTTCCATGGATGTGCCGTTACACTATTGAAGCGCATTCAGACACCCTTTATAAATAATACAATAACACTGTTCAGTCCATTGACCTGAAACTGTGATTATGTCTAGCAGTACAATATGCATATATTCCAATGAATATAGCTCTAGTCTATTCGCAGATGAGTTTCGTGAACCAGGGACTCTTCAGAGGACATTGTTTGCCCGGGAACACAATAGCTCATCCGGGGACTGTCCCCGGAATATGAGGACGTATGGCCACCCTAGCTTATAGCAGTTTTGCAAGCAATTTCAAAATAAGCTGGATCCCGAACTGTGGAACCTTTTTTACCTCAAAATGTAACAGGAAAACTGTTTTCAACTGTTTAAATTCTACAGGCTAGCTCAGAGAAGGACACACACACACATTCTCACATGACAATTTGTTTATCCAGCTGCAATAGGCAAGGAAACACTGACTTATTTGTTGGAATTTTAAAATAAGCTGAAGCATAAACTCTGAAACCTTTTTTGAGGTAAAGTTTAATAGGAAAATTATTTTCAAACATTTTTTCTTTACTTCAGAGCCTGAAGTTGGCTCAAACTGGCAAAACAGGAGAGAGAAAGAGAGAGAGAGAGAAAGGGAAAGGAATCATTACAGCACCTGCATTTTTTTGTTTATACTGAGAAGTTAAAAATAACTATTGTCCACTGAAAGAAAGACTTACATTTATATAGCGCCTTTTGCAACTTCAGGACGTCCCAAAGCACTTTATAGCAATGAAGTACTTTTGAAGTGTAGTCACTGCTGTAATGTAGGAAACATGGCAGCCTAATTGCACACAGCAAGCTCCCACAAACAGCAATGTGATAATGACCAGATTATCTGTTTTTTAGTGATATTGGCTAGTGTATAAATATTGCCCAGGATATCGGGGAGAACACCCCTGCTCGCCTTTTAAATAGTGCCGTGGTTTCTTTTACATCCATCTGGGAGGGCAGACAGGGCCTCGGTGTAACGTCTCATCCAAAAGACTGAGCAGATCTATTTGTGTAGTTGTGGTATCTACCTGTGGTGGGTAAGGAAAACACAAATTATTTTTTTCATGAACCAATCAATTAACATTTACTTCACTGTCTCTGATGACATCTCTTATAAACTTTATTCCAGAGTATTTTACTTCCACGCCCAGTGATACCCTTGCAACGGCATATCCTATGATTTAGCATGAGAAACACCACTGAAGATCTGCTAATATATATGTAAAATTGCTGGGTAGATTTTGACTCTGCGCGATTGTGTAAAATAAGTAATAGTAAGTCAGCAGCCCGTTTTACATCTCTTCCCATTTTTATTTCCATTGATTTCGATGGGGAGGATGTAAAGCAGGCTGCCAACTCGTTATCGTCCGTTTTACACTATCGCACAAAGTTAACATCTACTGTAAGAGAATTCGAATCTGACATCAAATATGGTTTGCAACTTAAGCCTTTTATTGTGATAGACCAAGTCTTTGACACACGCAATGTCTCTAAGCAGTAGTCACATAGAAAAATAAACGATATTACCCCGTTTCCCCTCTGGGTAGAGACTTAACCTTCAGCAAACCTTTCATCTTGTCTCACCCTACAAATTGTGAAGGAAAGCTCGAGAACTTTATAGGCTTCTAGTCATGCACACTGTCCTAGATGATTCATTATGACCTGAGAAGAGTTTGTTGTGAACAAGACCCCCAGAAATGAGGTTGTTTCTGTCAAAACACCAGATGCTAACTTGTTTACCATTAAGGATGTAACTAATCATCTTTGGAACATCATCCTGTTTCCTATCTCAAGACTATCTCGTTTCCAATGTATGGACAAAAAGAAGTCAACAGGCATGAATCACACATCCTGCACTGCAGCAGAAAACCAACTGCACAGTCAGCTAAATTGTACCCCAATACATTAAACCCTGAAGCATCCTGTGACTGAACAACTTTAACCATTTCATTATTTCCAGCCACAGTACAAATCCACAAGCCAGTTATAAGTAAAAAGAAAGCAAATACCTTAATCATATGAGATTAAACCAAATCCTAATACTACATTTATATATATATATATATATATATACACACACAAATAGGGTATCTTGCATTATCCCACTATGTCAATCTTGTGTCCTTCACAAATGGAAAGACTCTTGTCTTCTGATTGGTTCCTGGGAAATATTAGTCAATGAAAAAATGCTTTGGTGTTCCTGAGCACATCTCTCACAAATTTAATTTAAATCCATTCAGCGGTCATTGTATCCTCCTATCCACCCATTCCCTTTGCAATGACTTATGAATACTAAGGGAACCAAGGGATATGGGGATAGTGCATAAAGGTGGAGTTGAGGTAGAAGATCAGCCATGATCTTATTGAATGGTGGAGCAGGCTTGAAGGGCTGCATAGCCTACTCCTGCTCCTAATTCTTATGTTCTTAACTTCGAACAAACCTTGAGCAATGCTAGAGGAGAGCCACTCGTTTTGCACCTATGTAGATTCTAGACTAATGCATTCCTTCAAAGAGAGAAATATGCTCTTTGTTAAAGAAAATCTCAGCTGCATAGATCTTTGATACCCTCTGATTCTACTTTTGTTGAGATTTAAAGTATTTTTTTGTTTAAATATGCTGGTGACTTCATCTGGGAAATAAGTCAGCTGAATTCCTGAAAACTGGCAGTGTGAGGGAATTGAATTAACAAACAGTTGAACCTGCACTGTCCCGAGCCATCCGTTAATCAGTTTGACACGGCTCATGTCAACTTCACTTTATCACATTGTTGAGCTTAGGCACTCCTCCAAATTAGCTCTTCAAACATATTATTGGTGCTCACAGTTTAAAGCAAATTAAGTTTCGTTAAAAAAAAGATAAACAGACGGAGCTACCCAAACAGCTTTTAATCTCAGTCATAATTCTTTCTAACTGTTCACTTTTGAAAAAGGGACAGCGTTGGTAAAAATGACTGCTTCAAATTATTTCCTGCACCGCCCTCCGCCCCCCCCCCACCCCCACCCCCACCAACCCCCAAACTACAAAATTGGAATTCATAGGTTTATGCAGAGAATGAAAAGATTCGCCAGAAATTCTCTCGGGTGCTCTCCTGGTCAGCCGCTGTAACTTAGGCCGAGATTGGCGGGAGCCCCATTTACACGTGTGTCTGGAGTATCCGATGATCTTCCGATCAAGTTATGGGGTGGCTGATGGGTAGAAACCCACCCTGCCCCCGGACCCAAGGAAATTCCCAGCCATTGGGCCAGAATTTGCGGGGAAAATAACGGCGAGTTTAATGGCGCTCACTGTTATTAATGTATAAAAAAAACCAGCAACTTGTGGCGAGGAAGAGATACCTCATGAGTTGCGATTCACCACAAGTTGCGGGATGATTTGCGCCGCTCCGCCGTTAGCCTTGTAAAAATGGGAGCTCACCCTCACCCTCCTCGTAAGTTTCAAGAAATTGCTGCATTTGCGCTTTTAAAACAAATTAAACTCTCCGCAGAAAGTTGGGCTGGTACTTAACAGCATAAGGACCCTTTTAATGAGGAGATTTATGTTCCTGCAATGCCACACAACCTCTCTGGCTCAGAAAGGGAACAGTTGAAACTGTGGCGTCTCATTCCTGCAGGTAGTAAATTGTTCCTAGAGATATTTTCAATTTTCAATTTAAAAGTTTTAAATTTTTTACTAACTTTTCATTTCTGTCCCTTTTTTCTCTCTCTCTTAATCCAATCTTTCTTCCCCTCTCTTTTTTTCTCTTTTTGTATGCAATTTGACTCTAATTCACCCTATTTCCTTCTCTGTTGTTCCTCTGCTTCTTTCTCTATCTCTATCTTTCAATTTAATTGATTGAGGAGATAGATGGTTGGTCCCGTTGCTCACCAAGGTCCCAGCTGCGCCGTTGTCCCAGCGTGCACCTCCAGCAATTTTTGGCACAAAGTTTTTTCGAGCTAAAGGGTGGGGGAAAAAATCTAACTAACGGGGCACGCCGGGAGATGCCCCGCTCCAGTAAGATCTGGGCCATTGTGTTTAGTCATATGAAATGTTATCATTTTGTGTTCTACTGGTAAGTTGGCAAGGCGGCGCAGCTGACATGGAGCGTCGTCAGTGATAAGCGTGCCAGAGGATCAGGCCGAAACTGTTCTCGGCCCATCTCTGGTCACGTTTGGGACCAGTGAGCCTCCATTCTAGCAGCAGAGCCGTGTGAAATTATACCTTTACAGGCAATATTTAAGCTTTTATTATACAAAAAAAGCCAAGCACAGAGAAGAGTAGGTAAGTGATTTCAGATACCCTTTCACTGAGCACGTAGAAAAGTTATATTGAAATAAGATTTATATACTTATTGATATTGCATGTGGAAAACGGCTATTAGGTTTAACTGGTGGAAACAGCTTTGAGATTACAAACACATCGGCAGTAATTTTAAAGTTTCTGACCCGCCTGGTGCAGGGGGTCCAGTAAAACGCGGGAAACCTGGATGACCAGGCTTCTCCGCACACTTGCGTGTTGTGTCACGGACAGGTTCCCCGCCCGGAAGTCAGCCTAATTGACAGGCTGGCTTCCAGTCGGGCAGGGAATGTTGGACAGGAGTTTGCGAGCCCCAAGCCCGGAGCGGGGGGGGGGGGGGAGGTGGTGGGAGTTCCGATCCCAGTTGGGGGGGGGGTCCGATCACCGATCCCGGGTGTAGGGGTGAGGTGGGTGGTGTTTGTATGGGTGGGGGGGGAGGGCCGATGGTGGGGGAGCTTGGGAGGGCTGGGGGAAGCACCCCTGCTCCTCCCGGCCCACAAGGAATGCTCCCTGAGGCTGTCCTCGTCTCGCTGCAGCTACCAGGAATCCCGAGGCCCGGGCTCCCAGGCCGGCCACATTTAAACCTGCAAAGCAAGTTAAATCCGAGGCTTCAGGGCCTCATTATCATATTTAAAGTGCCAACAGGCCTCCTGGCAACGGGTTGGCTGCCCAGTCCCCCCACCCCCCTGTCCCTCCTCCGTTAAACTTGGAAGTGGGAGGGTTGGAGGTGGGTTGGGGTCAGGATTTAGATTTTTAATACATTAACTTCCCCTACGCCCCCCAACCCGCCCATTTTTTCAGGTTCAAATTCCTCCCATCGAACAACCACAACTTTGATTGACGTCATGATCTGCCTGCTCTGGATGCTGCCGGCGGACGCGCTAACCCCTTTACCAATAAGGCATCTGACGCACTTCGCATCAGAGATGTGCGCCAGATGCCGACACCATTTTAGAACTTTAAGGGCCTCGTAGCCCCCAAAATACGGGCGCTATCGAATCCAATTTCGCCCCCAATCTGTTTTAGCAGCTGATTGAGGGATAAATATTGGCCAGGACACCGGGGAGAACTTTGTTGCTCTTCTTCGAATAGTGCCATGGGATCTTTTACGTCTACCTGAGAGAGCAGATGGGCCTCGGTTTAATATCTCATCTGAAAGACGGCACCTTTGAAAGTGTAGCGCTCCCTCAGTACTGCAGGGAAATGTCAACAAACACAAAATAAAAGTGAAAGATATGACAATTTCCTTTCTCCTTTCTTGCCAAATTTTCTTCCTTCTCTACTCTTCTAGAGGTAATTGGCTCCTGGCTAAGGTATGGCTCTATGGGATACCCTGTGCCTCACAATGCCTCAAGCAGCCATTATATGCGTGAGCCTTGGTGGTCAATGTTGGCGAGCGGAAAGGCATCAACAACTGATCCTGACGCTGTCTTCATTTGACCGCTTCACACCCACACTTCCAGCAGAGGGCATCGGAGAGTGGTCACAAGTAGGAACTTCCCCCTCCCTGACCCAGAGTGCTGAGGTTAATTGTAGTCCCTTTGCTGCTGATCTAGCTTTGATCAACTAACTGAGCCCAGAGCAGGACTCGAACAGAGATTATCCCTTCTCCCTTTGAGGCATTCTCTGCTCCAATTGAACACTCCACTGATGGATTAATAAACTCTCTGACGTTTATCCCAGTTATAAACGGCTCGTTGGCTGCTTAAAAAGCATTAAAGACTCATTACTGCGGACGTGTTGCAGTTGGCTGTTAGGTTTTGTTGCCATTAACCAATTCACATTCTCAGAAATCAATCTTCTCAATAGCATGCATTCCTATGTTTTCGTTACTGATTCATTAATCTAGCAAAAGCAGGCATTCTGCTTATATTTCTCCAGAAAGACAGGAATTACTGCCCTGTAATGGTGTGTGCAAATCTTATAGAATAAATTAAAAAATTCCTACCAGCTATGGAAAGATATTCCAATGTGCAGATAACCCTGATCAGTAATGACCATTACCTACGTGTTGTCCACTGCTAAGAGCCCACCTACTGTTCCCCCCCCATGGAACTTTCTGATAGGTTTGAGTGTATGAATCCTAATCATGAATTATGTTCAGAAACTTCTGAAAATATGCCTTTTGTCATGAATTCATAGAATCATAGAATGATACAGCACAGAAGGAGGCTGTTCGGTCCATCGTGCCTATGCTGGCTCTCTGAAAGTGCATTCCAGATCATCACAACTCGCAGCGTAAAAAGAATCTCCTCATCTCCGCTCTGGTTCTTTTGCCCATCACCTTAAATCTGTGTTCTCTGGTTACCGACCCTTCTGCCACTGGAAACAGTTTCTCCTTATTTACTCTATCAAACCCTTCATAATTTTGAACACCTCTATCAAATCTCCGCTTAACCTTCTCTGCTCCAAGGAGAACAATCCCAGCTTCTTTCCACGTAACTGGAGTCCCTCATACCTGGGTTCTGGTAAATCTCCTCTGCACCCTCTAGGTCTGGTGTCAACTATGCACAGCTCTTGTTGTCCAGAGATCCTCCTTGCCTTTTATTAAGTTTCATTCTGAGTTGCTTCTGAATAAAACACAGTACTGTCAGCTTGGCTCAATCTATAAAGTCTGAAAGATTTGCCTTTTGACTATTTTTGGAAGCATGCTCCAGACACATCCTAATCTTCGAATCATAGACATTAGCAGCCAGAACAAGGCCATTTGGCCCATTGGGCCTGTGCCAGTGCTGGCTTTTCAACTGAAGTTGTTTTTTCCATCCCATTTCTCTGCCTTATTTGCCATATCCTTTTATACTCTTCCTTTTCAAGTTCTTATCCAATTCCTTTTAAATGACGTTATAGTTTCTGTCTAAATAACCACTATGGTAAAGCATTACATGTACTAATGACCAATGCTCCCTGTAATTTTTTTTCGGGTGTGCGGGCCTTTTAACTGGCTGCGCACCCCATTCAATTTTTCGCGCATGCGTGGTTATTACTGTTGTAAAGCCGGTGAGTAGCCTGTGCGGGACCTCCAGACCGCCAGCTTAACACGAACATTGCTAATGACTTAATATCAAACTTCTATCCTCCTCTCCAATTTGACAACTTGGTAACAATCTTTCACTCTTTATTCTTTCAAACGTTTTATAGTTTTGAAATCTTCTAAAAAATTTCCCCTTTAACCTTTTCTGTTCCATTGAAAAGCCCTAATTTTTGAACCTCTATTCACAGATAAATAATCTCATTCCTGGTACCATTCTAGTGTATTTTTAACAGTGTCAGCTGTGACTCAGTTGGTAGCACATTCGCATCTGAGTCAGAAGATTCTGGATTCAAGTCCCACTCCAGGGACTTGAGCACATAAAGTGCTGAGGGAGTGCTGCACTGTCGGAGGTGCTGTCTTTTGGATGAGACGTTAACCGAGGCCTCGTCTGCCCTCTCAGGTGGACGTAAAAGATCCCATGGCACTATTTCAAAGAAGAGCAGGGGAGTTATCCCCGGTGTCCTGGCCAATATTTATCCCTCAACCAACATAACAAAAACAGATTATCATGTCATTATCACATTGCTGTTTGTGGGACCTTGCTGTGTGCAAATTGGCTGCTACATTACAACAGTGACTGCACTTCAAAAGTACTTTTTTGGCTGTAAAGCGCTTTGAGACATCCGGTGGTCGTGAAAGGCGCTATATAAATGCAAGTCTTTCTTATGGTACCCCTTCCATGGCTCTAATTGCTTTTCTATATCGGGATCTCCATAACTGCACATAATACTTCAATTGTGGCCTAATCAATAACGGGCATAGATTCAACATTAATTCCCTCCTTTCATATTCAGTGCTCCTCTATGAATCCTAGAATTCTATTTGCCTTTATTACCAACTAGCACTCCCACCTTTAAAAGATGTATTTATCTGTAGCCATAGATCTCTCCATTGTTCCCACTCTGTTAAAAGTCTTTTCGGTTAATCTATACGTTTCAGTGTGCTTTTTTCCCCAGATTGTACTACTTTATAGTTCTCTACATTGACCTGTATGTGTCATCATTTTGCCAATCAAAATAAAACATCCATCTACACCTACTCTTTGTTTTCTGTCCTGTGGCTATCTCTCTATCCACACAACTGTATACCTTTCAATACGGTGTGCCTTCCATTTTGCAATAAGTCTCTTATGTGACCCCTCAGTGATTTTCTATGCTGTTGATGCATCTGGAATCCCTGTCTGAGGTATGAATTTAGTCACGCTTGGTGTGGAAGACAGCCCAAACCTGGTCAAAGCTGGATGGGTCTTCATTCAATTGGCTGGAATGTTGGCACATTGGTTGGATGACCTGTGCAGAGTATTGCAATTTGGACAGAGGTCAGGATAGTGGGGTGGGATCAAGGCTTGAGTTCCAGAACATAGGAACAGGAGTGACCATTCAGCACCTCGAGCCTGACCCATCATTCAATTAGATCATGGCTGATCTGTATCTTAACTCCATTTATCCAACTTGGTTCCGTAACCCTTAATACCCTTGCCTAACAAAAATCTATCAATCTCAGTTTTTAAATTTTCGATTGAACCCCAGCCTCAACAACTTTTTAGGGGGAGAGACTTCCAGATTTCCACTACCCTTTGTGTGAAGAAGTGCTTCCTGACATCACCCCTGAACGGCCTAGCTCTAATTTTAAGGTTATGCCCCTTGTTCTGGACTCCCCCACCAGAGGAAATAGTTTCTCTTGATCTACCCTATCAAGTTCTGTTTTTGGCATTGCGAGCACTGACAATTTTAAACTTAGATATTCATGCTTTCACATCATAAGGCACCACATTAAGTAGGAAAAATGGATTTATGTTCCAAAAATCATACTTTCAGTTGGCATTTTCCTGTTTAGAAATTTCCAGATATTCTCTCAAAGAATGGTTAGTCTAAAATGGGATGGTTGAAAACACTGCCTGTGCATAGTATTTACCCTAGATATGAATGGCGTCTACAAGATTGTTTTTTCTAGGATTCTTTCTGAATGCAAAATATTGGTTATAACTTTAAAAAAAAAACACAGATCCAGGAAATTCAAAATAAAAATAGAAAATGCTGGAAATACCCAGGTCTGTCAGCATTTGAGAAGAGAAAAGGTAGGTTAGCTTTTCACATTAAGACCCTTTGTCAGACTCGGGGCTGAACTGAAATGTTAAAATCGTCTTAAAAACAGAAAATGCTGGAAATACTCAGCAGGCCAGGCAGCATCTGTAGAGAGAGAAACAGAGTTAACATTTCAGGTCGATGACCCTTGGTCAGAATGGTAAGCTGTCTTCTCCCTTTTCAAATGCTGACAGACCTGTTGTGCATTTCCAATATTCTCTGTTTTCATTTTGGTTGTCAGTATTCTGGAGTGTAGCAAGTGTGCCCCTGGAGAATCCATCCCGCATCCAAATCACGGCATCTGAGGCTCTTTCTGATAGAGGCACCATTAATTTCGGGGCACCTTTGACATTAAGATAGCTACCCAGCCTTAGCCCGTGGAACCGAGAGCAGACTCTGATTAGCTTCTGATTTCTGTCCCAGCTCCAGCAAGGATTGCAGGACCGACTCTCAAGTCAGCAACTGTATTCAGTACAAGTGCAGGGACGGTTTTAATGATTTGTCTAACAAGGTCCCTTAGGGTTGGAATGACTGCAGTGAAAGCTTACAATGAGCATGAATACGGTGCAATATGATCATTGTAGCAAAATCGCTGATGGTTTTGCTGCTGCAGTAAAATGAAATATGTGGCTACTGCCCTTTCTTGGGGAAGTGTTGAACCTTAAGACTGTATGACTCATTCTTGATCATCCATCACGCCTACACTTACCCTGCACATACTTAACATACGGATCTCTTTGGCCTTTGAAATGAACAGGAGCCACCTGTCAAGAGACATGAATTAATTGTACTTTGATAAATTGAACCTTTATCTCCATTTGTTCTGTTTCCTAATATGCGAGTGGCCTTTACTTGTTGTATTCCACTCAATGTATAGATTGTGGATAGTGTGTGGAACTAATTTAATCTGGAAAGTGATAAATAGCTAATTCCCAAATATTGTGGTAGTTGAAAGTCATTTAATAAAACCCCAATAGACTCTCCTGCAAATACTTCTTCTGTGGTTCCCCTTTTAATGTTGTAGCATCAACCAGCCAGTGAGACACTCAAGGTCATACCTCAGCCAGCTGATATAACCTATATAATGGTGGAGATTAGCCGCGCACAGCAAAGGACAAATGGAGTAGGTTATTCTCTTCCTCTCACATGCCAGTTAGCAATTGGCCACATTTCCCTTTACATGTGCTTCACGTTCACTGTTAAATGGCCCCTTAACTTTGTCTTGATTGCTATGCTATCTGATTTGGTACCTTTCAACCAACAGAACAAATTCAAAAGATAAAATTAATTGAAGTATGCCAAAGGTAATTTTCAAAATTCCTGAACAAAATGTCTCCGTTCTAGTGATTCCATATTCAATTATATTCCAAACTCCAAACAGAGACTGACAGACAAGCTGTTATTACTCCAGGCAGTGATCCAGGACTTGTTCCCAATTGCTTCTCAACTAAAACTCCTCATGTAGCTGACTGTGTGTCTATTCCTGTGAAGCATTATTGATGGCTCCTTCCGAAGAGCAATCATTAATATGCATTAAAATGCTATAGGTTGAAGATAAGTTTTCTTTAATTGCAATGTAATTTTTCTAAGAGCCGATGAAGGATTAGAATAATGCCATCATGCTTGAAATAATATGGAAACATCCACAATCCAAATTGTACCAGAGTGTCAGCTGTGGCTCAGTTGAGCCTGAGGGTTGTGGGTTCAAATCCCACTCACGAGAATTGAGCACAGAATCTAGGCTGACACTCCCAGTGCAGTGCTGAGGGAGTGCTGCACTGTCAGAGGTGCCGTCTTTCGGATGAAATGTTAAACCGAGGCCCCGTCTGCCCTCTCAGGTGGACGTAAAAGATCCCATGGCACTATTCGAAGAAGAGCAGGGGTGTTCTCCCCGGTGTCCTGGTCAGTATTTATCCCTTAACCAACATCACTAAAACAAATTTTCTGGTCATTGTCACATTGCTGTTTGTGGGATCTTGCTGTGCGCAATTTTGCCTGCCGTGTTTCCAACAGTGATTATATTTCAAAAGTGCTTCAATGGCTGTAAAGTGCTCTGGGACATCCGGAGGTCAAGAAAGCCAATAAATAAACGCAAGTTCTTTCTTTATTTTTCTATTGCATAAAGTGATAGAAATATTTGTAGAACAATTGAGACTTTTAACAATGGTTACAAACCAGAGACACAGGCCCCGATATTGACAGGGGCGGGTTTTCCGAGTGGGGTGGGGATGGGGGGGCAGTGTTTCAGACAGGAAACCAATCGAGCTCCGATCTCAGAGAGGTCCAATTCAGGGTGGTTCCGATCCCAGGGAGGAGCTCCGATCCCAGCAGGTGGGTCCAAGCTCCGACCCCAGGGGGGTGTCCAATCCCTGTAGATCTTTGGATGGGGGCCTATGATGGGGGGGATGCGATGCCAGGGAACCAGGTAAGCTTGGGGAGCTGGGAGGAAGCACTCCTGCTCCTCCTGGCCCACAAGCAGTGCTGTAAGGGCATTTACCTTTTCCCCGAAGCTCTCCTCGCCTCTCTTGAGCTGCCAGGTTTCCCAAGGCCTGGGAAACCTGGCCGGCCAGGGTTAAACCTGTAAGAAAGGTGAATTGTGAGGCTCACAGCCTCATTATAATATTTAAATGGCCAACCCACCTCCTGGGAGCAGGTTGGCTGCCCGCTCCCTGTCCCGCCTCCCGTTAAACCTGGAAGTGGGCGGGTTGGAAGTGGGTTGTGGTCGGGTGAGATTTTTTAAATTTTTACATCTCACCCAACCCCAACTTACCTGTTTTTGAGGGTTAAAATTATGCCCATAGAGGCTCACACCTCTGCGTGAAATAATTAATTTTCAGGGCTCAACTACAGTCTTCTGGTCTGCAACGCTTATTATTAGCAGTTTACAATCTCTGCCTATTCTTCATCTTTTGCTGTAGAAATTGGTATGCGCCTAATTTTCAGGCATGAAACAGGCACAGGCGTTGATCCAACTGCCAAATTCATGGGGCCCATTTTGTAAGGCGTCTCAAGCGGACAGCTAAAACAGGCATTAAGTCCCTTTAATATGTAAATTAGGGGCATCAGAAGCACCAGTCGATGACACCTGTGTTAGCCAATGCCACCCTGTTGTTGATACAAATGGTCTTGGTGAGACAAAGCCAACAATTCTTTTTTACTTCTGGGGCCTAAGCTTGAATACAGGTCATAGAAACATAGAAACATAGAAGATAGGAGCAGGAGTAGGCCATTCGGCCCCTCGAGCCTGCTCCGCCATTCGATGAGATCATGGCTGATCATCCAAATTCAGTACCCTGTCCCTGCCTTCTCCCCATATCCCTTGATACCTTTAGCTTTAAGAAATATATCTAACTCATTCTTGAATATATTTAATGACTTGGCTTCAACTACCTTCTGTGGTAGAGAATTCCACAGGTTCACCACTCTCTGGGTGAAGAAATTCTTCCTTATTTCTGTCCTAAATGGCTTACCCATTATCCTTAGATTATGACCCCTGGTTCTGGACTCTCCGACCATCGGGAACATTCTTCCTGCATCTAGTTTGTCCAGACCTGTCAGAATTTTATATGTTTCGATGAGATCCCCTCTCATTCTTCTATACTCCAGCGAGTATAAGCCCAATCGACCCAATCTCTCCTCATATGTCATTCCTGCCATCCCAGGTATCAGCCTTGTGAATCTTTGCTGAACTCCTTCCATGGCAAGAACATCCTTCCTCAGATAAGGCGACCACAACTGCACACAGTACTCAAGGTGTGGTCTCACCAAAGCCCTGTACAACTGCAGCAGGACATCCCTGTTCCTATACTCAAACCCTTTCGCTATGAAGGCCAACATACCATTTGCCTTCTTCACCGCCTGCTGCACCTGCATGCTTACCTTCAGCGACTGGTGCACAAGGACACCCAGGTCTTGTTGCACTTCTCCTTCTCCCAATCTATTGCCATTCAGATAATAGGCTGCCTTTCTGTTTTTGACACCAAAGTGGATAACCTCGCATTTATCCACGTTATATTGCATCTGCCATGCTTCTGCCCACTCACCCAACCTGTCCAAATCATCCTGGAGTTTCTCGGTATCCTCCTCGCAGCACACACTCCCACCCAGCTTTGTGTCATAATAGATAGATGCAATAAAAAAGAAAGACTTGCATTAACATTGCACCTTTTCACAACCTCAGGACAACCCAAAGCACTTTTCATCCAATTAATTTATTTTTGAAGTGTAGTCACTGTTGTAATGTAGGAAACGTGGCAGCCAATTTGCACACAGCAAGCTCCCACAAACAGCAATGTGATAATGACCAGATAATCTGTTTTATTGATGTTAGTTGGGGGGGATAAATATCGGCCAGGACACCGGGGCGCGGGGGGGGGGGGGAGAACTCCCCTGCTCTTCTTTGAAATATTGCCGTGGGATCTTTTACGTTCACCGGAGAGGGAAGACAGGGCCTCGGTTTAACGTTCCATGAGAAAGACGGCACCTCCGACAGTGCAGCACTCCCTCAGTACTGCACTGGAGTGTCAGCCTAGATTCATGCTCAAGTTTCTGGATGGGATGGGCTCCTTCCCAATGTCACTATAAAGAGTTTCCGATGATATATCCAGATGAAATCCCTAGTGGGCATGTGTCCACAGCACTAAAATGCAGTCTTATCTCGATAGATCATAAGAATGGCTGGTATGAAAAACAGAAATGTCACGTTGATCCAGTGGAGAATTGATCCAATAAAGAATACTCTTCTGAGGTTGGGCTTCAGATACACTGTTGGAATAGAAGGAGCTTTACGCTGCACCTTACCCAGTCAATACCTGGGAGTGCGCAGATACAAAATATATACATTCCCTGTTACTGATATCAACCACCTTGATAAGCTCCATATTCATCAGGAAAAGAAAAAGATAGCAAAAATAAAAGAATTTAAAAAACTGAAGTCGACAACCTAAAAATAAGTAGGGTACTATTAAGATTTCCTCACATCTATGAGGGTAGGGAGACACTGCGTGAATGTGGCAGAGAAGCAGCTGGAGCGATATACAGGCAATGGATAATAAATAAGGACGAACAACTGCTGATAAAAATAAACAGCAGCTGGGAAGAATTACCTCAGTAAATTATCACAACATTATCTCAGCATGGCACAGCAAAAAGAACAATGAAGCAAAGAGCGAAACAACAAATGTTTAGAGATACAGAATTTTCTGGCCTGTAGCTAGAAATCTGCAAAAAAAACACCATCAAAACAAGTTCTTCCCTCAGGCACCAGAGATGAATGAGCCAATTAGAACCATAGAGGTTTGCAGCATTGAAGGAGGCCATTCAGCACATTGTATCTATGTCAGCTCTTTGCTAGAACAACCCAAAACCTGTCCCATTGCCCTTGTTTCTCTTCATTTCCCTGTATCTTCCTCCACTTCAAATATTTTCAGAACCATTAGGCTCCCACTGAGTCAGATAAGTCATGAAGATCTCAGATTTGATCGCTGAGCTGTCCCAAGTTACCCAATCTCAACCAGGGTGGCAATGGGTTGTGTACAACTGTCTTCAGTGACCCCGGCATAAGGAGTGTGGAAAAAAATGGCCAGGAGGCTGTATTGGGCCGGGGAGAGGAACAGAGTGCAGGAGAGGAGCAGTGCGCTGAAGAGGATATTATAGAGGCATCGACCTCAATGTTGTTAGACGTGTATGGTGGTGCTTGCCCATAGCTGATCAGACAACCATCTCTCACTGTCCAGGGCTAACACATGAAGAATATCGACCACAGTAAGGTCTCCATGTAGAACCACACCCCAGGTGTTGAGAGGAGAAATATTGAGCGTAAAAATAAGGCACCAAAAACTAGGCAGGGAGTTATTGTAAATGATCGTGGGAAGAAATGAGGTATTGTTCAGATAGAAAGATTATTTCAAACATCTATTTCAAAACGCAAAATGATAGACTCATGAAAATAATACCTGTTTTTTTAACCTAAATTAAAATGGATAAAATATAATGCACGGAGTATGTCCAGTTCACACTTAAGCTATGGATGCTAAGTTTTGAGAAGTGAAATGGCCAGAAGTGGTAAGATTTTTGTCAGCAGACCACATTGATCAGTTTACCTTGGTTGCACCAATTGGATCAGCATTTGTTATCTTAATCCCTGGATATAGATCTGATCGATTCACAATTCACGCCAATGGGAGAGTGCAAGGAGAGGACATATAAATTGGCCAGAAAAAGCAGCAAACCTGAGGACTGGGAGCAATTTAGGATTCAGCAAAGGAGGACAAAGGGATTAATTAAGAGGTGGGGGGGGGGAAGTATGAGAGTAAGCTTGCAGGGAACATAAAAACTGACTGTAAAAGCTTCTATAGATATGTGAAGAGAAAAAGATTGGTGAAGTCAAGCGTAGGTCCCTTGCAGTCAGAATCAGGGGAATTTATAATGGGGAACAAAGAAATGGCAGGCCAATTAAATACATACTTTGGTTCTGTCTTCACAAAGGAGGACACAAATAACCTCCCAGAGATGTCGGGGAACATAGGGTCTAATGAGAGGGAGGAACTGAATGAAATCAGTATTTGTAGGGAAATGGTGTTAGGGAAATTGACGGGATTGAAGGCCGATAAATCCCCAGGGCTTGATAATCTACATCCTAGGGTACTTAAGGAAGTGGCCCTAGAAATAGTAGATGCATTGCTGGTCATCTTCCAAAATTCTATCGACACTGGAAAAGTTGCCATGGATTGGAGGGTAGCTAATGTAACCCCACTATTTAAAAAAGGTGGTAGAGAGAAAACGGGGAATTATAGACTGGTAAGCCTGACATCGGTAGTGGGGAAAATGCTAGAGTCCATTATAAAAGATGTAATAGCAGAGCACTTGGAAAACAGTGACAGGATCGGACAAAGTCAACATGGATTTACAAAAGGTAAATCATGCTTGACTAATCTACTGGAATTTTTTGAGGATGTAACTGGTAGAATAGATAAGGGAGAACCAGTGGATGTGGTGTATTTGGACTTTCAGAAGGCTTTCGATAAGGTCCCGCATAAGAGATTAGCGTGCAAAGTTAAAGCACATGGGATTGGGGGTAAGGTACTGACTTGGATAGAAAACTGGTTGTCAGACAGGAAGCAAAGAGTTGGAATAAACGGGTCTTTTTCCGAGTGGCAGGCAGTGACTAGTGGGGTACCGCAGGGATTGGTGCTAGGACCCCAGTTTTTCACAATATATATTAACGATCTAGACGAGGGAACTAGATGTAATATCTCCAAGTTTGCAGACGACACAAAGCTGGGTGGGCGTGTGTGCTGTGAGGAGGATGCAGAGAAACTCCAGTATGATTTGGACAGGTTGGGTGATTGGGCAGATGCATGGCAGATGCAGTATAATGTGGATAAATGCGAGGTTATCCACTTTGGTGGCAAAAACAGGAAGGCAGATTATTATCTGAACGGCAATACATTGGGAAAAGGGGAAGTGCAACAAGACCTGGGTGTCCTTGTGCACCAGTCGCTGAAGGTAAGCATGCAGGTGCAGCAGACGGTTAAGAAGGCAAATGGTATGTTGGCCTTCGTTCCGAGAGGATTCGAGTACAGGAGCAAGGAGGTCTTGCTGCAGTTGTACAGGGCTTTGGTGAGACCACACCTTGAGTATTGTGTGCAGTTTTGGTCACCTTATCTGAGGAAGGATGTTCTTGCCATGGAGGGAGTGCAGCGAAGATTCACCAGACTGATACCTAGGATGGCAGGAATGACGTATGAAGAGAGATTGGGTCGATTAGGCTTATATTCGCTAGAGTTTAGAAGAATGAGAGGGGATCTCATTGAAACTTATAAAATTCTAACAGGACTAGACAGACTAGATGCAGGAAGGATGTTCCCAATGGCGGGGGAGTCCAGAACCAGGGGTCACACTCTAAGGATAAGGGGTAAGCCATTTAGAACTGAGATGAGGAGGAATTTCTTCACCCAGAGAGTGGTGAACCTGTGGAATTCTCTACCACAGAAGACAGCTGAGTCCAATTCATTAAATATATTCAAGAAGGAGTTAGATATATTTCTTAAGGCTAAGGGGATCAAGGGATATGGGGAGAAAGCAGGGACAGGGTACTGAATTTGGATGATCAGCCATGATCGCATTGAATGCCAGAGCAGGCTTGAGGGGCCGAATGGCCTACTCCTGCTCCTATCTTCTATGTTTCTATGTTTCATGAACCACACCATTCTAGACAAGTTGGCAGGTTGTGTGTAGCTGGCTCAATATTCAGGTATCTCCCAGGCACAATGCTGCTTTAGTCCTGCCTGCACTTCCGCTCCTTCAACAGGCTGCTGGGAAAGAGAGTTGAAGACTGTAGCATTGCTTAGGCTAGGACAGAGTGCCAAGGATGGGACATCCCAGGACACAGAAAGTGTGATTTGGGTCAGCAAGGCGGCAGGAAACTGGGATCCAAGTCTGAATGTGCTTCAGCTGCCATTGCAGTAAATCCAAAGCTGCAACTGGTACAGATCCAATGGAAATGTGGAAGAGTGGAGCCGGGGCCTGGGCTGAAAGGGAGAGTTAGTGGAGGTCTCGGAAGCTAGGATTGGCTGATGCAAGAAAGGAAAGAAAGGAACATGGCCAACACTGTTTAAGGAAGCTGGAGCTAAAAGGAGGGACGGGTTTAAGACTGGGGCTGGGAGAAAGTGGAATCCCAGCAGGACTGGACCTTTCAATGCGGTTTGAATGGGGAGGTACTAGTAACTTAGTGGAAAGTTAGTGGGACTCCAGTGGGAACTGTCTGGAGATCCCGCACTGTCACGGTGTCTAGATGTGAGGCTGTACTGGGCCAGGAAGAGGGAGCAGAGTGCTGGAGAGAACTATATGCAGGGAAGAAGTACAAGTGAGGGAAAAGAGTAAGGAGCAAGGACTGTAGCAGTTGGCAGAAGTGTTCCTTGGAACGGGGTTGGCTTCTCGTCTCCTAGGGGTTGGAACGGGCAAAATTCGGGATTGAGCAGGCCCTGGAGTGGCATAATCCAGGCTACGTATTAGATGTAGGTGCTAGTAGGGATGAGGGTGGGAGCTGAAGTCTTTTGTAGCTGCACGTCCCATTCTCACTGGCTTTATGACATCTCTTACTGTGCATGTCAGTGTGAAGTGGAGTGAGGGTACTTCACTCTGCTTCACTCTAGAATCAACTTGTGATCCTAACTCAGGATTTACCCTACAAAATTTTAACGGCAGTGCAAAGCAGAAACTTAACATACCAACGCTACTGAGGTTGTGTAAGTGCACCATTAGCTGATTGGTGGATGGGGTTGCCAATAAAACATGTGATACAGATCAGATCCCAGAAAAATGACACCTCGGATATTAGAGGAAACATGAATAACTTTAATGGATGGAAAATCAAGAGGAACAAATTCCCAAATTCTCGATTTGTGCTCCTGGGTGTCTGGCTCCACACCAGGAGTGCTCTTTTGTAAAATGACCCTGACTGTATGTTCTTTGGACATAGGGAATTTGGACAGCAGGCATCAGTATTTTTATTAGATAGATGGATGGATAAATATAGCCTCCAGCTAGAACAACCATAATATATAACATAAAGCAACTAGTTTAATATTAATTAATTCAGTGGGAAAAAAATCCAGGTTAATTATCTGCAAGAAGATCTGGTATATCACAGCATGCACCTACATAATTACTAACTACAGCAAATGGATTCAATATTTTCATGCCTAGATCTTAGAAAAGTGCTCCTTCTGCTATATTATCACATCCCACTTCCCCCTCCCAACCCTACTTCCTTCTGTGTCCGCCCCTGGAAAAAACTCTCTCCCAATTCACTTACAACTGCACTTTCAAAATCCCAACTGACCAGCCTTTGGCCCTCCATTCACCACGACATTTCTGCAGCTACCAATCTGCTCAACGACAACCTCACTTCCACTTTTGATGCTTTAGTCCTCATTAAAACCATTACTCTCTCTCACCCTGGCCATTCCCCCTGGTATGGCCCTCATCTCCACTCCCTTAAATCCAAGGGATGCAGACACGAACGGATATGGTGGATAACTGGTTTAACCATTCACCAGCAGATATGGCTCGACCACATAAAGCACTATCGGGTCCTGCTCTCGTCTGCCAAAACTGATCACTATTCCAGGATCATCCTGGAATGCAAAGATAACCCCCGGCTTCTTTTCTCTACTGCAAACCATCTTCTGAAACCTCTCTCCCCCGTCTCCTCCACCCTCACCTCCAACAACAAGTGCGAGGAGTTCATCGACTTCTTTGTCACTAAGATTAAGACTATCCGATCAGCTGCCTCTGCCAATTCCCTCCCTTCCCCTAGCCCAACGTGCCAAAGTTCCTCTAAGGCTCCCCCCTACTCTAGCCTTGAACTTGCATCTTTCTCTAGCTTCTCTCCCATCTCCCCTCATGCCTTCTCCTAGTTCATCTTGTCCATGTGACCCACCTCCTGCTCCCTCAACCCTATTCCCACTAAACTGCTGACCATCCCTGTAATAGCTTCTCTTCCTGCTCCCACACCATTAACTCTGGTGTCCCCCAAGGATCTAACCTTGGCCCCCCTCCTATTTCTCATCTGCATGTTGTCTCTCGGCGACATCATCTGAAAACACGGCGTCAGTTTCCACACGTACGCTGACGACACTTAGCTCAACTTCACCACAACTTCTCTCGACTCCTCCACTGTCTCTAAGTTGTCAGACTGCTTGTCCGACATCCAGTACTGCATGAGCAGAAATTTCCACCAAATAAATATTCTGAAGAACAAAGCCATTGTCTTCGGTTTCCGCCACAAACTCCATTCCCTAACCACCGACTCCATCCCTCTCCCTGGCAACTATCTGAGCCTGAACCAGACTGTTCATAACCTTGGTGACCCCAAGATGAGCTTCCAACCACATATCACTAAGACCGCCTATTTCCACCTCTGTAACATCGCCCAACTCCATCCCTGCCTCATCTCATCTGCTGCTGAAACCCTCATCCATGCCTTTGTTACCTCTAGACTTGACTATTTTCCTGGTTAGACTCCAATCTTCCACCCTCCATAAACTTG
This sequence comes from Squalus acanthias, assembly GCA_030390025.1. Classification (NCBI taxonomy): domain Eukaryota; kingdom Metazoa; phylum Chordata; class Chondrichthyes; order Squaliformes; family Squalidae; genus Squalus; species Squalus acanthias. The sequence continues at coordinate 34,240,814 of CM059433.1, forward strand.
AGCTCATCCAAATCTCTGCTGCCTGTGTCCTAACTCGCACCAATTCCCGTTCACCCATCACCCCTGTACTTGCTGACCTACATTGGTTCCCAGTAAGCAACGCCTCGATTTTAAAATTCTCATCCTCGCGTTCAAACACCTCCATTACCTCACCCCTCCCAATCTCTGTAACCTCCTCCAGCCCTACAACCCTGCAAGATATCTGTGCTCCTCCAATTCTTGCCTCTTGAACATCCCTGATTTTAATCGCTCCACCATTGGCGGCCGTGCCTTCAGCTGCCGAGGCCCTAATCTCTGGAATTCCCTCCCTAAACCTCTCTGGCTCTCTCCCACTCTCTCCTGCTTTAAGACGCTCCTTAAAAACTACCTCCGTGACCAAGCTTTTGGTCATCTGCCCTAATATCTCCTTATGAGGCTTGATGTCAATTTTTTTCTGATAACGCTCCTGTGAAGCACCTTGGAACATTAAAATGCAAGTTGTTATTATAGTGGAATTGAATTCAAGCTGGGGCATTTGTTTAGAATATCTACATATCTTTCACATTTTATTGTGCGTATATCTATGATATATAACAAGTTCTGCATATAACATACACTCCCTGTAAGTGTAACACTTACTTCCTGTCACACACTTCAGCGTAACCACTGGCTTACCAAGAGCAATGCCACAGGAGATCTGTGTGAGTGAGTGTATAAAACCTTGGGCTTGATTTTACTAGGCCCGAGGAGGCGGGATTGGAGGTGTGTGAGTTGTCAAAATCGCAAAAAATGGCGGGTGGGTCCGATCCAGCCTCCATCCCACCTCTGAGCAATTTTCCCACATTCGTGGTTTCAGACCCCGTTTCCATCCCACCTCCAAGAGGCAGGATAGGCGCTTAAGGCCCTTAACAACCAGTTAATTGCCTCTATAATCCCATTTTGAGAGGCCTTTCTGATTTAACACATTTCCCCCTGCATGTCTCCTCTGGAACACGCCAGTTAATCCTGGCGGTCTCACAAGTGGATTGCTTACTAACAGCTGCAACTCCACCATTAAAAAGGAGTTTTCACCAATGATCATTTGCAGGTGGCAGAACTTTGTTGTCTCAGGTCTGGGGGATCTTTTAGCAGGCCTACTCATTGTTGTGGAAGTTTAGAGTCTGACACCCATCTCCAGTGTGACCTCCTGGGAAACCCCTCTCCCCACCTTGACTGAGCGCTTCCTCAACTGAGGTATATAGCAGAAGCATGGGAACCATTTATTTCCTTTTCTCCTGGACATCAGATTCGGACGAAGACCAGCCGCGGCAGCAGCAGAACCCTGAACAACAGCACCACCAACAGCAAGAGCAACAACAGGAGCACCAAGCTGCTAGACACCCACCTGAAGCTGCACAGGCCAGAGGCGCCAGCGCGCGACCACACTGCTGCCCGGGATGCAAGGGACGCACTCATGTTGGCCAGATTTGCTTAGCCAGCACAATCAAACACTTTTGTCTCGCACCTTCTTACCAGAGCATCGACAACGGACAAGAACCTGCGGATTCCTATCACTCTGACCACCATACTGACAATTGCAAGTCACCCTAAGCCCTCAATGTGGAAGTCCCATTTGCGAAATGACACAGGCCACAACTTCAACAGTTTGCCATCAAATCTGTTTATCACAACAATTCAAGGATGGCTTGTCAAAAATCAATACAACAGAACACCCAAGTGACTACCCTTGTGACTACTTGTGCTTTATCTTCCTCTTACACGTGCTCCAACGTGGTGCTTCCCCTGTGGCTTCAGCAGATGTGGAGGCCCCTTGCTCACTTTCTTGCTGCTCCTGTCTCGACACCTTTGGCGGCCGTCCTCTGGGGTTGCGAACCTGTGAGGGCTCGGCAACAGTCTGCTGCTCCTACGGCTGTGCAGGGGCTCAGACGCCCATCTCAGTTGGATGAGGACTCTGGTGGGGCTCTGACCGAGGGCTTTGCAGTGGCATGGTTGTGTGAGCGCTTGGAGAGGAGCCACCACTTCCTTGTTGTCTGCCACCAACATCCCTCTCATGGGTCAGCCCCACTTCAGAGCTAGCAAGTGGCTTGACAGCACCTTGCTGCACTTCAGGGGGGCCATGAGGACTCGTTTCTGCACTGGAAGTCCTCCTCCAGAGGACTTCCACGAAGGTCTGGTTTCTATGCTCAATAGCTGACCATCGCTCCTCAAGAGATGTCAGTCTATTCTGAACAATGACCATGTTTTCAATACCCTGGCGACTAAGCTCCTCCATGGCCGTAGCAATCCTTTCCTCTACCGTAGCCATCCTCTCCTCTACGGTAGTCAGCCTTACCACGGAAGTAGCCATCCTTTCCACGGAGGTTGCCATCCTTTCCGTGGTGATGCGTTCATGCGCCAATGACTCCACAAAGGCTCTGCTCATGTTCACGATGGACTCCTCCATTCGCTCCACACTTGCAGCGACCTTGGAGACAAAACCTGCCAGAGACTCCTGCACCTGTTCCTGGAGTTCCAGCACTGCTCTCGTTCTGGATGGACCCGGAGGCACAGCTTCGACATGCAGCTGAGCCGAGCTGGGAGAGTCCTGCGCCCTCCGATGAGGACTCTCCACTGCTGTCCCTGTCTCCACCATCTGCTGATGCTCACTTGTGATCTGTGATACACCAGGTGACAACACTACTCTATCTCGCGAAGGTCCCACCAAGGTGTGAGTGTCTGCACTGGTGCTGGGTGCGCTGAATTCTGCTGAGGCTGCGGCCTCAGAGATTGCAGCTTCCGCTGAGGAGTCTTGAGGCTCAGGCTGTTCCGCCTGGACAGTGGGGACGGGGCGCTCGATGGTCCTGTGAGAGAAGTAAAGGAAAGAGTTAGAGATGTGAGGTAAAGGTTGCATGCACATTGAATTGTGCAGATGATCATAAGTCAATCATTTAGAGCATCAGAAATAACAACAGAAAACGCTGGAAAAACTCAGCAGGCCAGGCAGCATCCGTGGAGAGAGAAAGAGAGTTAACGTTTCAGGTCGATGACCTTTCGTCAGAACATCAGAATCATTATCAGTCACTCATGCAATGTCAATGAGAGAGATGCAAAACTATTCTGTCACCAGCTTGCTGTGATGCCCCCGTCTGTCCGTCCCCCACTTGCGAATCGTCCTCCACTCCGGCGATCTCCAGGGCCGCTCCTCCGAAGTGGTGAGCTGGGCTATTGAGGGTGGCCCTCCTCCTGTCCTCGCTCTTCCCCTCTTATTGTGGGCTCTCTTTTCCTGCAATGAGGGACACAAGTGGAGTTTGAGTGAGAATGAAGGAGTGTAGAGAATCCATAGCATAGATGCTTAGAAGGAGACAAAGGGCCCTCCCTGTGTGTTGTAAGTTGTTGTCATTGCATCACAGTGATAGGGGGTGTGAGGGCTGCATGGTCGAATAGTTAAGTGAATGTGACCATAGAGAGAGAGGGAATGGGTAAGGGTGCAGGGATCTAAGGGTCAAATGGGATGTGGAGGAAGAAGATGGCAAAGCAGAGTGCTGGCGAGGAGAGGCGATGGGGATCAGATTGAGGGTGATGGGAATGTCATACTCACTTTTCCTGTGTGGAGAAGGTCATGAAACCTCTTCCTGCACTGCAGCCAGGTTCTGCTGCATATAGAAATTGCGTTTACCTCTTGGGCCACTTGCAGCCACACAGCTTTAGTCTGCTGGGGAGGCTTTTTCCTCCCTGAGGAAGGGAAGAGCACCTCCTTATTTGCTCTTGCTCCCTGCACCAGAGCTTGGAGGGAGGCCTCATCGAATCTTGGAGCACACTTTGGTCTACTGGTGGACATAATTGGTGAAGGAAGCGCTCAGAACAATGGGCATAAAGTTTAAAGGCTGAAAAAGAAGCAAGGCTGCTTGCAGGCCTTAAATCCAGCAGCATTGCTGACGTTATCGGAGGCGACTTTCTGTATGAAAAGGCTCATTGGGCCAGGGGTTTCCACACTCTGGAAATCAAGTGCCCAATTAGGGCAAAATCGCACTTTTGTCCCACTTCACATCGGAGTCAGGATCCTGACATGATGACCACCTGACACGCCCCCAGCCTGCCCCCAATGGCAAAATCCAGCCCTTTGTGTCTGTGCACACATCCTATGTCAACGTTTATAATGGAGACTGCCTATGTAAGCTTGTCACAATGTAGCTACACTTTCTTGTCAGTGGCAATGCTGTCACACCTCAGCTTTATATCACTGCAGCAGTGAGTTCGAGATGTGACACTGGCAAGGCTGCCATTTATTGCCCATCTCTAGTTGCCCTGAGAAGGAGGTGATGGTGCTCCCACAACAGTGTTCGGCAGGGAATTTGACCCAGCAAAGATGAAGGAATGGCGATACATATCCAAGTCAGGATGGTGTGTGACTTGGATAGGATGATGTTCACATGATGTTGCTGCTGTTGTCCTTCTTGGTGGTGGAGGTTGTGAGGCTGGAAGGAGCTGTCAAAGTAAGCTTGGTGAGTTGCTGCAATACATCCCACATTATGTACTGCAGCCACAGTGCGCCTGTGGTGGAGGGGTGAATATTGAGTCCCGTAGCTGGGGAACTGACCAAGCAGACAGCTTTTAATATTTATTTGGGACAGCTGATATTGAATTCCGAATAGGTGTCTGCAATGATGCAGTTTACAAGAAACTGAGCTGCAAGATGCTTATAAAATGTAACTGCTTGATGAAATGCATTCTTAAGGTTACTAAGACAGTTACTTGAACCTCAACTGGATCAAAAGATTCCAGAAAGGAACAGCATACACTTTTGGTAGGTGGAGAGTTGGGGCCGAGATATGATACAGAAGGTGTCAAAGAATTGAACGAGCTGAGAAAAAGAAACTGCTCCAAAGATTTGAGTTACAGGGACAAATACATTGGTATAACGTGCTGATTGCTTGCTTATGGGGAATTCACCAATTCCACGCTCCCACTGGGAAGTTGCAATCAAAGGCAGCGCGGGGTCAAAGAATTTACACTACAGTGCAGTAATCCTGTTTACTACCTATGTTCCCTTTGAGTGCGATTCCCCACTGGGAGCAGGAAATTGGTGAATTCATCCGATGTCACCAAAGCTCGCTCTTGGTGAGCCAGCAAGTGGTGGTTTCCAATGCCAACGAGAGTCCAGACAGTAAGGAGTGCACTGCTGTACTCCATCAAAAACAATCAAACAACACCTTTATGATTAACTTCACACCTTTTTATGCATGATGTACCAAGTTTACCTCAAAGCAAACCGATTCAGAGAATGTTTTGTGGAGCCAGTGAGATCTTCCACAACCCTAACATGTTGGTATTATCTTTAAATCTATTTTTCTTCCCTCAAATTTTTACATATCGTATGAGACATGGTTCTATGGCTCTCCTCTGGTACCTCACCTGTGTAGCCTTTCTTGAGGTATGAATCTGGATAGTGAGCAGATCATTCCACTCCCAGCGTAAACCCTTGTCAATGCCGACTGCGGAGATAGGGATACGACACTCTAGACCTGTTTTTCTAACCTGTGCTTGCCACTAAAAAGGCTACGAGCTAGGACCCCTCCTCATTGAATTGTCTCTTGAATGTCAGCAGGGCATTAGGCCATGATGGGTATAAGAACCGGGCCTGATTCTGCCCCTACTTGATAGTTACAAGTGGGCACTTTTCAGCAGGAGTCACCAGATATCAAGTAGGCATGACAATCCTGGATGATTTTTCCTTTCTCTACCTGGGGAGAGTGTGTGGAAGGGGAGCGGGGTGGAGATGAAGCCACTTCTAATGTCCCTTCTGTTCTCTGGGCTGATTAATCTGCGACAAACCTGAGATGGATCCTGGGTTCTTCACATTCTCGATGGTTTAGTTCCAAAATGGATGGTGCACTTTACTAATGGAGCCATTGAGTTGTTGGGCTCCCCCATTTCCTTCTTTTAATCAAGACAAGTTTTAAGGGCATCTTAGAACCAATTTGCAAAAATAAGTATTGCTGATTTTGCCATGACTGAGAAAATGCTGCAGCAAAAACAGAATGTTTTGAAAAATAAAGCCTGTCAGCCCTAATAGGCTACCTTTAAAATCAATTGCTTATTTCACAGTAACAATCCACCATACTTTCTGACATGTCTTGGAAGCTCCCTGGAAGGCAGTCCAATGCATTCAGCAATTACCGGTGCACGGAAATCATCCCCTGAAGTCTGTGTCACTGTTCTCTTCTGCTCGAGCTAAGATATGAGCTGTGCCTCCAGTAAACTCTTCCCTTAGCCTTCCTTGCCACCTCCTCTTGTGATTAGTGAATCACCCAGTGCATTCTCCTCGACACTCATTGGCCGGGAATTTCCTCCAAGCTGGAGCCACTCCGTGCCTGACTTCCAGCAAAGTTACAACGGTGGAGCAGGAGCAGCTCCGAGGAAATTCTCTGGCCTTTGTCAAAGTGACACAGGACACTGATTTCTGCGCTGGGGCTTGTTGTGACGATGCATTGTTAGCAAGGCTTTCAACTTCCCTGTCTCTAAATCATCTGCTTGATCGAGAAAAGAGGGCAGAGGAACAAGAGTTCGGATGTAGCATCGATGGCAGAATCACTGGCAGCATTATGCCACTTCAGATTGTCATGATTCGGAGGCTGGTGATGTGTGAGTGAGAGGGGATCATTTTGACTTTGCACGACAGTGTAAAACGGGTAATAGTGAATCGGTAGCCCATTTTACATCTCTCCCGATTATCATTTCTATTGAAGTCAGTGGAAATAAAAATCGGGAGAGATGTAAAACAGGCTGCCAATTCGTTATCACCTCTTTTACATTGTCGCACAAAGTCAAAGTTACCCCCAGAGTGTTAAGCAGGAAGAGAAGAGGAGGAAAGATGCCTTCACCTTGCTGTGAGGCCAGACCTCAAGCTTCATCTTCTCCAATGCTGACTTTCCTGTCTCACGCCAAGCTGTTAATGGCAGTGGGGATCAGTGTTTATAGAGTGGCAGGACCTCACACTGTGCTGATGATCTCCCTCCTGTTGTGGGACAGCTTTTCCTGCAAGAAGCATCCAACCGTTGCCAAGTGTAAGTCAGTTTGCCATAGTGTGCATGATGACAGGTGGAAACAGCAGGTGTGACCAAGGGGGAGCAGTAGCAATAGAGGGTGTGAGTGAGAGAAAAAAGGATGTATAGTGAAGCCTTCCCTGCTTGCCGACAACCATGTAAGCGGAGAATTAAGTGACAAAGGTAGGGTCATACAGGTAAAGCAGAGAGAAATGTAATGGGGAATATTACCTTCATTCCATTCTGCAGCCATGTCCTGGAGAAAAAAAACTGCCTGCAGTCACATGCTGTGTTACCTCTCGTCAATCCCATTTAGCAACTCAACTTGCAATCAGCAGACCATTCAAGAGAAGAGGACATCCTTCCCCTCACAAACTTGCTTCACCAGCATCTCCGCAGTTGAATTTGAAAACCTAGGGGCCCTGCTAGAAGACTTCTTGCCCCATGTATTTTCATGCAGCTCCACAATGTGTCAGCCTTGGCTCAGTGGGTAGCACTCCCACCTCTAAGTCAGAAGGTTGTGGGTTCATAGTCCCACTCAAGAGACTTGAGCACAAAAATCTAGGCTGCCACTCCAGTGCAGTACTGAGGGAGTGCTGCACTGTCAGAGGTGCTTCAGATAAGATGTTTAACCAAGGCCCTCATCTACTCTCTCAAGTGATGTAAAAGATCCTGTGGCACTATTTTGAAGAAGAGCAGGTGTCCTGGCCAATATTTATCCCTCAATCAACATCACAGAAACAGATGATCTGCTCATTATCACATTGCTCTTTGTGAGACCTTGCTGTACGCAATTTGACTGCCACGTTTCCTATATTACAACAGTGACCACACTTAAACAGTACTTCATTGGCTGTTAAGTGCTTTTGGGATGTCCTGAGATTGTGAAAGGTGCTATATAAATGCAAGTCTTTCTTTTTTTCTCCTGCTTTGGCCACATTGAATGCACCTCTCCTTTAAAGTGCTTAAGGCCCTTGAGAACCTACTCCAGCATCTGATTTCCCACCCACTGATCGGCGAGCTGCCTATAGTGACATGCTTCACACTGGCAGCTCATGTGAAGCAAGTTAATAGGATGAGTGTCACACTGACTCCAACAGTGGCCAATCCTTTCACCCTGACTACTTCCCACCTGACTAATGCCCAGAGACCAAATAGCCCAATATTGTCTTTCCTCATTATAAGTTGAGTTCAGTTTTTAACCAAAAAAATCACAAATTAACTTTTGAAGCAAGCTACCTCTAATTACCATCTGATTTTGACACGTGGTTGACAGTTAGAAAATGTTAATATTCTAATTAGTAACACCTTAGTGGCATCTGTGAGAGACAGAGAAAGGGACATCAGACAGACAGGGAGGTAGAGTCTCCTCATCATAAGTTGAGATTTTTCAAACAAATAACTGAATGAATTGTATTTTGAAATCACTAATTATCACCTGTGTTTTGCTGATAGTAATTGGAATGTTACATTTTCTTACAGCTGTGTGAGAGAGACAGAGAGAAATCAGAGAGGGGGGCAGATAGAAGCAGCAATGGACATTGAGGAAACCATCACAAAACACAAAAGTCAATGTTTATAGTGATACCATAAAAAGTCACAAACCAGTAATGCCAGAAACTGGATCTCCCATCCAATTCCATCAGACCATGATCTGCCCCTTTCCTCATTGCTGACACACACCAGGAATCCACCAGTGAGTTAACCCTTACGTTCCAACCCCAATTGTGCTAGGCATCAAGTTTCCTTTCCACAGTAATGTCAGATCAAAGCATTACCCCATAATGCCAATTCCAGCAACTCCAGTGCAATACTGTCAAACTCCAGGGATCCTCCTCCCCTCACCCCAGTACTGTCAAACTCCAGGGATCCTCCTCCCCTCACCCCAGTACTGTCAAACTCCAGGATCATAACCTAGGCTATTAAAGCCGAGTACCGCCTCGATTGCAGAAATTCCCTGAGTGCTGCTGAACCTCGTTCCCTCACCCTAGTGCTGTTGAATACCAGGATTCTCAAAATCCATGGCCTATTCTGTTCACTCCTGCCATAACTCCAGTGGGATGGTACTAGAAAGGCCATGAATTAGGCTGTGACCCCAAGAAGTTTCTGTTCTGATTCACCATGAGCAATGCCATGGGTGATCTATTAGTTTTACTTAGAGTTTGGATGAATATGTTTACAGTTTGATTGTTTCCCTACCAGAAAGAAACAAAAACTTGAATTTGTACAGTGCCTACAATGAAAGGCGTTTCACACTTAGACAGACAAGGAAATGGACGTTGAGCCAGGAAGAGAGATTGAAGTATGGAGGGGCGATTGAAAGCTCGACTGAAGAGATGGATTTATTGAGGTTTGTAAAGGTGGAAAGAAGAAAAAAAGACTTACATTTATATAGCAACTTTCACGACCTCAGGACGTCCCAAAGCACTTTACAACCCAAAGAAGTATTTTTTGAAGTGTAGTCACCGTTGTAATGTAGGAAACGCGGCAGCCAATTTGAGCACAGCAAGCTCCCACAAACAACAATATTGTAATGACCAGATAATTTGTTTTAGTGAAGTTGATGGAGGGATAAATATTGGCCAGGATACCGGGGATAACTCCCCTGCTCTTCTTCGAAATAGTGTCATGTGATCTTTTACATCCACCTGACAGGGCAGACGGGGCCTCGTTTAACATCTCATTTCAAAAGCCAGAACCTCCGACAGTGCAGTACTCTCTCAGCATTGTACTGCAGTGTCACCCCGCAACGTTCTGAGGTGGAAGGAGAGGTGGAGGGATTTAGGGAGAAAGTTGGACTGAGGCGGGTACAGGCTCTGCCATCAGTGGGGGGACACATCCCTTGGTATCCTCATTTACTTGTGAGTCGGAATCATTTAAAGAGAGGCTATTAGGGGAAGCATTAAAAATATAATGAAAAAATGCTGCATCGCATCAGTCAGCAGCTCATGGGAAACACCTGTGAATTATTGATAACCTTATGGACAGTCAGATGAATATAAATATGCTGACAAAAGACAGGAAGGAAGATTGGTGGCCGTGCATTCTGTTGCCTAGGCCCTAAGCTCTGGAATTCTCTGCCTAAACCTCTCTGCCCTCCTTTAAGACACTCCTTAAAACCTACCTCTTTGACCAAACTTTTGGTCACCTGCCCTAATTTCTCCTTATGTGGCTCGGTGTTAAATGTTTTTGTCTTTTAATACTCCTGTGAAGCGCCTTGGACGTTTTACTACGTTAAAGGCGCTATATAAATACAAGTTGTTGTTGTTGTTGTAAATCCTAAAGACAACAGTAGCACAGGCAGTAAGAGAAGGGAAGAACGCTGCCACATGCAGGATAGAGATGAATGAGTTCATAACTTGGTTCTGCAAGGCAATTTCATGTCATAACTACATCAGTCTTTATCAATCAAATAAAGACTAGCCGGGGCCAGTAATGATATTGGAGCTTGTTAGCAGCACCTCAATTTGGAGCTTGTACTGCTCCTGTTGTTAGCAAAGCAATGAATTTATTATTGTTTTGGTTTTTGGTTGTAAATGGCTTTAAGCAAATATACAGTTCGCCCAGCACAGCGAGACTGTTTAGCAAAATATACATTACAACCTTCCCACATTACTGCACAGAAGCTCCGACCTGTGATCTCAGCATTTGTCCAGCGCTGCCAATTTTTGTTGTCTGGTCCATTGAAGCGTGACAGACCTTATCATTCTGTAATGGTTCTAGCATTAACAGATAGCTCCATCTGCCTTTTATTTAACCAGGGCCATCCATTATTTGGGAAAGCTGTAAGAACTCACTAGTACAATGCATTGATCAACTCATGTCACCAGGCACTCCTATAACTGACAAATATCAATTTTTAGACTGCTGCCCAAAAACAAATTGCTGCATTGATATTTGTATCAATGTGAGTAGATATAAAAACCAAAATCTTAGGAAAAAAATCGTATCATTGAATTGCATTGTAATTAGAACTGAAAATAAGAAAGAACTTGCAGTTATATAGCGCCTGTACATCCTCAGGATGTCCCAAAGTGTTTCACAGCCAATGAAGTATTTTTGAAGTGTAGTCACTGTGGTTTTGTAGGCAAACATGGCAGCCAATTTGCACACAGCAAGGTCCCACAAACAGCAATTAGATAGATGACCAGATCATCTGTTTTATTGGCATTGGTTGAGGATGAGATGTTGACCAGGATTTCGGGAGAACTCTAATGCTAGTCTTTAAATAGGAATGGGATTTTTTTCTTACTTCCACTTGAGCAGGCAGATGAGGCTTCAGGTTAACATCTGATCCAAAAGACATTGAAGTAAAAGGATAGATTTTGTGAGGCTGCAGCATCGCTTGATGGACAGTAAATTGAACAATCAGGTGCAGAATTCAACGTGCTCAAGTCTTGGCACTCTTGATTTTACAGTTATTTGTTTTAACGGTGGGAAAATTGGGAGCATGTGTGGAGCCTGGAACCCATTTCTTTGATCTGTTTATCCAACAAGTAAGGTTCTGTGCTGAGAGCCTCAAAATTTGCTCTCAATTTTTAATTTGATCATCGAATTCTCCTGGACTGGTTTTGATTGCTTGAGGAGGTCGGAGAGGAATTTTCCAGAGTATTTTCCCCCTTATTGGCTCTGTTTTTTTTTTGTCTCTCCCACGAGATTACATGGCTGGGGAGATGGAAAAGAGGCTGGGGGCGGGCGTGGGGGAGGGAGTGGCAGTGTTTGGTCACGATGCTGCAGCCATCGTGCTGTGGGGCAGGCTTGATGGACCAGCTGGCCTTCTCCTGTCTGTCAATTTTGTACGTTCGCACTTCTGTAATTGTGTTGCACTTAAGAATGAAAATAAAATGTTGTAAGTTCGAACTTTGAATTTCATTAATAAGCATGCAATTATCAGAGCTCCATTGTGCATACAGTTTGTGTAGCTACGTTTCACTTGTGGACTGGAGAGCAATGTAGGATTGGTTAATCAGTGCTGTTTTGGCTTATGAAAGTCGGGACATTTTCACAGGACTTGTCGGCCAAAATTTATTGATTTTGTGGAACCTCGGCACATCTTAGTTGTGGCGGGGGTCCTATCACAATGGTGGTGAGCCCCGACCCGGCCGATTTTCCGGGATCGGGAGATTTGCACATTTGAGGCATACTCCATGGCCCGCACCCAGGACCCCACCTGGGAGGAGCGTAGAATATGCCTGTGGCAGGACTCTGAGACCTACCTCTGCAGTTGGGCACCATTAATTTTGTTTGGACATATCTACAGTCCTAGCCTAGTGTGGCACCAAGGCTTCACTAGGTTCTGATCCATTAAGGAGCTAACTGAAGCACTGTGCCACCACTCGCCCTGCTATATACACCTCAAGAGCCACTTCCAAGTTGCTGGCTTCCCCGAGATTCATCATTGTCTGCATGCAAGCAGTTATTTGTGTCCCCACCGCCAACATTATGGCACATCTAAATGGAAAGGGTCATTATTCCAGCAACATGCAAGTGGCACGTGACCATCACCAGAAAATAACACACCTCAATACACAATTCCAAGAAGATACCTAATGGCCCAGAAATTGATCTCGCTCTGTTCCCGCGGGGGTAAGGCTTCCCCGCGATCTCTCACCTCGCTTGTGCTTTTTCAGATCCAGCTCGCACGAACTTGATGTTCCAGACATCAGCTGTGCTGGGCTTGCGTATCCCAGCGGCGTAGTGAATTCGTGCGAGCTGTGGGATCACGTGACTCAGTTAGAGCCAATGGCAGCACACCATCTTCCATTCATAAGTTTCACATACATGCTGTGAAATCTATGAATCTTACACCCCCCCAAAATAACAGCTAAACCTCAATTAAATTAAAAAAAACCCATCACATTAATAAAATAAGTATAGTTAATTAAATTAACCATTTTAAATAAAAAATTAAATTTTTGAAAAAATTTAAAATCTTTTAAAAAGTTATAAAAATAAACTTACCTGTCTTTAAAGTCTCTAAAAAAGATATACCTGTTAAAAAAAATTCAAAAAAATACTTAATTCACTACTTACCTTCTTAAAAGTGGGTCTTACTCCTCCTTTTTACATTTCTAAAATCTTCAGTACTTACCTGCGCGTCCAAAGCATGAAGTGCACAGCGTGCGCGCAGCCTGTAGCGCGCACGCGATGCACCGAGGAACCACCCCCTTTTCAAAAGACCAATTGCCGGTTTTCAGCGCATGCGCAGGGCATGCAGAAAACCGGCAATTGGAGTGGGAATACGCGAGAGTACGCAGTGCGTACTCTCGCGTCGCGGGATCAATTTCTGGGCCATTATGTTTTTATTCTGAGGCAGTCAAACATGTATGATTAGCTCTTCTGAGATATGGGTTGATAATACATCCATGGCTGATGAAACCTCATACTCCAGAACCTCATACTTGAGAACCTCATTCTACAGAACCCCATACTCCAGAACCTCATACTCCAGAACATCATACTCCAGAACATCATACTCCAGAACCTCATACCTGAGAACCTCATTCTCCAGAACCTCATACTCCAGAAACCCATACTCCAGAACCTCATACTCCAGAACATCATACTCCAGAACATCATACTCCAGAACCTCATACCTGAGAACCTCATTCTCCAGAACCTCATACTCCAGAAACCCATACTCCAGAACCTCATACCTGAGAACCTCATTCTCCAGAACCTCATACTCCAGAAACCCATACTCCAGAACCTCATACTCCAGAAACCCATACTCCAGAACCTCATACCTGAGAACCTCATTCTCCAGAACCTCATACTCCAGAACCTCATAGTCCAGAAACCCATACTCCAGAACCTTATACTTGAGAACCTCATTCTCCAGAACCTCATACTCCAGAACCTCATACTCCAGAACCTCATACTCCAGAAACCCATACTCCAGAACCTCATACTTGAGAACCTCATTCTCCAGAACCTCATACTCCAGAACCTCATACTCCAGAACCTCATACTCCAGAAACCCATACTCCAGAACCTCATACTCCAGAAACCCATACTCCAGAAACCCATACTCCAGAACCTCATACCTGAGAACCTCATTCTCCAGAACCTCATTCTCCAGAAACCCATACTCCAGAACCTCATACTCCAGAAACCCATACTCCAGAACCTCATACTCCAGAAACCCATACTCCAGAACCTCATACTCCAGAACCTCATACTCCAGAACCTCATACTCCAGAAACCCATACTCCAGAACCTCATACTTGAGAACCTCATTCTACAGAACCCCATACTCCAGAACCTTATACTCCAGAAACCCATACTCCAGAACCTTATACTTGAGAACCTCATTCTACAGATGAAAACAGGTACAGTCAGGCACACGGGAGAATTATGACTTTCCATGAGCAGACATTTGAGATGCCAACGTAACATTTTAGATACTTGAGCCTTAATGGGCCTTAAAATACAACCTAGAGAAGGACAACAAAATGGTACGGGCATGCTGCAATATTGCCACAGCTTCACCATAGATCTGAATGAGAAGTCAACTGTAAACTACGGAAGATCAGGGAGGTAATAATGTGCAGTAACCAGAGCCAACAAACCAGCTGCTGCAGGCAGTTAGATATTGCCAAGTTCTTCTAGGGAGCTCTGCAATTGGGCACCGTTAATTTTGTTTGGACATATTTACGATCACAGAACTGCTGTTTGCCATTCCCCCTTAATTTTCTTATATACTGCATGTATTTTATTTGATTTTTGAACAACTGATGCTTCATTTTCTGCAGAATGCAAGAATGACAGATTGCAAGATCTAGTAACAGTGAGAAGAGCTTTAAAACCTTCGATGAGATAAGTTGCACAGAGCTAATGGTGTACATGCTTAATGTGGTTGCCTTTGCCCCTTATGCCTTGAACTAATTGTGGATGTACCCCACTATTAAGTGCTCCCCTTGTTGCAGGAGTTACACTGGTGGATACCTCATGGCTGTTGCAGAGCTGCAGGGGGTTGCAGAATGCACGAGGTCGGTATCTGTAACCAGCACTGATGGGTATGCATCACAACTAAAGGGTTCTAGTGCTGCAACTGCTTTGGGCTCACTGGCGGAGATGCTGCCCAGTGTCATTTGCGCAGCATTGCACAATGGCATGGAACTGCGGCTGGCAGTGCCAAGCAGCTGTTACTTCACACTGATCACTGGCCGAGGGCATCTACTCACAATACCCAGTGATTTGTGTGAGCATATATGAGACTTTGGCATCTCTTCATTATGATTACATGGAACCATTCCCCAAGCGAGTTGAAGCTGGACCTGCTGCATCTTGAATGCTTGACTGCATTGTTATATCATTATAGACTATCTGACAGACATGGTATATATCACCAGTTCTTTGACTATTCCCATCTCCAATGCCATCCAAACTCGCCCTCCCGAATCATTTTTACCTTCTTCTTTCATTATACATCAGGACCTACCAGTCTGCGGATCTGCCTCTGGTTGCATGCTGTGCTCATCTATCACATGCAATTTTTTTTTTAAACATAAGAGTAGTGAGGATTGCCACAGGATGATTTGCCCAATGGAAATTCTTTCCTGTGTCACTTTCCTGCTCCCATTATAGTGTACAGTATAATGTATTTTGCAGAGCCCTGCTATTTTCACATATACCTTCTTTGTTGCATCCTTTCTACTAATTTACTTTATCAGTACAGAAAATTTTCCATGGTTACATTTTCATCTTCACTGCCTGGGCACAAGGATCGCCTGCCCTTTACAGAACCCGCCTGATTATTCTTCCATCAATGGAACAAAACTCTAAAGGTTCTATAAAGGGTGTGTGATCTGCCGCAACAAATTACTGCCCAGACAGCTTGGATAAAAATCTAACCCGTTACATCTTTTACAACTAAATCTGGGCTGCCCCAGCATGAACAAGAATTTGCTGGAGCGGGGCATCTCGCGGTGTGCCCCGTTAGTTAGATTTTTTTCCCTCACCCTTCAGCTCAAAAATGTTTTGCTCCACAAATTGCTTGAAGGGCGAGCTGATAACGGCACGGTGAGGGCAACGCGGCATCTGGGACCTTGGTGAACGATGGGACCAAAAGTCTGTCTCCTCAACAAATGAGATTTAAGGATTGAGAAAGAAACAGAGGAACAACAGAGAAGGAAATAGGGTGCATTAGAGTCAAATCAGATTTAAAAATTGAAATAAAGAGAGGGAAAGAAAGATTGGATTACGAGAGAGAGAAAAAGAGATAAAAAGGAAATTATATTTTTCTTAAAATTTTAAATGTTAAATTTTAAAAACCTGTAAGAGCAATTTCCCACCTGCAGGAAAGAGATGCCATAGCTTAAATTGTTCCCTTTTTGGGCCGGAGAGATTGAGTGGTATTGCAGTAACATAAACCTCCTCATTAAAAGAGTCCTTACGCTGTTAAGTACCAGCCCTAACTATCTGTGGCGAGTTTAATTAGTTTCAACAGTGCAAATGCAGCAATTTCTTGAAACGCACAGGGAGGTTGAGGGCGCGCTCCCGCTTTAGTGAGGCTAACGGCGGAGCGGCGCAAATTGTCCCGCGACTTGTAGCGAATCGCAACTCACGGGGTATCTCTTCCTCATCACAAATCGCTGGGTTATTCACACACTAATAACTAGGCAAATGTTTTTACAGTTCTCAGTAGCGTCCTGGGAGCCTGGCCTCTTAAACAGGCTTCACATAGTTAACGTTCAGCCATTCACAACCACGATGGTGCACTCCACAGTTGGAATCCTGCATTTTTCTGAATTTACAGAGGTGAAGTAACTCATGTGCTGCGGTGATTGGCTGTTACTTTTCCGGTGTCACGAATGGAATCGCATTTCCCCCAGGAATGACGCATGCTCCTGGGTTTCTGCTGGCGTTCCTAAAAAATGGTCGGAAGACGTGCTAGTCTCCAACTTTTCCAACCGTTGGCTTGCAGGTGTTTAAAACAGATGTCAGCTGTAGACAGTGTATAAAATTGACAGACTGTAGCACCATCTGGTTAAATGTGTTTGATGTCTTAACTTACCGCAACACTGAAGTACAAAGGAATCATGGCAGATCGTTATTTATCGGACGAGTACTGAGACAGCTCTAGGGTGGGTATGCATGAAAAGAGCAGCACTTTCTTATCGGGATCATTAACAAAACGCATGAATATATTATATATTATTTAACAATCACTGGCTGGAACACATTTATTTGGCTCCCTACAGTGCAATATTATGTTTCAAAGTTGACTGTGGCGCTCCACACAAGTGGCCAAGCTGTGTTTACTTTATCAAACGGGTAATGGCGTATGTGTACGTGTCTTTACTTAACATATGCAAATCAACTTCCCATTTGGGCCTGTATCAGTGTTTGATCAATGTGTGTGTCTCATAATACTGGGAATTGTACCTTGGTTAAAAAAATAACGTTTTGCTTGGGATCCAATTCGTGTTGTTCTTTTGAATTGTTGGCAATAGACCATGCAGTGAAATTTGAGGCTCATCGTCATTCATCATCCCTTCAGCATAGCGTGAAACAATCCACTCTTTTTGAGTTTGTAATCAAGTGCACTGTGCTATAATCCACAAAGGAACACAGTTAGTTAATGGAGGGTGAGTGCGGGTGCAGTATAATAGTATATAATGCGCTACTTCTCACCAACATTTGGGAACATTTCTCACCAAAGTAACTCAGTTGTCATTGTGAAACAAACCATAAAGACTAAAAAACAACAATTTGTTGGATTCTGACCGGAGAGTTGTGCAAGTTGGGCAAAAATCAGCGTAAAGTGAGTGTTTGAAGAGGATAATGGCAGAATAAATCCAAACCTGTTTTTCTTTTTTTCTTGCCTATCAGTACCTCACACAATGTGATCAAACCAGTTTCAGTTTGCGGTTGCATCACCCAAAACTTATTCTAGCTTAATGTTGTATCATCCGAAACTTATTAGCCCCATGTTTGCTCCAAGCTGCTTTCTAAACTATAATTCTACCATCCATCCTGCTTCCTTACAGTCTCCATTTTGAGAGTGAAAAAACCCTAAAGGTTTTGATCTCTCATCTGTACTTTAATAAGGCTGTCAGTTCTAAGTGGCCCTGCCTCAGTCTACTGTCCCTGATGACACGTTTAAGTATACATAATGCTTTTGCGGCCAAAACTTACAACCACTCGTAAGGCTTCTGTCTGACAGATAATGTTTTTGAATTTTTGTAACATTGTGGGCCCTTACAGGCACCAATATCTTATCCCCAGTTTAGTCATCCTGTCTATGTAAAAAAAAAAGCTAGAAAATTAAATACCTTGAAGGTATAAGTTGCAAGGAAATATTTTGGTGGATCACGAGATGTAGATGTGTTAAATGAATTCTTCACTGAAGGCAGCCTCCAATAACAAACTTTGTTATGATTTACCTCACAATTCCAAGTGAAATGTTCTCTGCTTGGACAAACTTAGCCTTGACTAAATGCTTGATCTCTATCAGTCTTTCTTACAGTTGTCCATATGATTCACCTGTATCGACCCCTTCTCCACTTCACAAGTGGCTTTAAAATAGGTGTGACTTCTCCCATATGATGTCGAAATAAAGAACTTGCATTTAGATGAAACCTTTTACATCCTCAGGTTGGCCTAAAGCACCTCACAGACAATTAATTACTTTTTGAAGTATAGTCACTGTTGTTTTATAGGTGAACATAACAGCCAATGTTGTGCAAAGTAAGATCCTGGCAAACAACAACAAAAGGAATAACTATTTAACCTGTGTTTTGTGGAGGCATTAGTTGGAGGATGAATGCTGACCAGGACACGAGGAATACCTATCTGCTCTTCTTTTACATCCACCTGAATAGGTAGACAGAGCCTCAGTTTTAACATCTCATCTGTAGCATAATATAGAACTCATCAATACTACACTAATATGGCCGCCTGGATTATCTGTTTCAGTCCTGGAGTGGGGCTTTAGCACTTATCATGGGGAAATGGTAGTATAGTGGTTATGTTACTGGACTAGTAATCCAGAGGTTTGTATTAATGATCCAGGGCATATGGTTCAAATCCCACCACAGTAGTTGGGGATTCAAAATTCAGTTAATTAAATAACTCTGAAATAAAAAAGTTAGTAATAGTGACCATGAAACTACTGGATTGTCTTTATAAAACCTGTCTAGTTCACTAATGTCCTTCAGGGAAGGAAATCTGCCATCCTTACCTGTTCTGGCCTATATTCAGGCCACACAGCAATGTGGTTGGCTCTCAGTTGTACAAAACTGCTACAAAAAAGACCTTCACCACCCAGACAGCAGCAGTTTAAGAAGGCAGCTCACCACCTTCTCAAGGGCAATTGGGGATGGGCAATAAATGCCAGCCTTGCCAGCAACACCCACATCCCGTGATGAATAAAAAAAATGCATCAGTGCAGTACTGTGATGAATGCAGCATAGTCAGAAGCAAGAGTACTACCTATGGAAAAGTAACTTTTTTGCCATCATGAGGTATTTTAGTTTTAGCTCCAAAGATTTACTTGAAACAATTCTACCGGAAAATCAACTTTCTGTTACAGAATCAACAACGACTTGCATTTATATAGAGCCTTTAACGTAGGAAAGACATTTCAAGGTGCTTCACAGAGGTGAAAGGAAAAAATCGATGCTGAGCCAAAGAAGGAGCTGTTAGAACTCCCAGCATTCGCAGTATTTTGTTTTTGTGTTGTGTGAGCTATTAGGACTGGCGGTCAAAGAGGTAAGTTTTAAGGAGGGTCTTAAAGGAGGAGACGGAGGTGGAGGGTTTCAAAGAGGAAATTCCAGGGATTGGGACTTGGGCAACTGAAGACAGGGCAATCAATGTAGGGAGGGAATTTCAGAGCCTGGGCCTAGCTGGTTGAATTACACCATTCCCAACCCTTGCCACATTTTGTTCACCATGCTCCTCAAGCTGCAGTGGTCAATTGTAGATCACATGTGTATTCATTCATTTTCATAACATTAAATCATGCTTTGTAATTCAGCTCTGATTGACATGCACATACTGTACATGAACACAAAGGAAAATTAACAATTTTAAGCATACGTCCAAAATATTTTCGACCAGACAGGACATTACATTCAGATCAATATCTGCACATACTAAAAGGGAAATTGGGCCCTTCTTGTCTATTTTCTTACCTTGGTTGTGTGTTTTTATAATTCATATATTTAAAATTTTGATACAAACCTTCCTCCTGTTTATTAGAGATTACAAAAATCAGTTTTAAAAGGGCAGTGTATTTCTGTTCATTTCTGTTCTATATAAATTATATAAAAACTAATGCATTTCTGTTTAAAGTTCTAAAGTTATAGTGAAGAAATAAATATGTACTGTGCAGAGTAGAAATAAATGTAAGATGTGCTCCATAAAATCTTATAACTGCAGGGCGTGTGATGCTATATATTCCTTAAATAGATAAATCTGCAAAATACAACCCTCGTATAAAGCAGGTCTTGTTTTAGCTCTGAAGAAGATTACATTTATTTTTATGATGCCCCTTTTTGATGAGTTTATTACACTGCTGCAACTGGCTTTACGATTTTATTTTGACATCCTAATTGTCTTGCTGCTGGTGCAATTACGCTGGAATTAATCGTGTGCATGTAATTAAAAGCTCTTGGAAAACGTTTAAAGAGGGCGCGCTGCACTTCAAACTAAGCCAGTCCGTGAAAGAATGAAACTTTGAAATGAAATGGGCGATACGCCGTGAAGCTTTAGGCTGCAATTTGTAGATGAATCTGCTCCTCGAGGCAGAAATATGGACAAATGCAGCAGCCGCTGTTTATCACAGCCTTACAGTGACACAGGTTCCACAGTCGGAAGTAAATATGCAAAAGCAAAGTACTGCGGATGCTGGAAATCTGAAATAAAAACAGAAAATGCTGGAAATACTCAGCAGGTCAGGCAGCATCTGTGGAGAGAGAAATAGAGTTAATGTTTCAGGTCGATGATCTTTCGGCAGAAGTAAATATGGTTGTTTTTTTTAACACCATGCAGCGTATGCTGTATTCTGTCTGTTATCGAAGCTCTATAGATGCGAATGTATTGCGGATTGTGGAAGAATAATCATCTTGGGGGAACAAAAAATAAAATGATAAAGAATCTTACTAATTCGTTTTTACGCGTGCGAGGCCCTGACTCTGAAGAAACCATACCAGGGTTGCAGAAAGGAAAGGATTATATAGATGTGAGCGACTACTTGTCCTGGACTGTGAGCGCAGCGCTAGAGGACATGAGTGTAACAGTAACAAGCCTGGAGCGAGATTTGGAATTGGAGGCAATTTCTTTCTCCCTCTGCACAGCAGCGGAATCGACACTGAGTTACAGCAGTTGATACTGTGTTAATTAACACCATTAACCTTCAGACTGCTGCGCATTTGTTGAGGGGATATGGGCGACACTGGCAAGGCAACATTTATCGACCATCCTTAGTTGCCTGAGGGCATATAGAGTCAACCACATAGAATGGAACTGGAGTCACATGTAGGCCGGACCGGGTAGGGGTGGCAGTTTCCCTGCCCTGTATAACATCAGCGAACCAGTTGGGGAAATTCTTGTCTCCAGGGCCACCTGCTTTTGTTTCTTTTCAGCTCCATATTGTGATGCTGGACATTCTTCACATGCTGACTACTACTCCAACTAGGGTTGCCAACCCTCCAGGATTCCCCTGGCGTCTCCAGGAATTAAAGATGAATCTCCAGGAAACTGCTGCAAGCAACCTGGGTAAAAAATCATAGGGGCATTATATGTGCAGGGGTTTTCATTTAATTTGAACACTTTCATTTATTAGTTAGAAAAATATTGGAGATGGGAAGAAGGCTGTTTGACTGAGAGTCAAGAGTCATCCATTCGGGCATTGGAGAATCTGTCTGCTCTCCAGTTGATGTGGGA
Source organism: Squalus acanthias (assembly GCA_030390025.1). NCBI lineage: Eukaryota > Metazoa > Chordata > Chondrichthyes > Squaliformes > Squalidae > Squalus > Squalus acanthias. The sequence continues at coordinate 34,262,707 of CM059433.1, forward strand.
AGGCGGGGCACCGTGAGGATAGACTGTCGGGCGACCAATGGCGGGAGCGTGGGGGCGGGATGGTTGGCGGCAGCAGGTCATGCGATGAAACCGTCAGAATATGTCCGACCAGAGTTGGCAACCCTAACTCCAACACCAGGAATAGCTTTTTGTAATTTAATATTAGCCGTGTTGCGTTGAGAGATATTTTGAAGTTTTGGCAGATGTTCCCTTCCTGTGAGGATCCAGTTCTGTGTGTCTGATATCCCACAGGTCCTCACTCAATATATTGGCCCTGAATTTCCATGGGAGTTCTCTGGCTCTCCTGCTGTGAGGCGGATACCATGGAAAAGTGGCATTGACAGCTGTTTAACACGCTTCTCCAGAGAATTAGGGCCACTGTGTTCATGTTGTAGGGAAATGATGTAAAGAATTTAATTAGAGTCATTTGATTACATGTGGTTGGTATAGCAGATTGAATTGTGGATTGGTCCTAGTGGGAACATTGGTCTGTGATGGGTACCTAAGAATGGAAATGATTCAAAGGTTATTTTGTTTTTCAGTTTAATAATTAAAAAAAAAATAATCTTGTAAAGGTGACTTTTCAGAAGTTAAAAAAATAGTTCCAGTTCCTATTCCAAGGCCCAGAATGATAGTTGAAGAGGCTGAAGCTATTCGCAAATAGGGTAGTCCACTCCTTTGCCATGTTGTTATTGTAATATTTCCTGTGACTGTGGTATTCTGCACTATTATACATCAGCTATTAGTACTTTTCTATTAGTGGTGAGAATGTGGAACACGCCACCACCGGGAGTAGTTGAGGCGAATAGCATAGATGCATTTAAGGGGAAGCTAGCTAAGTACATGAGGGAGAAAGGAATAGAAGGATATGTTGATGGGGTTAGATGAAGAGGGGTGGGAGGAGGCTCATGTGGAGCATAAACATCGGCATGGACCAGTTGGGCCGAATGGCCTGTTTCTGTGCTGTAAAATCTATGTAATTCTATGTAATTAAGAAGGGGAATGGTCACTTGACCGAGCATCATCCCAAACATTTAGCAACCTTATATTCACAGGCACTTGCCGTGAGGTGGTTGGTGACGCCAAGACAGTGTTAGCAGTTTTATTTACCTTGATTCTTTTTGTTTGGTTTAGATTAAAAGTTAAGGGGAAATGTTTTGCAAAAGTTTGCATGGCAGCAGATGTAGCACTTGCTGAAACGTGGCTTTATTCTGGCATCCCACATGGAGGCCCCAGCTGAGTTTTCAGGAACAAGCTGTGACTGACTGTTCCAGGAAATTATTTTACATCAACGTTTTCCAATATGGGGACAGATGCCTGTTCGAACATCAAGTAAGAGATGCGTATTCAGCACAAAATATGTTTCTCTCGGAGGAGTTATCTTTAATTTATTTCACTGGAGCAGATAGATTGTGAGTATTAGTTGAGTGGGTAGCACTCTCGCCTCGGGGTCAGAAGGTTGTGGGTACAAGCCCCACTCCAGAGAGTTCAATATGAAATCAAGGCTGACACTCCAGTGCAATACTGAGGGAGCGCTGCACTGTTGGAATTGCTGTCTTTTGGATTAACTGAGGCTCCATCTGCCACCTTAGGTCAGTGCAAGAGATCCAATGGTAATCTTTGAAGAACAGCGGGGGAGTTCTCTTGTGTCCTGAACCAATGCCACAAAACACAGATTATCTGGCCATTTATCTCATTACTGTTTGTGGGACCATGCTATGTGCAAATTGGCTGTTATGTGTCCCCCCACCCCCACCCCCCCACATTGCAACACTTCAAAAGCAATTAATTGGTTACATCGTGCTTTGGGACATTCTGAGTTTGTGAAAGGTAAATGTTAATGCATTCTTTCTTGCTACACATGTGGATTTTATTGAGAATTAGCATTCACTAGCATAGTGCAAGATTGCAAGCTGCATGTATTTGTGGACCCATCATATATTTAACGTTGGGTTAGAGAATATTAATGCTTTGAGTGAGGGATTGAGTTTTTGCCAGCAGACTTTAGACCAGTCAACTTCTGTGCCAGCAAGAATTCAGAGAAACCACATCATGTAGGGATTCTAATAGTAAATGGCGTTCTGAGCTTCTAGTGGGCTGAAATCCAACTTTAGCTGGGGTGCAAAGCCGGGCCGTTATACACCCCGCCCGTCGAATGGAAGATCGGGCAGGGTGTATAACGGGCGGCCAATCCGCGACCACCCGCTTTGCGCCACTGTCGAAGTTGAATTTCGCCCCCTCTCAAGTTTCATTGCCAGCTGCAAGTGTTGGGCAAGCAGACGCTTCAGAGCCCCTACAACTCTCTTATTGTGGGAGGTAGGTGGGACTGGCCCCTCTCATTGGCTTCCATTTGAATGCTGAGACAACACAGCAAATAAAATTTGTAGGGAATGAAGCATTTACTTTCTTGTTCCACCACCATAGGGCACTGCCCGGATGTACGGTGCTGAGTGTTGTTTCCAAGAATAGCTTAACATTAAAAGTTTGTTGCGGGTAGGGTCGATTTGGCAAATGGGTGAAATCCCATGGGCAAGCTCCATGATTTCCCTGTATGTGCAGCCAGTGGGCAAGGCTCCTTGCTGATAGCACCTATTTAGAAAACCAGCCCTAATATCTGGTCTAGAATGTTTCTGTTCCGAACAGAGTGAGGTATCTCGCCTGCCACCATCCCACATTGGAAAAGCGTGTATACGCTTGGCACGCAGGTGAGGATTCAGGATATCTACCCCTTGTAGTGCCTTGACCTATGTAACAGGCCACAGCCAGGAGATCATGGCAGAGTCCAGTGACAATGGAAGAACTCTGTTAGGAATGCTCCAACGTTCATAGCACCCATTTTGTCCTTCATAATTTGAAGCTGGATCTTGCTTCATTTCAAAATAAAAGAGCCATTGTTCCTAACTTATACAAGTCAGTCTAAGAAATTATGTCAGACAAACACAACAACAACAACTTGTATTTATATAACGCCTTTAACATAGTAAAACGTCCCAAGGCGTTTCACAGGAGCGTTATCAAAAAAAAAATTGACACCGAGCCACATAAGGAGATATTAGGGCAGATGGCCAAAAGCTTGGTCAAAGAGGTAGGTTTTAAGGAGTGTCTTAAAGGAGGAAAGAGAGGTGGCGAGGCAGAGAGGTTTAGGGCAGGAATTCCAGAGCTTAGGGCCGAGGCAGCTGAAGGCACGGCCGCCAATGGTGGAGAGATAAAAATCAGGATGCTCAAGAGGCCAGAATTGTTGAAGCGCAGATATTTCGGATGGTTATAGGGCTGGAGGAGGGTACAGAGATAGGAAGGGGTGAGGCCATGAAGGGATTTGAAAACAAGGAAGAGAATTTTAAAATTGAGGCATTGTTTTACTGGGAACGAATGTAGGTTAGCGAGCACATGGGTGATGGGTGAACAGGACTTGATGCGAGTTAATAGCTGAATTAATAGCGTAGATAGAAATGAACAAGTTTGATCTAATAGCCATAACGGAGACGTGGTTGCAAAGTGGCCAAGGTTGGGAACTAAATATTTAAAGATACTTAACTTTTAGAAGAGAGAGGCAAAATGGAAAAGGAGGAGGGGTAGCCCTGATAATATAGGATGGGATAAAGACAGTAGAGAGAAAAGATCTTAGCTCCGAAAATCAAGAAGTATAATCAGTTTGGGCGGAGCTAAGAAACAGCAAGGGGCAGAAAACATTGGTAGGAGTTGTTTATAGGCCTCCAAACAATAGTTGTAATTTAGGGCAGTGTATAAATCAGGAAATTAGAGGCGCATGTAACAAAGGTAATACAATAATCATGGGGGACTTAAATCTACGTATAGACTGGGCAAACCAAATTTGCAGTAATAATGTGGAGGACGAATTCATGGAATGTATGCAAGATAGTTTTCTAGATCAGTATGTTGAGGAACCAATTAGGGAACAGGCTATTTTAGATCTAGTATTGTGCAATGAGAAAGAGTTAATTAATAACCTTGTAGTAAAGGGGCCTTTTGGGAAGAGTGACCATAATATGATAGAATTTTAGATTGAGTTTGAAAGTGATTTAGTTAAATCCGAAACTAGAGTCTTAAATCTAAACAAAGCAAACTACGTAGGTATGAGGGGCAAGTTGGCTAAGATAGATTGGGAAACTACATTAAAAGGTATGACGGTAGACAAGCAATAGCTAGCATTTAAAGAATGAATACATAATTTACAACAAATATACATTCCTTTAAGGCACAAAAAACCCACAGGAAAAGTAGTCCAACCGTGGCTAATAAGAGAAGTTAAAGATAGTATTCGATTAAATGAAGAGGCTTATAATGTTGCCAAAAAGAGAAGTAAGCCTGAGGACTGGGAGGATTTTAGAATTCAGCAAAGGAGGACCAAGAAATTGATAAAGAAATGGAAAATAGAATATGAGAGTAAACTAGCGAGAGATATAAAAACAGACTGTAAAAGCTTCTATAGGTATGTAAAAAGGAAAAGATCAGCAAAAGTAAATGTGGGTCCTTTACAGGCTGAGACAGGATAAATTATAATGGGGAATAAGGAAATGGCAGAGAAATTAAACAAATACTTTGGGCTGGATTTTCTCAATGAAGGCACATTGGGAGTGGGACTGCTGGTTTTCGGGCTTCAGTCCCACCCCCAGCGACGTCTGACCAACCCACGCTATTTTCCCTTGATTGACCTTGTTAAGCCCGCCCTGAGGGATTACCGGCCAATTAAGGGAAAGCCGGTGACAGATGACATCAGCGTATGATACTTCTTCTGTCGAAGATTTTTTGACAGATGAATTGTCAGCGTTTGACAGCTTTCAAACACTGACAATCTCAGTTCTAAGGTGAGCCCTTGCACAGAAGGATCACCAAGACCTCTCTCCTCAGCAGAAAGCAGATGGCTGCTGCATCTGAGAATGCAGCAGCCATTCTGTCATCTCTGCCGTTGAGATGAGGCACCTCCGGATCCTCAAAGGTTGAAGCCTGCAGGAAGAAGCAAAGGTAAGGAAACTTTTTCCAACACTTTACACTCACCTCTCATACTTACCTGTCCACACTTGCACCCATCACTCACCGTACAGCTGACATTTCGACTCCTCTAACCCCCGCTGACCCTGGCGAGGTTCGCAGCCATCAGGAAGCCCACAATTGCAGGCATAAAATGGAGATAAACCTCAAAACTGCCTGTTAACTACCTGTTAACAGGCAGTCAATTGGCTCTAATCCCCTTCTCGCCTCGAGGAGACGGGTCCCTGCGTGACTCAGGGACCCGCCTCCCGGGAAGATGGCATGGAGGCGGGTTGGGAGCGGGGTCGGTACCCGCTCCCAGTTTCTGCCATTTTCCCAGCAGTCCTGTCTCCATACCCTCCTCCCCAGGGCTGGGAAAATTCCTCCCTTTGTGTCTGTCTTCACGGAAGAAGATGCAAAAAACTTCCCGGAAATAGTGGAGAACCAAGGCTCTAGCGAGAATGAGGAACTGAAAGAAATTAGTATTAGTAAAAAAATAGTGCTGGAGAAATTAATGGAACTGAAAGCCAATAAATCCCCTGGACCTGATGGCCTACATCCTAGGGTTTTGAAAGAGGTGGCTACAGAGATAGTGGATGCATTGGTTGTCATTTTCCAAAATTCTATAGATTCTAGAGTGGTTCACGCAGATTGGAAGGTAGCAAATGTAACCCCACTATTTAAGAAAGGAGGGAGAGAGAAAACGGGGAACTACAGACCAGTTAGCCTGACATCAGTAGTAGGGAAAATGCTAGAATCTATTATTAAGGACGTGGCAACAGGGAACTTCGAAAATAATAATAGGATGCAGCAGAGTCAACACGGATTTATGAAAGGGAAATTGTGTTTAACAAATCTGTTCGAGTTTTTTGAGGTTGTAACTAACAGAATAGATAAGGAGGAACCAGTGAGTGTAGTGTATTTGGATTTTCAGAAGGCATTTGATAAGGTGCCTCACAAGAGGTTATTAAACAAAATTAAGGCTCATGGGATTGCAGGTAATATACTCCCCTTGCGGAATAAACGAACGCCTCATGACTCTTCGGCTCACCCTAGCCCGGTACCAGTGCGCTACGGTCATCAGTGTGTATGCCCAACACTGGAAGCCACAGATGAGACCAAAGAGGAATTCTACTCCAGCCTCGAACAATCCCTGTTCCGAGTCCCAACGGGCAACAAGCTGATCCTCCTTGGCGACTTTAACGCCAGAGTTGGAAAGGACACAGACCTCTGGGGAGGTGTGATCGGCAGAGAGGGGGTAGGGAAAGCCAACTCCAACGGAACCCTACTCCTGATGAAATGCTTAGAATGTGGCCTTGTCATAACCAACTCCTTGTTCCGTCAGAGATACAAGTACAAGGCTTCATTGCAACACCCTCGCTCCAAGCACTGGCATCTGCTGGACTACGTCATCATCTGAGTGAGGGACCACAAGGACGTCCGCATCACCCGTGCCATGACAGGAGCTGACGACTGCTGGACAGACCACCGCCTAATCCGCTCTGTCATCTTCATCAATGTAGCCCCAAAACAGCGGCGGCAACAGAAACAATGCCGCAGGAAAATCAACACTGGAGCACTCAAAGACCCTGCTAAGAAAGCCCTATTCAGCCTGCGGCTCACAACCAACCTGATGACTCCCAGTGATTCAGGGACACAGAGTGTCCACAGCGCCTGGTCTGCACTCAAGGCCTCCATAATCAGCACCTGTGAAGAGACGCTCGTTCACTCGACCAGGAAACACCAAGACTGGTTTGACGAGAATGACCAGGAGATCCAGGAGCTAATAAGCCACAAGCGCATGGCATTCCTGATCTGGAAACAGCAACACAACTCGAGAGCAAGAAAGCAGCTCTGCAGACGCCTGAAGGCCAAGGTCCAAAAAAAAACTCGCGACCTAAAGAACAGATGGTGGGTGGAGAAAGCGCAGGAGATCCAGCAGCAAACCGACAACCACGATGTGCGTGGATTCTTTCGTGCAGTCAAGACCACCTAGGGCCCAAGCACCCAAGGTCCTACCCCACTGCGGTCCAAGAACGGAGAGGTACTCATCAAGGACAGAGAGGCAGTCAGTGCCCGCTGGAAAGAGCACTTCGAAGATCTCCTTAACCGAGACTCTGTCTTCGACGTGAGTGTTCTCAAATCCATCCTGCAGCATGCTACCCGCCAACATCTCAGCACAACCCCAGCCCTGCATGAGGTTGAAAAGGCCATCCGACAACTGAAGAACAACAAGGCCTCAGGAGCAGATGAAATCCTTGCCGAGGCATTAAAGTATGGCGGAGAAGCACTATTAGCACGAATACATTAACTAATTTCTCTTATTTGGAAGGAGGAGAGCATGCCCGGGGATCTCAGAGATGCCGTAATCGTGACCATCTTCAAGAAAGGTGACAAGTCCAACTGCGGTAATTACAGAGGAGTTTCCCTGCTGTCTGCCACAGGGAAAGTCATCGCAAGAATCCTCCTCAATTGCCTTCTCCCAGTGGCTGAAGAGCTCCTCCCAGAGTCGCAATGCGGATTCCGCCCACTAAGGGGCACAATGGACATGATCTTCACCGCATGTCAAATACAAGAGAAATGCAGGGAACAGCACCAACCGCTGTACATAGCCTTCTTTGACCTCACAAAGGCCTTCGACACCGTCAACCATGAGGGATTATGGAGTGTCCTCCTCAAATTCGGCTGCCCTCAAAAGTTTGTCACCATCCTCCGCCTGCTTTACGACGACATGCAAGCCGTGATCCTGACCAACGGATCCACCACAGACCCAATTCACCTACGGATCGGGGTCAAGCAAGGCTGTGTCATCGCACCAACGCTCTTCTCGATCTTCCTTGCTGCAATGCTCCATCTCACCCTCAGTAAGCTCCCCGCTGGAGTGGAGCTAATCTGCAGATCAAACGGGAAACTGTTCAACCCCCGTTGCCTCCAGTCCAGGTCCAAGGTCGTCCCATCCTCTATCATCGAATTACAGTATGCAGATGATGCTTGCGTCTGCGCACACTCAGAGATCGAACTCCAAACCATCGTCAACACCTTCACCGAAGCGTACGAGAGCATGGGCCTTACACTAGACATCCGTAAGACAAAGGTCCTCTACCAACCTGCCCCCGCCACACAGTACTGCCCCCGATTATCAAAATCCATGACGAGGCCTTGGACAACGTGGATCACTTTCCATACCTCGGGAGCTTACTGTCAACAAGGGCAGACGGCGATGACAAAGTCCAACACAGTGTGCCAGTGCATCCTTTGGTCGCCTGAGGAAGAGCGTGTTTGAAGACCAGGACCTCAAACCCGGCACCAAGCTCATGATCTACAAAGTAGTAGTGATACCCGCCCTCCAGTATGCTTCAGAGACATGGACCTCAAAGCACTGGAGAGGTACCACCAACGCTGCCTCCGCAAGATCCTGCAAATCCATTGGCAGGATAGGCGAACCGACGTCAGTGTTCTCGCTCAGGCCAACATCCCCAGCATCGAAGCTTTGACCACGCTCGATCAGCTCCGATGGACGGGCCACATCGTCCGCATGCCCGATACGAGACTCCCAAAACAAGCGCTCTACTCGGAGCTCCAACACGGCAAGAGAGCCCCAAGTGGGCAGAGGAAATGCTTCAAGGACACCCTCAAAGCCTCCTTGAAAAGGTGCAACATCCCCACCGACACCTGGGAATCAATGGCCCAAGACCGCTCAAAGTGGAGGAGAAGCATCCGGGAAGGCGCCGAACACCTCGAGTCTCTTCGCCGGGAGCAAGTGGAAGCCAAGCGCAAGGAGCGCACATCAACCCAAGCACCCCACCCTCCTGCCCCTTCAACCACCGTCTGCCCCATCTGTGACAGAGACTGTAGGTCCCGCATTGGACTCATCAGTCACCTGGGAACTCATTTTTAGTGTGGAAGCAAGTCATCCTCGGTTCTGAGGGACTGCCTAAGAAGAAGAAGAAGACTAGCATGGATTGAGGAGTAGTTAATGGACAGAAAACAGAGAGTAGGAATAAACGGATCATTTTCGGGTTGGCAGGCTGTAACTAGTGGGGTACCGCAAGGATCAGTGCTTGGGCCTCAGCTATTCACAATCTACATCAATGATTTGGATGAGGGGACCAAATGTAATATATCCAAGTTTGCTGATGATACAAAGCTGGGTGGGAATGTAAGTTGTGAGGAGGATGCAAGGAGGCTTCAAGGGGATATAGACAGGCTAAGTGAGTGGGCAAGAACATGGCAAATGGAATGTAATGTGGAGAAATGTGAAGTTATCCACTTTGATAGGAAAAATAGAAAAGCAGAGTATTTTTTAAATGGTGAGAGATTGGGAAATGTTGGTATTCAGAGGGACCTGGGTGTCCTTGTACACGAATCACTGAAAGTTAACATGCAGGTACAGCAAGCAATTAGGAAAGCAAATGGTATGTTGGCCTTTATTACAAAAGGATTTGAGTATAAGAGTAAAGATGTCTTACTGTAATTATATAGGGGCCTGGTGAGACCACACCTGGAGTATTGTGTACAGTTTTGGTCTCCTTACCTGAGGAAGGATATATTTGCCATAGAGAGAGTGCAACGAAAGTTCACCAGACTGGTTCCTGGGATGGGGGGATTGTCCTATGAGGAGAGATTGAGTAGACTAAGCCTATATTCTCCAGAGTTTAGAAGAATGAGAAGTGATCTCATTGAAACATACAAAATTCTTACAAGGCTTGACAGGGTAGATGCAGGGAGGATGTTTCCCCTGGCTGGGGAGTCTAGAACCAGGGGTCACAATCTCAGAATAAGGGGTCGGCCATTTAGGACTGAGATGAGGAGAAATTTCTTCACTCAGAGGGTGGTGAATCTTTGGAATTCTCTACCCCAGAGGGCTGTGGAGGCTCAGCCGTTGAGTATATTTAAGACAGAGATCGATAGATTTTTGAATATTAAGGGAATCAAGGGATATGGGGATAGTGCAGGAAAGTGGAGATGAGGAAGAAGATCAGCCATGATCTTTTTGAATGACGGAGCAGGCTCGAAGGACCAAATGGCCTACTCCTGCTACTATTTCTTATGTTCTTATGTTAGGACACGGGCAACAAAGTTTTGGATGACCTCAAGTTTACGAAGGGTAGAACATGAGAGGCCGGCCAGGAGTGCATTGCAAACATCAAGTCTAGAGGAACAAAAGCATGGATGAGGGTTTCAGCAGCAGATGAGCTGAGTCGGGGCAGAGTTGGGCGATATTGCGGAAGTGGAAATAGGTGGTCTGAGTGCTGGCGCGGATATGTGATCAGAAGCTCAACTCGGGGTCAAATATGACACCAAGGTTGCGAGCAGTCTGGTTCAGCCTCAGACAGTTGCCAGGGAGAGGGATGGAGTCGGTGCTAGGGAACGGAGTTCGTGACAGGGATCGAAGACAATGGCTTCAGTCTTCCCAATATTTATTTGGAGAAAATTTCTGCTCATGCAGTAATGGATGTCGGACAAGCAGTCTAACAATTTAGAGACAGTGGAGGGGTCGAGAAAGGTTGTGGTGAAGTAGAGCTGGGTGTCGTCCATGTACATGTGTAAACTAACGCTGTGTTTTCAGATGATGTCGCCGAGGGGCAGCATGTCAATGAGAAATAGGAGGGGGCCAAGGATAGATCCTTGGGGGACACTAGAGGTAACGGTGCAGGAGCGGGAAGAGAAACCATTGCAGGTGATTCTCTGGCTATGACAGGATAGATAAGAATGGAACCAGGCGAGTGCAGTCCCATCCAGCTGGACGATGGTGTCAAAGGCTGCAGGCAGGTCGAGAAGGACGAGGAGGGATAGCTTACCTTTGTCACAGTCACATAGGATGTCATTTGTTACTTTGATAAAAGCCGTTTCGGTACTGTGGCAGGGATGGAAACCTAATTGGAGGGATTCAAACATGGAGTCCGGGAAAGATGGGTATGGATTTGGGAGGCGACAGCACGTTCAAGGACTTTGGAGAGGAAAGGGAGGTTGGAGATGGGGCGGTGGTTTGCAAGGATGGAAGGGTCACGAGTTTGAGGAGAGGGGTGATGACGGCAGATTTGAAGGAGAGGCGGACAATACTTGAGGAGAGCGAGCTGTTAACAATATCAGCTAACATGGGAGCCAGGAAGGGAGTTTGGGTGGTTGGCAGTTTCGTGGGAATAGGGTCAAGGGAGCAGGAGGTGGGACTCATGGATAAGATGAGCTCGGAGAGGGCATGAGGGGAGATTGGAGAGAAACCAGAGAAAGATGTGAGTTCAGAGCTAGGGCAGGGGGAAACCTTAGAGGAAGTTTGGCCCTGTGGGCCAAGGGAAAAGAAAGAAGCGGCAGAAGCAGCTGATCAGATGGTCTCAATCTTAGTTACAAAGAAGTCCATGAGCTCCTCGCACTTGTTGTTGGAGGTGAGGGTGTAGGAGACAGGGTAAGGGGTTTAAGAAGATGGTTTGCAGTAAAGAAAATAAGTCGGATGATCCTGGAATAGTGAGCAGTTTTGGCAGACCAGAGTAGGACCCGATAATACATTATGTGGTCCAGTTAAACCAGTTGTCCACCATGTCCGTTCGAGTCTTTGGCCCTTGGACTTAAGGGAGCGGAGGTGAGGGCCATACCAGAGGAATGGCCAGGGTGAGAGAGAGTAATGGTTTTAATGGGGACTAGGGCATCAAAGGTGGAGGTGAGTGTGTGGTTGAGCAAATTGGTAGCTGCAGAAATGTTGTGGTGAATGGAGGGCCAAAGGTTAGACAGTTGGGATTTTGAAAGTGCAGATATAAGTGAATTGCAAGAGAGTTTTTTTTCATGGGGCGGACACAGAAGGAAATAGGGTTGGAGGGGGAAGGAGGGTGTAGGTGGAGAGCGATACAAGCAAGTGGTCAGAGATGACCTTATCTGTGATTGACACGATGGGAGTAGTGAAGCTATGTGAGATGGCAAGGTCAAAGGCAAGGACAGAGAGATGCTGAAATACTCCAGGATATACCGTGTGACAGTATGCAACTAGACACAGCCTGCTATAAAAAACTGAAGTGGCAAGACAGGATTTTCACCCCATACAGTGATTGACAGCTAATTTGGAGCAATACTTTAACATTCTTGACAGTGGGGACTCGCAGAGCTATATATTTTTAATAGCTCCGTGAGTCAACTGTGGAAGAACGGTACTGGGAACTGAGATAGCTTACTGAATTCAAAAATCAATCCCTGCTTAAGGGAGGGATAAAATGGCAGCTAATCAGGTCTAGAAAGACACGGGAGGCAACATGCAGAGCATGAGGGATCTAAAGTGTCCTCTGTACTTGTAATGATGTCCATTAATATTACTTATAACTAAATAAAACTGCCTGCTCTGCCCATTTATGTGTATTCAGAACTGCACCAAATTCTGATTGTTCTGAAAAGATTTCTGTGAGCCTTGTTTTGACAATTTGGTACAATTCGTATGATTGCATTTAATTAATTCACCCAATTCCCACATTCAGAGTGATTATTATTCAAAGAAAATTGATGATAACAATGTAAAGAAAATCTAGGTTCACATCATCGAAAGAAGGCATGGGCCGAGGAAGCACTAGTTGTGTCATGAAGACCCAACTCCCCAACTATAGTAGACCCCCATATTGCCTATCCTTCCATTGACTCTACCCAATTTCTCTAATCTCTTGTGGGAAGAATCGACATGAATACTCCCCAGATTATCTATCCCAACACACATTTTCACTATTCAACATATGTTGGTTGATTTCCACAAATAGCATTTGCTTAGCAACTGCAGTGCAGGAATTATTGCCTTCAGCAGAGTATCTGATTATCCCTGCCTATTATTTTGACTGAGTCACCTGTGAGGTTTTGATAAGCAATAAAATGGCTATTCTATTGTTCCTATGTATCATCTAAACAGCAAATGTGGTTCATACAAACCACTGAATACCAATTTATCATTCCACGATGATTGAATGGTATCCATTAAATAATAGTTTCCTCAAGATGCCAGCAACATCCACAGTATGTTATAGCAGCGAAAGCTTGTCTGTGTGCAGCCTGGCCCTGTTTCGCTCATTAGATAAAGAGGCACATGTAAGCTCACTGCTAGGTTTATCACTATTGGCAACCACGTTGGAATTAACAAAGTGGAGTGTGCACAATCCAATAAAAAAAACAAGTTTCCAGACTAATGATTTACAGATTGCAGGGCATGAGGAAAAGGTTTTAGATTTATAAAGGTATAGCGTGACTGGCATGATACAGTGGGTCAGCGCACTACCCTGTTAACACTGTGACTTGGGCTTCCATTAGATTAATGAAATGTAAGGTTTTTTTTCTCTCTACCAGCTGCGTGTTGTAAATGGAATAGGTTTGGCCAGCCTCAACCCGGCCTGATAGGTAGAAGCCCACAGCACAAAGCTGCCCACAAATTGGTACTAAAATCAGCAGTCTGACTTAGATGTGCCACAGGAGAGGATGGTGGTTGCAGATTCACTCTGGGATGGTTGGAGGCTGGTGTCTTGAGATTGGAGTTAAGTCAAATCAAATTGTTTGGACAGAAGGTTTAAACCTACCTCACCCCCTCACCTGCCCCACATCTGGCCATGGAACATCAGGCCTGGCAGTGCATGGAGCTGATGTCAGGCACCCGAAGCACAAACGTGTTCCAGTCACCAGTGTGAACACATCTCACCTCAATCAGTACAAACATTTAACAAAAAATGTCATAAACGTGGCATACTTTGTTTATAGCTGCCTTTACTATAAGTGTTTAAAAAAAAAAATTCCTCCAATGAATTCAATGCCAGTTTGTGTGTCAACATTTTTATGTGCTATAAACGACAGGGAGCTGCAGTGAGATTAATCTTACTGTGCTCACTGACCTACACTGGCTCCCGGTCCAGCAATGCCTCGATTTCAATATTCTCATCCTTGTTTTCTATCCCTCCATGGCCTCGCCCCTCCCAATCTCTATAACCTCCTCCAGCCCTAAAACGCGCCAAGATCTCTGCGCTCCTCCAATTCTGGCCTCTTGAGCATCCCCGAGTTTCATCGCTCCACCATTGGTGGCCGTGCCTTCAGCTGCCTGGAAGCTCTGGAATTCCCTCCCTAAACCTCTCCACCTCTCTTTGCTCATTTAAGAAGCTCCATAAAATCTATCTCTTTGTCCAAACTTTTGGTCATCTGCCCTAATATCTCCTTATGTGGCTTGGTATCAAATTTTGTTTAAAAATGCTCCTGTGAAGCGCCTTGGGATGTTTTACTATGTTAAAGGCGCTATATAAATGAAAGTTGTTGTTATTGATGTTGGGACCTTTATAACTCATGTACTCATGGAATACATAACATTTCATTGTTCCCTCATTAAGTATTCTCTGTATAAACACTTAACTTTTTACACAGCTCAGCTCTGAAGTCTGATCTATATCCAAAAATGCAATGAATATAATCACTGCTAGCCGCTTACTATTTGAAGCAGTAACGCGTAGAATGTATCTCATTATATTCCAGCATTTTTATCCACTGACATTTCTTTTTGTGTGTGTTACTATCCAACTCAGTTCATTATGGATGAGAACCTTCTTCTGACACATTACTCTTTCACCAGATAAAGCTTTTATGAAGAAACTATTGAAAACATTGCAGTTCCTGCACTTAACTGTATATTAACACTTAATCAAATAACGTGCCTAATTGGATAACTGTCCAAGATACTGATTTGCCTTCCAACTTTTCCATACATAGGAAGGAACACATGAACAGGAGTAGACCATTCGGCCCCTCGAGTCTGTTCCACCATTCAATTAGATCATGGCTGATTTGTATCTTAACTCCATCTACCCGCTTTGGTTCCGTAACCCTTAATACCCTTACCTAACAAAAATCTATCGATCTCAGTTTTGAAATTTTCAATTGACCCCCAGCCTCAACAGATTTTTGGCGGAGAGAGTTCCAGATTTCCACTACCCTTTGTGTGAAGAAAAGCTTCCTGACATCATCTCTGAATGGCCTAGCTCTAATTTTAAGGTTATGCCCCTTGTTCTGGACTCCCCCACCAGAGGAAATAATTTCTCTCTCTCTATCCTATCAAATCCTTTATTCATCATAAACATCTTAATTACATCACCCCTTCATCTTCTATACTCAAGGGAATACAAGCCTAATCAGTACGACATGTCCTCATATTTTTAACCCCATTAGCCCCAGTATCATTCATACAAACAAAAGCTGTTCAATTGAGCATCTATGGAGACATAAACTGCCTATCTGCATATCTTGTCTTTCATCAAATGAATTTTCATCCCTTTGAATACAATTTTCAATCTTCCCCATTTATCTGGCACCCATCACAATCTGTATCTGCTGCACATGACAAGATGCCCCAGTTTGATGAAATATTAATAACCGAAGTATCTCCTTATTTCACTATGTTTTGTTGAAATATAGAAATGTGCAAGTTTGTACCAAGAATTTGGAACTCGCCCAAATCACACCCCACACATTCAACAACACATCAATTCCTTAAAAGCTCAGTTCCCCATATAGGGAAGGGCACTTATAGATTATCATGTTTATAAAAAATATAGAACTGTTTACCTGCAATGTTATATTTTGTCAAATAATGAATCATTTTGCTACCAAAAATCAAAATGATAATCATTGGGAATCTGTATTTTTTTCTAATTGTGTCTCCTTCCTCAGATATAAGAAAACATAACGGAGATAGATGCAAGGTTTATAATAAACTTATCTTGCAGCAAACCATACCAAATAAATGTTCAGATAACTAAAGAAAAAACCCTAGGCATTGTTGTAAAATATCATTGCCTAGGTTTCAGTGGGATGGAAAGGCCGAGGGGGCAGAATGCCAAGCTATTGCTTTTTGCTGCTGTTTGTGCTCAGTCAGAGTCACAACTTGGTGTGCTCCACAGTCACCTTCTCTGCTCCATCACGGCACAGTGCAAACCAACATTCAAGATTTCCGCCTGCCCTCTTCTTTCTCCTTAACAGATAGGCAAAAAAAACACAGCACAGCAAGGCCATTTTAAAATTAAAAGGTAGCAAAAGGACAAATAGATAATAACTTGCTTTATCCTTACAGTGTAAATGTATGGGAGAGTTAAATGCAGCACACATTGTACAAAAGTTTCATATAGCTAGACCTCCAATTCCATAATTTTCCATCTCATAACAAATTTTTTTTTTTTTAGGGAGATAACCCAGGGGCAACTCAGGACAACAACCACGGTTGAAAAAGAATAAAAGAGAATATGAGATAAAGTGGTTAGATGGGACCAAGGTTACAAAATATTACAAAGTATTCACAGCACAGAAACAGGCCATTTGGCCCAACAGGTCCATGTCGGTGTTTCTGCTCCATACGAGCCTCCTCCCACCCTTCTTCATCTAACCCGTTCAACATCTCCTTCTGTTCCTTTCTCCCTCATGCTTATCTAGCTTCCCCTTTAATGCATCTATACTATTCACCTCAACTACTCCCCGTAGTAGCGAGTTCCACATTCTAACCACTCTCTGGGTAAAGAGGTTTCTCCTGAATTCCCTATTGGATTTATTAGTGACCATCTTATATTTATGGCCCCTAGTTCCGGCCTTGCCTGCAAGTGGAAGCATCTTATCTACGTCTACCCTATCAAACAACAACAACAACTTGCATTTATATAGCACCTTTAACGTAGTAAAACGTCCCAAGGCGCTTCACAGGAGTGATTATCAAACAAAATTTGACACCAAGCCACATAAGGAGATATTAGGGCAGGTGACCAAAAGCTTGGTCAAAGAGGTAGGTTTTAAGGAGCGTTTTAAAGGAGGAAAGAGAGGTAGCGAGGCGGAGAGGTTTAGACAGGGAATTCCAGAGCTTAGGGCCCAGGCAACAGAAGGCACGGCCACCAATGGTGGAGCGATTAAAATCGGAGATGCTCAAGTGGCCAGAATTGGAGGAGCACAGATATTTCGGAGGGTTGTAGTGTTGGAGGAGGTTACAGAGATAGGGATGGGCGAGGCCATAGAGGGATTTGAAAACAAGGATGAGAATTTTAAAACCCTTTCATAAGATTAGATTTTGAAACCTTGTAAATTGGAGGAAGAATGGAAGGCTTTTCACAGGTTTTAGGTACTGGGAAAGAATGAGTTGAAGTAGAAGATGAAACAATTTGAACAAAGTGAGGAAAGAAAAACAATGTGCAGGCATATTTGGAGCTTAAGAGGAAGAGGAGTAGAAAGTTCAGAATTAAATGCTTTCCTGTCACTTTGACTCATTTTGGCATGATAATTGACCAAATGATACATCTTCTGAATACATTGTTGACGAGAAAGTGCTGTCGGTCGAGAAATCTTTTATAGGGCATTTCTCCAATTCACTTTCACATTTTACTCAACATTCATTGCTTTCACAAAAACAGCTATATGTTTGGACTTGGTCTCATTATTATTCATTAGCTTAAGACATCTCCTGCCGCTATCCCTGTACCACTCAAAACACAATCTTCAGAATATCCTTTCAGTGTAATTGTGTTACATTTTATGTAAACTCAGTTTATTTAAGAATATAGTTTACTGATGAGGTGGAAGTTTACAAGAAATAAGAAAAAAATCTGGATTTATAAAGCACCTTTCATGATGTCCCAAAGCACTTTACAGCCAATTAAGTACTTTTGAAGTGTTGTCACTGTTGTAATGTAAGAAATGTTGCAGCCAATTTGCACACAGCAGAGTCCCACAAACAGCAATGTGATAATTACCAGACAATCTGTTTTTTAGTGATGTTGTTTAAGGGATAAATATTAGCCCAGGACACTGGGAGAACTCCCCTGCTCTTCTTCAAGTCGCATCATGGGATCTGTTATGTCCACCTGAGAGGGCAGACGGGACCTCGGTTTAATAGCTCATCTGACAGATGGCACCTCCGGCAGTGCAGCGCTCCCTCAGTACTGCACTGGAGTGTCAACCTAGATTTTGTGCTCAAGTCTCTGGAGTGGGCCTAGTTGAGGGTGCCCACAGTATATATTTTTAAAGCATTACCCAGCTGGTAGAATGCTATTCCTAAGGGTGAATCACTTTGGATTGACTCCCATGCCAACTATAAAGTGCTGGCCCATATTAAAGGGAATGGAGTTACTCTGGAATGGATGCAATCCTTCCTCATAACATACATTACAATCGGTGATGGAGGGGGAGGAGGAAGGGGAGGGGGGCTACAGAGACCCAAAACATTGTGGGGAGGGGGAGGAAGGAATCGTATGAAAAAAAAATCCCTTTCTGAACCTGATCCCTGCTTATAAAGGCAAGTTTCTTTTTACTTTAGCATTGCAGCGAACTTTCTAGGCATCTCATACACTGCTGCTAGAAGCCAGAAATAAATGACCCCCATTTATCCAGAGTACAGCTATTCGAATATTTCAGCCTGACAGTTCCTGTCAATACTGTAAAATGCGTAAGCGGCAGATGTATGCATTTGAAATCAATAGTACAACATCAACAACTTGCATTTATATAGTGCCTTTAGCATAGCAAAACGTCCCAAGGCCCTTCACAGGAGCGTTATCAATCAGAATTTTACACCGAGCCACATAAGGAGATATTAGGACAGGTGACCAAAAGCTTGGTCAAAGAGGTAGGTTTTAAGGAGCATCTTAATGATGGGAGTGAGATAGAGAGGCAGGGAGGTTTAGGGAGGGAATTCCAGAGCTCAGGGCCTAGGTAGCTGAAGGCACAGCCACCAATGGTGGAGCAGTTAAAATCAGGGATACACAGGAGGGCAGAATTGGAGGAGTGCAGAGATCTCCAAGGGCTGGAGGGTTGGACAATGTTACAAAGATAGGGAGGGTCGAGGCCATGGAGGGATTTGAACACAAGGATGAGAATTTTAAATTCAAGGCGATGCCAGACCGAGGCCAATGTAGGCCAGCGAGCACAAGGGTGATGGGTGAATGGGACCTTGTGTGAGTTAGGATACGGGAAGCAGAGATTTGGTTGAGTTCAAGTTTATGGAGGGTGGGACCAAGGTGGGAGGCCAGCCGGGAAAGTAATGGAATAACCTATTATTACTACTTTACAGTCATGAATGCAGTGCATGCAAATACTTTAGTGCACTAAAGAGGTACACAATGGCACCTTCATTGTTGCTAGTGTTTGCTTTTATAAACTTCACGTCAGCTCTAAGCCTGTCCTGCAACTCAAAGCCTGGCCTTGTTAAGCAGTTATGTTTTTTTTTCTAAAAATTATGTTTTTAAAGGTATTTTGAAGCTATCCCAGTACTTCCGTCAGCTCCATGGATTTGGTATTGAGCCAGATAGACCAGGAGGGTCCGTGGCTTCAATCCCTGGTGTATAGTGAGCTGATCTTAGTCTATTTGATGATGGGGGGGGGGGGGGGGCAGGGTGGATTACAGATTACTTCAGTGTCTCAAGGATAAAATATTGTATAATGGTTTGGTATCCTGACCCTAACTCATACTAACTAAAATCAGCCAATGCTCCCACTGCTGAAGACTAGGTGGTGGAACAATAAGGATGTTTGGTGAGGACAGTGTCAGGCTCGGCTGAGATGCTCCTAGTGGATCAAATGGCCTGTTGGCGCTTACTGTCTAGGCTCATACATGAGGAACATGTAGGTAAGGTCATTAAGGGTTATGGAACCAAGGCTGGCAGAGGGAGTCAGGAATACAGATCAGCCATAATCTCATTGAATGGCTGAACAGGCTCGAGGGGCCGAATGGCCTCCTCTTTATTCCTATGCTCTTAACAGTCACCTGAGTGAGTGCTGGATGACTGCTGCTGCTGTAGGTCCTGTCCCCTTCAGGAAAGGAGGGGAGAAAACTCATTCCCTCCTGATCTCCCTGTGCACACTAGCCCTGGCTGAAAGAGTAAGCAGCGAGGCTGGCAACTTACTCCCAGGCCTCGGCCCATACTCACTGATACAAAAGGAGACCTTCACTGAGATAAAAGTTGACGTGCTTGCGTTAAATTCCGCAAAAAGGCATTTAGTACTCATCCATTTGCATGAACTTATTCCCAAGGCTGAAAGCAGCAACAGTCAATGTTGTCAACCAAACATAGCCGTTTGGACAGTGTAAATGAGATGCATAAGCAGCTTCTGTTTGAAGAATTGTATTCAGTGAACCTGCATTAACCCTGAAAGTACAAACCACAACACTTTGTGGGAACCATATGGAGCACCTGTTATATTCAGCAGAGTTAGAATTAAATGATCACCTCTGGGACTGACTCGGTCTGCTTGCTTATGGCAGAGTGTTATCCAAATGACAAATATTAGCATTTGGTGCACTAATACCCAACTACAATTTACAGTTGTGATCATGGCTGTGTTTATGAGCAGTTGTCAGTTGTCACTCACTCACATCCCTGGCTCTGGCTCTTTATAACATGTGACTGTGTCCATGGGCAGCAGACACCTGCTGAATTCAGGTGCAGATTCTTTTCAATTAACTTTTGAAATGTGCTGATTCTGAGGAAGATAGGCATCGTAATACAGGCAGATGTTTAATCAAAGAGCCCAGAAAGGCTCATTCCACTGCATGTAATGTGAAATAAAGTGAAGACAGACGTTATACAAGTATTGAGTTAGGATACAGAATTATTATACAACTATTGAGCTGGACACCGAAGCATTATACAAGTATTGTGTTAAGATAACTTTGATCCGAAATGTTGGCTGGAATTTTAATCGGGAGGCGGGTTGGGAGCGGGGTGGGTGGGCTAGGAAGTGGTCGGGAGACCTGGGAGAACGGGTTTCTCTCAGGCCCTGCCGAATTTAATGGCAGGGCCTGATTTGCATTTGAAACCTCTGTTTCCCACCCGCAGCCAGCCAGATGGAGAGGCTGGCTGGCTGCGGGCGGGTAGGCCTGCGGCACTAGACCACAGAGAGGATGGAGGGAGGGATCAGGTGGTTAGGAGACAGACGAAGGCTTTGCATATTTTTCAATTTTTGCGTATTTTGTATTTAACTATTTCAATGGGGGTGTACTTACTAAGTTTAGGGACATAGTTCCAAATACTGCTTAACTTTTATGAACAAGGCTATGAAAAATCAAACATGAGCACTCCAGTTGATTTTGACCCCCATATCTTCCTCTTTACTGTTATTACAAATTCAGGTCTGTTGCAGATACCTTCTTCGGTTCAGTAATGTCAGCCACTTATTTCCATCAATATGACTTATCCTCACAAAATAATACGCAATCCTAAATAACAGAAAATGCTGGAAACACTCAGCAGGCCAGGCAGCATCCGTAGAGAGTGAAACAGAGTCAACGTTTCAGGTCTGTGACCCTTCGTCAGAACTGGAAAAAGTTAGAGATGTAACAGGTTTTAAGCAGGTGCAGAGGCAGGGAAAGGAGGAGGGAAGAAAGAACAAAAGGAACGCTCTGTGCTAAGGTGGAAGGCAGGAGTGGTTAAATGTTGCAAATGGGGATGGCAGAATCATCAACAGCTGCCATGTGAAAAATTAGGGGCAGGGGTTATAGTCTGAAATTGTTGAACTCAATGTTGAGTCCGGAAGGCTGTAAATTGGCGAATCGAAATGGCACTTTACAGACCATTCCTTTTGTTCTTTCTTCCCCTCCCCCGACCTGTCCCTGCCTCTGCACCTGCTTAAAATCTGTTACATCTCTAACTTTTTCCAGCTCTGACGAAGGGTCGCAGACCTGAAACGTTGACTCTGTTTCTCTCTCCACGGATGCTGCCTGGCCTGCTGAGTGTTTCCAGCATTTTCTGTTATTTCAGATTTCCAGCATCCGCAGTATTTTGCTATTGTAATACGCAATCCTACCCTACTGCAGCAAATCATCTTGCTTGACTTAATGCTAATTTTCTAAATGTCCTCTCATGTTCCATCCCCCTCACAGCTCGTTTCTGCCTGACTCCTCCGCCTCAACTTTCACAGCTCCCTCAATAAACTGACAACACCCCCCCTCCCCTTCCTGCCCACCACCCCCAACCCCCTTCCAGAGCAGAATCCATTAGCTTAACCGGGCAGTATCCCTGCTGAATTCAATTGAACTGTTGGCACCACACCAATGAGTGTGAATGATCACTGGAATGCCAAACTAGCTTTCCTTGTCTGAAGGACACTGGCCCAGATGCCCCATCTGAACTCTAATTTACAAAGTATTTACAGCACAGAAACAGGTCCATGCCGGTGTTTATGCTCCACACGAGCCTCCTCCCACCCTTCTCCATCTAACCCTTATTTAACATATCCTTCTATTCCTTTCTCCCTCATATACTTACCTAGTTTCCCTCTAAATGCATCTATGCTATTCGCCTCAACTATTACATGTGGTAGCAAGTTCCACATTCTAACCACTCTCTGGGTAAAGAAGTTTCTCCTGAATTCCCTATTGGATTTTTTAGTGACTATCTTAAATTTATGGACACTAATTCTGGTCTCGCCTGCAAGAGGAAATATTTTCTTTATGTCTCCCCCTTCATAATCTTAAAGACCTCTATCAGGTCACCCCTCAGCCTTCTCTTTTCTAGAGAAAAGAGCCCCAGCCTGTTCAATCTTTCCTGATTGTTATAATCTCTCAGTTCTGGTATCATTCCAGTAAATCTTTTTTGCACCTTCTCCAGTGCCTCTATGTCCTTTATATAATATGGAAATATAATACTAGAAGAACAGGAAAAGACCATCAGACATCAGACCCATGCCAACCTGGCATGATGCAATCCATATGCACCATTAAAACCCCCCCTCCACCCTTCTGCCCCCAATCAATCAAATGGAGAAAAAAAATCTAAGGCCTATTAGGAAAATATACTGTGAAATTCCTCTCCCTGCCCTACAGACAATCATTCAAAACCCCAGGAGACTACAGGAATTCACATCAATAATTCCAGCTATCTTTCACCTTCATTTTATAACTCAACATGTCCTCCACTCTCAAGGATCATAAGCTTTCTTCTGTTGGGTTCATGCTCCAGGTTCTTGAATCACGTTCCACAGAACAGGAGGACATTTATAATGATGCTCGTTATGACACTTAGAGCAGCTAATGAGCTCGCTAACTATGGAAAGGCACAAAAACGTTGCAGATCCAGCTGCGCTCAGAGGGAATTTCATACGGAAAGCAGAGGCTGAGAGGAGCATGCACAAAGTTTGATTCTGTGACAATGGCCGAGATGCATTTTCTTTTAGTTGGACTTGCAGAAAAGCAGGGTGAACTTGTCAGAGTCAACAGTCAGCCCTCTGATGAAATCAGGAGGCGGGCTGCCTGAAGGGCAGATTAACTCAAAGGACCAAGACTTGAGATGGGTCACCAAAGGTAATGAATGGTATTTCTGGAAGGGCTGAGGCCATGAATATGGTCCTTAAGGACATGTGAGCACAAGGAATTCATGCCAAGGTTCTCTTCTTTGGGATGGAGTTCCAATGAAGCTCACCCCTCCAGATCTGGTGGAGTATGTTGGGCTCCCGGCAGGATTCCTGCCGTCAAGAGGGAGCCCGCCTGTGTGAGGGCAGAAGATCCTGGATGTCCTGCAGGGTACACACCGATGCTGCACACCAGAAGAAGTGGCGAGGGACCTTAGAAAGGCAGAAGCACCCTGAAACTGAATCAAGGCTCCCAATGAAAGCTTGGCCAAGACAAAACCTTTCATCAGGTAAGTGTTTGGAGCTAATTGGAGGAAGAGGAGAAAACTACGAAGCCCTTAGTGGATGGTTGGGGGGGGGAGGGGGCGCTCAAGGCATTTACTGCTGATTCCCAGGGCTTTTCACCACCTACCGCTTGGCGATCCAGGAAGCAGTGGGAAGTGGGATGGACAGGAGGAAAATCCACCAAAGACCCAGACTCCGCCCACCCATGCATCCATCCGCTACCGTTTGCAGGTGGCGGGCGGGGAGGAATCGGTCAGCAGCGGTCCCAGCGGGGGTGGGGCAAGGGGCGAGGAATCCCAGTCGAGGCGGTAGACCTCCCCATCCAAATATTTCCTTATTCTGCGTCGCGGACCCACTCAATTCCAGGCAGGATCAGGGAGGGGAATTCCTTGCTTAAAGGAAGAGACAGCGTGGTAAATTGTGTGAGTCGGTGCACCAGGCACAGAGCCAGGAACACAAATCAGGAATTCAAAACACCTAATGTGAGGCCCAATACCCTTGTGGATAGCAAACCTGGCACCCTACCCTTTGCACTAGAATATGGGCCAGGAGCACTAAATCGTAAGGGGCGATTTTAACGCTACTCACTCAGCAGAAACCTGGCGGGCGGGCGGGCAGCTAAAATCACCCTGGCTCTTACCGCCATGATCGCAACACCTGCAATTTAATCCTGCTCCCCTGAGCAGGCAGCAAGGACATGCGCCCGGAGCCAACAGGGTCCTACTTTACATATGCAGGTTGTGGCCCGATGACATCATTGCGACGTGACTGTAATTTTAACTCAGGCCTGAGCGAGGAATCCACCTGGAGTTGTTCCAATAGACTACATGTACACATACAGCTAACATAAGAATTTTCCAAGGAAGGTAATAGATAGAGCCAATTGACTTGCACGTGGTATAGTAAAGCTAATGTATCAAGGAATTGACAAAAGAGTGACTAATCGTGTGATAATGTGATCTGATGCTCTCTTTATAGACAAGTAATGGAAGTGTGAGGAGTGCTACAGGTAGTGGTGGAGACACACTGAAGACGCTTACTCCATTTGTGTCCTATATAGGAATGGAATCTGTGGAAAGTGCACCAAATGAGGAGTTGGGAGTGAGCCTCACCATCACGTGTGTACCGCATTCATGCTGTCATTTATAATGTGATTAAAATGTCACATGATCATTTTTCCTATTTTACTGTTTACTGCCCAGCAATGTAAAAGTTCATACCAATGGAGCGAGCTCCAGAAATGGCTCACTATGTGTTTCTGTTCTCTCTTCGCAGATTGCAGTGGTGTGCAGCCTCCAACTGAAATACCACATTAGCCAGAGCACCCTGCATCCCCCTTTCACAATGACACCAAGCAGCAGCCCGGGTACAGATGCCTCAGAGCACAGAGAGAGCAGGCAGGATGGAAGAGCAATGGGTGTGGCACTAGACGCCGGCGATGACGAGACAGAGGATCGGGTGGCACATGATGGCTAAGGTTCTGCTGACTTCTGAGATGTCTTCACTCAATGTCTGGGAAGTTAGCAGTTCTGCATACAAATTGAGAATGGCGGTCAGCTTGGCTTCCATTGACAGGGGGCAGTAAGTATTGTCGACTGTCCCTAGCAGTTTTGGCAGAGTTTAGCCACGCATCTCAATCAAGGAGTCTTTCCTCAGCCTCGCTGCTCCCCTGTGAGGTCCAAGAGAGCTACATTTGGCCCATTGGCATCTACTCTGGGGTGTTTCATTTGGACAGCTCTGTGCCTCACGTGGCGTCTGCACTCTCTGTCTGCCCTCTCCTATATTGGCTGGAGAAGCTGCACCCATGATACTGGCCTTCGAAAAGCCCTATAAAAAGCCAGTTATTCCACTACCACTAACAAATGTAGTCCTTCAGTCAGCACCTGATATCTGCTCTCAATAGACACTCATCTTGCCATACCACCACGGCGGAAATCCACACATTTCTCTCGTGATTTCAATTCACCAAGGCCAGAAACAAGCTAGAACTAGCCGTAATGGGCTTAAAAGCGTTGTTTGTTTTTTATTCAGCACTTGAATTTTTCTTGCATGTTGGCCGAAAAATCTTTTGAGAAGTTAATGGAATGGCGTTAAAACTGACATTTCCACCCGTTTACTGTAAGGATTTGTCCCCCCTCAGCTGCTTCACACACGACAAAGGTTCCTTTACCATTTAAATCAAGAAGAAAGTACGGACCAACATGCAGAGTGAAATTACAATTGCCTGTGGGATAAGGGATGGCACAGGCTATATCCCCAAGTGTACAGTTACATTGGGGGCAATTTTCACCTAACCCACCCATCGGGAAACTGACGGGTTCGGGTGCAACGTTGTTTTGCTCCTCGCCCGATTTTAATCTCCGGTGAAGTTAATATTGGGCGTGGTGTAGATCCGGCGTTCCACCCGATCCTGTGAGATTCCCGCCCGACGAGTCAGGTTAAAGTGACCCCCCCCCCCATTGTCTGATTGTTTGCTGATAGGATGTTTACCCCGGCTCCTCTGGGGCATGTGGCAAATTCGATTTGCTCAGTCTCCTTTGCGTGTGGTTCAACTGCCTTCTATTTTGTCCATCCATCAACAAAGTGATTAAGCAGCTTGTCATGATTACGATCCAAAGCACTGTACACGAGAGGTAATGGGGCTCCAAGATTGTGTGACCACTTATATAAAAGAGAGCATTCGCTCAGATACCAATTAATTTCTTGTGCACAGTATAGCATTTGCTTAATGGGAACAACAGGAAGCATTTTGTTCATTACAACCCATCAGAAGTAATGTGTGTTCTCAGACAGTAATCCATTTTCAATGGCCAACCTCAAATGTTAACAGACTTCATCGGATATAATTCTGTAAGTCGTTTAAGGATTCTTTTAACATTGCGTGAGATTGCTTACTTTTCATGCTCCACATGATTCATAAAACTGTTCTGACTGCAGACAAAGGCTGCCTCCATGCAGATAATGGCTTTCCCAGCGTCCTCCTGACTAATTGCGCTTTTGGAGTACATGAGGAAATGTTGCAATAGCACCCTCGTTACAACATCATAGCTCCAAATAAGAAGCCTTCCCTCTGCTTAAAACTACCTGATTTCTGTACTTACTTTTCAAATTTAATCTCCAAAGCTCAGTGCTGCATTTGAAAAGCATTCACGCTATCTGTTAAGAAGGGACGCACTGTCAGATCTACAATGAACGTAAAATACAGCTACAGTAGGTAAGGAGATGTGAACAGAAATTGTCCACTTGAAAACAAAAAGTTTCACTGGGACAAAGAAGGTTGAGAGGCGATTTGTTAGATGTATTCAAAGTTAAGAGAGATTTTGATAAAGCAGATATTTCCACTGCTCAGTGAGACTGCAAATTGAGGGCATCAATTTAAAATCACCACAAAAGGAATAAAGAGAGAGGTTAGGAGAGATTTTTCTATGCAGAAGGTTGTTATGACGTGCAGTGCCCGATCAGAAACTGTTGTGGATGTAGAATCCATAATAGCTTTCAGAAGGGAGTGGATAAATATTTGAAAAAAAGAACTAGAAGGGTATGTTTCCCAAGAAAATGGGACTAAGTGGGTAGCTCTTTCAGAGAGACAACATGGTGTGATGGGCTGAACGGCTTCCTTCTGTGCTGTGAAGTCCTGATTCTGTGCTGGAAATGAGCAGCAATGAGATTAACTTAAAGAGGGAGTTTGAATGGGAAGTCTGTGATGAGTATTGGTTAATGTTTAGTTCATACATGTAGATTTTTTTTGAGAATCAGAAAGGAACCATCAGGTTTAAACCTGTAAATACTGAAAGTGCTACTCAGTGTTAATTGTTAAGTGTTTAGTTGCAGCTCACTAAGCAGGGCGAGGGGGTCAGGCATTTTGCAAAGCCTTATGCAGTATATAAAGGAGCAAACCAGTGAGCTGTGAACTTACCTCAGTGAGTGAGACTGACTTAAAGAGGGAATTTGGTTTTGAACAAGAGTTAAGTGGTGAGTGAGAGTTTTACTGGCCTATCAAACTAAGATCAAGTTAAATGTAACCAATGAGTGAAGAGTTAGTGTGGCAGGACAAGTCATACCAGTACTGTGCAGAATTTCATGATCTGAAAGTTCGGAACAACTTAAAAATGTTCAGGAATGCCACAACTGAAAGAGCTGTCTCCAGGTGGGCTCGTTCGAGTTGGAGATACACTGCATAATACAGGAGGAAGGATTCCTGGAACATGCATTGCCGGATATGGTCACCTCACAGCTAGAAAGGATTACTGAGGCAACGGAAGGGAAGCGAGGTGGCCAGCCACTGGGAGGGAAGGAGGACTTGGGTGGAGGCAGTGCGGGAAGCTTCTGGGGCCTAAAGTGCTCGCTATATGGTGCAAACAAGGACGGCAACACAGCAAGCATCAGCACGGGCTTGTGTCCAAAATAGTTACCTGGAGGGAAGAAGTGCTGGTGTTGAGAAAAGGCAAAATGGTTGTTCTGGAGGACAATATCATTGGAGAGATCGATCGGTTTGTTTTGTCTCTTGCCTTTCAGGTGTCAGGCTGAGGGACAAAAATGGAAAAATGGTGGAACCGATTTAGGAAAGGCAGGATGAAGTCGTGGTTCACATTGGAACCAATGACAAAGAGAACAGGATGGAGATCTTGCATAGGCAATTTGAGGAAATGGCTGTTCAATTAAAAAGCAGGACCTTAAAGCTTCATGGGTCATGTATAAGAATGGGTTTCCTATTTCTGGGGCATTTGATTGAGTTCTGCGGGCGAGAGAAAGCTCTACAGACAGGGTGAGCTTCATCTAAACCAAACTGGTATTAATGGCCTCACAGAGAAAGTAAATAGAGCAGTAGGGGGCGAATTTAACTAGTAAGGCAGCGAAGAGGGGCAAATCCTAGCGTATATATGGGGAGGGGGGTTAAGCGTAACTACAGTGAAGGGGCAAAGTATTGTAAAATAGTAAGATCAAAGTGGGGAAGTTAATGGAGAGATTTAAAATGAGAGCAAACGGGAGAAAGGGTAAGGAGGCAGATAGTGAAGAATATTTTTTTTAAAGTTGGAAAAGTGAATATAAAAAGATCTGAGCTGCAGAGTTGATATGCAAAGGTGTAAAGCATTAGAAATAAAGCTGAGGACACGAGGTACTACTAGGAATGGAGGGATGTGATGTAGCCTTGAAGATAACTTGGGTACAGCCAGAGCAAGAATGTGAACTAAGTATTCCTAGTTATAAACATTCAAGAGAAATAGACCAGGAAAAAAGGGAGCAAGGTGAGCTTATTAATAACTGCATAATTACACAATAAAAATAACGTTTTTTATTGGTGATGCTGCTCAGACAGCAGCTGCCTGGGTTGAGCGAAGAAATGATAAGGGGGTCTATTAGCATATTATGACACAGTCTAGGCCACCAAACACTGGGAAGGAAATTAAGGATGATATTTGTGGGCCAATTCAGAGAGGTCTGCGGTAATAATATCATTGTAATGATGGGGTTTTTATCTCAGATTATCAGCGTTCACGGGTTTTCATTTCCCCCCCAAACAGAGTGTTCATTGATCACATTTCACCCACAATTTGTCCTGTAATTTTGAAGTTGTAAGCTTATTGTCTGCACGGCTATAGAACACATTCTACACAGCAGTCTGCTGTATGAGCTGTTGTATTTAAGAAGAAACATGTGCAAATTTATGCAGACAGCTGGCCGCACTGAAGTACAGAATGCGCTCTTTAGATATGCAGATACCAACGTTGAGAATGCGGAATTATTGCATGAGCCAAGAATGAGACGTACAACATTAATATTGATTACCGCGGAAAGCATCAGCTGTGATTCCTCCTTGCTTTGGAAGCAACTTTTGAATTGACTCCCTCGAAATTAATTTATTCCATTTGGTTTCTAGTGTGAGAATGTAGAACTAAAGGACATTGACATTGAGGTGATCTTTGGAACCCACACGCATGCCCTGGGAACTGTGCGAATATTTCTCGTGATTCATGCGGCAGAGTTGTCATCATTATTTATATTACATTTCTCTTAGTCCTTCTGTTCCTACGTCAACGGCTCTTTTACTAGGCTGTCAGAATGTTAATACAAGGAATTGCATTCGAGCCGAACCCTACCTGAATTCAGTAATTGAGTCGGAGACGGCTTTCTGAACTTTCGCTCCACAACTTAACATAAATACAAGAATTTATGTTACACATTGAAATGTACCGTCCAGTGCAGCACTAAAATAAAACCCATGACTGCTACTTCAATTTGCTGCAATTGGCAGTAAGTCCAGAACGACTTCTATAAAGCACCAAGTACGGCAGATTCATGGCAGTACTTGCACTTTTACAGCCTGCATCTATGATATTGAGGCAGCAGTGAGGAGTTTTATTTCCATGCCGCAGCTAATGTTAAACTGCGGCATATATTTTAATTGTTTTTATCCATACTGAGTCACAAGGCTAAAAACTAGATACCAACACTGACACATTCTTGAATCAATTTGACGGTGTCCTTTGAAATGAAGGTTTGATCTCCATTTCGGGGATTTTTCAAGATGGTGACCAGCTCAGTTTTGGAGAAGGGACCATTCACGTGATAAAATGGGGATTGGGTGACAATAAGGATAAGTCGATAAAGCTGTTTAAAAAGGCACACAGCAGCCTTGGCTTGAGAAATAGAGGCATAGAGTACAAAAGCAAGGAAGTTATGCCAATCCTTTAAAAACAAACACTGGTTAGGCCTCAGTAGGAGTATTGTGTCCAATTCTGGGCTCTGCACTTTAGGAAGGATGTCAAGGCCTTGGAGAAATGTGCAGAGGAGATTTACTAGAATGGTACCAGGGATGAGGGACTTCAGTTATGTGCAGCTGGGACTGTTCTCTTTAGAGCAGAGAAGGCTAAGGGGAGATTTAATGGAGATGTTAAAAATGATGAGGGGTTTTGATAGAGTAAATAAGGAGAAACTGTTTCCACTGGCAGGTGGGTCAGTAACCAGAGGACACAGGTTTATGATAATTAGCAAAAGAACCGGGGGGAGATGACCAGAATTTTTTTTTACACAGCGAGTTGTTATGATCTGGAATACACTTCCTGAAAGGGTGATGGAAGCAGATTCAATAGTAACTTTCAAAAAGGAATTGGATAAATACTTGAAAAGGAAAAAATTGCAGAATTGTGGGGAAGAGCGGAAGAGTGGAACTAATTGGATAGCTCTTTCAAAAAGCCGGCACAGATACAATGGGCCGAATGGCCTCTTCTGTATTATATGCTTCTATAAGAGGCAGAGAGCAAGTTAGCATGACGCGTAATGCAGACTAGAATTGATTAGTAGCCTGAACATGGTTGGACATTTGAGTTTTTGTGGTCAATTTGAGGTTTGGTACTATAACAGTTGACTTCTTGTTGTTGTATGTTTGGATTTAATACTGCATTAAAGGACAAAAATAGCAATGCGATTGGGAACAACTTTGAACTGTGAGAAAGAGTTCAAAGCAGTTTTAATCTGGGAGTCAAATTTGTAAACAGAGCACCAGAATGTGTATTTTATTTAAGACTAAGAATGTAGAAAGTCAGTATGTTGCTCTGAGGGAAAGAAGCAAAATAGCAAAACCAAGAGGCCAAATAATTAATTACATAGGCCTTACAGCACAGTAACAGGCAATTCAGCCCAACTGGCCTATGCCTGTGTTTATTCTCCACTCGAGTCTCCTCCCACCATTACTTCATTTCATCCTATCAACATAACCTTCTATTCCTTTCTCACTCATGTGTTTATCTAGCTTCCCCTTAAAGGCATCTATGCTAATCTCCTCAACTACTCCCTGCGGCAGCACGCTCCACATTCTAACCACTCACTGGGTAAAGAAGTTTCTCCTGAATTCCTTATTTGATTAATTAGTCACCATCTTATATTTATGACCTATGTTTTGAAGAAATGAGGTGGAAAAACAGCTCAACAAGTCAGGAATTATTTTAAATAATACAAGGAAATAAAAAGAAAGTGAGGACTGGGAACCAAGCAAAATTCAACTACATAGCTATGGTTGTGTTTGCACCATACAGTTGATCTTCATCTTCACCATCTGGGTGTTGGCCTGATGGAGCTGTTCGCCTGCCCATTATAGAAACCACCTGATCTCAACATTTCACCCTCAAATCAGCAACATTAGAAAACACATAGGGGGTCAATTTAACTTAACCCAGCTGGCAGGATATTGAGCCAGAGGTGAGAGTGCTACCAAACTGAGCCAAGTCCATTTATAAAAGGCCAACACGAGAAGATTCATGGATGACATCAAGTTATGTGTCCAAGTGTTTACTGCAAGAAAGATTGACAGCAGAGACACATTATGCAAATGGTCTGAGGAATGGCAGAGAAATATTAATTTGGATAAATGGTATATAATCCATATCGGACCAGTACATACGAATATGTGTACACAATTATATGAAGTCTATTGGTGAAGGAGGAAAAGGATTTGAGTGTCATTACTGACCATTTACCAAAATGCCCAGTCAAAGTCAAGTCATTAACAGTGCATGAGACTTAAGAAGATGTTAGACTTGGTTCAGTGATAGCATTCTTGCATCAGAATTAGAAGGTTGTAGGTTCAAGCCCGCACTCCAGGACTTAAACATATAATCAAGGCTGACCTTTAAGTGCAATGCAGAGGAAGTGCTGCACTTTTAGATCGGGTATTAAAAGCTGTCATTCCTTTCTGGTGCTTGTAAAAGGCACTATTTAAAGAGGAACAGGGAAGTTCTCCCACTGACCTGGTGTGGTTGACCATGTCAAAGGCTGTAGAGAGGTGGAGCAGGATGAGGAAGGAAAGTGCACCAAGGTCACATGACAAAGGACATCATTTGTAATTCTGATTAGAGCCGTTTAGATGTTGCGGCAGGGGAAGAAACCTGATTGGAGAGATTCAAACATTAGGGGCT
This sequence comes from Squalus acanthias, assembly GCA_030390025.1. NCBI lineage: Eukaryota > Metazoa > Chordata > Chondrichthyes > Squaliformes > Squalidae > Squalus > Squalus acanthias. The sequence goes on from CM059433.1 coordinate 34,295,202, forward strand.
GGATTTTGATACTGGGGCGAGTTGGGGTCGTGTTACCCCATCCCGACTCCATCCTGCCTCCACGCAATTTTGACAAAATCAGTCGCGGGGTTCCCGACTCCGTCCCGCCTCCAAGAGGCAGGAGAGGCCATTAAAGCCCTTAACAAGCTCTAAATTGGCTCTGTAATGCCATTTTGAAACGTTTTAGCTAGTTTAACCCTTTTCTGACGTGAAGTACGCCTGGTGTGAAACACTCCAGTGAAACCTGGCGGGAGCACAAGTGGACAGCTGACTATCAGCTGCAGGTCCACTATTACAACGGAGATGTGATGAAGGTAGTAGTAGTATTAGGTCTGAAAGTTGCCGCTGCTGCATTGAAAGCCAAAAAATTCTCTCTCTCTCTCTCTCTCTCCTCCTCCTCCTCCTCCTCCTCCTCCTCCTCCCCTCATATTTTGCATCCAGGTCCTCTCACATCAAAAGCAAGCCAGGCAGGTCCTCGCTCACCAACAGTCTCTGAGACTAGGCAGTCAGCAATGATGACGTCATCAGAGGCGACTTTCAGACTGAAAACACTAATTGGTTCATGGGTTCCCACATGCTGGAACTCAATTGCCCAATTAAGTGAAAATTGCATCATTCATCCACATTAATCTGGAGTCGGGGGGGAAATACGAAATGCGGATTACACAACCCCAACCCGACCCCAAGACAAAATCCAGCCCTATGTCTCAGACTACAAGCTATCAATTAGGTTTATTAAGAAATAAAACTAGCAGAAACAGCGAGATAAATCATTGTCTTTCTCATATTTAATTATCAGAATCTGTTACAAACTATCACAAAGTTCCCATAGGCCTCAAACTAACATTCTTAGTTTGGACCAAAAACTGTGATGTGATGTTTGAATATTCAGAGTTTTACATTAGTCCCCTCGCATATATTGTCTGTTACAGTTTCAGTGTTGCAATTTGGGCATTGTGTCTATGTATATATGCAAATATATGCTTCTCACTTCTGCCTGATTGGGTTAAATTGCATACTCATAAAAGATCAACAAATCGCAACTGAAGATTTAGGAAAGCTATGAGTCAAACACAAAGAAAGCAAAGAGGAAAACTACCATAGGAACAGGAATAGGCCATTCAGCTCCTCGGGCCTGTTCGCCATTCAGTTAGATCATGGCTGATCTGTATCTGAGCTCCATCTACCCGCCTTGGTTCCGTAACCCTTAGTATCTTTGTCTAACAAAAATCTATCAATCTCAGTTTTGAAATTTTCAATTGACCCCCAGCCTCAACAGCTTTTTGGGGGAGAGAGTTCCAGATTTCCACTACCCTTTGTGTGAAGAACTGCTTCCTGATATCACAAAAAGCAGGACAAATCCAATCCGGCCAATTACCGCCCCGTCAGTCTACTCTCAATCATCAGCAAAAGTGATGGAAGGTGTCGTTGACAGTGCTATCAAGCAGCACTTACTCACCAATAACCTGCTCACTGATGCCCAGTTTGGGTTCCGCTAGGATCACTTGGCTCTAGACCTCATTACAGCCTTGACCCAAACATGGACAAAAGAGCTGAATTCCAGAGGTGAGGTGCGAGTGACTGCCCTTGACATCAAGGCAGCATTTGACCGAGTGTGGCATCAAGGAGCCCTAGTAAAACTGAAGTCAATGGGAATTGGGGGCAAAACTCTCCACTGGCTGGAGTCATACCTAGCACAAAGGAAGATGGTTGTGGTGGTTGAAGGTCAATCATCACAGCCCCAGGACATCGCTGCAGGAGTTCCTCAGGGCAGTGTCCTAGGCCCAACCATCTTCAGCTGCTTCATCAATGACCTTCCCTCCATCATAAGGTCAGAAGTGGGGATGTTCGCTGATGATTGCACAGTGTTCAGTGCCATTCGCAACTCCTCAGATAATGAAGCAGTCCATGCCCACATGCAGCAAGACCTGGATGACATTTAGGCTTGGGCTGATAAGTGGCAGATAACATTCGTGCCATACAAGTGCCAGGCAATGACTATCTCCAACAAGCGAGAGTCTAAACACCACCGCTTGACATTCAACTGCATTACCATTGCTGACCCCCCCACCATCAACATCCTGGGGGTCACCGTTGACCAGAAACTTAACTGGACCAGCCACATAAATACTGTGGCAACAGAGGCTGGGTATTCTGCGGCGAATGTCCCACCTCTTGACCCCCCAAAGCCTTTCCACCATCTACAAGGCACAAGTCAGGAGTGTGATGGAATACTCTCCACTTGCCTGGATGAGTGCAGCTCCAACAACACTCAAGAAGCTCGACATCATCCAGGACAAAGCAGCCCACTTGATTGGCACCCCATCCACCACCTTAAACATTCACTCCCTCCACCACTGGCGTACCGTGGCTGCAGTTTGTACCATCTACAAGATGCACTGCAACAACTCGCCAAGGCTTCTTTGGGAGCACCTCCCAAACCCACGATCTCTACCACCTAGAAGGACAAGGGCAGCAGGCGCATGGGAACACCACCACCTCCAAGTTCCCCTCCAAATCACAAACCATCCTGACTTGGAAATATATCGCCGTTCTTTCATCATCACTGGGTCACAATCCTGGAACTCCCTCCCTAACAGCACTGTGGGAGTACCTTCACCACACATACTGCAGCAGTTCAAGAAGGCAGCTCACCACCACCTTCTCAAGGGCAACTAGGGATGGGTAATAAATGCTGGCCTTCCCAGCGACGTCCACATCCCATGAACGAATAAAAAAAACCCTGAACGGCCTAGCTCTAATTTTAAGGTTATTAATGAAGAACTACTAAGGACATATGAAAAGAACAAATCTGATATGAACAGTCAGCAAAATGTTCTATTGAAGGAAGGGAGAAAGGAACAGCAGGACCTTGATAGATCGGAGAGCTAGGCTGATGAGTGGCAGATTTCATTTAATATGGACAAATGCAAAGGCATAAGATTGGTAAAGAATAATAAACAGTGGCAATATATGTTAAAAGCTATTGGCCTAGAAATTCAGGGTGGCCGGCTTGCCGCGGGGGTAAGGATCGCGCGCGCTCTTACCTACCGCGCCTGCCGTTGTGTTTTGGGCCCACAGGAACTTCGGGTCCTGGGCCTCTCCCTAGTGCCGGCACGCAGTGCTTGCGTGTCCCAGGGGCGCAGTTAGTGCGATGCGACCCCTGGGATCACGTGGGCCATGGAGAGCCAATGGCAGCAGACCATCTTTCATTCATAGATTTGACAGGAGACCTGTCAAATCTGTGAATTGAAATCGGCCCCAAAAGAACAGCTAAACCTCAAATAATTTTTTTTAAAAAACCATCACATTAATAAAATAACTATAGTTAAATAAATTAACCACTTTAAACAAAAATTTAAATTTTTGAAAAAATTTAAATTCTTTTTAAAAGTTATAAAAATAAACTTACCTTTCTTTAAAGTCTCTAAAAAAGATAAACCTGTTGAAAAAAATTTAAAATTATACTTAATTAACTACTTACCTTGTTCAAAAGGGGTCTTACGCCTCCTTTTTACTTGTGTAGAATCTTCCATACTTACCCTCGCGTTGAAACCTGAAAAAAAACTAAGTGTGCTGCGTGCGCGCAGCCTCGAGTGCACACGCGGTTCACCTAGGAATCGCCCCCTTCGCCATACCGGAAGTGCTGGTTTCCCGTGCACGCGCAGTGCATGCAGGAAACCGGTACTTCGGGAACAAATACGGGTGAGTACGCAGCGGGTACTCTCCCGTATTCGGCCGAATTTTTGGGCCATTATTTTGCAAGTCAGAATGCAGGAGAGGGATTGGGGGATAGGTGAGTAGATTGATGAAGAAAGTGTGCAAAAGCATTGAGGGGAGCAAATAACATCTTTGACTGTATAGCCAGTGGAATGGAGCACAAATCTCAAGAAGTGATGCTGAGTTTGTACTGACCACTGGTCCAGCCCCTCCTGGCCTACTGTGTACAGTTCTGGTCAGTGTATTATGAGAAAGATATCCAGGTATTGGTGAGAGTGCAGCAATGGGCAATCAAAGTTTTATCTGAGATGAAGCACCTGAGCTATGCACAGAAGTTGCTGAGGCTGGGAATGTTTATACTGCAGATGAGAAGGCTCAGGGCCGATCTTATTAAAGTATTCAATATTCTAACGGATATAAAGAAGATAAATGTTTCTATGTTTAACGTAATAACAGACTCTATAGGAGGGCATAGCTTCAAAGTTAGAAGAGATGGGGTGACAGGCACAGGGTGGTGGATGTATGGATTGGACTTCCAAGGGAGGTAATGGGGGCTGATTGTATCAGTAAATTCAGAGAGAAGTACCTGCAGAAAAATTTGACAAAGGTGTTTAAAAGATATCGGGGGATGTGATCTTTCCTGAACACTGGACTGTCCAATGGTCTATTCTGGTCCTCAGCTTAGCTATTTTCCTATATACCAGGGGTACGGTAGCCTAGTGGTTATATTACTGGACTAGTAATCCAGAGGCCCTGGACTAATGATCTGGAGATGTGAGTTCAAATCCCACTTACAGCAGCTGGGGAATTTCAATTCAGTTAATTAAATAAATCTGGAATAAAAAGCTATTTTCATTAATGGTGACTGTGAAACTACTGCAGTGTCATAAAAACCCATTTGGTTCACATGTCCTTTAGGGAAGGAAATCTGCTGTCCTTACCCAGTCTAGCCTATATCTATGACTCCACACCCACAGCAATGTGGTTGACTCTTAACTGCCCTCTGTGGTTCAAAGAAGGTGGCTCACCATCACCTTCTCAAGGGCAATTAGGGATGGGCAATAAATGCCAGCCTTGCCACTGATGCCCACATCCCATGAACGAATAAAAAAAATATATTCTTGTACAACCAATTGAATGACTCCAAATATTGTTATGAAAATATATCTTGGATTTTTGGAACAGTGAGGAATTCCAACTTTAAATTTGATTTGTAACATAATAAGGACATAAAAAACTTACAAAATTTATAAGAAAAAAGAACTTGCATTTATATAGTGCCTCAAGGCATCCCAAAGCGCTTTACTGCCAATGAAGTAGGAAATGTAACAACCAATTTGCACAAAGCAAGGTCCCACAAGCAACCATTTAAATTGGCTGGATCATCTGTTTTCAGAGTTGGTTGAGCGATAATATTGGCCAGGACACAGAGAGAACTCCCTTGCTCTTCATTGAATAGTACCATGGGATTTTTAGATCCTGAAATGGCAGATGGGGCCTCGATTTAGTGCCTCATCTAAAAGGCAGCACCTCCAACCGTGCAGCAATCCCTCAGTCCTGCGATGAATTGTCAGCCTACATTATGTGCTTCAGTCTCTGGAGTGTGGGCTCAAACCCACAGCCTTCTGATTCAGAGAGCGAGATTGCTACACTGAGCCAAGGCTGATAGCTCCAATCCAAATTTATTACACTTAGCTCTACAATAGCATTGTCACTTTGTAATGCCTCTAACATTATTTTAGCCTTGATTTTAACCTCATGCGCCCAGCAAGAACAGGGGGGTAATTCGGGTCGGAGACTTGATTTACACCCCACCCGATTTTACAATCCATTGACTTTACTGGAGGAGAAAATCGGGTGTCTGATTTAATACGAGACTAACCAGTAAAAGTAAAACTTACTGCCATATATGAGTCAGATATATGTGTCCTAAAACTAAGTAGCAGTTACAAAGAGAAAAAAAAACATCACCAGCAAAATTAAACTTTCATATTCATATTACAACATTAAATATCCGCACCATCACTAAGACCGCCTACTTCCACCTCCGTGACATCGCCCGACTCCGCCCCGCCTCAGCTCATCCGCTGCTGAAACCCTCATCATGCCTTTGTTACCTCTAGACTTGACTATTCCAACACACTCCTGGCCAGCCTCCCATCTTCCACCCTCCATAAACTTAAGCTCAACCAAAACTCTGCTGCCCGTATCCTAACTCGCACCAAGTCCCGTTCACCCATCACCCCTGTGGTGGCTGACCTACATTGGCTACCGGTTGAACAACCCCTCAATTTTAAAATTCTCACCCTTGTTTTCAAATCCCTCCATGGCCTCGCCCCTCCCTATCTCTCTAACCTCCTCCACCCTGCAACCCTCTGAGCTATCTGTGCTCCTCCAAATCTGGCCTCTTGTGCATCCCCGGTTTTAATTGCTCCACCATTGACAGCCATGCCTTCAGCTGCCGAGAATCTAAATTCTGGAGTTCCCTCCCTAAACCTCTCTGCCTCTTTACCTCTCTTTACTCCTTTAAGATGCTCCTTAAAACCTACCTCTTTAACCAAGCTTTTGGTCATCTGCTGTAATATGTCCTTATGTAGTTCGGTGTCAAATTTTATTTGATAACACTCCTGTGAAGTGCCTTGGGGCATTTTACTAGGTTAAAGGCGCTATATAAATGTTTTGTTAAAGTAATAACTTTCTGGAGGCTATGTCACAATGGTAAAGAAAGAAAGAAAGAAAGAAAAAATGATAAGGCAAGAACACCACATAAAATAAAAACCAGCGGCAGATTGGATAATAGACCAGGACGAGCCAGCAGAAGGCTGGGCTGAGGTTCCACCTGGTACAGAGTGGTATTTCGGGACTTTAAGAGTAGCACGTACAATGGGAGTAAACACACACAAGCTGTTTTATCCCCCCTCTCCCCAGAGCAAGGCAAAAGGTTTTGGGAGACCCTACATATTGTACAGTTCAACCCAATAGAACATAAGAATATAAGAATTAGAAGCAGGACTAGGCCATATGGCACCTCGAGCCTGCACCTCCATTCAATAAGATCATGGCTGATCTTCGACCTCAACTCCACTTTCCCGCCTGATCCCCATATCCGTTGATTCCCCTAGAGTCCAATAATCTATCTATCTCAGCCTTGAATATAGTCAACGAATAGAGCGAGTGCTGCTCGCTGAGTGGGCGAGGATCATTCGTGGTCATGGGGTTCAGAGGGAGGATGGTCAGCTACTGCTATACACTACAGCAGCAACTGGGCTCCTTGTCAGTATTATGCAGAGGACTGGGGACTAACTTCTCAGCAAGCACCTCTAGCAGCTGTTCTGACTGTGGGAGCTTTGGGTAGGTGGGGAGCTAACCCACATATATCTCCTGATATTTCTCTGATTCCATGTGCCGCCTCAGACTTTGTTACAGAGCGCACATAGAAATTCTACACAAGTACTTGAAGCAAGCCATTAAAATCGTGCTCAGTCATTTCTACCCCTCAGTATGGTGATGCACTGCTGTTGTAAGGATAGTTCAATAAATGAGAAAAGGGTAAACTGTGAGGAGTCAAATTTTAAATAGGATGAACAAGGAAGGTAAATGGATAGTATTAATATAAAAATTAGTTAATTATCAATGTTGTGATTTTTAAGTTAAAATTAAGACACTTACAATCTAATTTAATGTTGAAGTGCAATCTTTCATATATTAAAATCTCAGATGGGCTGCATTATTCCATTTCAAAATGCATTGAAAAGTCCTATGTCATGCTATCTCAATGGATAAATCCATATAAAACTATCAACATTTAACTGCAGTACCTTTTACGACTGTAGGCGGTGCTGTGATAGGGTTTTTCAATGTTAAATGTCACGTAACGTTAGCTGCTAAGTAACAGCAGCTGCAGTTGAGAGGTAATACTTAAAAACCAGGTGGGAGAGCAAACAGCTGAGTGCATGCAATTGCAGCCTCTGACCACTGAGTGTTGCTATGGAGCAGCCTACGTTTGTCTTAGTCAGGTAAGAACCGATGGTAAGTTAGAACATTTATGTGAAAATAAAACTTTTAGGGGGAAAAATTCAGTTGGTTATCACCTCCTGTTAGAGCCTCCAGAGGCGCTAACGGGGCGCTAGGAATTTAGCGCCCGAGCGCGGCGATTTTAGCGCCGCTCGCGAAATTGACCAGTCATTTTGCGGCAGCGCTAAACACTACCGCCACGATCTCCTGCGCCCACAGATCATGATGTCAGTCAAGTGTGCAATGCCACGGTAGCGCCCTGGACCGGATATTGAGTCGCGCCCCCTGCCTTTGCGCCTGCCGCTAGGAACGACAGGTAGAGAGGAACGTTTTCAAGTCGGGAAGGGGCTGGGGGAGCGCTATTTAAAGGCGGGCGCTTCCTGCCTTTGCTTGTCGGCAGAATTTTTGGTTTTAACGCTGTCATAAGGAGTTTTGGCCCTCAGCACCACTTTTGAGGTTCCTAAGTGCCGAGCTCTTTCCCTGGGCCTATCCATTAGTGCTTCCAACACAATTGCTTTTGAGGTCTCTTCAGGCCGAGATTCAAGGTTGCAATGAGCAGAGTGTGGCTGGCCAGCAAGATGGCCCCTCCCCTTTAAGAACTGGACAGCGTCAGTGTGTCTGCCTTCCATGGTAATTGGCATCGCCTGAGCTTCGGTAGCGTTCTGAGGTAGTGCCTCGCTCCTCGACGTTAGCGCCTTAAGAGAGGCGTGTAGTGCCTGATTTAGCGCCCAAATCACCTCTAGGGGCGATAGAGGCGAATTTTGCAGTCGGAGGCGCTAATTAGCGCCGGGCGCTAAACTTTGCACCCAGCCGATATTAGTGCTTCAAAATGGGCGATACCAAATTTTTCCCCCTTAATACTTTTGTGGCCCTTGATAGCTTCCATCAACCCTCTCTCACCTCAACCCCCCATGTGATGTCCTCCTTCCTGATGGCTTCTTCACCCTTCGACCCTCTCAGCAGATGAAAGATCTGACCCCGGTAGATCTCTTGTGGACATCCCCCAGAAAACTAGTGTACCCTCCTGTATCTGCTTGCCATACCCTCCATCAGGTACATTCTGCCTACATGACCTTCCTGACCGGCATCAACATAATAAACATTCTGCCTGTGTGCCCACCTGCCCTCTTCACCACCTGACCACTCGATAAGCCACTTGGCCACTCACAAACGTGGTGGCCTGCCCAGTATGCCCACCCTCCCATCAGATGCTCACCCCCCTGCTCCCCTCACTGAGATTCGTCTTGGACCCCTGATCACTTCACCCAAGAGTATCATTTTTGCCTCTATTACCCTTGCCCTTCCCCACTCAACAGCATTTGAGCCCTTCCACACAGTCAGAAAGATTTTCACTCCAGCTTTGATCATTCTACCCCCTCCCCCTTTGAGAATTGTTTTGGGTCCCTGATTTCCCCTCTCCCTGCTCCCAATGCACCCTCTTCAATGAGCTGGGCCAGCTTTTTTGGGCTTTCCCTCTCCATCAGCAGCATTTTGACACCTGTACTCAGTACTGAATACTGGTGAGGGCAATGGTTCATCTGTGGAGTACAGCCAGAGCCAAGTCAGTGGCACCACGGGTGGCTCAGCTGTAAGGGGGTGGCGGGGGGGGGCGCGGGAGGAGGAAGATCGAGAAAGCAATAGTGGTAGAGAATTCAATCGTTAGGGGAACAGACAGGTGTTTCTGCGGCCGCAGATGTGATTCCAGGATGGCATGTTGCCTCCCTGGTGCCAGGGTCAAGGATATCACTGAGCGGCTGCAGAACATTCTGAGGGGGGAGGGTGAACAGCCAGAGGTTGTGGTCCATATCGGTATCAACAACATTGGTAGAAAGAGGGATGAGGTCCTGCAGGCACATTTTAGGGAGCTAGGAAAGAGATTAAAAAGCAGGACCTCAATGGTTGTATTCTCCGAATTACTCCCGGTGCCACACACTAGTGAGTATAGAAATAGGAGGATAGAGCAGATGAATGTGTGGCTGGAGAGATGGTGCAGGAGAGAGGGCTTTAGATTCCTGGGACATTGGGACCGGTTCTGGGGGAGGTGGGACCTGTACAGGGCGGACGGGTTGCACCTCAACAGAGCTGGAACCAATATCCTCACTGGGGTGGGGGGGTTGCTAATGCTGTTGGGGAGGGTTTAAACTAATTTGGCAGGGGATGGGTACCAGGATGTAGCATTAGAAAGAAGAAACAAGGTGCACAAAGGATTGGGAGAGACAGATAGCACTAGAGTAAGAAATAGTACAGTATTAGGTGGGGTCAGACTAAGAGAGAATACAAGAAGGTCTTAAGATAGGTTTACAGTGCATGTGTGTAAACGCACGAAGCGTGGTAAATAAGGTTGGTAAGCTGCAGGCACAAATAGCCACATGGGAATATGATGTTGTGGCAATAACGAAGACCTGGCTCAAAAAAGGGCAGGATTGGGTATTGGTGCTCAGGAAAGATAGAGAAGGAAAGAAAGGAGCTGGTGTGGCAGTATTGATTACAGAGAATGTTGCAGTGCTGGAGAGAGAGGATGTCCTGGAGGGGTCAAGGATAAAATCTATTTGGTTAGATTTAAGAAACAATAGAGGTGCCGTTACACTACTAGGTTTATTCTATAGGCCACCAACTAGTGGGAAGGATATAGAGGAGCAAATTCTCAGGGAAATTACAGAGAGATGCAAGAACTATAGAGTAGTGATAATGGGGTCTTCAACCATCCTAATATAAACTGGGATAGTAAAAGTGTAAAGGACAGAGAAGGGGAAGAATTTCTGAAGTGTGTTCAAGAGAACTTTCTTGATCAGGGTGTTTTCAGGCCCAATGAGGAAGGAGGCATTGCTGGATCTGGTTCTGGGGAATGACATGGATCAAGTGTCAGTAGGGGAACATTGAGGGAACAGTGATCATAGTATCACAAGGTTTAGATTAGCTATGGAAAAGGACAGGGAGCAATTTAGAGTAAAAATAATTAATTGGGGGAAGGCCAATTTCAGTGGATTGAGAATGGATCTGGCCCGGGTAAATTGGAATCAAAGATTGGCAGGCAAAACTGTAATTGAACAATGGGCTGCCTTTAAAGAGGAGATGGTTTGGGTAAAGTTGAGGTACATTCCCACAAGGGGGAAAGGTACTGAAACCAAAGTCAGAGCTCCCTGGATGACGAAAGAGATAAATTAAGATGAAGCAGAAAAAGGGGGTGTATAACAGATGTCAGGTTGAGAATACAAGTGAGAACCAGGCTGAATATAGAAAGTTCAGAGGGGAAGTGAAAAAGAAAATAAGAAGGGCAAAGAGAGAGTATGAGAATAGATTGGTAGCTAGCATAAAAGGGAATCCAAAAGTCTTCTATAGGCATATAAATAGTAAACGAGTAGTAAGAGGAGGGGTGGGGCCAATTGGGGACCAAAAAGAGACCTATGCACGAAGGCAGAGGGCATGGCTGAGGTATTAAATGAGTACTTTGCATCTGTCTTTACCAAGGAAGAAGATGCTTCCAAAGTCATAGTGAAAGAGGAGATAGTTGAGATACTGGATGGGATAAAAATTGTTAAAGGCAAATCGTGTTTTACTAACTTGATTGAGTTTTTTGACGAGGTAACAGAGAGGGTTGATGAGGGCAATGCGGTTGATGTGGTGTACATGGACTTCCAAAAGGCATTTGATAAAGTGCCACATAATAGGCTTGTCAACAATTTGAAGCCCATGGAATAAAAGGGACAGAAGCAGCATGGATATGAAATTGGCTAAGTTACAGAAACAGAGAGTAGTGGTGAACGGTTGTTTTTCGGACTGGAGGAAGGTACACAGTGGTGTTCCCCAGGGGTTGGCACTAGGACCACTGCTTTTCTTGATAAAAATTAATGACTTGGACTTGGCTGTACAGGGCACAATTTCAAAATTTGTAGATGACACAAAACTTGGAAGTATAGTGAACAGTGAGGAGGAGAGTGATAGACTTCAAGAGGACATAGACAGGCTGGTGAAATGGGCGGACATGTGGCAGATGAAACTTAATGCAGAAAAGTGCGAAGTGATACATTTTGGTAGGAAGAACGAGGAGAGGCAATATAAACTAAAGGGTACAATTCTAAAGGGGTGCATGAACAGAGAGACGTGGGGGTATATGTGCACAAATCGTTGAAGGTGGCAGGGCAAGTTGAGAAAGCAGTTAAAAAAGCATATGGGATCCTGGGCTTCATAAATAGAGGCAGAGAGTACAAAAGCAAGGAAGTTATGATGAACCTTTATAAAACACTGGTCCGACCTCAACTGGAGTATTGTGCCCAATTCTGGACACCACACTTTAGGAAGGATGTGAAGGCCTTAGAGAGGTTGCAGAAAAGATTTAAAAGAATGGTTCCAGGGATGAGGGACTTCAGTTACTTGGATAGACTGGAGAAGCTGGGGTTGTTTTCCTTAGAGCAGAGAAGGTTGAGAGGAGATTTGATAGAGGTGTTCAAAATCATGAGGGGTCTAGACAGAGTAGATAGAGAGAAACTGTTCCCGTTGGCGGAAGGGTCGAGAGCCAGAGGACACAGATTTAAGGTGATTTGCAGAAGAACCAAAGGCGACATGAGGAAAAACTTTTTTACGCAGCGAGTGGTTAGGATCTGAAGTGCACTGCCTGAGAGGGTGGTGGAGGCAGATTCAATCGTGGCTTTCAAAAGGGAATTGGATAAGTACCTGAAGGAAAAAAAAATGCAGGGCTACGGGGAAAGGGCAGGGGCGTGGGACTAGCTGAAGTGCTCTTGCAGAGAGCCAGCATGGGCTCGACGGGCCGAATGGCCTCCTTCTGTGCTTTAACCATTCTATGATTCTGTGATGTACCCTCTCCCAGCTGAGCAGCACTACTGGCCCAGAGTCAACCCAACCCTCCACTGGAAAGTAAAATTGATCTTGGCTCACTCTAATGACCCCCTCCTCCTCATCAAAACTAGCCCAGTAAAACAGTCCCTCTGCCCTATCACCACTAATCATTCAGAAATCTGCCACACCCGTCTTTCATCCTCCCCTCCCATCCAACTCCCAAATCGTCCCATTGTCTTCCCCCCACAAACCATTTTCCCCTAACCCCTGTTCCCTCATCCTTCTACTCTTGGTAGCCTCCACACATACCCATCTCTCACTTCTGTCACCTTCCCTCATTCTTCCTTCCCTATCCCACCACCATCCTTGTTGTCCCCTCTCCTCCATAGCCTCCTTCACTCCTTGAATCTTCCGCTACCCTCTCCCCATTCCCTTCCCCATCCTTCATCCTCCAAATTCCTATCCCTCATCTCCTCCCCCATCTCTGCTTTCCGCCACCTCTCCTTTTCCCTCCTCCTTCCACCCTTCCCATTCTCCGTCTGTTTCCCTTCTCCCCATTCTCCTCCTCTCTGCACTGCCATCTCACTCTACCACTCCCCTCTTCCCCTTCCCTTTTCCCCATCTTTCTCCGATCTCCCTTCCCCCTCCCTCCACCCTTTCCCCACCTTCTCCCTCTCCCCCCACCCTTCTAATCCCCTCCCTTCCCTATCTTTCCTCTCCCTATCCCCCCTTCCTATCTCACCATCCATCCTCCCTCTCCAGCCTTTCCCTCTCTCGTTCCATCTCCCCTCCCTTCCCATCCCCCTCCCTTCTTCTTTCCCCTACCCTTCTCCCTCCCTTCCTCTTTCATCCCCTCCTTTCTCCCCTTTCCTTTCTCCCCTCTTTTCCTTGCCCTCCTCTCTCCTATCTGTTTCATTCTCTCCTCTACTCTCGTCCCCTTTCCATCCCCCTTCCTCTCCTCTTGCCCATCCCTTCCTCTATCACAGCCCTTTCCTCTCTTCCGTCCATCTGTCTCTTCTCTCACTCCTCCCACATCATCTTCCTTTCCTCTCCCCTTCCATTTCCCCCTGCTTGGGACCAGTTGTCGCCCCAGCTCTCTAACCCTGATTGACCTGGATACTACGTTTGGTCTTGACTCTCCATGTGCAACGCCACAGGAGATCAACTAATATATTAAAATGAGTGCAATTTAATTTGGTGACAACAATTATTCCAATCTTCTAACTGCTAATTGTTTCTAAATGAATCATACATCATTGCAGCCCTTCAGAGCATTTTTAGATTACAAAATAAAGCATCAATTGATTTGTTTGCCCACATTTCACACACATTTTTGGTTTTAATGCTGATGATCCAATGTTTACAGAAATGACGGCAGTGGCATTTTCTTTGATTGGAAAACCTAGGTAAAAGATCAAAGTTCACAGTGTGGGAGGGCCACCCACTTGGAAAGGTAGAAAAGAGTAGAAGGGAAGATGAATCAGCAAGTAATGAACATAAAATTGTGTCTGCAGCTTAATAAGCGAGAGGAAAGTTCATAGAAGTAATTGGCAAAACAATTCAGGCGAAGATAGGCAGCAAGTTGTTGTGATCTGGAATGCACTGCCTGAAAGGGCAGTGGAAGCAGAATCACTTGTAACTTTTAAAAGGGAATTGGATAAATACTTGAAAAGGAGAAATTACAGGGCTATGAGGAAAGAACAGGCAAGTGGGACTAATTGGATAGCTCAAAGAGCCAGCACAGGCACGATGGGCTGAATGGCCGCCTTCTGTGCTGTATGATTCTAGAAGTACTGGCCATTCTTAGTGATATTGATAAGATGGAGACAAGAAAGATTGGAAAGGGATCACCTATCAGATGACTTATTTGTTTCTTATATCCTGTTGTGTGAGAGTCATTAGAAAGAAAGAACTTGCATTTATTTGGCGACTTTCACAACGCAAGACTGTCCCAAAGAATTTCACAGCCAATAAAGTGCTGTTGAACTGTGGGGAAACACGGCAGCCAATTTGCACACAGCAAGGTCCCACAAACATCAAGGAGATAAATGACCAGTTAATTTCTTATTGGTGGCGTTGGTGAGAGGTACGTGTTAGATAGGACGACTCCCCTGATCTCCTTCAAATAGTGCCATGGAATCTTTTATATCCACTTGAGAGGGCTTATTTTTTTTCTGATTATGGCTCTGGATGTTTTTCTACATTAAAGGCACTATTAAAGTTGTTGTTGATGTCTTATCCAAAAGACAGCACCTCTGATAGCGTAGCATTGCCCCAGTACACCTAGTGAGGTTTATGTTGCCTCCCCAAGCTGGGTGGTAGGGCAATGAGAGTCATGATGCCCAGTTGTACTGTAATAGTACAAGACAGATTCAATGATCCAGCTAGCCTTTTCCATACCTAATGTTCTTACTGCTCGGACATGTCAGCCTAAATTATGTACTCAAGTCTCTAGAGTGGGAATTGAACCCACAACCGTCTGATTCAGAAGTGTGAACGCTACCTCTGAGCCACGACTGAAAATTATGAGAGTCTTAGGAGCAATATTCAAGTTAAGAAATGTTAAAGGGAAAAGAAGTGTTTGGCATGGATAAAAAGGAGACCGAGCTTCTAGGAGACAGCTTTAGCAATGGAGGAAAGTCAGAGGAGATAATGAAGCCAATAATGTCAACAACAACAACAACATCTTGCATTTATATAGCGCCTTTAACGTAATAAAATGTCCCAAGGTGCTTCGCAGGAGCGATTATCAAACAAAATCTGACACCGAGCCACAATAGGAGATATTAGGACAAAAGAGATAGGTTTTAAGTAGCTTCTTAAAGGAGTGGAGAGAGTTAGAGAGGCGGAGAGGTTTAGGGAGGGAATTCCAAGCTTTAGGACCTAGGCAGCTGGAGGCACGGCTGCCAATGCTGAAGCGAAGAAAATCGGGGATACACAAGAACAGAGGGAGAAGGACTAAGGGTGGAGACAACAAAAACAGGAGCTGGTAGTTGTTTGTTCCACATGCAAAGAGGAAACTGCCTTTGAAAAATTGAAACCAACTTACTTTCATTGCCACATTGAAGGGCATGGAGGAGTTCTAGATGTAGTAATTCAGCCATTCACTTGTGATTGAAATGGAAGTTGTCTGCACTGAGGCATGCAATCTGAAGGAAGTTGATGAATGTAAGCCTGGAAATGGCTGTAGCTGCACTATTTGGGAGGTAACGGTGCATTACTTGAAGGTTTTGGGGAGAATTCTCGCTTGGCTGTTAACCCTGAATATTGATTTTTTTTTCTGTGCATGTGTCAGTCCTGTAAGCCGCTGTCTGCACAGCAGACTGATCATAGGAACAGGAGGAGGCCATTCAGCCCCTCAAGCCTGTTCTGCCATTCAATTAGATCATGGCTGATCTGTATCGCAACTCCATCTACCCGCTGTGGTTCTGTAACCGTTAATTCCCTTGGCTACATGGTCCTCATGTATGCACTTCCTAAACTTTCAACATCACAAAACTATTCTTCTACTTCTGCTACAAACATACGGAATTGACGGGCAGGAAAAGACCAGCTGATTCATCAAGCCTGCCCCACACACCATGTTGGCTGAAGCATCATGATTAGACACTTCCCCCACCAATTCCAACCCACCCCGCCCCCACCCCTCCACCCCCCCCTCCACCTCCCCCTCCACCCCTCCACCACCCCTCCCGCCCTCCACCACCCCACTCCACCACCCTGCTCCCCCACAGCCATGTAATCTCCTGGGAGAGGCAACAAAAAAAAAACAGAGAAAAACCCAGGGCCAATAAGGGAAAAAATAATCTGGATCATTCCTCTCCGACCCCCTCAGGCGATCAAATCCAGTCCAGGAGATCACATGGACCAAGTGTTATCTATGAAGACACTTACTTTCTATATGATGCGATCTCTGCCACAGTCAGGAATGGGTCCAGCTCCCTATTGAAGGCAGGCAGAGAGTCAGAACCCACCACACCAGCCAGCAACACATTCCAGAGACTCACTACTCCGGGAAAAGAAGAACCGCCCAACATCCAGTCTATTCCTACTCTTACAGAGTTTAAACTCATGTCCCCTGGTCCTCCCCAATCCCTCATTCGTAGTTAATGGGTGGAAAGTCTAACCCATAATAAAGCAAGGAGCAGACCAAGTCTAGAAGGAGTTTCCAGGCACAACAAGAGCTAGAGTCCATTGGATGAGGCCACCCTGGACTCTACTGGGCTCAATGAGGGGGTAGGGGAGGGAGGCTAGTACCATAGAATCATGGAATCATAGGAATTTACAGCACAGAAGGAGGCCATTCGACCCATCGTGTCTGTGCCGGTTGAAAAAGAGCTATCGAGCCTAATCCCACTTTCCAGCTCTTGGTCCGTAGCCTTGTAGGTTACGGCACTTCAAGTGCATATCCAAGTACTTTTTAAATGCGGTGAGCGTTTCTGTCTCTACCACCCTTTCAGGCAGTGAGTTCCAGACCCCCACCACCCTCTGGGTGAAAAAAGTTCTCCTCAACCTCCTTCTAATCCTTTTACCAATTACTTTAAATCTGTGCCCCCTGGTTATTGACCTCTCTGCTAGGGGAAATAGGTTCTTCCTATCCACTCTATCTAGGCCCCTCAGAATTTTATACACCTCAATCAAGTCTCCCCTCAGCCTCCTCTGTTCCAAAGAATACAACCCCAGCCTATCCAATCTTTCCTCGTAGCTAAAATTCTCCAGTCCTGGCAACATCCTCGTAAATCTCCTCTGTACCTTCTCTAGTGCAATCACATCCTTCCTGTAATTTGGTGACCAGAACTGTACGCAGTACTCGAGCTGTGGCCTAACTAGTGTTTTATACAGTTCAAGCATAACCTCCCTGCTCTTATATTCTATGCCTCGGCTAATAAAGAAAAGCATCCCGTATGCCTTCTTAACCACCATAACTACCTGTTGGGATCTGTGGACATGCACTCCAAGGTCCCTCTGTTCCTCTACACTTCTCAGTATCCTACCATTTATTGTGTACTCCCTTGCCTTGTTAGCTCTCCCCAAATGCATTGCCTCACATTTCTCCGGATTGAATTCCATTTGCCACTTTTCTGCCCACCTAACCAGTCCATTGATATGTTCCTGCAGTCTACAGCTTTCTTCCTCACTATCAACCACACGGCCAATTTTTCTATTATCTGCAATCATCCATTCTACCATCCTGCTCCTGTCCTTCTACTCACTCACTGACACACAGGTATACACTGAACCAGAAAAATATTGCCCGCTGTCAATTGCAATGCAAGCGCTGTTTGAAAGTGCTTCTTGAAGGCAGCATTTTGACGTGCTCTTCTTCTGTAGGCCTGGGACAACTGAAAGCCAGAAGAGTTGGTGTATCTGAGAAAGCCAACACTTCACAGCACCAACTATGCCGAGCACGGAGACAGGTATCCGCACCTGAGAAGGTTGTTCAGAGTGAGGAGGTAGCACTGGGTGAGTCACAGAGTTTGGATGCAGAGTGGTGGTGGCAGAGGAGGAGCAGCCCCCTGCTGTCTGGAGGCCCAGTAGAGTCCCTTCCTCAGCTGCTGTGCATAGAGTTCGGATCTCACGGGGCATGCTTATAAAAAGAAATGGCTATCTGATCATCTGCAGGAGTCACTTGAGTCCTTGTAAAATGCACTGCTGGTCCTGGCTAGTAGTATGGAGGTTTCCACTTGCTTGTCGATAAATGGCTGCCTGCACTGCATTCTGTCATGGAGTGTATGGCAACTCCAAGGGCATCATTAACTGAGCCCCCAGTGGCACAGGTCCCAAACTCAGTCTCACAAATGCTCAGTCTGCTGCAATCGAGGCCTTGGGTTCCTATCCTAATCTATCTCATCCTGCTTGACATGCTGGGGAATCACATTGCAGTCCACAGGTTTGCTCCAGTGCAGGTCATTGGGCATGCTGAGGGAGTGTCCAGCAGTAGGGCCGGGCTTGGCATAGGCATAAATGAAGATGTTTTCTCTCAGGGTGATGCCACCTCCAGCTTGTCCAGCATCCTGACATTGAATTACATAGAATGTACAGCACAGAAACAGGCCATTCAGCAGTGTTCATGCTCCTCAAGAGACTCCTTCCACCCTTCTTCATCTAACCCTATCAACATATCCTTCTATTCCTTCCTCCCTCATGTGTTTATTCAGCTTCCCCTTTAAGGCATCTATGCTATTCGCCTCAACGTCTCCATGTGGTAGTGAGTTCCACAGTCTCACCACTCTCTGGGTAAAGAAGTTTCTCCTGAATTTCTTATTGGATTTATTAGTGACTATCTAATATTTGTGGCCCCTAATTTTGGTCTGTCCCCACAAGTGGAAACATTTCCTCTACATCTACCCTATCAAACACTCATAATCTTAAAGACCTGTCAGGTCACTCCTCAGCCTTCTCTTTTCTAGAGAAAAGAGCCTGGCACAAGAGACAATAGATATGCCAGAAGGTGGACAGGACCAGCCAGCAGGTGCAGTGAACATGGCAGAATAAGCTGTCGGGTCATCACAGATAACTCCTTCCACAGGGAATCACAATACACCAGCTCTAAAGGGTAGCACGGTGGTAAAATTCACTGGCATCGCTTGCACATGGCCCAAGTTCGGATAATGAGTTGGTTGCACTGTTTTTGAACTTGACCCCGAGAGTTTGTTTCTGCAAATTATGGTAGTTTAAGAAGAGTAGGGGATTGGGCTGCAGGAAGTGTTTTGAGCCAGTTGCTTGGTTACACATGGAAAGGAGGGGCTTTTCAAGGGGCAACTTGGTAAAAGTAGCTTGGATGAACACCTCATCTTCCTGACTGCTCAGGGCCTGCATCCTGTTCTGGCCTTGATTCTGGATTGGCCTCCTCTTGCATGCTTAGGCCTTTCTATACTACATAAAATAGTACACACAGAAAGGTAGTACGAGCATAAAAATAAAAACAGAAAATGCTGGAAACGCTCAGCAGGTCAGGCAGCATCTGTGGAGAGAGAAACAGAGTTAACGTTTCCAGTCGATGACCCTTTGTCAGAACTGGAAAAAGTTAGAGATGTTACAGATTTTTAAGCAAGTGCAGGGGCAGGGAAAGGGAGGATGGGGAGGAAAAAACAAAAGGGAAGGTCTGTGATAGGATGGAAGGCAGGAGCGATTAAAAGACAAAAGGGATGATGGTGCAAGGCAAAAGGAGATGGTAAGGGGACAAGTTAAGAACCAAAAGATGACTCTAGATGAGGTGTAAATGGCAATGGCAGAATCATCAACAGCTGCATGTGAAAAAAAAATAGGGCAGAGTTTATGGTCTTTTTTTAAATTGTTTTTTCCGAGCAGAATTTCTACCTGTTTATTTACATCAAGCAACATTATCTTGCAATGGTAACTATTTCATTTCATTGCAAAGTTGCTGCTCATTGGGTATTAGAGCCTCTGAGGATCAAGGTTCCTGTTGTCAGTTAAGAGGAGATGACAATTTAGATCTTGTTCCTGGATCTGCTGTTCTTACATCTCTCCTTTCTGTTTTCCATGATACATTTGCCCCATCTCCAACCTCCCTTTCCTCTCCAAAGTCCTTGAGCGCGTTGTTGCCTCCCAAATCCACCCCCATCTTCCCGCAACTCCATGTTTGAACCTCTTCAATCAGGCTTCCACCCCTGCCACAGAACTCAAAGTCACAACTGACATCCTCTGTGACTGTTAACTTGATTCCTCCTCGTCCTTCTTGACCTGTCTGCAGCCTTTGACATGGTCGACTACGCCATTATCCTCCAACACCTTTCCTCCATTGTCCAGCTCAGTGGGACTGTCCTCGCCTACTTCCACTCTGGAACATTTAACTACATTAAAGGCGCTATGTAAATGCAAGTTGTTAGTATTGTTGTTGGTATCTTTGTATTAGTTACTGCATGCAAGATTGATTTGGGGTCTGTATACACAGTTAATTGTGCTGGGAAGTCCCCTCTTTATAAAAACATCAATAACAGAACTGTTCACAGCTAGTACCCTACAACTCTGCTAACTCTTAGCTGTCCTTGGAACCATTGAGCATTTAGCACACCACTAAGCTAAATCAATTTATTCAACAGATTGCCGCAGTCCAGTTATATATAGATGGCATCATATACTAGGCAAAAGCAGAAAATGCTGGAAACACTCAGCAGATAAGGCAAACATCTGTGGAGAGAGAAACAGAGCTAACGTTTCAGGTCGATGACCTTTCATCAGAACTGGAAAAAGTTAGAGATTTAACAGTTTTCTAAGCAAGTACAGAGGCAGGGAAAGGGGGAGGGGAGGAAAAAACAAAAGGTAGATAGAGTGGAGGGCAGGACTGATTAAATGGCAAAAGGGATGATGGTGCAAGGCAAAAGGGAGTGGTAATGGAACAATTAAATTCAAGGTTACAGCAGTACCTGCTGTCCGAGAAAATTGGGAGAGGTGGTTCTGAATTAGAGTCGTTGAACTCAATGTTGAGGCTGGAAGGCTGTAAAATGCTTAATTGAAAGATGAGGTGCTGTTCCTCGAGCTTGCGTTGAGCTTTATTGGAACAGTGTAGGAGACCGAGGACAGAGTCGGAGTGGGACGGAGAATTGGATACATATACTAAGCACTGTCACAGTACAGTTACAGAGTGATATCATCTACCAAATATTCTGGTAGTTCAACTCTACACTTGATATGGTGGCAGATGCTCACACCACTTTGACACATCTCCAGTGTCCAGCTACCCCATGCAGCCAAATAATACAGCACCTGCCTGCTATTGGGAGCAATGCACAGAGCCTCAGACCCCATTGAATGTCCCCTGTGTAAGATTAATTTTTTTTAAAAGAAGAAAGGCTTGCATTTATATAATGCCTTTCACGACCACCGGATGTCCCAAAGTGCTTTACAGCCAATGAAGTACTTTTTGAAGTGTAGTCACTGTTGTAATGTAGGAAACGCAGCAGCCAATTTGTGCACTGCAAGCTCCCACAAACAGCAATGTGATAATGACCAGATAATGTGTTTTTTATTGATGTTGATTGAGGGATAAATATTGGCCAGGACACCAGGAATAATTCCCCTGCTCTTCTTCGAAATAGTGCCTCGTTTAACGTCTCATCCAAAAGACAGCACCTCCGACAGTGCAGCACTCCCTCAGTACTGCACTGGAGTGTCAGCCTAGATTTTTGTGCTCAAGTCTATGGAGTGGGACTATGAACCCACAACCTTCTGACTCAGGCAAAGGTGCTACCAACTGAGCCACAGCTGACACTTTTAATTTGCTGCTTCCCTGGCTTGGACGCTGCCCAATGCCACCACCCTCCGCCCCCGCCACTCCCCTCTCCCCCCCCCCTTCCCCCGCCCCCCCCCCCCCTCCCCCCGCCCCTTGCACCCATCTGGAGCAAGTGCACCTTGATCTCTCTTGCTGCACTGGAAAGAGTTCAAAAAAAGCAGGGGCTACGGTAGCTGAAAAATTGGTCTCTGATGGTGAAGCAGAAGAGACAGGGGTCAAGCAACAATTCGGAATTGGAAGTGTGAGCTGAGGAAAATGGTTGAAGATCACTCAGGTAAAATGGAGTGAGACCACACAGAGATTTAAAAATGAGGAGAAGGATCTTAAAATTGACTTTGAGCCAGTGGAGCTGGGCAAGGTGAAGACCACAGAGTTCAGGATTAATTACGAGTTTGTAGAGAATGAAGGGTGGAGGAAGGGAAGTCGATGAGGAGATTTGTGGAGAAGTCAATCTTTGAGATAATGAAGGTGTGCATTAGGTTTTGGTGAAAGAGAGAGGGAGAGAGGTAGCGGCACAAGGCAGCAATGTTAGAGTGGAAAAATGTAGTCTCGGTGAGTGAACCGATGAGGTGCAAGAAGGAGATCCAGGGTCAAGTAGGATGCCAAGACTGTATGCTCCCTGCTTCGACTTCAGAGCCAGCGAGATTGACGGTTGTGGAGCCAGAGGCACACAGGTGCTCACATGAGCTAAAGAGGATGGCGTTAGTTTTGTCAATGTTGAGCGGGAGGACATTTTGCCTTGTTCAGGACTTGATGTCAGACAGGCAGTGAGATAGTTTGGCCGTATGATTTCAACAGAAGTGAAATTGGTTGCGTAAAACAGGCAATAACGAATCGTCAGCCATTTTACACCCCGCCCGATTGAAGTCAATGGAAAAGAAAATCGGGCAGTGTTACTGATTTGCTATTGTCCATTTTGCACTACCATCAAAGATCAATCTTCACCACCCTCCCCCCTCCCCCTTCCATAGCTCAGTAGGTTACTGGACATCTCTGAGGAGGTAACTAGGTTAGTAGCCAGTATAAATCATAGAAGAATCATAGAAATTTATAGCACAGGAGGAGACCATTCAGCCCATCGTGTCTGTGCTGGCCGAGAAAGAGCTATCCAGCCTAATCCCACTTTCCAGCACTTGGTCCGTAGCCTTGCACGTTACCACCCTTCAAGTGCATAGCCAAGTACCTTTTAAATGCGATGAGGGTTTCTGCCTCTACCACCCTTTCAAGCAGTGAGTTCCAGACCCCCACCACCCACTGGGTGAAAATATTCTCCTCAACTCCCCTCTAATCCTTCTACCAATTACTTTAAATCTGTGCCCCCTAGTTATTGACCTCTCAGCTAAGGGAAATAGGTCCTTCCTATCCACTCTATCTAGGCCCCTCATAATTTTATACACCTCAATTAAATCTCCCCTCAGCCTCCTCTGTTCCAAAGAAAACAAACCCAGCCTATCCAATCTTTCCTCTTAGTGGATATTTCCATTTAAATATTAAAAAGAATGCATTTGAAAAGGTGCAACAATAATTTTCCATAAACTAAAAGGGAAAGTGGATTGGAAATGAAGTAAATAGAAGAAAGCAGAGGATAATGATAACAAAGCATGGCTCAGAATAGGACGCACCAATACAGTTGTACAAGGATAGATAATTGTCTTCTACCATTCACTGTCTTTAATGACCTGCAAGCTGAGAAGTAAGCAACATTATTCCATTTGCAGAAGACCCTAAACTATATGGGAAAGGAAGGTGCGTAGCAAAGGGTGGCAACATTCAACATGAATTTGCGAAGCTTAGTACATGAGATAGCAACACCGTCTGCCATCACCTTACCAAGGGCAACTAGGGATGGGCAATAAATGCCAGCCTTGCCAGTGACGACCACACCCTGCAAAATGATAAAAGCAAAGAGCATAGGGAAATGAAAAGGAATCTATTTAATATGTGAAAACCATAAATTATGATTGCCCTGTGAATGGTTATATACTGAAGAGCATTAAGATTGGGAGTAGTCATCGACCAGACCATGATCAAGAAGGGCTAAGGGAATATTTGGCTATGTCCAACCGAGGTGCTAAGTGACAGGTTGAAGTATCTCATGATAATTCTACCTCTAATTAAAGCCTTACTTAAAAGTGTGCATCTGCTCTGGCCACTTTACATCTAAAAGGATGTTGATGCACTTGAGAGGGTGCAAACGAGAAAATCATGAATAATTCCTGAACTGAAACAGTTTGCTTCGAAGAAGTAGATTGAATTATTCAGATTGATTAAAAGAAGGTTGAGGGATTTATAGAAAATACTCTATGCATCTACTGGGTAATGAGGAGAGTTGAAGGTTTAGATTTTAACAGATTATTTTAGTTACATCCCAGAAAAGGTATGAAAGAGCATCAGTTTGAAATGTAATAAAGAAAGCCCACAAGATAAACTGGAGATAAGAGGGGTTGAGATTTACTTGTATTGTCCTGGCATTAACGGGGTGGTAACGGCCTCATTATGGGGTCGGCAGCCTTACCGCCCTGGTAACACCGACGTTGCGACCGGCGCCATTTTGGAAGAGGTCTACCGCTGAGTGCCCAAAGATCTGCCTGTTTCAGGCTGTAGGGCCATTTCAGTATGCAAATCAGGGGCCGAGGACCCCGATTGCCATTTTAAGTTGGAAATGTTGGGATCCTGGGCCATGCACACACCGACTAGTTCCACGGGGGATGGAGGAAAAGAGGTAACTTTGATATTATTTTTGAGGGGCAAGGAGGAACGCTGCTCTTGTCCCCACAAAGATAATCTGGACCGTTGCCGCCCCAAGAGCTGACCCCCACTGTGATCATACCCCCCCTACCCACTTACCCCCCCATCCCACCACTCCCCCGCAAAGATACTGTTTTGCCAGCTGGGGTGGCCCTATATTGGTAGGTCTCAATCTGGCGAGCTGCATCGGGACACCCTGCAGCTCCACTGGCTCAATGTTAATGAGGCCATGGCTCAAAATCGCAGCCACTTCTTCACATTGAGCGCGGGCAACCAGCCAGCCAGTGCATTCCGCCAGTCGCTTGCCAAAACTCAGAGTCCACCCCAAGGAGTGACCCCTTTCCAGTAGTCGATGCTTTGGAACAAAACTGACAACCAGTAAGTTCCGAGAGAATAGTGATTTGAAGGGACTTTTACACAAAATGTACAGCACAGAAACAGGCCAGTCGGCCCAACTGGTCTGTGCCGGTGTTTATGCTCCACACAAGCCTCCTCCCACCCCTCTTCCTCATAACTTTCTATTCCTTTCTCCCTCATGTAGCTTCCTATTAATGTCCCTTACATTGGACGACACAGTTCCTAATGCTCAGCAATATAAACAGAAATTGCTGGAGATGAAGAGCAGGGCTGAAAGGAGAAAAGACAAGAGGTTATTTAGGTCAAGCCCCTTTGTCAGAATGGTTCTGACAAGGAGTCTGTACCTGAAATGTTTAGCTGTCTTCTCTCTCTTCACATGCTGACAATCTGCTGTTTGTCTTCAACATTTTCTCTTTCCATTATTTCAGATTTTGTCAGTATTTTCTTGTTATCTCCTAATGCTCGAGGCTAAGCTGAGAGGATATTTTTTGTCTGTTCCACAATCTCCTGCTTTCGATAGAATTCCCAGGACATATTTAACTGCGTGAAATCCTTTCCTGTACTCGACAAGAAAAAAGATAGGGAATGTTATCTTTCCTTAGCTTAGTTTCTGGTAACAAATGCTGTTCCCCCCAAATGATTTAATTATCTTTCAAACTGCATGGGAAGAATCCTACTCATGGGCTTACTGCTTTTATGCGATTGTAAAACTAACATGTGCCTACACTATTTGGACAGAATTAGACCCAAGTCAAGCGGCACCTTTAAGACAGTGCACAATAAATCAACACAGTTGTGAACTAAAATTAATTTTAAATTAACTGCCTTTAATTGATGCATTTAAGGGGAAGCTAGATAAACACATGAGGGAGGAAGGAATAATCACTAATAAATCCAATAGAGAATTCAGGAGAAATGTCTTTACCCAGAGAACGGTGAGAATTTGGAACTCGCTACCACATGGAGTGATGGAGGTGAATAGTATAGATGCTCTTAAGGGGAAGCTAGACAAGTACATGAGGGAGAAAGGAATAGAAGGTTATGTTGTTAGTGTTAGATGAAGTAGGGTGGGAGGAGGCTCGTGTGGCACATTAACACTGGCATATACCTGTTGGGCCGAATGGCCTGTTTCTGTGCTGTAAATTATATGTAAAAGTCCCTCCAAATGTAATTCTATGTAAGCACAAATTTTTGTGTGTATCCTTGTTATGCATTGTTGAATTTGCAACTTTTAAACAAATCACAGCGCCAAATTTTACAGCTTTACATTCTACTGAAACAATTGCCCACCCCCCCACCGCCACCAGAAGTGTTTGAATGACGTTCTCAGTTTTTTTTTTACTGTTTTGATTCGACGAGGGACGAGGCTCAAAGGGGATGAATGGCCCACTCCTGTCCTTATGTTCCTCATGCGGGCTATATGTAGAGAAATTTGCAAACCCCTACACAAAGGAGTGGCTTACAATCTTGTTCCGCACAAAGCACAAAGGAAACCCCCGCCCAAACCAGCGATAAAAACAGAACGTACATTTGTAATTTAGTTTGATACACTGATTGAAAAGGAATAAAAAAATTCTGTACTTGTTTTGTTCATACTTTGTCATTAAGATCAGTAAGAATGCATAAGATACAAATGTAACTGTGTGAATTGTGCCATGGCAGAGCTTTCATAAACCTCTATTCTGTCCTTAGAATTTGGATTGATGGGAGAGCATACAATAAAAAGTCAGCGGCCTCGATCAGTTCATGAGAGAAAGGTCCCTCAGGAACAAGCTGATGCTGGTAAAATTATGCCACATACTGGTAATTAATTCAATAGTTCTATTCCTGTCTTCATTTTATCAATTTAACAAACCCACTGCATGTTTTCATAAATCTTTATTTTTTTTCTTTTAATCGCGCAGCTGACGTTTCTTGTACGTTAACCGTTTTCTTTAAGATCAGTCACCCCAATGTGTCCGGAAATACCTTCAAATCAGTAGCTGTACAATGATTGGCAACCGTATTTTGGAAGCACAGTATTAGTATTTAAAAAAAACACCACACCATTGCATGTAAGCATTAAATTATTCCTTATTTACAGGGGTTTCCACTAGTTTTGCAAAAACAGTAAACCAAAGCAATACTTGGAAAGGGTTTGCTGAGATTAGATATTAATGTTTATGTGGGAGATTACCAAGGTTTGGGGCCCTTGTTATTCGAGCTTCTTCTTGGCCCTAGACATCTAGGGAAACCCTTGTCTTTAACACATGCCATAGATCCTCAAAGGATTCGCATTGGGTGCAATTGTAACCTGACCCGCCCGTCGGGAAATTGATGGGATCGGGTGCGGTGCAACGCTAGTTTGACACTTTGCCTGATTTTATTCTCCGTTGAAATCAATATTGGGCGGGGTGTAAAACCGGCGTTCCACACGATCCCATGGGTTTTCCGCCCGGATAGTTAGGTTAAAATTACTCCCAGGATCTCTACGGCCATTCATGTCGTCACTCTGTGTTCACTGTTAGAGTGCTAAGAAGTGCATGCTCTCAGGGCTTCCATAGGACTCGTGATGTAGGAGAACATCCGTGTTAAGATTTCAAGACAAGATTATGGTCTGTTTCAATTCAGGCGATTGTGATTAACATAGATATTGTTCATCAATTAAAAACCTTTACAAGCTGTCATATTTTCTGCCTCCGATGAATACTTAAGTCTGTCTAACCATTCAGAAGCTGACTGTTTGTTCAAAGTGCTCATGCTTTCTTTGCCTGCTCGCATCAAGTGTGGTTTGAGGGTAAACCTGCCATCGTTCCTTAGTTGATGGAGATGAGCAGTTTCCCAAACTCACACGTGCGGTGGGGAAAAGAAAGGCTTTTAATTTTGATAATCTTAGACCGCATGAAAGGCTTTCTTCAACTTATTTCCTCATAGTTTATTAATACAGAATTATATTTTCATTATTATTTTCAGAAAAGAATATTCAAAATTTCATGAGCTCATGTGCATTGAAATGATCAAGTCTGAATCATTGAGATGTTAAGTGTTTCCAAGATTAATATTTAATAGTCTTAATGGTAGGCCATCTACATCCCCGTCTCTTCGCTTTGCGTTCAGGCTCCAGGTCAGCCTGGTGTTCAAGTTCCCTTTATAATTCAAAGGGAGTGCTTCTAATGAAGTAGATGGGCCGCTGGAGCTCAGAGCTAAGAGGAAGAAGGGGGCTGGAAGAGCAAGGGGAGAAGAGGGGACTGATAAAGCCAGCTGACCTCAGTGGGAGCACCCTTCCTGCCAATCAGTCAAGGAGTGACACACACAGCTGTGCTGAAGAAGCCTTCAGTTCAGAATGCCTCGTCACCCTAACTGAAAGAGGTTGGAGTGCGGTAAGTAACTTCTTCGAGGTGGTAAAGGGGGAAATACCAGGATTTTCAAATGTAACTGCGTAGTTTTATTTATCTTTAATTTTGCATGCTTTCTGCATTTAATGTTTCATTTCATCACGCCTGTGCTTCTATATTTGTTGACAAGTAGGTCCCGGACCAGTGGACTGTTTCTAATTCACTGCAAGGTGCCGTTGCATTGGTTCAGTATTGGTGTATAACGCAGTTGGTGTTCATTGTACCTTTTTGTCCACTGAATTAGATAACACTCGAGATCTATAATACATAGCTGTGTAAATATATATATTAAAAATAAACACTTTGCTGCACTCTCTCTAACCTGTCTCAGCATCGGACCCCAATTAAATAACCAGTTGCCTCCTTGTTGGCTTTGACTAAAATGATGCAAAGTCATTTTTGCAGACTTATTACAAAAATAAGTGACCAGCAAAGTCTTCAGAGGAGCAGTTGTGACATGAGGAAATGTGTTACATAGAATGGGAAGTTATACGGTGTCATTTCTATCTGTATTAAGATGTGTGTTATCTTTTTGTTCTGCTTATTATCATAACAGAAGTTAAACTCATTTAGAAACAGTTATTGAAGACTTAGGTATAAAAAAAGACTGTACTGAGGAGAAACTCAGACTGCAATTCACATAAAAAAAATTATTTGGAAGTGTTGATATTTTAATAAAATTCAAGACCTCATCCAAACCAATGACAGAGCTGTAGCTTTTGGAATTTCCAATCCTGAGTAGACTGTATAACAAGAGCAGGGACTGCATCATTACTTCTGGTGACATCATTGCTTCACTGTGATGCCTTCCCTAACTAACTTAAGCACAAGCACCAAGTTAATGGACTTTGGTGTCTTAAATACCACATGTACTTTGGAAATATTAGGAGCTTCATTCTCTCTTTCCTGATTATTGCCCCGACTATTTCAGGACATGTTTGTTATTTTGATTAAATCTCTGCGAGCTCAGGTATACGTGGGAGCAAGGGGCTTTAACCCAGCTGGGTTAATGCAATAACAGTCCAAGGGTTTTATGAAGCACAGTGAAAGAGCCAAGAGCCGTTCGAGGCTGTTACTTAGAAACAGAAAGAAAGCACGGTGGTGACAATGATGCTTTGGCTACTCTTATTGGTTTCGAGCCTGGAAATGACTGTTGATGATATTAGGGGATAAACACTTACATGGGCTAACATCTCTGTTAAACCAGACAAAGAGATGTCACGCAAACACATTAATATCGCCAACAGTACTTCCTAGCTATTAGACTTTGTTTTATAAAAAAAGACAACTCCAATTTGTTCACTGTTATGGCGATACGGTAGCACCACAGCAGAATTTTGAGGCCAGGCTGCTCCCCTCCCCCATCCCCCACCCACCACATTAAGAGCTACAGAAATATGTAGCAGAAACAATGTTCTTAGTTTGCTTCAGCTTTTCATAAAGGCTTTAATAAAGAAAGGAATAGCTTTGTTTAATTTTTCAATAGAAACATTTTTTAAAGATACATTTGCTGTCTTTGGTTACTTGCTGTTTTTTAATCCTTTTCTGTTCTGCTTATTAAATATCCTTAACTAGGAGTTTCCTAATAATTCGATAAAACTACAAATCTGGAATAAAAATACACAATGCTGGATACCCACAGAAGGTCAATCCGCATCTGGAAAGAGGAAAGACAGGTTAATGTTTTGGCCACAGACCTGTTAGCAGAACTGAAAGTTCAGTACTAACGACGGGTTTTCAGTTTTGCTGAAAAGTCCACATCCGAAATGTAATAACCTGCCTTCTCTCTTTAAAGGTCCTGACTGGCCTGCTGTGTAGTGCCAGCATTTTCGGTTCTCCTTTCCAGCTGCCACTCATATTAAGCACCTAAGGTCAAGCCCTGCTTACTGGTGACTTCCCCATTTGAATAGCAGCATGGAGGGTGGAAGGAATCTGAAATAAAAAGCATAATCATTGAAATAAACGCTGTTATCTTCTTTAAAACCCCTTAGTTCCTTTTATATAGAGATTCTAGACATAAAATTATATTTGATTACCGAGGGGGGGGGGGGGGGGGGCGGGGGGCAGGGAGACAATCCTTACTAATTATTGGCCCAGAAATTAAACAGTGAGAGTTCCCGCGGGGGTAAGGATTCCCCGCGATATCGCACTCCGCGCCTACCTTTTTGCTCCGGGCCCACACGAACTTTAGTTTGAAAGGCTCTCTCTCTTGGAACCGTGCAGTGCTTGCGTGACCCAGAGACGCAATTAGTTCGTGCGAGCTCTGGGATCACGTGATTCAGTTAGAGCCAATGGCAGCACACTATCTTTCATTCATAGTTTTGACAGGAAGACCTGTCAAAGCTATGAATACTACACACCCCCAAAAGAACAGCTAAACCTCAATTAATTTTTTTAAAAAAGCCATCACATTAATAAAATAAGTATAGTTAAATAAATTAACCACTTTAAACAAAAAATAAAATTTTTGAAAAAGTTTAAAATCTTTTTAAAAGTTATAAAAATAAACTTACCTTTCTTTAAAGTCTCTAAAAAAGATAAACCTGTTGAAAAAAATTTAAAATAACACTTAATTAACTACTTACCTTGTTAAAAGGGTGTCCTACGCCTGCTTTCTTTATGTGTAAAATCTTCACCACTTACCTGCGCGTTCAAAGCTGAAAAAGTAACTAAGTGCACTGCGTGCGCACAGCCTGTAGCGCTCACGCGGTTCACTTAGGAACCGCCCCCTTTTCAATTCACGAAGTGCTGGTTTCCCACGCATGCGCAGTGCATGCAGGAAACCGCCAATTCGGGATCTAATACGCGAGAGTACACAGTGCGTACTCTCGCGTATTAGGTTTAATTTTCGGGCCAATGTGTCTTTGGGAATTTGCTTCAGGACTTTCAAAGATAACCATACAGCAATACATAGGACAGTTGATAACCTTGTAATTAATGTGTCAGTGCACTTGAAAACAATTTAGATTTTTATGATTCATAATGCATACTTCAAAGATGCAGAACGACTAGTCTAACAACACAGGAACATCTTACATTAAAGTGTTAGTGGGACCCAGCCATTGCCACCAATAGCCCCTAGGAGATGTCATTATTTGCCATTAACGCTTGTTTTCTGACCTCTATTAATTTTGTTATGAGATTACTTCTCAAATGTAAATGGGGTTTCCATTCTAAATGACAAGGGATTCCTGAGATGATCTACACAGTGGCTTTTAGCCTGCAATTATACTTTGATACTGGGGTAAAGCAAAAATGAAAGTGTAACTCTGGAGTCAGGTCCCTGTCTGACTCTGAAACGCAGCAATGGAAGATCCCCTCAACCCCTCTCTCCACATCACCTGTTCTCTCCCCCCCTCCCCGTCAGGGAGGTCAGCTCCCACCATTTGGGCTTGACACAGCATGCAGTATAACTTCAGCGCACTGGGAAGCTGGGTTTAATAAAGTGATTGAACAGTCCAGTGAAGCTCCAGGGGCACTTTAGAAGATGACTAGAGAAGGTTTTTTCATTTTGAAAAGCTGGACGGTTCCCACCAGTGGTCTCAAGACGTTTCAAAAGTACCCGCAGGAGCCAAGAAAATGTGGTTCCAGCCAGACATCATCAATCAGGAGTTGCTGGTTGTAAGTCTCCGAGCTGCAACACAGTATAGCCAGAACCTTCCATTCAATTATCATTCCAAACCGGTTTCCAAGATCGATCGGGAAATCTGAACAGCTGCTCCTTCCAATTTCCTCACGGTTATAGTTTCTATTTGAGACACAAGATTGCATACAGTGTCTGTCCTGTTTATTCTTGGTGCTATTGTATTATTGTAATGGGGCTGATGCTGTTTAATAATTGTTGTGTCACTCTTTATATACAGGAGACCCTGTTACAGAAGAATGGACCCAGTGGAGTATGTGTTCAGTAACATGTGGTCAAGGGTCGCAGGTGCGAACCAGAGCTTGTGTATCATCTTACGGGATACTGTGCAGCGTGCCTTTAAGAGAATCAAGGGTTTGCAATAACACTGTCCTCTGTCCAGGTAGTGTTAGCAATGGATGAGTAAAAGTATGGATGTTTAATTATATGACTCGATATATAGACAAGAAGACCAAAAAATCATTCTGAAATTCTTGCATTTTGCTCCTGTTGCCGTTTGTTTGTTTTTTTCCGTGTGATTGAACATTTAGGCATTTTACCTGTTCTAAGCTTAAAGCAGTGTGAAAGTCGAAAATCTTTTAAATTGGTATCACAATGATATGTTTGTGACTGACAAGATACTGCACAACCCACACAGTGTGTGGTCAGATAATCTCAATGCTTTCAATTGGACCTGTCAACAAATCGCACTGTTTAAGCTAAAACATAAGGTAAATTGGAATATTTCTTGTCATTATGCCACCATCAGTTGTACGGAAGCCTGTTCAGCTTTATTTATTTATTTATTTATTTATTTCGGCACCTTTCTGTAGAACCTGAACTGTTTACATTCTGATTTCTCTGTTAACTGGCTGGCGTACGGCTGGTGCAATGTTGTTCGATGGTGATTGCTTGAATATTTTAAAATGACTTGTTGTTTTGTTCAAGATCGAGACCATAATTACTCGAGCCAACTTCATCACAGCGGAACTAAGAACATAAGAACATAAGAAATAGGAGCAGGAGTAGGCCATACGGCCCCTCGAGCCTGCTCCGCCATTCAATAAGATCATGGCTGATCATCGACCTCAACTCCACTTTCCCGCCCAATCTCCATATCCCTTGATTCCCCTAGAGTCCAAAAATCTATCGATCTCAGCCTTGAATATACTCAAAGACTCAGCATTCACAGCCCTCTGGGGCAGAGAATTCCAAAGATTCACAACCCTCTGAGTGAAGAAATTCCTCCTCATCTCGGTCTTAAATGGCCTATCCCTTATCCTTATCAGTGTCAGGGGGGAAAAAACAAAAATAAAGCAACGAAAGAAAAATATATATCTAATGGCAATAATGGACCCAGTGAACTGTCAGAGCGTGTTAGCATTCGATTAGGATTCTCAGCACCAGAATAGAACAGAGCAGTGGTGCAATCAAACATAATTTGCATTCTTTCCAAATGCAGAAAAGGTCTGTTATATAACTGCAGATAAATATAGTTCCAAACCTTTTTTTTTTGCCTCACACTGTAATTTACTAGTGCTATAAGCTGACAAGCCTGTGTTCACTTCAGGGTTGGGTTGTAACACATCCAATACTGGACAGTTGAGGGCCAAGAGCTTGCACAGCCACATGAAATGGGTTCCTGCTGTTCTTGGTGGGATTTGGGCAGGTGTAGCAGCACAGGATAACAAATTCCATCCTGACGTCCTCACGTGCACGCTGGCACTGTGGAAATCTTGCCCGAAGGAGTGTGCGTTTGCTTTGAATTCATTCTCGGGGTGCGGCGTTGCTGGCGAAGTCGCCATTCATATTGCCCATCCCCCCTTGCCTTCTCGAACCACCACAGTCCATGTGGTATTCTTCGTAGCGGTTTGAGGCTACCAAGTGTATCGCTAGGCCCCCTTCGGAGGACAGCTAAGAGTCGACCACGTCGAGAATCCCGCTGCTTCCAAAGTGTACAATCCCGTGGGATGAATGGATTTGCCAATTGGCAGTAGCTTTTCCGAGGTTCTCTGGCCACTGCTAAAGATTAATTCGCTGACCTTTACGACTGTTCTAGCTTTAGATCACTATTTATTTAAGCAAAAAAGGGGCCTATGCACGGTTCCAGGGAATCGAGCATGGTGAGTTGGATTGAAAGATATGTCTGTCAGGTTCAGTCCTTCAAATTGAACTGTCTCGACTCAGTTCCCTGCTACAAGACACAGGGAAGTTCTTTATTACTGTTCAGTTACTGTTTTAGCCACTCCTACTTGATAAATAAAGTTGAAAATTGACGCTAAGACAAAGAATAACCAAATCAAAGTCCCTGCTCAAGGTGTACAGTGCTGCTTACTGCGGTTGGGTTTTATTATTTTGGCCAAGAGTCACCCAGCAGTAGTAAAGTGTAACGCCAGCAGTAAGCTTACCCAGTAGCTCAGTTGGTGAAGGCAGTGCTCAGCTGGGCCGTAGTGACAAGAAAGATCCAGGTTTGATTCTCAGCCTGTGCCAAAGTAGCTAGGATGACAATAGGGACACTACAGCTCTCTGTGCTGGGAGGATAATGGGAGAGGGAAGTGGCCAGGGTTCGAGCTCATAATTGCTCTCTACTGATC
This sequence comes from Squalus acanthias, assembly GCA_030390025.1. Classification (NCBI taxonomy): domain Eukaryota; kingdom Metazoa; phylum Chordata; class Chondrichthyes; order Squaliformes; family Squalidae; genus Squalus; species Squalus acanthias. The sequence continues at coordinate 34,329,678 of CM059433.1, forward strand.
CCTGCTGGAAAATACATCATGTATATTTGTGGAGAGCAGGGTCAGGCTCAGGTGTGATGCTCTCACTGTTGAATAACCTGCCAACACTCACTGTCCAGGCTCACACATGATTACCACCCACTTGAGTGAGGTACAGCTGTGGACTTGCATTCTAATAAGAGTCAAAGCCTTCAAGAGAGGAGGGGAGACAAGCCAATAGCAACAGGGCTGTACAGTGAAACTGGAACCCTTATTTAGACACCCCTTATGTTTTGTTATTCTTGCTACTTGCTGGTTAAATACAATTTTGCCCTGAATTCCCCAGTGATTTTACTGTACCATATTGTTACCCTTAGGCAATAATGACATCTGTTCATTTACGGCTTGCTGAGAGTGGTGATTGGTTAACAGCGAGTCACATGTTAGACACCGTGTGAGGATCTTCTCTATTGACAGAGCTATTTTAGCCAGTCCCGACGCTGCACCTTCCAACAAACATGATCAAATTCTTTTCATTCGGGAGAGATATTAATGCTCTTACGATTATGCCATTCACCTGTCACGTATTAAGCCCTTAATACAATTTTGGTGGATTTGTGATAACAGGGGGTGGAGAAGTTCAGTGCAGTGCAAGACTTTTACCTTTCACCTCTGGCATGTCATTCTGATGGAGGCACAGAGAGATAAGATGGAGTCAGTTCTCTTCAGGCCGGGAAGTTATTGAGCTGACTTAACACGTGAATTACTTCAGTCCCTTTCTCACGAGGTCTCTGGGAATACATCACTAATTTGGAATCCCGCTCAGAGAATTTTTATTCCCTGATGGTATAGAGAGGTGTATGGGATTTTCAGTAACATCTGCGTCCTGATTGGTCCCTGCTGGCAGTGCTTGATGCTGTTACTCGTGCACTATGGCATTGCCACTCCTCCCATTTTATGCAAACGCACACCCAAAACAGGAATAAAATTTTTATATTTTTACTTATTAATATTCTCCAGGGTGCAGTGGAATATGCAAAAATCCATCTGTATTTCTAATATTTTAACTGTTTTATATCAGGGTAAAATCCTTATTTTAATAACTGTGTGAGTGGAGTTGCTGTCCTGCACAGTAAGTTGAAATAAATGAAGTAAGGTTAATTTTAATTCAATTATAATGGATTGAAGGTCTCCCAGCGCTCACTGCCCTCTGCCAGATTCTCCAAACACTCGCACAGTGTCCAAAGCTCTGTGCTGGGATGAGGAGCTTGTAACTTCTATCCTAATAGCCCAGATATTACTGTCTGCGGTATCAGCATATGAACACTTAATAAGGGTGTATATAACATTCCTCGGTCCAGAATTTTAATTGAGCTATTTACCAATTTATTTTAAGTAGGTTAAAATGGCTTCTCTTCCCTGCACAGTCACATCCAGGATCCCACAAGGATCTGCCATCATCTTCCTTATCTACATGCTGTGCCTCTTGGCGACATCACCTGTAGCCTCGGGTGTCTGCTTTCACATGAGACCAGCTGAACCTCTCCACCAACTCTCAGCCTCCATTTTGTGAGACTGCCTGTCCGAAATCAAGTCTTAGATGAATCCCGACTTCCCGCCCAGCAAAACATTGGGATGACTGAAGCCATTGTCATCAGTCCCTGCCAGGAATCTCCATTCCCTTGTCACTGCTTCCAAACCCCTCCCCATCTGTAATCTTGGTGTCATGTTTGACAAGGATCTGACCTATGAACCTCACATCCCATCCATCACAAAGATCGCTTGCTTCCACCTACACTGCCTACCTCTGTCCCTACCCCAGCCTCTTGTCATTACGATTGTTAAACATGCTTTTATCATCTCCAGACAACACCAGTCTAAACTCTCCTTGCTGGCATCCCATATTCCACCCCCTCTAAAATCTGCATGTTTTTCAAACTCTGCCACATGTATTTTGTCCCACATTAAGACCCGCTCACCCATCCCCCACTCCCCACTCCCCTCTCCGTCCTTGCTGAGCTACAATGGCTCCTTGTCCTTGAAGACATTCAATCAAAATCCTTGTGCTTGTCTGTATAATCCCTCCATGGCCATGCCCTGACCCATGCCTAGTGACCTCCAACCCCAAACCCGTCCTGAACATTGCATCCCTCTAATTCAAGGCATTGCCCCCACTTTGCCCTTCCAGAGCTTTCAGCCATCTTGCACGTGCTTGTTGGAATTCCCTCCATAAACCCCCTCCTTTCTCCACCTCTCTCTTCACCTTTGAAAACCTCCTCAAAACCCATCTCGTTGACCAAGCTTTCAGCCGCCTCTCCTTATCTACAGTGTCTAATTACCTTACCCCTATTTGTGAAACCACTTGGGACATTTTTCAGATTAAAGACACTACACATCTGCAGTGTTAATTCCCATAAAATGGCAGAGGAATGTATCACAAACATTCATTACTAGGTTCAGGAGTCTTTTTTTATTGTAATTCATTTAACTCCATTTTTTACCCCCCTTCTACGTCTCCCCAGCCCATGCACCTTTCCTGGCTGGAAGAGCAGCCTGAAGCCTTACTCCTAGGCCTCTACCAACACTGCTCTCCAAACAGGAACTGGGTGCTGGCTCTCCATCTGATCTTCCCCCTTTCCCTTGTGGGGAATTGCTTGGTCTCTTTGTGGCTGCACAGTAAGATTGAAAAGCTCCCCTACAGGGGAAATCATTGCTAAAGCCCATGGGCTGGGACTGTGGGACTCAGTATTATTAATCTCGGAATGATGTTAACACGTGGGCACCGTGAGTGTTACCACGAAAGATGTTTGTTGCTTATATCACCACTTATGGCATCTTTTTAAAGAAAACTGAAAATTTCTGTCCCATATATGATATAATCATTTACTAAAATTCTGTAAAATGTTTACCATTTCGTAAATAAATGACTGTATGTTACTTTATATTTATCTTTCTTTGGTGTTTTTCATATTGACCGTAAAAATCAGACACCTTTGTAATAAAACTGTCATTGCTAAGAACCTCAGGCAACATTAAAAAAAATTGTTCGTCCTGTGTGCGGGTTTTTTTCCATTCCCTGACTGGGAGCAGGTAGGAGGCCTGTTCCCAGATCTCTGGGAATCCCACTCAGGAACTGGGCACACCCAGGTTTGTGTGAGAGAGGCCTGCGGTGAGTGCACCCCTGATTTTCTTCCCCACCCTTACGGGTGCGACTGCCCAACCTCCCCCACTTGATGCATCTGCTGGGAGTGTGCCAAGTGGGAAATGGCAGGCTCGGAGCTGTACCCAGCAGTGGGCGCCATAGGGCAACAGCACCTCCAGTACGCTATGCACCTCCCCATCGCCCCCTCTACTCCCCACTTCCCCCCCCCCCCACACCACCACCACTTCTGAGCAGTCTTAGAAGCTCAGCTCACCTTTTTATTATTATTATTGTTATGTCTAACCTCTGCTTTTACAAACTGCTTTTATTCTGTTGTAGTGCATGGCGTCTGGGAAGACTGGTCACCCTGGAGCTTATGCTCATTTACTTGTGGTCGAGGCCAAAGAACAAGGTCTAGGTCGTGCGTTTCTCCTCAGCATGGCGGCCGGTCATGTGATGGACCAGAGTCACAAACAAAAATCTGCAACATTGCCTTGTGCCCAGGTTAGTGCAACACTCAGTTATAAAATGCCTTGTCAGTGTGCTATCATGTCATAGGAACAGGTCATTCAGCCCCTCGAGCCTGATCCGCCATTCAATTAGATCATGGCTGATCTGTATCTTAACTCCATCTACCCACCTTGGTTCCGTGACCCTTAATACCCTTGCCTAGCTAAATCTATCAATCTCAGTTCAGAAATTTCAATTGACCCCCCAGCCTCAACAGCTTTTGGGGGAGAGAGTTCCAGATTTCCACTAGCCTTTGTGTGAAGAAGTGCTTCCTGACATCACCCCTGAATGGCCTAGCTCTAATTTTAAGGTTATGCCTGTCGTAACAATGATTTGCCTATGGTTCTTGTGGCAACGTAAAGGATTGAAGGACACTGCTTAATAAAGTCACAGTTAAAGAACCATAATTCATTGCCTTGTAAAGTTAGTAGAGAAAAGCTTTTGTCTCAATCCTCTGGACTCGAGTGGAAGCTGGTGGCAAATAATGGAAACTGGTGCTTGATTGAGAGTCACCATTAAATTAAGCTGCTATGGAATAAGGTGGTATAAAGATGCCGAACAAGCTTGTACTGAAGGTCACCTGCATAGAATAGTGCAACTTGCCCCATTGCATTTATTCCCTGGCCATTTTTTTTTTAAATTCATCCTCGGTATATGGGCTTCACTGGTAAAGTTTATCGCCGTTCCCTAGTTGCCCTGAGAAGGTACTGGTAGGCCTTCTTCTTGAACCTCAAGTCAGACTTCTGCTGGAGCATCCCATCTTTAATTTCCCTGACAGATGCCGACTGGCCTGCTGTATATTTCCTGCTGTTATTCCAACATTCCCAGTTTCTCTTTTTGTCTAAGACTGGCACTAATTAATCAAGCTGATCTGCACAGTACAATAATGGCAATTTGCATTTATATAGCACCTTTAATGTAGTAAAACATCCCAAGATGCTTCACAGGAGTGTAATCAGACAAAGTTTGACACCGAGCCACACAAGGAGATATTAGGACAGGTGACCAAAAGCTTGGTCAAAGAAGTAGGTTTTAAGGAGCGACTTAAAGGAGGAGAAAGAGAGGTAGAAAAGTGGAGAGGTTTAGGGAGGGACTTCCGGAGCTTTGGGCCTAGGCAGCTGAAGGCACGGCCGCCAATGGTGGAGTGGATGCGCAAGACGCCAGAATTGGAGGAGCGCAGAGATCTCAGCGAGGCCATGGAGGGATTTGAACACAAGGAAGTGAATTTTAAAATCGAGGGCCGGGAGCCAATGTAGGTCAGCGAGCACAGGGGTGATAGGTGAACGGGACTTGGTGCGAGTTAGGATATGGGCAGCAGAGTTTTGGATGAGCTCAAGTTTACGGAGGGACAAATCATACATTGCAAACTCCTGTGCAAATGGTGCAAAATGGCATCCTTCCAATTCTTAAATGCCTTCAATATTTTGTTTGCAATGATTTATTTTTAAGTCAGTGCGCAATAACTAGCTCAAAGTGCACTTAGCACACTTTGAAAATGATTGTCATTCTGCTATTTACAAAGTGAACTGGCAGCATCAAGTGGCAGAAGTGGGTTCTGCACCAACTTTATTGCTATCAGTACAAAAGAATCATAGAATCTTACAGCACAGAAGGAGGCCATTCGGCCCATCGTGCCTGTGCCAGCTCTTTGAAAGAGCTCTCCAATTAGTCCCACTCCTCTGCTCTTTCCCCATAGCGCTGCAAATATTTCCTTTTCTAGTATATATCCAATTCCCTTTTGAAAATTATTATTGAATCTGCTTCCACCACCCTTTCAGGCAGTGTATTCCAGATCATAACAACTCACTGCGTAAAAAGATTTTCCTCATATTCACCTGGATTTTTTTGCCAATTATTTAAAATCTGTGTCCTCTAGTTACTGACCCTCCTGCCAGTGGAAACAATTTCTCCCTATCTACTCTATCAAAACCCCACATAATTTTGAACTCCCCTTTGCCTTCTCTGCTCTAAGGAGAATAATCCCAGCTTCTCCAGTCTTTCCACATAACTGAAGTCCCGCATCCCTGGTACCATTCTCGATAGAACAGATATTTCCAATAGAAATAAAGAAATCAAATCTGGCTCGATGATCTTAGCAACAGCATCTCGTTTAAAATGAAGAATTAACTCTCCTTTTTATGTATTTATGTAAATACGATAGATTAAAAAAATGTTGTTTAAACAGTGAGTACCAATGACAGGATGAGTAAACTTGCTGACAGATTTTAATGAGCCTTATTTGCAAAGGAGCAGATTTAGTATCAGCAGGGATGATTATTAAGCCAGGAAGCTTCAGCTATTGAATCATTTGAGCTGTGTGTGTTAATCCAGCTCTATCACACTGTCAGGGTCACCAATTCAGAGCCCAATACTTAAAACAAATTGACTTATAAAAAAAATCAGTGGAGCTGAGCAAAGAACAACAAAACTTGCATTTACATAACACCTTTAATATAGTAAAACATCCAAAGATGCTTCACACCTGTAACACCAAGGCTCATAAGGAGATATTAGGACAGGTGTCCAAACACTTGGTCAAAGAGGTAGGTTTTAAGTAGGATCTTAAAGGAGGAGAGAGAGGTAGCGAGGCGGAGAGGTTTAGGGAGGGAATTCCAGAGCTTAGGGCCTAGGCAGCTGAAGGCACAGCTGCCAATGGTGGGGTGAAGGAAATCGAGGATGTGCAAGAGGCCAGAATTGAAGGAGCCCAGAGATCTCAGAGGTTTGTAGGAAACAACAAAAGGAAATCAATCGTAGCACTTTGTAGCCTGATGATGAAAAAGGAAATAAGATTTTAAGAGGATCGCTTATTTGCCAGTTCTTCTAAAAATAGACCTATTAAACTTGAAACCTTCTTCCATTTCCTTGATGCAAGTGGTACTTTCATCTGAGTGCTCAGTATTTTACACCTCTGAAAATATCAAAACATAGGAATACACAGCATGGGAGAATCGGGATTGGAGGTCAACGCTCCCAATTTGTGACGCTCCCAATTTCCCGATCGTTAAAGTTAATCATCCCTTGATGTGAGATAACACCAGATAATTGGTGAGAGCATGCGATAGTCTCCTAGGAGACTGGCATTCATAGATTAACCCTTTCAGGGCCATAGCACCAAGAACAAAACTAAAACAGGACAGGGCTTTTTTTTCTGATTCAGAAGTTCGCTGTACATTTCTCCATTTAGCCCTTAGACCGAGGAGACCAAGGTAATTCCAAGGTCCCTGGGCCAGCCAGTCTTCAAAGTTCTTGGTCCACATAGCTTGACCCTGATTTTATTGTAATAATGCAACATAGTAAAAAATACTTTTTCTACCTGTAATAGCACCATAAAATGATATTTTAAACATTGCAATGCAAATATAAATAGTTTCATAAAACGTTACTTCTTTTAAAGAATACTTTTTATATATGTTTCCATCTAAGTTTTCTCTGCCTGCAACACTTTCCAGTTCTAGATGTGCCCCTGATGCATGTAGTCTTAGATCAATCCCCAATTGGCTCCAAAGGCTGGTCTTTTACACATTGCAAATTGGCCTTCTTATGCTGAGCCACTTGGTCAATCCGGTGTACTCAGATCATTTGGCTTGGAAAGTGGCCTGTGCTCCCAAGAAGGTAGCGAACTCATCAACCGTGCAGGCAGCCACTCAAAAGAACGTGATTGCAAAAACCTGCTCAGACATACAGGGTAGGGGGGGGGGGGGGGTGGGGGTAGATTTTCTTCTTCCACGCCCTTTATAGAACCCATCCGATTTTCATTCCATTGAAGTTAATGGAATGAGAAACATAGAATCATACAGCACAGAAGGAAGCCGTTCGGCCCATCGTGAAAGAGCTATCCAAATAGTCCCACTCTACCGCTCTTTCCCCCTAGCCCTGTTAATGTTTCCCCTTCAAGTATTTATCCAATTCCCTTTTGAAAGTTACTATTGAATCTGTTTCCACCAGCCTTTCAGGCAGTACATTCCAGATCAGAACAACTCGCTGAGTAAAATTGACACCCCATCCACCACCTTAACCATTCACTCCCTCCACCACCGGCACACCGTGGCTGCAGTGTGTACCATGTACAAGGTGCAGTGCAGCAACTCGCCAAGGCTTCTTCGACAGCACCTCCCAAACCCGCAACCTCTACTACCTAGAAGGACAAGGGCAGCAGGCGCATGGGAACACCATCACCTCCAAGTTCCCCTCCAAGTCACACACCATCCTGACTTTGAAATATATCGCCATTCCTTCATCGTCGCTGGGTCAAAATCCTGGAACTCCCTCCCTAACAGCACTGTGGGAGTACCTTCACCACACGGACTGCAGCGGTTCAAGAAGGCGGCTCACCACCACCTTCTCAAGGGCAATTAGGGATGGACAATAAATGCTGGCCTTGCCAGCGATGTCCACATCTCATGAATGAATGAAAAAAAAATTCTCCTCATCTCCCACCTGGCTTTTTCGGCAATTATTTTAAATCTGTATCCTTTGGTTGCCAATGCTCCTGCCAGTGGAATCAGTTTCTCGCTATTTCCTCTATCAAAACACTTCATAATTTTGAAAACCTCTATTAAATCTCCCCTTAACCTTCTCTGCTCTAAGGAGAACAACCCCAGCTTCTTCAGTCCCTCCACGTAACTGAAGTCTGTCATCCCTGGTACCATTCTAGTAAATCTGTTCTGCACCCTCTCCAAGACTTTGACATTCTTCCAAAAGTGTGGTGCCCAGAATTGGACACAATACTCCAGCTGAGGTCTAAACAGCGATTTATAGAGGTTTAGCATACCTTCCTTGCTTTTCTACTCTATGCCTCTATATATAAAGTCAAGCATCCTGTATGCTTTTATAACAGCTTTATCAAATTCTCACATTCAGCAAGAATAGCCGACACATTAACTGGGTGGGGTGGAATCTGTGTCTGGCCATGGTCCACGTACTTTGAAAGTGGAGTTGTGAGAAAGGAATCCTGCTGCTCCTGACCCCATATTCAGGTAAGCATATATTAAAAAGTTATCTTGTTGGTTGTGGCCAAGGAGAAGGTCCCTTAAAGGACCGCCAGTTAGGCCACATGTCGGCCTAGTTTTCCAGTCAGGGCAAACCCATCTATCAGTGGTGGCCTCACACAGGTGTTGGGCCCCTTTGTTTCATATGCAAACGTTTAATGCCTGTTTCAGGCGTGGGCTCTGAGCGCCGCATTTTTGGCGGGCAGCGCATTTCCCGCTCGTAATGCACGACGGCTTCCAGCCCAACATATTGTAGGCTTAGGAGGCCTTTTAGTGCCTGAAAAGTGGGTGCTCTGCAGCCAAATATCTAGGCCTAAATCTCCCAGGCCTCACACTGCAGAGGGCCTTCACCCACCCATGCACCAATCCCACTCAGATAAAATCAACTCCTAGGTGTTAGCCTTGGCTCAGCAGTAGCACCCTTGTCTCTGAGTCAGAAGGTCATGGGTTCAAGCTCTTAGACTTGAGCATAAAATCTAGGCTGACACTCCCAGTGCAGTACTGAGGGAGCGCTGCATTGTTGGAGGTGCCGTCTTTTGGATGAGACGTTAAACCGAGGCCCCGTCTGCCCTCTCAGGTGGATGTTAAAGATCCCACTGCACCAGTCAAGGAAGAGCAGGTGAGTTCAACCCGGTGTCCTGGCCAACATTTATCCCATAACAAACAGCAGCAAAACAGATTAGCTGGTCATTTATCACATTGCTGTTGGCGGGACCTTGCTGTGCACAAATTTGCTGCCATTATTTCCCTACATTATAGTAGTGACAACACTTCAAAAAAAGGGCCTCACTGGCTGTGAAGCGATTTGGTTGTGAAAGGTGCAATATAAATGCGAGTGCTTTCTTTAAATGCTGTATTTGCTTTGGTTCAGTAATTTTGTAAATGATATCGATAATTGCCTTGGGTTTATCCTTGTCAACACGGTGGTCTTAATTAGCTGGCACATTTTATTATGCATTGTTACTGACACTATAAAGTCTTAATCTGGACTGGGATAGTCACCATGGAAACTAGGAACTGGCCTAGTCACCGTTGTCCTCCCTTTTAGAACACATTTCCAATTTCACTCAAATAGGTGTCATGTGGAACATCGCTGCACTCTCAAATCCTCTGGAATACTTCAAAGGCGAAATTTCTGATTAGTTAGCATCTGCCAAAACATTGCTGGGTGGTAGAGGAAAGGAGCCATGTTTTGCTGGAACAAATAAAGGAGATATAATTAAAACTGTTAATGAGCCTGTTTAGGTCAATTATATTGTGGTACGAACTAACATTAATCTTTTATTTGCAGATGAATTTCCAAATCACACACAATGTTGTACGTATTTCTCCATGACTCATATTTTCTGGGAACGGGGGGGGGGATCTGTATCGGAAACATGACTTTGAGCATCCACTCCAACCTATGCTGGGCTAGTATTCCACGAGTAGCAATGTCCCTCCGGTACCTTGTCACCGTGGCTAGTCCTTCTACCTGAGCCTCAGTAGTGAGCGTCAGCAGTCTGTTCGTCGTGGCCACAGCCGGGTCCAGTCCTGTCGACCGTGCCATCCACACGTGCACTTTAAAGCTCTGCTGGAGGGAGCAGCGCACAGTGTTGCGACCATTGGCTGGGACTATTGGCGGGATGCATGCTTGAAGTTCCAACGCATGCTTCCAGTGGGCAAAATTCCCCAGTCGGACAATCGCCACTCATAGCCGTGGTTGCCAATGTTCTCGCTAATTTTTTGGCGCTGCATGGCACCTTTAATGGGCTATTCAAAATACTGTGCATGAGCGGTTTTTACATTGAAAATTCGGATGCGCGGGTTCTCTGGAGCCCTGCGCAGCTTAAAGGGAACGTTGGTGGTTACCTGCCCCGGATTGCTGTTCAGCAAACAACAACTTGTATTTATATAGCACCTTTTTTTTTTAGTAAAATGTCCCAAGGTGCTTCACAGGAGCGTTATCAGACAAAATTTGATACCGAGCCACATAAGGAGATATTGGGACAGGTGGACAAAATCTTGGTCAAAGAGGTAGGTTTTAAAGAGCATCTTAAAGAAGGAGAGAGTGAGGTAGAGAGGCGGAGAGGTTTAGGGAGGGAATTCCAGAGTTTAGGACCCTAGACAGCATGGCCGCCAGTGGCGGAGCGATTAAAATCGGGGATGTGCAGGAGGCCCGAATTGGAGGCGCGCAGAGATCTTGGAGGGTTGTAAGGCTGGAGGAGGTTACAAAGATAGGGATGGGCGAGGTCATGGAGGGATTTGAAAACAAGGATGAGAATTTTAAAACCCCGCTTTAAAGTGCATGTGTGGATGGCACGGTCGACAGGACTGAACCCGGCTGTGGTCACGATGAATAGATTGCTGACGCTCACTACTGAGGCTCAAGTAGAAGGACTGGCCATGATAGCAAGGTACTGGAGGGACAATGCTACTCATGGAATACTAGCCCAGCATGAATCATCACCTTCGGGAGAGAAGGCACAAGGCAGGGAAAATAGAGGGAGCAGGACGAGGCATGGCAACAAAAAGAACAACTAATAAAGCTAAAATCAACAATGCTGATGGGACTAATTGTCAGCAAATTGGTTGAAAATGTCTCTTTTTTATCCCTGTATCTTTGCAGTTGATGGACAATGGAAGGAGTGGAGCCCTTGGACAGACTGCTCAGTGACATGCTCCAATGGGACACAGCAGCGAACCCGACAGTGTACTGCTGCAGCCCATGGCGGCTCAGAGTGCAGAGGGCACTGGGCTGAAAGCAGAGAATGCTTTAATTCTGACTGTACAGGTATGTGAGTTAGTCTGTTCAGTCCCCTGTAGAGCCAGATTTCCTACAAAAGTGTGAGAAATAAACAAGTGGTTTTTTTTTTGGGGGGGGGGGGGGCCGTGTTTCTGAAGAACAAAGAAAAACGGAGCAAAGGAGAACTTCATTGTGAGATTGCGGTATAGATTTCTATGTATGCATTGTATGTTAGAAATGCGACCTGCACTAAACTGAGGCAAACGTAAATGTACCATCTGTGGTGCTGAACTATATTGTGTAATTACATACGTGTCCAGCAGAGGGAGACCAGTTCTGGAGCTAATATGGTGAGAACGGAGGTCGGCGACAATATATAGGCTGTCAGAAAAGAAAAACACTTCCTGTGTGCTCCAGGTGAAGCAAAATCATAAAAACCAGAACTTATTACCATTTTTATCATTCCCCTTCACCCAGCACAGGAAATCTGCCCAAATTGATCTTGTAAACGGAAAGATTTGCCTGCTATTTCATTTCAACTCACTCCCATACACACACTGTCAATCCAAAACAAAATTGTTAATACAGCAGAATAGTTTATTAGACTGAATATTATAGGATGGAATTTGAGCTCATCAGATTTAACTTTTTAAAATTCCAGCAGAAATCCAGTAGAGGAGCTCCTGATGATATCACAGGGACAGCGAGAGTGACAATGCATCTATTGAGAATAGCATACAGGGCATTGATGTGATACACACCTGGGAGACATGGGCACAACTGTGCACACTGCTAGGAGATGTGGGGCACATCAGTCTACACACCTGGGAGACAGGGGCACATCTGTCCACACACCTGAGAGACAGGGGCACATCTGTCCACACACCTGGGAGACAGGAGCACATCAGTCTACGCATCTGGGAGACAGGGGCACATCAGTCACCCATGGTGACATGGGGCACATCTGCCTACACACCTGGGAGACAGGGGCACATCAGTCTACACACCTGGGAGACAGGGGCACATCAGTCTAGGCATCTGGGAGACAGGGGCACATCAGTCTAGGCACCTGGGCGACAGGGGCACTTCAGTCTACACACCTGGGAGACAGCAGCACATCAGTCTACACACCTGGTAGACAGGGCACATCAGTCTACACACCTGGGAGACAGGGGCACTTCTGTCTACACACCTGGGAGACAGGGGCACATCTGTCTACACACCTGGGAGACAGCGGCACATCAGTCTACACACCTGGTAGACAGGGGCACATCAGTCTACACACCTGGGAGACAGGGGCACATCAGTCTACACACCTGGGAGACAGGGGCACATCAGTCTACACACCTGAGAGACGGGGCACACCTGACTACACACCTGGGAAGGAGGATGGGGCACATCAGTCTACATATCTGGGAGACAGGGGATACATCTGTCTACACACCTGGGAGACAGGGGCACATCAGTCTACACATCTGGGAGACAGGGCACATCAGTCTACACACCTGGGAAACATGGGACACAACAGTCTGCGCACCTGGGAGACAGGGGAACATCAGTCTACATGGCTGGGAGACAGGGGCACATCTGTCTATACACCTGGGAGACATGAGGCACATGAGTCTACACACCTGGGAGGATGGGGCACATCAGTGTACTCACCTGAGAAACAGGGGCACATCTGTCTACATACCTGGGAGACATGGGGCACATCAGCCTACACACCTGGGAGACAGGGGCACATCGGTCTACAAAACTGGGAGACATGGGACACATTTACCCACAATGCTGAGAGACAGAGGCACATCAGTCTACACATAAGAAATAGGAGCAGGAGTAGGCCAATCGGCCCCTCGAGCCTGCTCCGCCATTCAATAAGATCATGGCTGATCTGATCCTAACCGCCAATCTACTATCTATCACAGAACCATCTCCTGCATCTAACAGAATTGCACACACGAAATAGGAGCAGAATCAGGCTACACAGTCCCTGGGCCCCCTCCACTACCCACAGGGCCATGACCAATCCGAACCTAGACTCATGTCCAAATTCCTGCCCGCTCCCCGTAACCCTTAATGCCCTTTACTTCTAGGAAACTGTCTATTTCTGTTTTAAATTTAATTAATGTTGTAGCTTCTACAGCTTTTTGTGGCAGCATATTCCATGGACCTACCACCCTCTGAGTGAAGTAGTTCCTCCTCATCTCAGTTTTGAAAGAGCAGCCCCTTATTCTAAGACTATGTCCCCTAGTTCTCGTCTCACCCGTCATCGGGAACATCCTCCCCGCATCCACCCGATCCAACCCCTTCACAATCTTATATGTTTCAATAAGATCGCCTCTCATTCTTCTGAACTCCAATGAGTAGAGTCCCAATCTACCCAACCTCTCCTCATATGACCACCCCCTCATCCCCGGGATTAACCGAGTGAACCTTTTTTGTACTGCCTCGAGAGCAAGGATGTCTTTCCTTAAGTAAGGACACCAAAACTGTATGCAGTATTCCAGGTGCGGTCTCACCAATACCTTGTACAACTGAAGCAATACCTCCCTATTTTTATATTCTATCCCCCTAGCAATGAAAGCCAACATTCCATTTGCCTTCTTAATCACTTGCTGCACCTGCATACTAACCTTTTGAGTTTCGTGCACCAGGACCCCCAGATCCCTTTGCACTTCAGTACTCTCCAGTTTCTTGCCATTAAGATAATAAATTGCTCTAGGATTTTTCCTGCCAAAGTGCATCACCTCACACTTTCCAGTGTTGTATTCCATCTGCCAAATCTCTGCCCACTTACTTAGCCTGTCTATGTCCCCTTGCAGGTTTTTTATGTCCTCCTCACTCACTACTTTCCCTCCCATCTTTGTATCATCTGCAAATTTTGATATGTTACACTTGGTCCCTTCCTCCAAATCGTTAATATAGATTGTGAAGAGTTGGGGACCCAGCACTGACCCCTGTGGAACACCACTAGTTACTGATTGCCAGTCTGAGAATGAACCATTTATCCCAACTCTTTGCTTTCTGTTAGATAGCCAATCCTCTATCCATGCCAGAATATTACCCCCAATCCCGTGATTTTTTACCTTAAGCAATAATCTTGTGTGGCACCTTGTCAAATGCCTTTTGGAAGTCTAAATACACTACGTCCACTGGTTCCCCTTTATCCACTCTATATGTTACTTCCTCAAAGAACTCCAGCAAATTTGTCAAACATGACTTCCCCTTCGTAAAACCATGCTGACTTTGTCCTATTAAATTATGATTATCCAAATGTCCTGTTACTGTTTCCTTAATAATGGACTCCAAAATTTTACCTACCACAGATGTTAGGCTAACCGGTCTATAGTTACCAGCCTTCTGTCTACTGCCCTTTTTAAATAAGGGTGTTACATTAGCAGTTTTCCAGTCTGCCGGGACCTTAGCGGAATCCAGGGAGTTTTGAAAAATTATTACCAATGCATCTACAATCCCTACCGCCACTTCCTTCAAGACTCTAGGATGTAAGCCATCAGGTCCAGGTGATTTATCCGCCTTGAGTCCCATTATTTTACCGAGTACCACTTCCTTAGTGATTTTGATCGTGTTTAGCTCCTTCCCCCCTATAGCCCCCTGTTTGTCCAGTGTTGGGATATTCTTAGTGTCCTCTACTGTAAAGACTGATACAAAATATTCATTCAGTGTTTTTGCCATCTCCATATTTCCCACCATTAATTTCCCGGTCTCATCCTCTAAGGGACCAACATTTACTTTAGCCACCCTTTTTCTTTTTATATAACTATAAAAACTCTTACTATCTGTTTTTATATTTTTTGCTAATTTACTTTCATAATCTATCTTCCCTTTCTTAATCAATCTTTTTGTTATTTTTTGCTGCCTTTTAAAGTTTTCCCAATCCTCTGTCCTCCCACTAGATTTCGCTACCTTATATGCCCTTGTTTTTAGTCGAATACTATCCTTAATTTCTTTACTTAGCCACGGATGACTGTCCTTTCTTTTACACCCTTTTCTTTTCAGTGGAATATATATTTTTTGGAAGTTGTAAAATAACTCCTTGAATGTACACCACTGATCATGTGTCGTCTTACCCTTTAATCTATTTTCCCAATCCACTCTACTCAATTCCGCTCGCATACCTTCATAGTCTCCTTTATTCAAGCTTAGCACGCTTGTTTGAGATCCAACCTTCTCACCCTCTAATTGAATATGGAATTCAACCATGTTATGGTCACTCATTCCAAGGGGATCCTTTACTAGGACATTTTTAATTAATCCTGTCTCGTTACACAGGACCAGATCTAAGGTTGCTTGCCCCCTGGTCGGTTCAGTTACATACTGCTCAAGAAGCCCATCCCTAATACACTCAATGAACTCATCCTCAAGGCAGCCCTGCCCCATTTGATTTGTCCAATTAATATGATAGTTAAAATCCCCCATAATTATAGATGTTCCCTTATTACATGCCTCAACTATTTCCTGATTGATACTCCGTCCAATAGAGTTGCAACTGTTCGGAGGCCTATAGACTACGCCCACTAATGTTTTTTTCCCCTTATTATTCCTTATCTCCACCCAAACTGTTTCATTATCATGATTTTTTGACCCAATATCATTACTCTGTATTACAGTGATTCCTTCCTTTATTAACATAGCCACCCCACCTCCCCTTCCTTCCTGCCTGTCCTTCCTGATCGTTAAATAACCTGGTATGTTTAATTCCCAGGCATTGTCATCCTGCAGCCATGTTTCTGTAATGGCCACAATATCATAACCATATGTAGTTATTTGTGCCATTAACTCGTCTATTTTGTTACGAATGCTACGTGCATTCAGATAGAGAACTTTCAAATATGCTTTGTGGCACTTAGTTCCTGCTTTTTCACTTTTTACCACTTTACCTTTTACTCCACACACTCTGTCCCTTCCTGCCACGCTCTGATTTGTGATCCCCCTACTGCTACCTATGTCTATGACCCTCTCTGTTGTCATTTTTATTTTTTGCTCTCTTGAAACCTCCCCCCCACTAATTAGTTTAAAGCCCTCTCCACAGCCCTAGTTATTCGATTCGCCAGGACACTAGTCCCAGCACTGGCCAAGTGAAGTCCGTCCCAACGGAACAGCTCTCTCCTGCCCCAGTACTGGTGCCAGTGTCCCAAGAAGCAAAACCCATTTTTCCCACACCAGTCTTTGAGCCACGCATTCAACTCCCTGATTTTATTTACCCTAGCCAAATTTGCTCGTGGCTCAGGTAGTAATCCAGAGATTATTACCCTCGAGGTTCTGCTTTTTAATTTGGCCCCTAGCTGCTCAAACTCCCTCAGCAGAACCTCTTTCCTTGTCCTATCTATGTCATTGGTACCAACATGGACCACGACAACTGGATCCTCCCCCTCCCACTCCAAGTTTCTCTCCAGCCCAGAGGAGATGTCCTTAACCCTGGCACCGGGCAGGCAACACAGCCTTCGGGATCTCGCTCTTGGCTGCAAAGAACCCTATCTATCCCCCTAATGATACTATCCCCTACCACTACAAAATTTCTTTTTACTCCCCCCACTTGAATGGCCCCCCCTACCACGGTGCTGTGGCCAGGTTGCTCATCCTCCCTGCAGTCCCCGCTCCTATCCACACAGGGAGTAAGAGCCTCGAACCTGTTGGACAAGAGCAAGGGCTGCGGCTCCTCCAACACTACCTCCTGGATCCCTGTACCTGCCTCACTCGTAGTCACACCTTCCTGTCCCTGACCATGGCTGATCTGATCCTAACCGCCAATCTACTATCACAGAACCATCTCCTGAACCTAACAGAATTGGACACGAAATAGGAGCAGGATCAGGCTGCACGGCCCCTGGGCCCGCTGCGCTACCCACAGGGCCATGACCAATCCGAACCTAGACTCATGTCCAAATTCATGCCCGCTCCCCGTAACCCTTAATTCCCTTTACTTCTCGGAAACTGTCTATTTTTGTTTTAAATTTATGTAATGATGTAGCTTCTACAGCTTTTTGGGGCAGCATATTCCATGGACCTACCACCCTCTGAGTGAAGTAGTTCCTTCTCATCTCAGTTTTGAAAGAGCAGCCCCTTATTCTAAGACTATGCCCCCTAGTTCTAGTTTAACCCATCATCGGGAACATCCTTCCCGCATCCACCCGATCCAACCCCTTCACAATCTTATATGTTTCAATAAGATCGCCTCTCATTCTTCTGAACTCCAATGAGTAGAGTCCCAATCTACCCAACCTCTCCTCATATGACCATCCCCTCATCCCCGGGATTAACCGATTGAACCTTCTTTGTACTGACTCGAGAGCAAGTATGTCTTTTCTTAAGTATGGACACCAAAACTGTATGCAGTATTCCAGGTGCGGTCTCACCAATACCTTGTACAACTGAAGCAATACCTCCCTATTTTTATATTCTATCCCCTAACAATGAAAGCCGACATTCCATTGGCCTTCTTAATCACTTGCTGCACCTGCATACTAACCTTTTGAGTTTCATGCACCAGGACCCCCAGATCCCTTTGTACTTCAGTACTTTCCAGTTTCTTGCCATTTAGATAATAACTTGCTCTACTATTTTTCCTGCCAAAGTGCATAACCTCACACTTTCCAGTATTGTATTCCATCTGCCAAATTTCTGCCTGTCTATGTCCCCTTGCAGATTTTTTATGTCCTCCTCACTCACTACTTTCCCTCCCATCTTAGTATCATCTGCAAACTTTGATATGTTACACTCGTTCCCCTCCTCCAAATCGTTAATATAGATTGTAAAGAGTTGGGGACCCAGCACTGACCCCTGCGGAACACCACTAGTTACTGATTGCCAGTCTGAGAATGAACCATTTATCCCAACTCTCTGCCTTCTGTTAGATAGCCAATCCTCTATCCATGCCAGAATATTACCCCCAATCCCGTGATTTTTTATCTTAAGCAATAATCTTGTGTGGCATCTTGTCAAATGCCTTTTGGAAGTCTAAATACACCACATCCACTGGTTTCCCTTTATCCACCCTGTATGTTACTTCCTCAAAGAACTCCAGCAAATTTGTCAAACATGACTTCCCCTTCATAAAACCATGCTGACTTTGCCCTATTAAATTATGATTATCCAAATGTCCCGTTACGGTCTCCTTAATAATGGACTCCAAAATTTTACCTACCACAGATGTTAGGCTAACCGGTCTATAGTTTCCAGCCTTCTGTCTACTGCCCTTTTTAAGTTAGGGTGTTACATTAGCAGTTTTCCAGTCTGCCGGGATCTTTGCTGAGTCCAGGAAGTTTTGGAAAATTATTACCAATGCATCCACAATCCCTACCGCCACTTCCCTCAAGACCCTAGGATAGAAACATAGAAGATAGGAGCAGGAGTAGGCCATTCGGCCCCTCGAGCCTGCTCCGCCATTCGATGAGATCATGGCTGATCATCTAAACTCAGTACCCTGTACCTGCCTTCTCCCCATATCCCTTGATACCTTTAGCTTTAAGAAATATATCTAACTCATCCTTGAATATATTTAATGACTTCGCCTCAACTACCTTCTGTGGTAGAGAATTCCACAGGTTCACCACTCTCTGGGTGAAGAAATTCTTCCTCATTTCTGTCCTAAATGGTTTACCCGTTATCCGTAGATTATGACCCCTGGTTCTGGACTCTCCGACCATCGGGAACATTCTTCCTGCATCTAGTTTGTCCAGACCTGTCAGAATTTTATATGTTTCGATGAGATCCCCTCTCATTCTTCTATACTCCAGTGAGTATAAGCCCAATCGACCCAATCTCTCCTCATATGTCATTCCTGCCATCCCAGGTATCAGCCTTGTGAATCTTCGCTGAACTCCTTCCATGGCAAGAACATCCTTCCTCAGATAAGGCGACCAAAACTGCACACAGTACTCAAGGTGTGGGCTCACCAAGGCCCTGTACAACTGCAGCAGGACATCCCTGTTCCTATACTCAAACCCTTTCGCTATGAAGGCCAACATACCATTTGCCTTCTTCACCGCCTGCTGCACCTGCATGCTTACTTTCAGCGACTGGTGCACAAGGACACCCAGGTCTCGTTGCACTTCCCCTTCTCCCAATCTATTGCCATTCAGATAATAGTCTGCCTTTCTGTTCTTGACACCAAATTGGATAACCTCGCACTTATCCACGTTATATTGCATCTGCCACGCTTCTGCCCACTCACCCAACCTGTCCAGATCATCCTGGAGTTTCTCGCTATCCTCCTCGCTGCACACACTCCCACCCAGCTTTGTGTCATCTGCAAACTTGGAGATATTACATTTAATTCCCTTATCTAGATCATTAATGTATATTGTGAATAGCTGGGGCCCAAGGACCGATCCCTGCGGTACCCCACTAGTCACTGCTTGCCACTCGGAAAAAGACCCATTAATTCCTACTCTCTGCTTTCTGTCCGCTAACCAGTTCTCTATCCAAGTCAATACCTTGGATGTAAGCCATCAGGTCCAGGTGATTTATCCGCCTTGAGTCCCATTATTTTACCGAGTACCACTTCCTTAGTGATTTTGATCGTGTTTAGCTCCTCCCCCCCTATAGCCCCCTGTTTGTCCAGTGTTGGGATATTCTTAGTGTCCTCTACTGTAAAGACTGATACAAAATATTCATTCAGTGTATTTGCCATCTCCATATTTCCCACCATTAATTTCCCGGTCTCATCCTCTAAGGGACCAACATTTACTTTAGCCACCCTTTTTATTTTTATATAACTATAAAAACTCTTACTATCTGTTTTTATATTTTTTGCTAATTTACTTTCATAATCTATCTTCCCTTAATCAATCTTTGTTATTTTTTGCTGTCTTTTAAAGTTTTCCCAATCCTCTATCCTCCCACTAGATTTGGCTACCTTATACGAGTTTGTTTTTAGTCAAATACTATCCTAAATTTCTTTACTTAGCCACGGATGACTGTCTTTTCTTTTACACCCTTTTCTTCAGTGGAATATATTTTTTTTGGAAGTTGTAAAATAACTCCTTAAATGTACACCACTGATCATGTATCGTCTTACCCTTTAATCTATTTTCCTAATCCACTCTACTCAATTCTGCTCGCATACCTTCATAGTCTCCTTTATTCAAGCTTAGCACGCTTGTTTGAGATCCAACCTTCTCACCCTCTAATTGAATATGGAATTCAACCATGTTATGGTCACTCATTCCAAGGGGATACTTTACTAAGACATTTTTAATTAATCCTGTCTCGTTACACAGGACCAGATCTAAGGTTGTTTGCCCCTGGTCGGTTCAGTTACATACTGCTCAAGAAACCCATCCCTAATACACTCAATGAACTCATCCTCAAGGCAGCCCTGCCCAATTTGATTTGTTCAATTAATATGATAGTTAAAATCCCCCATAATTATAGATGTTCCCTTATTACAAGCCTCAACTATTTCCTGATTGATACTCCGTCCAACAGAGTTGCAACTGTTCGGAGGCCTATAGACTATGCCCACTAGTGTTTTTTTCCCATTATTATTCCTTATCTCCACCCAAACTGTTTCATTATCCTGATCTTTTGGCCCAATATCATTTCTCTGTATTACAGTGATTCCTTCCTTTATTAACATAGCCACCCCACCTCCCCTTCCTTCCTGCCTGTCCTTCCTGATCATTAAATAACCTGGTATGTTTAATTCCCAGGCATTGTCACCCTGCAGCCATGTTTCTGTAATGGCCACAAGATCACACCCATATGTAGTTATTTGTGCCATTAACTTGTCTATTTTGTTACGAATGCTACGTGCATTCAGATAGAGAACTTTCAAATATGTTTTGTGACACTTAGTTCCTGCTTTTGCCCTTTTTATTACTTTACCTTTTACTCCATACCTTCTGCCCCTTCCTGACACACTCTGGTTTTTAATTTCCCCACTGCTACCTAAGTCTATGAGCTTCTCTGTTGACATTTTTATTATTTGCTCTCTAGGAACCTCCCCCCCCCACTAGTTAGTTTAAAGCCCTCTCGACAGCCCTAGTTATATGATCCGCCAGGACTCTAGTCCCAGCACTGGCCAAGTGAAGCCCGTCCCAATGGAACAGCTCCCACCTGCCCCAATACTGGTGCCAGTGTCCCAGGAAGCAAAACCCATTTCTCCCACACCAATCTTTGAGCCACTCATTTAACTCTCTAATTTTATTTGTCCTAGCCAAATTCGCTCGTGGCTCAGGTAATAATCCAGAAATTATTACCCTTGAGGTTCTGTTTTTTAATTTGACCCCTAGCTGCTCATACTCCTTTAACAGAACCGGCTTCCTTGACCTATCTACGTCATTTGTACCAACATGGACCACGACAACTGGATCCACCCCCTCCCACTGCAAGTTTCTTTCCAGCCCAGAGAAGATGTCCTTAACCCTGGCACCGGGCAGGCAACACAGCCTACGGGACTCTCGCTCTCAGCTGCAGAGAACTCTATCTATCCCCCTAATAATACTATCCCCTACCACTACAACATTTCTATTGACTCCCCCCTCTTGAATGGCCCCCCGTTCCACAGTGCTGTGGCCAGGTTGCTCATCCTCCCTGCAGTCCCTGCTCCTGTCCCCACAGGGAGTAAGAACCTCGAACCTGTTGGACAAGAGCAAGGGCTGCGGCTCCTCCAACACTACCTCCTGGATCCCCGTACCTGCCTCACTCGTAGTCACACCGTCCTGTCCATGTCCATGGGCTACATCTGAATTAATTAACTTCATAGGTGTGACCACCTCCTGAAACACAGAGTCCAGGTACTTCTCCCCCTCCCTGATGTGTCGCAGTGTCTGAAGCTCAGACTCCAGCTCATCAACACGGAGCCGGAGTTCCTGTAGCAGCAGACACTTGTCACAGATGTAATCACCGTGAGCCTCAATGGGGTCCACCGGCTCCCACATCTCGCAACAGTAACACATCACCTGCTCCATTCTATGTAATTAATTAAATTTTTTATTGTTAGTTATGGACACTCTCTGCCCGATTATAGATGCTAGTATCCCCTCTAATTAATTGGATTTAAATTAAATCAATCCCTCTAAATTGCACCAGTTAAATGGTTTACCAACAGTCACTCTGCACCAGAAAGGCCTTATTAACTACAACCCACAGAGTTTAAGTTTAAAAAGAGAGAAACTCACCAACCAATTACTTACCTGCTTTCTGGTGACATCACACCTCAATTATTTTTACCTCTCTCCCTCCCTCCGAGTTCGGAGACTGGTCCCGCCTTACCTGGTCTCTGGAGCCTTTTAAACCCTCTGCCGCTGCCTCGCCTCACGCAGGTCTGCCGCCGCACCAGGAAGCTGACAAAGATGGAAAAAGGAAGGCACACCTCCCTCCCCGAACCAACTCACCCAACTCACCCAACTCACCCAACTCACCCAACTCACCCAACTCACCCAACTCACCCAACTCACCCAACTCACCCAACTCACCCAACTCACCCAACTCACAGCTTAGCACTCTGTTCCAATCTGCACTCTATGACAAACTGCACTCTAGTCTCCCTTATTTATACTGCTGAGATTTAAATAAGTGAGCTCTCTGGCAGTTACAGAACCAGATTAGACCAGTTAATTAATTAATTACTATCACCTGCTCTCCAGCACAGAGCTTGCTTAGCCCTGCCCAAGCCTGGAAGAAACTTAAAACTTGAAACAGTAAATTTAAATGCTAATTGCAAGCACACAAGACTAGAATTTATAAAAATTTATAAAAATAAGAGATTAACCTTTAAGATTTACTCCCTCACTCACCAAACTCGCAGCTTAGCATTCTGTTCCAATCTGCACTCCGTGACAAACTGCACATCTGGGAGACATGGGGCATATCTGCCCACACAGCTGGGAGACAGGGGCATATCAGTCTACACATCTGGGAGACAGGGGCACATCTGCCTACACACCTGGGAGACAGGGGCACATCAGTCTGCACACCTGGGAGACATGGGGCACATCTGGCTACAGACCTGGGGATCAGGGACACATCTGTCATCACACCTGGGAGACAGGATCACATCTGTCCACACATCTGGGAGACATGGGGCACATCTGTTAACACAACTGGGAGACAGGTGCACCTCTGTCTACACAGCTGGGAGACAGGGTCACATCTGTCTACATACTTGGGAGACATGGGGCACATCAGTCTGCATACCTGGGAGACCGGGGCACATCTGTCTACACACCTCGGAAACAGGGGCACATCTGTCCACACACTTGAGAGACATGGGGCACATCTGTTCACACCCCCGGGAGACAGGGGCACATCTGTCTACACACCTAGGAAACATGGGGCACTTCTGTCTACACACCTGGGAGGATGGGGCACATCAGTCTACACACCTGGGAGGATGGGGCACATCAGTCTACTCACCTGGGAGACAGGGGCACATCGGTCTACAGAACTGGGAGACATGGGACACATTTACCAACAATGCTGAGAGACAGAGGCACATCAGTCTACACATCTGGGAGACATGGGGGATATCTGCCCACACACATGGGAGACAGGGGCACATCAGTCTACACATCTGGGAGACAGGGGCACATCTGCCTACACACCTGGGAGACAGGGGCACATCTGTCCACACACCTGAGAGACAGGGGCATATCAGTCAACACACCTGGGAGACATGAGGCACATCTGTCTACACACCTGGGAGCCATGGGGCACAACAGTCTACACACCTCGGAGACAGGGGCACATCAGTCCACATACATGGGAGACAGGGGCACATCAGTCTACATACCTGGGAGACAGGGGCACATCTGTCTACACACCTGGGAGACATGAGGCACATCAGTCTACACACCTGGGAGACAGGGGCACATCTGTCTACACACCTGGGAGATATAAGGCACATCAGTCTACACACCTGGGAGACAGGGGCACCTCAGTCTACACAGCTGAGAGACGGGGCACACCTGACTACACCCCTGGGAACAGGGGCTCATCTGTCTACACATCTGGGAGACAGGGGATACATCTGTCTACACACCTGGGAAACATGGGACACAACAGTCTGCGCACCTGGGAGACAGGGGCACATCAGTCTACATACCTGGGAGACAGGGGCACTTCTGTCTACACACCTGGGAGGATGGGGCATATCAGTCTACTCACCTGGGAGACAGGGGCACATCTGTCTACATACCTGGGAGACAGGGGCACATCGGTCTACAAAACTGGGAGACATGGTACATATTTACCCACAATGCTGAGAGACAGAGGCACATCAGTCTACACATCCGGGAGACATGGGGCATATCTGCCCACACAGCTGGGAGACAGGGGCACATCAGTCTACACATCTGGGAGACAGGGGCACATCTGCCTACACACCTGGGAGACAGGGGCACATCAGTCTACACACCTGGGAGACATGGGGCACATCTGGCTACACACCTGGGGATCAGGGGAACATCTAGCTACACACCTGGGGATCAGGGGCACATCTGTTAACACACCTGGGAGACAGGGGCACCTCTGTCTACACAGCTGGGAGACATGGGTCACATCTGTCTACATACTTGGGAGACATGGGGCACATCAGTCTACACATCTGGGAGAAAGAGGCACGTCTGTCTACACACCATGGTGACATGGGCCACATTTGCCTACACACCTGGGAGACAGTGGCACATCAGTCTACACACCTGGGAGACTGGGGCACATCAGTCTAGACACCTGAGCGACAGGCGCACATCAGTCTACACACATGGGAGACATGGAGCACCTCAGTCTACACACCTGGGAGACATGGGGCACCTCAGTCTACACACTTGACAGACTTGGGGCACATATGTTCACATACCTGGGAGACAGGGGCACATCAGTCAACACACCTGGGAGACATGGGGCACATCTGTCTACACACCTGGGAGACAGGGGCACATCTGTCTACACACCTGGGAGACATGGGGGACATCTGGCTACACACCTGGGAGAAATGGGGCACATCAGTCTACACAACTGGGGATCAGGGGCACATCTGTCCTCACGCCTGGGAGACAGGGTCACATCTGTCCACACATCTGGGAGACATGGGGCACATCTGTTCACACACCTGGCAGACAGGGGCACCTCTGTCTACATAGCTGGGAGACAGGGTCACATCTGTCTATACACCTTGGAAACAGGGGCACATCTGTCCACACACTTGACAGACTTGGGGCACATATGTTCACATACCTGGGTGACAGGGGCACATCTGTCTACACACCTAGGAGACATGGGGCACATCAGGCTACAGACCTGGGAGACAGGGGCACATCAGTCTGCACACCTGGGAGACATGGGGCACCTCAGTCTACACACCTGGGAGACAGGGTCACATCTGTACACACACCTGAGTGACAGGGGCACATCAGTCAACACACCTGGGGGACATGGGGCACATCTGTCTACACACCTGGGAGCCATGGGGCACATCAGTCTACACACCTGGGAGACATGAGGCACATCAGTCTACACACCTGGGAGACAGGGGCACATCAGTCTACATACCTGGGAGACAGGAGCACATCTGTCTACACACCTGGGAGACATGAGGCACATCAGTCTACACACCTGGGATACAGGGGCACATCAGTCTACACACCTGGCAGACAGGGGCACATCTGTCTACACACCTGGGAGACAGGGGCACATCTGCTCACACACCTGGGAGACATGGGGGACATCTGGCTACACACCTGGGAGAAATGGGGCACATCAGTCTACACAACTGGGGATCAGGGGCACATCTGTCCTCACGCCTGGGAGACAGGGTCACATCTGTCCACACATCTGGGAGACATGGGGCACATCTGTTCACACACCTGGCAGACAGGGGCACATCTGTCTACACACCTGGGAGACAGGGGCACATCTGCTCACACACCTGGGAGACAGGGGCACATCTGCTCACACACCTGGGAGACAGGGCCTCATCAGTCAACACACATGGGAGACAGGGGCACATCAGTCTACACACCTGGCAGACGG
This sequence comes from Squalus acanthias, assembly GCA_030390025.1. NCBI lineage: Eukaryota > Metazoa > Chordata > Chondrichthyes > Squaliformes > Squalidae > Squalus > Squalus acanthias. The sequence goes on from CM059433.1 coordinate 34,355,992, forward strand.
GCATATCAGTCTACACACCTGGAAGAAGGCACATCAGTCTACACAGCTGGGAGACAGGGGCACATCAGTCTACACAACTGGGAGACATGGGGCACATCAGGCTACAGACCTGGGAGACAGGGGCACATCAGTCTGCACACCTGGGAGACATGGGGCACCTCAGTCTACACACCTGGGAGACAGGGGCACATCTGTACACACACCTGAGTGACAGGGGCACATCAGTCAACACACCTGGGAGACATGGGGCACATCTGTCTACACACCTGGGAGCCATGGGGCACATCAATCTACACACCTGGGAGACATGAGGCACATCAGTCTACACACCTAGGAGACAGGGGCACATCAGTCTACATACCTGGGAGACAGGGGCACATCTGTCTACACACCTGGGAGACATGAGGCACATCAGTCTACACACCTGGGATACAGGGGCACATCAGTCTACACACCTGGCAGACAGGGGCACATCTGTCTACACACCTGGGAGACAGGGGCACATCTGCTCACACACCTGGGAGACAAGGGCCTCATCAGTCAACACAGCTGGGAGACAGGGACACATCTGTCTTCACACCTGGGAGTCAGGGGAAACCTTTGTCCACACTGTTAGGAGACAGAAGCACATCAGTCTACACACCTGGGAGACATGGGGCACAACAGTCTGCGCACCTGGGAAACAGTGGCACATCAGTCTACATACCTGGGAGACAGGGGCACATCGGTCTACACACCTGGGAGACATGAGGCACATCAGTATACACACCTGGGAGACGGGCACACCTGTCTACACACCTGGCAGACTTGAGGCACATTAGTCTAATCACCTGGGGAGACAGGGGCACATCAGTCAACATACCTGGGAGATGGGCACATCTGTCTACACACCTGGGAGACAGGTGCACATCTGTCGACCCACCTGGGAGACTTGGGGCACATCATCCTACACACCTGCGAGACAGGGCCACATCAGTCAACACACATGGGAGACAGGGACACATTTGTCCACACTGCTGGGAGACAGAGGCACATCAGTCTACACACCTGGGAGACATGGGGCACTTCTGCCCACACAACTGGGAGGCAGGGGCACATCTGTCCACACAGCTGGAAGATGGGGGCACCTCAGTCTACACATCTGGGAGACAGGACACATCAGTCGACACACCTGGGAAACATGGGACACAACAGTCTGCGCACCTGGGAGACAGGGGCACATCAGTCTGCATGGCTGGGAGACAGGGGCACATCTGTCTATACACCTGGGAGACATGAGGCACATGAGTCTACACACCGGAGCGAAAGGGGCACTTCTGTCTACACACCTGGGAGGATGGGGCACATCAGTCTACTCACCTGGGAGACAGGGGCACATCTGTCTACATACCTGGAAGACAAGGGGCACATCAGCCGACACACCTGGGAGACATGGGACACATTTACCCACAATGCTGAGAGACAGAGGCACATCAGTCTACACATCTGGGAGACATGGGGCATATCTGCCCACACAGCTGGGAGACAGGGGCACATCAGTCTACACATCTGGGAGACAGGGGCACATCTGCCTACACACCTGGGAGACATGAGGCACATCAGTCTACACACCTGGGATACAGGGGCACATCAGTCTACACACCTGGCAGTCAGGGGCACATCTGTCTACACACCTGGGAGACAGGGGCACATCTGCTCTCACACCTGGGAGACAGGGGCACATCTGTCTACACACCTGGGAGACAGGGCCACATCAGTCAACACACATGGGAGACAGGGGCACATCAGTCTACACACCTGGGAGACGGGCATGTCAGTCTACACACCTGGGAGAAGGCACATCAGTATCCACAGCTGGGAGACAGGGGCACATCAGTCTACACAGCTGGGAGACAGGGACACATCTGTCTTCACACCTGGGAGTCATGGGAAACATTTGTCCACACTGCTAGGAGGCAGAAGCACATCAGTCTACACACCTGGGAGACATGGGGCACAACAGTCTGCGCACCTGGGAGACAGGGGCACATCAGTCTACTTACCTGGGAGACAGGGGCACATCTGTCTACACACCTGGGAGACATGGGGCACATCAGTCTACACATCTTGGAGACATGGGGCACAACAGTCTGCGCACCTGGGAGACAGGGGCACATCAGTCTACTTACCTGGGAGACAGGTGCACATCTGTCTACCTACCTGGGAGACATGGGGCACATCATTCTACATACCTGAGAGACAGGGCCACATCAGTCAACACACATGGGAGACAGGGACACATTTGTCCACACTGCTGGGAGACAGAAGCACATCAGTCTACACACCTGGGAGACATGGGGCACTTCTGCCCACACACCTGGGAGGCAGGGGCACATCTGTCCACACAGCTGGAAGATGGGGGCTCATCTGTCTACACACCTGGGAGACAGGGGCACATCAGTCTACACATCTGGGGGACAGGGGCACATCTGTTAACACACCTGGGAGACAGGGACACCTCTGTATACACACCTGGGAGACAGGGGCACATATGTTCACACACCTGGGAGGCAGGGGCACATCTGTCTACACACCTCGGAGACAGGGGTAAATCTGTCTACACACCTGGGAGACGGGCACATCTGTCTACAGACCTGGGAGACACAGGCACATCAGTCTACACACCTGGGAGACAGGGCACATCTGCCTACTCACCTGGGAGACAGGGGCACATATGTTCACACACCTGGGAGGCAGGGGCACATCTGTCTACACACCTCGGAGACAGGGGCAAATCTGTCTACACACCATGGTGACATGGGGCACATCTGCCTACACACCTAGGAGACAGAGGCACATCAGTCTACACACCTGGAAGACAGGGGCACATCTGTCTACACACCTGGGAGACAGGGGTACATCAGTCTACAACCTGGGAGACAGGGCACCTCTGTCTACACACCTCAGAGACAGGGGTAAGTCTGTCTACACACCTGGGAGACGGGCACATCTGTCTACAGACCTGGGAGACACAGGCACATCAGTCTACACACCTGGGAGACAGGGCACATCTGCCTACTCACGTGGGAGACAGGGGCACATCAGTCTACACACCTGGGAGACAGGGCACCTCTGTCTACACACCTGGGAGACAGGGGCACATCTGTTAACACACCTGAGAGACAGGGGCACATATGTTCATACACCTGGGAGGCAGGGGCACATCTGTCTACACACCTCGGAGACAGGGGCAAATCTGTCTACACACAATGGTGACATGGGGCACATCTGCCTACACACCTCGGAGACAGGTGCAAATCTGTCTACACACAATGGTGACATGGGGCACATCTGTCTACACACCTGGGAGACAGGGGTACATCAGTCTACACACCTGGGAGACAGGGCACCTCTGTCTACATACCTGGGAGACAGGGGCACATCTGTTAACACACCTGGGAGACAGGGGCACATCTGTCTACACACCTCGGAGACAGGGGTAAATCTGTCCACACACCTGGGAGACGGGCACATCTGTCTACAGACCTGGGAGACACAGGCACATCAGTCTACACACCTGGGAGTCGGGGCACATCTGCCTACTCACCTGGGAGACAGAGGCACATCAGTCTGCACACCTTGGAGACAGGGGCACATCATTCTACGCACCTGGGAGACAGGGGCACAACAGTCTACACACCTGAGAGACAGGGGCACACCTGACTGCACACCTGGGAGACAGGGGCACATATGTCTACACACCTGGGAGACAGGACCACATCTGTCTACACACCTGGGAGATATGAGGCACATCAGTCTACACAGCTGGGAGACAGGGACACATCTGTCTTCACACCTGGGAGTCATGGGACACATTTGTCCACACTGCTAGGAGACAGAAGCACATCAGTCTACACACCTGGGAGACATGGGGCACAATAGTCTGCGCACCTGGGAGACAGGGGCACATCAGTCTACTTACCTGGGAGACGGGCACATCTGTCTACACACCTGGGAGACAGGGGCACATCAGTCTACACACCTGGGAGACAGGGGCACATCTGTCTACACACCTGGGAGACAGGGGCACATCAGTCAACACACTTCGGAGACATGGGGCACAACAGTCTGCGCACCTGGGAGACAGGGGCACATCTGTCTACACACCTGGGAGACATGGGGCACATCATCCTACACACCTGGGAGACAGGGCCACACCAGTCAACACACAGGGGAGACAGGGGCACATCTGTCTACACACCTGGGGGACATGGGGCACACCTGCCCACACACCTGGGAGGCAGGGGCACATCTGCCCACACAGTTGGAAGATGGGGGCACATCTGTCTAAACACCTGGGAGACATGGGACACATCTGCCCACACACCTGGGACCCAGGGGCACATCTGTCTACACACCTGGGAGACAGGGCACATCTGTCTACTCACCTGGGAGACAGGGGCACATATGTTCACACACCTGGGAGGCAGGGGCACATCTGTCTACACACCTCGGAGACAGGGGCAAATCTGTCTACACACCATGGTGACATGGGGCACATCTGCCTACACACCTAGGAGACAGAGGCACATCCGTCTACACACCTGGAAGACAGGGGCACATCTGTCTACACACCTGGGAGACAGGGGTACATCAGTCTACACACCTGGGAGACAGGGCACCTCTGTCTACATACCTGGGAGACAGGGGTAAGTCTGTCTACACACCTGGGAGATGGGCACATCTGTCTACAGACCTGGGAGACACAGGCACATCAGTCTACACACCTGGGAGACAGGGCACATCTGCCTACTCACCTGGGAGACAGGGGCACATCAGTCTACATACCTGGGAGACAGGGCACCTCTGTCTACACACCTGGGAGACAGGGGCACATCTGTTAATACACCTGAGAGACAGGGGCACATATGTTCACACACCTGGGAGGCAGGGGCACATCTGTCTACACACCTCGGAGACAGGGGCAAAACTGTCTACACACAATGGTGACATGGGGCACATCTGCCTACACACCTCGGAGACAGGGGCAAATCTGTCTACACACAATGGTGACATGGGGCACATCTGTCTACACACCTGGGAGACAGGGGTACATCAGTCTACACACCTGGGAGACAGGGCACCTCTGTCTACACACCTGGGAGACAGGGGCACATCTGTTAACACACCTGGGAGACAGGGGCACATCTGTCTACACACCTGGGAGACGGGCACATCTGTCTACAGACCTGGGAGACACAGGCACATCAGTCTACACACCTGGGAGTCAGGGCACATCTGCCTACTCACCTGGGAGACAGAGGCACATCAGTCTGCACACCTTGGAGACAGGGGCACATCATTCTACGCACCTTGGACACAGGGGCACAACAGTCTACACACCTGAGAGACAGGGGCACACCTGACTGCACACCTGGGAGACAGGGGCACATATGTCTACACACCTGGGAGACAGGACCACATCTGTCTACACACCTGGGAGATATGAGGCACACCAGTCTACACAGCTGGGAGACAGCGACACATCTGTCTTCACACCTGGGAGTCATGGGACACATTTGTCCACACTGCTAGGAGACAGAAGCACATCAGTCTACACACCTGGGAGACATGGGGCACAATAGTCTGCGCACCTGGGAGACAGGGGCACATCAGTCTACTTACCTGGGAGACGGGCACATCTGTCTACACAACTGGGAGACAGGGGCACATCAGTCTACACACCTTGGAGACATGGGGCACAACAGTCTGTGCACCTGGGAGACAGGGGCACATCAGTCTACACTCCTGGGAGACAGGGGCACATCAGTCTACACACCTTGGAGACATGGGGCACAACAGTCTGCGCACCTGGGAGACAGGGGCACAACAGTCTACATACCTGGGAAACATGAGGCACATCAGTCCACATACCTGGGAGACGGGCACATCTGTCTACACACCTGGGAGACATGGGGCACATCATCCTACACACCTGGGAGACAGGGCCACACCAGTCAACACACAGGGGAGACAGGGGCACATCTGTCTACACACCTGGGAGACATGGGGCACACCTGCCCACACACCTGGGAGGCAGGGGCACATCTGCCCACACAGTTGGAAGATGGGGGCACATCTGTCTAAACACCTGGGAGACATGGGACACATCTGCCCACACACCTGGGAGACAGTGGCACATCTGTCTACACACCTGGGAGACAGGGGTACATCAGTCTACACACCTGGGAGACAGGGCACCTCTATCTACACACCTGGGAGACAGGGGCACATCTGTTAACACACCTGGGAGACAGGGGCACATATGTTAACACACCTGGGAGGCAGGGGCACATCTGTCTACACACCTCGGAGACAGGGGCAAATCTGTCTACACACCATGGTGACATGGGGCGCATCTGCCTACACACCTGGGAGACATGAGGCACATCAGTCTGCACACCTGGGAGACAGGGGCACATCTGTCTACATACCTGGGAGACAGGGGCACATCAGTCTACACACCTGGGAGACAGGGGCACATCTGTCTACACACCTGGGAGATATAAGGCACATCAGTCTTCACACCTGGGAGATAGGGGCATATCAGTCTACACACCTGGGAGACAGGGGCACATCTGTCGATACACCTGGAGGACAGGGGTACATCTGCTCACACACCTGGGAGACAGGGGCACATCTGTCTACACACCTGGGAGATATAAGGCACATCAGTCTACACACCTGGGAGATAGGGGCATATCAGTCTACACACCTGGGAGACAGGGGCACATCTGTTGACACACCTGGTAGACAGGGGCACATCTGTTCACACACCTGGGAGACAGGGGCACTTCTGTCTACACACCTTTGAGACAGGGGCACATCTGTCTACACACCTGGGAGGATGGGCACATCAGTCTACACACCTGGGAGACAGGGGCACATCTGCCTACATACCTGGGAGACATGGGGCACATCAGCCTACACACCTGGGAGACAGGTGCACATCGGTCTACACACCTGGGAGACATGGGACACATTTACCCACAATGCTGAGTGACCGAAGTACATCTGTCTACACACCTGGCAGACATGGGGCATATCTGCCCACACACCTGGGAGACATGGGGCACATCTGGCTACACACCTGGGAGAAATGGGGCACATCAGTCTACACAACTGGGGATCAGGGGCTCATCTGTCCTCACAGCTGGGAGACAGGGTCACATCTGTCCACACATCTGGGAGACATGGGGCACATCTGTTCACACACCTGGGAGACAGGGGCACCTCTGTCTACATAGCTGGGAGACAGGGTCACATCTGTCTACACCCCTTGGAAACGGGCACATCTGTCCATACACTTGAGAGACTTGGGGCACATATGCTCACACACCTGGGAGACAGGGACACATCTGTCTACACACCTAGGAGACATGGGGCACATCAGGCTACACACCTGGGAGACATGGGGCACATCTGTCTACACACCTGGGAGACAGGTGCACATCAGTCTACACACCTGGGAGACAGGGGCACATCAGTCTACATACCTGGGAGACAGGGCACATCAGTCTACACACCTGGCAGACAGGGGCACATCTGTCTACACACCTGGGAGAGAGGGGCACATCTGCTCACACACCTGGGAGACAGAGGCACATCTGCCTACCCACCTGGGAGACAGGGCCACATCAGTCAGCACACATGGGAGACAGGGGCACATCTGTCTACACACCTGGGAGACAGGTGCACATCAGTCTACACACCTTAGAGACATGGGGCACAACAGTCTGCACACCTGGGAGACAGGGACACATCTGTCTACACACCTAGGAGACATGGGGCACATCAGGCTACACACCGGGGAGACAGGGGCACATCTGTCTACACACCTGGGAGACAGGGGCACATCAGTCTACACACCTTGGAGACATGGGGCACAACAGTCTGCACACCTGGGAGACAGGGGCACATCAGTCTACATACCTGGGAAACATGAGGCACATCAGTCTACATACCTGGGAGACGGGCACATCTGTCTACACACCTGGGAGACATGGGGCACATCATCCTACACACCTGGGAGACAGCGCCACACCAGTCAACAGACAGGGGAGACAGGGGCACATCTGTCTACACACCTGTGAGACATGGGGCACACCTGCCCACACACCTGGGAGGCAGGGGCACATCTGCCCACACAGTTGGAAGATGGGGGCACATCTGTCTAAACACCTGGGAGACATGGGACACAGCTGCCCACACACCTGGGAGACAGGGGCACACCTGTCTACACACCTGGGAGACAGGGGTACATCAGTCTACACACCTCGGAGACAGGGGTACATCAGTCTACACACCTGGGAGACAGGGCACCTCTATCTACACACCTGGGAGACAGGGGCACATCTGTCTACACACCTGGGAGACAGGGGCACATATGTTAACACACCTGGGAGGCAGGGGCACATCTGTCTACACACCTCGGAGACAGTGGCAAATCTGTCTACACATCATGGTGACATGGGGCACATCTGCCTACACACCTAGGAGACAGAGGCACATCAGTCTACACACCTGGAATACAGGGGCACATCAGTCTAGACACCTGGGCGACAGGGGCACATCAGTCTACATACCTGGGAGACATGGGGCACATCAGCCTACACACCTGGGAGACAGTGGCACATCGGTCTACACACCTGGGAGACATGGGACACATTTACCCACAATGCTGAGTGACCGAAGTACATCTGTCTACACACCTGGCAAACATGGGGCATATCTGCCCACACACCTGGGAGACATGGGGCACATCTGGCTTCACACCTGGGAGAAATGGGGCACATCAGTCTACACAACTGGGGATCAGGGGCACATCTGTCCTCACACCTGGGAGACAGGGTCACATCTGTCCACACATCTGGGAGACATGGGGCACGTCTGTTCACACACCTGGGAGACAGGGTCACATCTGTCCACACATCTGGGAGACATGGGGCACATCTGTTCACACACCTGGGAGACAGGGACACATCTGTCTACATAGCTGGGAGACTTGGGGCACATATGTTCACACACCTGGGATACAGGGACACATCTGTCTACACACCTAGGAGACATGGGGCACATCAGGCTACACACCTGGGAGACAGGGGCACATCTGTCCACACACCTGAGAGACAGGGGCACATTAGTCAACATACCTGGGAGACATGGGGCACATCAGTCTACACACCTGGGAGACAGGGGCACATCTGCCTACATACCTGGGAGACATGGGGCACATCAGCCTACACACCTGGGAGACAGGGGCACATCGGTCTACACACCTGGGAGACATGGGACACATTTACCCACAATGCTGAGTGACCGAAGTACATCTGTCTACACACCTGGCAGACATGGGGCATATCTGCCCACACACCTGGGAGACATGGGGCACATCTGGCTACACACCTGGGAGAAATGGGGCACATCAGTCTACACAACTGGGGATCAGGGGCTCATCTGTCCTCACAGCTGGGAGACAGGGTCACATCTGTCCACACATCTGGGAGACATGGGGCACATCTGTTCACACACCTGGGAGACAGGGGCACCTCTGTCTACATAGCTGGGAGACAGGGTCACATCTGTCTACACCCCTTGGAAACGGGCACATCTGTCCATACACTTGAGAGACTTGGGGCACATATGCTCACACACCTGGGAGACAGGGACACATCTGTCTACACACCTAGGAGACATGGGGCACATCAGGCTACACACCTGGGAGACATGGGGCACATCTGTCTACACACCTGGGAGACAGGTGCACATCAGTCTACACACCTGGGAGACAGGGGCACATCAGTCTACATACCTGGGAGACAGGGCACATCAGTCTACACACCTGGCAGACAGGGGCACATCTGTCTACACACCTGGGAGAGAGGGGCACATCTGCTCACACACCTGGGAGACAGAGGCACATCTGCCTACCCACCTGGGAGACAGGGCCACATCAGTCAGCACACATGGGAGACAGGGGCACATCTGTCTACACACCTGGGAGACAGGTGCACATCAGTCTACACACCTTAGAGACATGGGGCACAACAGTCTGCACACCTGGGAGACAGGGACACATCTGTCTACACACCTAGGAGACATGGGGCACATCAGGCTACACACCGGGGAGACAGGGGCACATCTGTCTACACACCTGGGAGACAGGGGCACATCAGTCTACACACCTTGGAGACATGGGGCACAACAGTCTGCGCACCTGGGAGACAGGGGCACATCAGTCTACATACCTGGGAAACATGAGGCACATCAGTCTACATACCTGGGAGACGGGCACATCTGTCTACACACCTGGGAGACATGGGGCACATCATCCTACACACCTGGGAGACAGCGCCACACCAGTCAACAGACAGGGGAGACAGGGGCACATCTGTCTACACACCTGTGAGACATGGGGCACACCTGCCCACACACCTGGGAGGCAGGGGCACATCTGCCCACACAGTTGGAAGATGGGGGCACATCTGTCTAAACACCTGGGAGACATGGGACACAGCTGCCCACACACCTGGGAGACAGGGGCACACCTGTCTACACACCTGGGAGACAGGGGTACATCAGTCTACACACCTCGGAGACAGGGGTACATCAGTCTACACACCTGGGAGACAGGGCACCTCTATCTACACACCTGGGAGACAGGGGCACATCTGTCTACACACCTGGGAGACAGGGGCACATATGTTAACACACCTGGGAGGCAGGGGCACATCTGTCTACACACCTCGGAGACAGTGGCAAATCTGTCTACACATCATGGTGACATGGGGCACATCTGCCTACACACCTAGGAGACAGAGGCACATCAGTCTACACACCTGGAATACAGGGGCACATCAGTCTAGACACCTGGGCGACAGGGGCACATCAGTCTACATACCTGGGAGACATGGGGCACATCAGCCTACACACCTGGGAGACAGTGGCACATCGGTCTACACACCTGGGAGACATGGGACACATTTACCCACAATGCTGAGTGACCGAAGTACATCTGTCTACACACCTGGCAAACATGGGGCATATCTGCCCACACACCTGGGAGACATGGGGCACATCTGGCTTCACACCTGGGAGAAATGGGGCACATCAGTCTGCACAACTGGGGATCAGGGGCACATCTGTCCTCACACCTGGGAGACAGGGTCACATCTGTCCACACATCTGGGAGACATGGGGCACGTCTGTTCACACACCTGGGAGACAGGGTCACATCTGTCCACACATCTGGGAGACATGGGGCACATCTGTTCACACACCTGGGAGACAGGGACACATCTGTCTACATAGCTGGGAGACTTGGGGCACATATGTTCACACACCTGGGATACAGGGACACATCTGTCTACACACCTAGGAGACATGGGGCACATCAGGCTACACACCTGGGAGACAGGGGCACATCTGTCCACACACCTGAGAGACAGGGGCACATTAGTCAACATACCTGGGAGACATGGGGCACATCTGTCTACACACCTGGGAGAGAGGGGCACATCTGCTCACACACCTGGGAGACAGAGGCACATCTGCCTACGCACCTGGGAGACAGGGCCACATCAGTCAGCACACATGGGAGACAGGGGCACATCTGTCTACACACCTGGGAGACAGGGGCACATCAGTCTACACACCTGGGAGACAGGGGCACAACAGTCTACACACCTGGGAGACAGGGGCACATCTGTCAACACACCTGGGAGACAGGGGTACATCAGTCTACATACCTTGGAGACATGGGGCACAACAGTCTGCGCACCTGGGAGACAGGGGCACATCAGTCTACATACCTGGGAAACATGAGGCACATCAGTCCACATACCTGGCAGACGGGCACATCTGTCTACACACCTGGGAGACATGGGGCACATCATCCTACACACCTGGGAGACAGGGCCACACCAGTCAACACACAGGGGAGACAGGGGCACATCTGTCTACACACCTGGGAGAAATGGGGCACACCTTCCCACACACCTGGGAGGCAGGGGCACATCTGCCCACACAGTTGGAAGATGGGGGCACATCTGTCTAAACACCTGGGAGACATGGGACACATCTGCCCACACACCTGGGAGACAGGGGCACATCTGTCTACACACCTGGGAGACAGGGGCACATCAGTCTACACACCTGGGAGACAGGGGTACATCAGTCTACACACCTGGGAGACAGGGCACCTCTATCTACACACCTGGGAGACAGGGGCACATCTGTTAACACACCTGGGAGACAGGGGCACATATGTTAACACACCTAGGAGGCAGGGGCACATCTGTCTACACACCTCGGAGACAGGGGCAAATCTGTTTACACACCATGGTGACATGGGGCGCATCTGCCTGCACACCTAGGAGACAGAGGCACATCAGTCTACACACCTGGAATACAGGGGCACATCAGTCTAGACACCTGGGCGACAGGGGCACATCTGTCTACATACATGGGAGACATGGGGCACCTCAGTCTACACACCTGGGAGACATGGGGCACCTCAGTCTACACACCTGGGAGACATGAGGCACATCAGTCTGCACACCTGGGAGACAGGGGCACATCTGTCTACATACCTGGGAGACAGGGGCACATCAGTCTACACACCTGGGAGATAGGGGCACATCTGTCTACACACCTGGGAGATATAAGGCACATCAGTCTACACACCTGGGAGATAGGGGCATATCAGTCTACACACCTGGGAGACAGGGGCACATCTGTCGACACACCTTGTAGACAGGGGCACATCTGCTCACACACCTGGGAGACAGGGGCACTTCTGTCTACACACCTTTGAGACTGGGGCACATCTGTCTACACACCTGGGAGGATGGGCACATCAGTCTACACACCTGGGAGACAGGGGCACATCTGCCTACATACCTGGGAGACATGGGGCACATCAGCCTACACACCTGGGAGACAGGGGCACATCGGTCTACACACCTGGGAGACATGGGACACATTTACCCACAATGCTGAGTGACCGAAGTACATCTGTCTACACACCTGGCAGACATGGGGCACATCATCCTACACACCTGGGAGACAGGGCCACACCAGTGAACAGACAGGGGAGACAGGGGCACATCTGTCTACACACCTGGGAGACATGGGGCACACCTGCCCACACACCTGGGAGACAGGGGCACATCTGTCTACACACCTGGGAGACAGGGGCACATCAGTCTACACACCTCGGAGACAGGGGTACATCAGTCTACACACCTGGGAGACAGGGCACCTCTATCTACACACCTGGGAGACTGGGGCACATCTGTCTACACACCTGGGAGACAGGGGCACATATGTTAACACACCTGGGAGGCAGGGGCACATCTGTCTACACACCTCGGAGACAGGGGCAAATCTGTCTACACACCATGGTGACATGGGGCACATCTGCCTACACACCTAGGAGACAGAGGCACATCAGTCTACACACCTGGAATACAGGGGCACATCAGTCTAGACACCTGGGCGACAGGGGCACATCAGTCTACATACATGGGAGACATGGGGCACCTCAGTCTACACACCTGGGAGACATGGGGCACCTCAGTCTACACACCTGGGAGACATGAGGCACATCAGTCTGCACACCTGGGAGACAGGGGCACATCTGTCTACATACCTGGGAGACAGGGGCACATCAGTCTACACACCTGGGAGACAGGGGCACATCTGTCTACACACCTGGGAGATATAAGGCACATCAGTCTACACACCTGGGAGATAGGGGCATATCAGTCTACACACCTGGGAGACAGGGGCACATCTGTCGATACACCTGGGGGACAGGGGTACATCTGCTCACACACCTGGGAGACAGGGGCACATCTGTCTACACACCTGGGAGATATAAGGCACATCAGTCTACACACCTGGGAGATAGGGGCATATCAGTCTACACACCTGGGAGACAGGGGCACATCTGTCGACACACCTGGTAGACAGGGGCACATCTGCTCACACACCTGGGAGACAGGGGGACTTCTGTCTACACACCTTTGAGACAGGGGCACATCTGTCTACACACCTGGGAGGATGGGCACATCAGTCTACACACCTGGGAGACAGGGTCACATCTGCCTACATACCTGGGAGACATGGGGCACATCAGCCTACACACCTGGGAGACAGGGGCACATCGGTCTACACACCTGGGAGACACGGGACACATTTACCCACAATGCTGAGTGACCGAAGTACATCTGTCTACACACCTGGCAGACATGGGGCACATCATCCTACACACCTGGGAGACAGGGCCACACCAGTGAACAGACAGGGGAGACAGGGGCACATCTGTCTACACACCTGGGAGACATGGGGCACACCTGTCCACACATCTGGGAGACATGGGGCACATCTGTTCACACACCTGGGAGACAGGGTCACATCTGTCCACACATCTGGGAGACATGGGGCACATCTGTTCACACACCTGGGAGACAGGGACACATCTGTCTACATAGCTGGGAGACTTGGGGCACATATGTTCACACACCTGGGAGACAGGGACACATCTGTCTACACACCTAGGAGACATGGGGCACATCAGGCTACACACCTGGGAGACAGGGGCACATCTGTCCACACACCTGAGAGACAGGGACACATTAGTCAACATACCTGGGAGACATGGGGCACATCTGTCTACACACCTGGGAGAGAGGGGCACATCTGCTCACACACCTGGGAGACAGAGGCACATCTGCCTACGCACCTGGGAGACAGGGCCACATCAGTCAGCACACATGGGAGACAGGGGCACATCTGTCTACACACCTGGGAGACAGGGGCACATCAGTCTACACACCTTAGAGACATGGGGCACAACAGTCTGCACACCTGGGAGACAGGGACACATCTGTCTGCACACCTAGGAGACATGGGGCACATCAGGCTACACACCTGGGAGACAGGGGCACATATGTCTACACACCTGGGAGACAGGGGCACATCAGTCGACACACCTTGGAGACATGGGGCACAACTGTCTACACACCTGGGAGACATGGGGCCCATCATCCTACACACCTGGGAGACAGGGCCACACCAGTCAACAGACAGGGGAGACAGGGGCACATCTGTCTACACACCTGGGAGACATGGGGCACACCTGCCCACACACCTGGGAGTCAGGGGCACATCTGCCCACACAGTTGGAAGATGGGGGCACATCTGTCTAAACACCTGGGAGACATGGGACACATCTGCCCACACACCTGGGAGACAGGGGCAAATCTGTCTACACACCTGGGAGACAGGGGCACATCAGTCTACACACCTCGGAGACAGGGGTACATCAGTCTACACACCTGGGAGACAGGGCACCTCTGTCTACACACCTGGGAGACAGGGGCACATCTGTCTACACACCTGGGAGACAGGGGCACATATGTTAACACACCTGGGAGGCAGGGGCACATCTGTCTACACACCTCGGAGACAAGGGCAAATCTGTCTACACACCATGGTGACATGGGGCACATCTGCCTACACACCTAGGAGACAGAGGCACATCAGTCTACACACCTGGAATACAGGGGCACATCAGTCTAGACACCTGGGCGACAGGGGCACATCAGTCTACACACCTGGGAGACAGGGGCACATCGGTCTACACACCTGGGAGACATGGGACACATTTACCCACAATGCTGAGTGACCGAAGTACATCTGTCTACACACCTGGCAGACATGGGGCATATCTGCCCACACACCTGGGAGACATGGGGCACATCTGGCTTCACACCTGGGAGAAATGGGGCACATCAGTCTACACAACTGGGGATCAGGGGCACATCTGTCCTCACACTTGGGAGACAGGGTCACATCTGTCCACACATCTGGGAGACATGGGGCACATCTGTTCACACACCTGGGAGACAGGGGCATCTCTGTCTACATAGCTGGGAGACAGGGTCACATCTGTCCACACACCTGGGAGACAGGGTCACATCTGTCCACACATCTGGGAAATATTGGGCACATCTGCTCACACACCTGGGAGACAGGGTCACATCTGTCCACACATCTGGGAGACATGGGGCACATCTGTTCACACGCCTGGGAGACAGGGACACATCTGTCTACATAGCTGGGAGACTTGGGGCACATATGTTCACACACCTGGGAGACAGGGACACATCTGTCTACACACCTAGGAGACATGGGGCACATCAGGCTACACACCTGGGAGACAGGGGCACATCTGTCCACACACCTGAGAGACAGGGGCACATTAGTCAACATACCTGGGAGACATGGGGCACATCTGTCTACACACCTGGGAGAGAGGGGCACATCTGCTCACACACCTGGGAGACAGAGGCACATCTGCCTACGCACCTGGGAGACAGGGCCACATCAGTCAGCACACATGGCAGACAGGGGCACATCTGTCTACACACCTGGGAGACAGGGGCACATCAGTCTACACACCTTAGAGACATGGGGCACAACAGTCTGCACACCTGGGAGACAGGGACACATCTGTCTACACACCTAGGAGACATGGGGCACATCAGGCTAAACACCTGGGAGACAGGGGCACATCTGTCCACACACCTGAGAGACAGGGGCACATTAGTCAACATACCTGGGAGACATGGGGCACATCTGTCTACACACCTGGGAGAGAGGGGCACATCTGCTCACACACCTGGAAGACAGAGGCACATCTGCCTACGCACCTGGGAGACAGGGCAACATCAGTCAGCACACATGGGAGACAGGGGCACATCTGTCTACACACCTGGGAGACAGGGGCACATCAGTCTACACACCTGGGAGAGAGGGGCACATCTGCTCACACACCTGGGAGACAGAGGCACATCTGCCTACCCACCTGCGAGACAGGGCCACATCAGTCAGCACACATGGGAGACAGGGGCACATCTGTCTACACACCTGGGAGACAGGGGCACATCAGTCTACACACCTTAGAGACATGGGGCACAACAGTCTGCACACCTGGGAGACAGGGGCACATCAGTCTACATACCTGGGAGACGGGCACACCTGTCTGCACACCTGGGAGACTTGAGGCACATCAATCTAAACACCTTGGGAGACAGGGGCACATCAGTCCACAGACCTGGGAGACGTGCACATCTGTCTACAGACATGGGAGACAGGTGAACATCTGTCTACCCACCTGGGAGACATGGGGCACATCATCCTACACACCATGGGAGACAGGGCCACATCAGTCAACACACATGGTACACAGGTGCACATATGTCTACACACCTGGGAGACATGGGACACATTTGTCAACACTGCTGGGAGACAGAGGCACATCAGTCTATGCACATGGGAGACATGGGGCACATGTATCCACACACCTGGGAGGCAGGGGCACATCTGTCCACACAGCTGGACGATGGGGGCACATCTGTCTAAAAACCTGGGAGACATGGGCACATCTGTCTACACACCTGGGAGACAAGGGCACATCTGTTAACACACCTGGGAGACAGGGGCACCTCTGTCTACACACCTGGGAGATGGGCACATCTGTCTACAGACCCTGGGAGGCAGGGGCACATCAGTCTACACACCTGGGAGACATGGGGCACATCAGTCTACACACCTGGGAGCCACGGGCACATCAGTCTACACACCTGGGAGACAGTGCACATCTGCCTACTTACCTGGGAGACAGGGGCACATCTGTCTACTCACCTGGGAGGCAGGGGCACATCTGCCTGCACACCTGGGAGACAGGGGCACAACAGTCTACACACCTGAGAGACAGGGGCACATCTGACTACACACCTGGGAGACAGGGGCACATCTGTCTACACACCTGGGAGACAGGACCACATCTGTCTACACACCTGGGAGATATGAGGCACATCAGTCTACACAGCTGGGAGACAGGGACACATCTGTCTTCACACCTGGGTGTCATGGGACACATTTGTCCACACTGCTAGGAGACAGAAGCACATCAGTCTGCACACCTGGGAGACAGGGGCACCTCTGTCTACACACCTGGGAGACGGGCACATCTGTCTACAGACCCTGGGAGGCAGGGGCACATCAGTCTACACACCTGGGAGACATGGCGCACATCAGTCTACACACCTGGGAGCCACGGGCACATCAGTCTACACACCTGGGAGACAGTGCACATCTGCCTACTTACCTGGGAGACAGGGGCACATCTGTCTACTCACCTGGGAGGCAGGGGCACATCTGCCTGCACACCTGGGAGACAGGGGCACAACAGTCTACACACCTGAGAGACAGGGGCACATCTGACTACACACCTGGGAGACAGGGGCACATCTGTCTACACACCTGGGAGACAGCACCTCATCTGTCTACACACCTGGGAGATATGAGGCACATCAGTCTACACAGCTGGGAGACAGGGACACATCTGTCTTCACACCTGGGTGTCATGGGACACATTTGTCCACACTGCTAGGAGACAGAAGCACATCAGTCTGCACACCTGGGAGACAAGGGCACATCTGTTAACACACCGGGGAGACAGGGGCACCTCTGTCTACACACCTGGGAGATGGGCACATCTGTCTACAGACCCTGGGAGGCAGGGGCACATCAGTCTACACACCTGGGAGACATGGGGCACATCTGCCCAAACACCTGGGAGGCAGGGGCACATCTGTCCATACAGCTGTAAGATGGGGGCACATCTGTCTAAATACCTGGGAGACATGGGACACATCTGCCCACACACCTGGGAGACAGGGGCACATCTGTCTGCACACCTGGGAGACAGGGGCACATCAGTCTACACACCTGGGAGACAGGGGTACATCAGTCTACACACCTGGGAGACAGGGGTACATCAGTCTTCACACCTGGGAGTCATGGGACACATTTGTCCACACTGCTAGGAGACAGAAGCTCATCTGTCTAACACCTGGGAGACATGGGGCACAACAGTCTGCGCGCCTGGGAGACAGGGGCACATCAGTCTACATACAAGGGAGACAGGGGCACATCAGTCTACATACCTGGGAGACATGAGGCACATCAGTCTACATACCTGGGAGATGGGCACATCTGTCTAAACACCTGGGAGACAGGGCCAGATCTGTCTACACACCTGGGAGACATGGGGCACATTATCCTACACACCTGGGAGACAGGGGCACATCTGTCTACACACCTGGGAGACGGGCACATCTGTCTACAGACCTGGGAGGCAGGGGCACATCAGTCTGCACACCTGGAAGACATGGGGCACATCAGTCTACCCACCTGGGAGACACGGGCACATCAGTCTACACACCTGGGAGACAGGGCAAATCTCTCTACTCACCTGGGAGACAGGGGCACATCGGTCTACACACCTGGGAGGCAGGGGCACATCTGCCTGCCCACCTGGGAGACAGGGGCACATCCGTCTACACACCTTGGAGATGGGCACATCATTCTACACATCTGGGAGACAGGGGCACATCAGTCTACACACCTGGAAGACATGGGCACATCAGTCTACACACCTGGGAGACAGGGCACATCTGCCTACTCACCTGGGAGACAGGGGCAAATCTGTCTACACACCTGGGAGACAGGGGCACATCTGTCTACACACATGGGAGATATGAGGCACATCAGTCTACACACCCGGGAGACTGGGGCACATCTGTCTACACATCTGGGAGACATGGGACAAATTTGTCCACACTGCTGGGAGACAGAGGCACATCAGTCTACCCACCTGGGAGACATGGGGCACATCTGCTCACACACCTGGGAGGCAGGGGCACATCTGCCTGCACACCTGGGAGACAGGGGCATAACAGTCTACACACCTGAGAGACAGGGGCACATCAGGCTACACACCTGGGAGACAGGGGCACATCTGCCTACGCACCTGGGAGACAGGGCCACATCAGTCAGCACACATGGGAGACAGGGGCACATCTGTCTACACACCTGGGAGACAGGGGCACATCAGTCTACACACCTTAGAGACATGGGGCACAACAGTCTGCACACCTGGGAGACAGGGACACATCTGTCTGCACACCTAGGAGACATGGGGCACATCAGGCTACACACCTGGGAGACAGGGGCACATATGTCTACACACCTGGGAGACAGGGGCACATCAGTCGACACACCTTGGAGACATGGGGCACAACTGTCTACACACCTGGGAGACATGGGGCCCATCATCCTACACACCTGGGAGACAGGGCCACACCAGTCAACAGACAGGGGAGACAGGGGCACATCTGTCTACACACCTGGGAGACATGGGGCACACCTGCCCACACACCTGGGAGTCAGGGGCACATCTGCCCACACAGTTGGAAGATGGGGGCACATCTGTCTAAACACCTGGGAGACATGGGACACATCTGCCCACACACCTGGGAGACAGGGGCAAATCTGTCTACACACCTGGGAGACAGGGGCACATCAGTCTACACACCTCGGAGACAGGGGTACATCAGTCTACACACCTGGGAGACAGGGCACCTCTGTCTACACACCTGGGAGACAGGGGCACATCTGTCTACACACCTGGGAGACAGGGGCACATATGTTAACACACCTGGGAGGCAGGGGCACATCTGTCTACACACCTCGGAGACAAGGGCAAATCTGTCTACACACCATGGTGACATGGGGCACATCTGCCTACACACCTAGGAGACAGAGGCACATCAGTCTACACACCTGGAATACAGGGGCACATCAGTCTAGACACCTGGGCGACAGGGGCACATCAGTCTACACACCTGGGAGACAGGGGCACATCGGTCTACACACCTGGGAGACATGGGACACATTTACCCACAATGCTGAGTGACCGAAGTACATCTGTCTACACACCTGGCAGACATGGGGCATATCTGCCCACACACCTGGGAGACATGGGGCACATCTGGCTTCACACCTGGGAGAAATGGGGCACATCAGTCTACACAACTGGGGATCAGGGGCACATCTGTCCTCACACTTGGGAGACAGGGTCACATCTGTCCACACATCTGGGAGACATGGGGCACATCTGTTCACACACCTGGGAGACAGGGGCATCTCTGTCTACATAGCTGGGAGACAGGGTCACATCTGTCCACACACCTGGGAGACAGGGTCACATCTGTCCACACATCTGGGAAATATTGGGCACATCTGCTCACACACCTGGGAGACAGGGTCACATCTGTCCACACATCTGGGAGACATGGGGCACATCTGTTCACACGCCTGGGAGACAGGGACACATCTGTCTACATAGCTGGGAGACTTGGGGCACATATGTTCACACACCTGGGAGACAGGGACACATCTGTCTACACACCTAGGAGACATGGGGCACATCAGGCTACACACCTGGGAGACAGGGGCACATCTGTCCACACACCTGAGAGACAGGGGCACATTAGTCAACATACCTGGGAGACATGGGGCACATCTGTCTACACACCTGGGAGAGAGGGGCACATCTGCTCACACACCTGGGAGACAGAGGCACATCTGCCTACGCACCTGGGAGACAGGGCCACATCAGTCAGCACACATGGCAGACAGGGGCACATCTGTCTACACACCTGGGAGACAGGGGCACATCAGTCTACACACCTTAGAGACATGGGGCACAACAGTCTGCACACCTGGGAGACAGGGACACATCTGTCTACACACCTAGGAGACATGGGGCACATCAGGCTAAACACCTGGGAGACAGGGGCACATCTGTCCACACACCTGAGAGACAGGGGCACATTAGTCAACATACCTGGGAGACATGGGGCACATCTGTCTACACACCTGGGAGAGAGGGGCACATCTTCTCACCCACCTGGAAGACAGAGGCACATCTGCCTACGCACCTGGGAGACAGGGCAACATCAGTCAGCACACATGGGAGACAGGGGCACATCTGTCTACACACCTGGGAGACAGGGGCACATCAGTCTACACACCTGGGAGAGAGGGGCACATCTGCTCACACACCTGGGAGACAGAGGCACATCTGCCTACCCACCTGCGAGACAGGGCCACATCAGTCAGCACACATGGGAGACAGGGGCACATCTGTCTACACACCTGGGAGACAGGGGCACATCAGTCTACACACCTTAGAGACATGGGGCACAACAGTCTGCACACCTGGGAGACAGGGGCACATCAGTCTACATACCTGGGAGACGGGCACACCTGTCTGCACACCTGGGAGACTTGAGGCACATCAATCTAAACACCTTGGGAGACAGGGGCACATCAGTCCACAGACCTGGGAGACGTGCACATCTGTCTACAGACATGGGAGACAGGTGAACATCTGTCTACCCACCTGGGAGACATGGGGCACATCATCCTACACACCATGGGAGACAGGGCCACATCAGTCAACACACATGGTACACAGGTGCACATATGTCTACACACCTGGGAGACATGGGACACATTTGTCAACACTGCTGGGAGACAGAGGCACATCAGTCTATGCACATGGGAGACATGGGGCACATGTATCCACACACCTGGGAGGCAGGGGCACATCTGTCCACACAGCTGGACGATGGGGGCACATCTGTCTAAAAACCTGGGAGACATGGGCACATCTGTCTACACACCTGGGAGACAAGGGCACATCTGTTAACACACCTGGGAGACAGGGGCACCTCTGTCTACACACCTGGGAGACGGGCACATCTGTCTACAGAACCTGGGAGGCAGGGGCACATCAGTCTACACACCTGGGAGACATGGGGCACATCAGTCTACACACCTGGGAGCCACGGGCACATCAGTCTACACACCTGGGAGACAGTGCACATCTGCCTACTTACCTGGGAGACAGGGGCACATCTGTCTACTCACCTGGGAGGCAGGGGCACATCTGCCTGCACACCTGGGAGACAGGGGCACAACAGTCTACACACCTGAGAGACAGGGGCACATCTGACTACACACCTGGGAGACAGGGGCACATCTGTCTACACACCTGGGAGACAGGACCACATCTGTCTACACACCTGGGAGATATGAGGCACATCAGTCTACACAGCTGGGAGACAGGGACACATCTGTCTTCACACCTGGGTGTCATGGGACACATTTGTCCACACTGCTAGGAGACAGAAGCACATCAGTCTGCACACCTGGGAGACAGGGGCACCTCTGTCTACACACCTGGGAGACGGGCACATCTGTCTACAGACCCTGGGAGGCAGGGGCACATCAGTCTACACACCTGGGAGACATGGCGCACATCAGTCTACACACCTGGGAGCCACGGGCACATCAGTCTACACACCTGGGAGACAGTGCACATCTGCCTACTTACCTGGGAGACAGGGGCACATCTGTCTACTCACCTGGGAGGCAGGGGCACATCTGCCTGCACACCTGGGAGACAGGGGCACAACAGTCTACACACCTGAGAGACAGGGGCACATCTGACTACACACCTGGGAGACAGGGGCACATCTGTCTACACACCTGGGAGACAGCACCTCATCTGTCTACACACCTGGGAGATATGAGGCACATCAGTCTACACAGCTGGGAGACAGGGACACATCTGTCTTCACACCTGGGTGTCATGGGACACATTTGTCCACACTGCTAGGAGACAGAAGCACATCAGTCTGCACACCTGGGAGACAAGGGCACATCTGTTAACACACCGGGGAGACAGGGGCACCTCTGTCTACACACCTGGGAGATGGGCACATCTGTCTACAGACCCTGGGAGGCAGGGGCACATCAGTCTACACACCTGGGAGACATGGGGCACATCTGCCCAAACACCTGGGAGGCAGGGGCACATCTGTCCATACAGCTGTAAGATGGGGGCACATCTGTCTAAATACCTGGGAGACATGGGACACATCTGCCCACACACCTGGGAGACAGGGGCACATCTGTCTGCACACCTGGGAGACAGGGGCACATCAGTCTACACACCTGGGAGACAGGGGTACATCAGTCTACACACCTGGGAGACAGGGGTACATCAGTCTTCACACCTGGGAGTCATGGGACACATTTGTCCACACTGCTAGGAGACAGAAGCTCATCTGTCTAACACCTGGGAGACATGGGGCACAACAGTCTGCGCGCCTGGGAGACAGGGGCACATCAGTCTACATACAAGGGAGACAGGGGCACATCAGTCTACATACCTGGGAGACATGAGGCACATCAGTCTACATACCTGGGAGATGGGCACATCTGTCTAAACACCTGGGAGACAGGGCCAGATCTGTCTACACACCTGGGAGACATGGGGCACATTATCCTACACACCTGGGAGACAGGGGCACATCTGTCTACACACCTGGGAGACGGGCACATCTGTCTACAGACCTGGGAGGCAGGGGCACATCAGTCTGCACACCTGGAAGACATGGGGCACATCAGTCTACCCACCTGGGAGACACGGGCACATCAGTCTACACACCTGGGAGACAGGGCAAATCTCTCTACTCACCTGGGAGACAGGGGCACATCGGTCTACACACCTGGGAGGCAGGGGCACATCTGCCTGCCCACCTGGGAGACAGGGGCACATCCGTCTACACACCTTGGAGATGGGCACATCATTCTACACATCTGGGAGACAGGGGCACATCAGTCTACACACCTGGAAGACATGGGCACATCAGTCTACACACCTGGGAGACAGGGCACATCTGCCTACTCACCTGGGAGACAGGGGCAAATCTGTCTACACACCTGGGAGACAGGGGCACATCTGTCTACACACATGGGAGATATGAGGCACATCAGTCTACACACCCGGGAGACTGGGGCACATCTGTCTACACATCTGGGAGACATGGGACAAATTTGTCCACACTGCTGGGAGACAGAGGCACATCAGTCTACCCACCTGGGAGACATGGGGCACATCTGCTCACACACCTGGGAGGCAGGGGCACATCTGCCTGCACACCTGGGAGACAGGGGCATAACAGTCTACACACCTGAGAGACAGGGGCACATCAGGCTACACACCTGGGAGACAGGGGCACATCTGTCCACACACCTGAGAGACAGGGGCACATTAGTCAACATACCTGGGAGACATGGGGCACATCAGTCTACACACCTGGGAGACAGGGGCACATCAGTCTACATACCTGGGAGACAGGGGCACATCTGTCTACACACCTGGGAGACATGAGGCACATCAGTCTACACACCTGGGATACAGGGCACATCAGGCTACACACCTGGCAGACAGAGGCACATCTGTCTACACACCTGGGAGAGAGGGGCACATCTGCTCACACACCTGGGAGACAGAGGCACATCTGCCTACCCACCTGCGAGACAGGGCCACATCAGTCAGCACACATGGGAGACGGGGCACATCTGTCTACACACCTGGGAGACAGGGGCACATCAGTCTACACACCTTAGAGACATGGGGCACAACAGTCTGCACACCTGGGAGACAGGGGCACATCAGTCTACATACCTGGGAGATGGGCACACCTGTCTGCACACCTGGGAGACTTGAGGCACATCAATCTAAACACCTTGGGAGACAGGGGCACATCAGTCCACAGACCTGGGAGACGTGCACATCTGTCTACAGACATGGGAGACAGGTGAACATCTGTCTACCCACCTGGGAGACATGGGGCACATCATCCTACACACCATGGAAGACAGGGCCACATCAGTCAACACACATGGTACACAGGTGCACATATGTCTACACACCTGGGAGACATGGGACACATTTGTCAACACTGCTGGGAGACAGAGGCACATCAGTCTATGCACATGGGAGACATGGGGCACATCTATCCACACACCTGGGAGGCAGGGGCACATCTGTCCACACAGCTGGACGATGGGGGCACATCTGTCTAAAAACCTGGGAGACATGGGCACATCTGTCTACACACCTGGGAGACAAGGGCACATCTGTTAACACACCTGGGAGACAGGGGCACCTCTGTCTACACACCTGGGAGACGGGCACATCTGTCTACAGACCCTGGGAGGCAGGGGCACATCAGTCTACACACCTGGGAGACATGGGGCACATCAGTCTACACACCTGGGAGCCACGGGCACCTCAGTCTACACACCTGGGAGACAGTGCACATCTGCCTACTTACCTGGGAGACAGGGGCACATCTGTCTACTCACCTGGGAGGCAGGGGCACATCTGCCTGCACACCTGGGAGACAGGGGCACAACAGTCTACACACCTGAGAGACAGGGGCACATCTGACTACACACCTGGGAGACAGGGGCACATCTGTCTACACACCTGGGAGACAGGACCACATCTGTCTACACACCTGGGAGATATGAGGCACATCAGTCTACACAGCTGGGAGACAGGGACACATCTGTCTTCACACCTGGGTGTCATGGGACACATTTGTCCACACTGCTAGGAGACAGAAGCACATCAGTCTGCACACCTGGGAGACAAGGGCACATCTGTTAACACACCGGGGAGACAGGGGCACCTCTGTCTACACACCTGGGAGATGGGCACATCTGTCTACAGACCCTGGGAGGCAGGGGCACATCAGTCTACACACCTGGGAGACATGGGGCACATCTGCCCACGCACCTGGGAGGCAGGGGCACATCTGTCCATACAGCTGGAAGATGGGGGCACATCTGTCTAAATACCTGGGAGACATGGGACACATCTGCCCACACACCTGGGAGGCAGGGGCACATCTGTCCATACAGCTGGAAGATGGGGGCACATCTGTCTAAATACCTGGGAGACATGGGACACATCTGCCCACACACCTGGGAGACAGGGGCACATCTGTCTACACACCTGGGAGACAGGGGCACATCAGTCTACACACCTGGGAGACAGGGGTACATCAGTCTACACACCTGGGAGACAGGGGTACATCAGTCTTCACACCTGTGAGTCATGGGACACATTTGTCCACACTGCTAGGAGACAGAAGCTCATCTGTCTAACACCTGGGAGACATGGGGCACAACAGTCTGCGCGCCTGGGAGACAGGGGCACATCAGTCTACATACAAGGGAGACAGGGGCACATCAGTCTACATACCTGGGAGACATGAGGCACATCAGTCTACATACCTGGGAGATGGGCACATCTGTCTAAACACCTGGGAGACAGGGCCAGATCTGTCTACACACCTGGGAGACATGGGGCACATTATCCTACACACCTGGGAGACAGGGGCACATCTGTCTACACACCTGGGAGACGGGCACATCTGTCTACAGACCTGGGAGGCAGGGGCACATCAGTCTACACACCTGGAAGACATGGGGCACATCAGTCTACCCACCTGGGAGACACGGGCACATCAGTCTACACACCTGGGAGACAGGGCAAATCTCTCTACTCACCTGGGAGACAGGGGCACATCGGTCTACACACCTGGGAGGCAGGGGCACATCTGCCTGCCCACCTGGGAGACAGGGGCACATCCGTCTACACACCTTGGAGATGGGCACATCATTCTACACATCTGGGAGACAGGGGCACATCAGTCTACACACCTGGAAGACATGGGCACATCAGTCTACACACCTGGGAGACAGGGCACATCTGCCTACTCACCTGGGAGACAGGGGCAAATCTGTCTACACACCTGGGAGACAGGGGCACATCTGTCTACACACATGGGAGATATGAGGCACATCAGTCTACACACCCGGGAGACTGGGGCACATCTGTCTACACATCTGGGAGACATGGGACAAATTTGTCCACACTGCTGGGAGACAGAGGCACATCAGTCTACCCACCTGGGAGACATGGGGCACATCTGCTCACACACCTGGGAGGCAGGGGCACATCTGACTACACACCTGGGAGACAGGGGCACATCTGTCTACACACCTGGGAGACAAGACCACATCTGTCTACACACCTGGGAGATATGAGGCACATCAGTCTACACAGCTGGGAGACATGGGGCACATCTGTCTAAACACTTGGGAGACAGGGGTGCATCAGTCTACACACCTGGGAAACAGGGGCACATCTGTTCACACACCTGGGAGACAGGGGCACCTCTGTCTACACACCTGGGAGACAGGGGCACATATGTTCACACACCTGGGAGGCAGGGGCACATCTGTCTACACACCTTGGAGACAGGGGCACATCAGTCTAAACACCTGGGAGACATGGGGCACATCAGTCTACACAGCTGGGAGACAGGGACACATCTGTCTTCACACCTGGGTGTCATGGGACACATTTGTCCACACTGCTAGGAGACAGAAGCACATCAGTCTGCACACCTGGGAGACAAGGGCACATCTGTTAACACACCGGGGAGACAGGGGCACCTCTGTCTACACACCTGGGAGACAGGGCCACATCAGTCAACACACATGGGAGACAGGGGCACATCAGTCTACACACCTGGCAGACGGGCATATCAGTCTACACACCTGGGAGAAGGCACATCAGTCTACACAGCTGGGAGACAGGGCCACATCAGTCAACACACATGGGAGACAGGGGCACATCTGTCTACACACCTGGGAGACATGGGACACATTTGTCTACACTGCTGGGAGACAGAGGCACATCAGTCTACACTCCTGGGAGACAGGGGCATATCTGTTAACACACCTGGGAGACAGGGGCACATATGTTCACAAACCTTTGAGGCAGGGGCACCTCTGTCTACACACCTCGGAGACAGGGGCAAATCTGTCTACACACCTGGGAGACGGGCAAATCTGTCTACAGACCTGGGAGGCAGGGGCACATCAGTCGACACACGTGGGAGACATGGGGCACATCAGTCTACACACCTGGGAGACACGGGCACATCTGCCTAATCACCTGGGAGACAGGGGCACATATGTTCACACACCTGGGAGGCAGGGGCACATCTGTCTACACACCTCGGAGACAGGGGCACATCTGTCGACACACCTGGGTGACAGTGACACATTTGATTACACACCTGGGAGACATGGGGCACATCAGTCTACATACCTGGGAGACATGAGGCACATCAGTCTACATACCTGGGAGACGGGCACATCTGTCTACACACCTGGGAGACAGGGCCACATCAGTCTACACACCTGGGAGACAGGGCCACATCAGTCAACACACATGGGAGACAGGGGCACATCAGTCTACACACCTGGCAGACGGGCATATCAGTCTACACACCTGGGAGAAGGCACATCAGTCTACACAGCTGGGAGACAGAGCCACATCAGTCAACACACATGGGAGACAGGGGCACATCTGTCTACACACCTGGGAGACATGGGACACATTTGTCCACACTGCTGGGAGACAGAGGCACATCAGTCTACACTCCTGGGAGACATGGGACACATCTGCCCACATGCCTGGGAGACAGGGCACCTCTCTCTACACACCTGGGAGACAGGGGCACATCTGTTAACACACCTGTGAGACAGTGGCACATGTGTTCACAAACCTGGGAGGCAGGGGCACCTCTGTCTATACACCTGGGAGAC
This sequence comes from Squalus acanthias, assembly GCA_030390025.1. Taxonomy (NCBI): domain Eukaryota; kingdom Metazoa; phylum Chordata; class Chondrichthyes; order Squaliformes; family Squalidae; genus Squalus; species Squalus acanthias. The sequence goes on from CM059433.1 coordinate 34,385,497, forward strand.
GGGCAAATCTGTCTACAGACCTGGGAGGCAGGGGCACATCAGTCTACACACGTGGGAGACACGGGCACATCAGTCTACACACCTGGGAGACAGGACACATCTGCCTACTCACCTGGGAGACAGGTGCACATCTGACTACACACCTGGGAGGCAGGGGCAAATCTGCCTGCACACCTTGGAGACGGGCACATCATTCTACACACCTGAGAGACATTGGGCACATCAGTCTATACACCTGGGAGACACGGGCACATCAGTCTACACACCTGGGAGACAGGGCACATCTGCCTACTCACCTGGGAGACAGGGGCACATCTGTCTACAAACCTGGGAGACAGGGGCACATCTGTCTACACACCTGGGAGACAGGGGCACATCTGTCTACACACCTGGGAGACAGGGCACATCTGCCTACTCACCTGGGAGACAGGGGCAAATCTGTCTACACACCTGGGAGACAGGACCACATCTGTCTGCACACCTGGGAGATATGAGGCACATCAGTCTACATACCCGGGAGACTGGGGCACATCTGTGTACACACCTGGGAGACAGGGGCACATATGTTCACACACCTGGGAAGCAGGGGCACATCTGTCGACACACCTGGGAGACAGTGGCTCATTTGATTACACACGTGGGAGACATGGGGCACATCAGTCTACACACCTGAGAGACACGGGCACATCAGTCTACACACCTGGGAGACAGGGCACATCAGTCTACACACTTTGGAGACGGAAACATAATTCGACACACCTAGGAGACAGGGGCACAAGAGTCTACACACCTGGGAGACAGGGCACATCTGCCTATTCACCTGGGAGACATGGGGCACATCAGTCTACACACCTGGGAGACACGGGCACATCAGTCTACACACCTGGGAGACAGGGCACATCTGCCTACTCACCTGGGAGACAGGGGCACATCTGTCTACACACCTGGGAAGCAGGGGCACATCTGCCTGCACATCTGGGAGACAGGGGCACATCTGACTACACACATGGGAGACAGGGTCACATCTGTCCACACACCTGGGAGACAGGACCACATCTGTCTACACACCTGGAAGATATGAGGCACATCAGTCTACATACCCGGGAGACTGGGGTACATCTGTCTACACACCTGGAAGACATGGGACACATTTGTCCACACTGCTGGGAGACAGAGGCACATCAGTCTCCCCACCTGGGAGACATGGGGCACATCATACCACACACCTGGGAGGCAGGGGCACATCTGTCCACACAGCTTGAAGATGGGGGCACATCTGTCTAGACACCAGGGAGACATGGGACACATCTGCCCACACACCTGGGAGACAGGGGCACATCTGTGTACACACCTGGGAAACAGGGGCACATCTGTTCACACACCTGGAAGACAGGGGCACCTCTGTGTACACACCTGGGAGACAGGGGCACATCTGTCGACACACCTGGGAGACAGTGGATCATTTGATTACACACCTGGGAGGCAGGGGCACATCAGTCTACACACCTGGGAGACATATGGCACATCAGTCTACATACCTGGGAGACATGGGGCACATCAGTCTACATACCTGGGAGACATGAGGCACATCAGTCTACATACCTGGGAGACGAGCACATCTGTCTCCATACCTGGGAGACAGGGCCACATCAGTCTACACACCTGGGAGACAGGGCCACATCAGTCAACACACATGGGAGACAGGGGCACATCAGTCTACACACCTGGCAGACGGGCATATCAGTCTACACACCTGGGAGAAGGCACATCAGTCGACACAGCTGGGAGACAGGGCCACATCAGTCAACACACATGGGAGACAGCCGCACATCTGTCTACACACCTGGGAGACATGGGACACATTTGTCCACACTGCTGGGAGACAAAGGCACATCAGTCTACACTCCTGGGAGACATGGGACACATCTGCCCACATGCCTGGGAGACAGGGCACCTCTCTCTACACACCTGGGAGACAGGGGCACATCTGTTAACACACCTGGGAGACAGGGGCACATATGTTCACAAACCTGGGAGGCAGGGGCACCTCTGTCTACACACCTCGGAGACAGAGGCAAATCTATCTACACACCTGGGAGACGGGCAAATCTGTCTACAGACCTGGGAGGCAGGGGCACATCAGTCTACACACGTGGGAGACATGGGGCACATCAGTCTACACACCTGAGAGACACGGGCACATCAGTCAACACACCTGGGAGACAGGGCACATCTGCCTACTCACCTGGGAGACAGGGGCACATCTGTCTACACACCTGGGAGGCAGGGGCAAATCTGCCTGCACACCTGGGAGACAGGGGCACATCAGTCTACACACCTTGGAGACGGGCACATCAGTCTACACACCTGGGAGACAGGGCCACATCAGTCTAAACACCTGAGAGACATTGGGCACATCAGTCTACACACCTGGGAGACATGGGCACATCAGTCTACACACCTGGGAGACAGTGCCACATCAGTCTAAACACCTGGGAGACATGGGGCACATCAGTCTACATACCTGGGAGACGGGCACATCTGTCTACACACCTGGGAGACAGGGGCACATCAGTCTACACACCTGGCAGACGGGCATATCAGTCGACACACCTGGGAGAAGGCACATCAGTCTACACAGCTGGGAGACAGGGCCACATCTGTCTACACACCTGGGAGACATGGGACACATTTGTCTACACTGCTGGGAGACAGAAGCACATCAGTCTACACTCCTGGGAGACATGGGACACATCTGCCCACATGCCTGGGAGACAGGTGCACATCAGTCTACACACCTGGGAGAAAGGGCACCTCTCTCTACACACCTGGGAGACAGGGGCATATCTGTTAACACACCTGGGAGACAGGGGCACATATGTTCACAAACCTTGGAGGCAGGGGCACCTCTGTCTACACACCTCGGAGACAGGGGCAAATCTGTCTACACACCTGGGAGACGGGCAAATCTGTCTACAGACCTGGGAGGCAGGGGCACATCAGTCTACACACCTGGGAGCAGGGGAAAATCTGCCTGCACACCTGGGAGACAGCGGCACATCAGTCTACACACCTTGGAGACAGGCACATCATTCTACACACCTAGGAGACAGGGCACATCTGCCTATTCACCTGGGAGACATGGGGCACATCAGTCTACACACTTGGGAGACACGGGCACATCAGTCTACACACCTGGGAGACAGGGCACATTTGCCTACTCACCTGGGAGACAGGGGCACATCTGTCTACACACCTGGGAAGCAGGGGCACATCTACCTGCACACCTGGGAGACAGGGGCACATCAGTCTACACACCTTGGAGATGGGCACATCATTCTACACACCTGAGAGACATTGGGCACATCAGTCTACACACCTGGGAGACACGGGCACATCAGTCTACACACCTGGGAGACAGGGCACATTTGCCTACTCACCTGGGAGACAGGGGCACATCTGTCTACACACCTGGGAGACAGGGGCACATCTGTCTGCACACCTGGGAGACAGGGGCACACCTGACTACTACACACATGGGAGACAGGGTCACATCTGTCCACACACCTGGGAGACAGGACCACATCTGTCTACACACCTGGGAGATATGAGGCACATCAGTCTACATACCCGGGAGACTGGGGTACATCTGTCTACACACCTGGGAGACATGGGACACATTTGTCCACACTGCTGGGAGACAGAGGCACATCAGTCTACCCACCTGGGAGACATGGGGCACATCATACCACACACCTGGGAGGCAGGGGCACATCTGTCCACACAGCTTGAAGATGGGGGCACATATGTCTAAACAGCAGGGGGACATGGGACACATCTGCCCACACACCTGGGAGACAGGGGCACATCTGTGTACACACCTGGGAGACATGGGGCACATCTGTCTAAACACATGGGAGACAGGGTCGCATCAGTCTACACACCTGGGAAACAGGGGCACATCTGTTCACACACCTGGAAGACAAGGGCACCTCTGTCTACACACCTGGGAGACAGGGGCACATATGTTCACACACCTGGGAGGCAGGGGCACATCTGTCTACACACCTCGGAGACAGGGGAACATCTGTCGACACACCTGGGAGAGAGTGGCTCATTTGATTACACACCTGGGAGGCAGGGTCACATCAGTCTACACACCTGGGAGACATGGGGCACCTCAGTCTACACACCTGGGAGACATGGGGCACATCAGTCTACATACCTGGGAGACATGAGGCACATCAGTCTACATACCTGGGAGACGGGCACATCTGTCTACACACCTGGGAGACAGGGCCACATCAGTCTACACGCCTGGGAGACAGGGCCACATCAGTCAACACACATGGGAGACAGGGGCACATCAGTCTACACACCTGGCAGACGGGCATATCAGTCTACACACCTGGGAGAAGGCAAATCAGTCTACACAGCTGGGAGACAGGGCCACATCAGTCAACACACATGGGAGACAGGGGCACATCTGTCTACACACCTGGGAGACATGGGACACATTTGTCCACACTGCCGGGAGACAGAGGCACATCAGTCTACACTTCTGGGAGCCATGGGACACATCTGCCCACATGCCTGGGAGACAGGGCACCTCTCCCTACACACCTGAGAGACAGGGGCACATCTGTTAACACACCTGGGAGACAGGGGCACATATGTTCACAAACCTGGGAGGCAGGGGCACCTCTGTCTACACACCTCGGAGACAGGGGCAAATCTGTCTACACACCTGGGAGACGGGCAAATCTGTCTACAGACCTGGGAGGCAGGGGCACATCAGTCTACACACGTGGGAGACATGGGGCACATCAGTCTACACACCTGAGAGACACGGGCACATCAGTCTACACACCTGGGAGACAGGGCACATCTGCCTACTCACCTGGGAGACAGGGGTACATCTGTCTACACACCTGGGAGACATGGGACACATTTGTCCACACTGCTGGGAGACAGAGGCACATCAGTCTACCCACCTGGGAGACATGGGGCACATCATACCACACACCTGGGAGGCAGGGGCACATCTGTCTACACAGCTTGAAGATGGGGGCACATCTGTCTAAACACCAGCGAGACATGGGACACATCTGCAAACACACCTGGGAGACAGGGGCACATCTGTGTACACACCTGGGAGACAGGGGCACATATGTTCACACACCTGGGAGGCAGGGGCACATCTGTCTACACACCTCGGAGACAGGGGCACATCTGTCGACACACCTGGGAGACAGTGGCTCATTTGATTACACACGTGGCAGACATGGGGCACATCAGTCTACACACATGAGAGACACGGGCACATCAGTCTTCACACCTGGGAGACAGGGGCACATCTGTCTACACACCTTGGAGACGGGCACATCATTCTACACACCTAGGAGACAGGGGCACAAGAGTCTACACACCTGGGAGACAGGACATATCTGCCTATTCACCTGGGAGACATGGGGCACATCAGTCTACACACCTGGGAGACACGGGCACATCAGTCTACACACCTGGGAGACAGGGCACATCTGCCTACTCACCTGGGAGTCAGGGGCACATCTGTCTACACACCTGAGAAGCAGGGGCACATCTGCCTGCACACCTGGGAGACAGGGGCACATCAGTCTACACACCTTGGAGACGGGCACATCATTCTACACACCTGAGAGACATTGGGCACATCAGTCTACACACCTGAGAGACACGGGCACATCAGTCAACACACCTGGGAGACAGGGCACATCTGCCTACTCACCTGGGAGACAGGGGCACATCTGTCTACACACCTGGGAGGCAGGGGCAAATCTGCCTGCACACCTGGGAGACAGGGGCACATCAGTCTACACACCTTGGAGACGGGCACATCAGTCTACACACCTGGGAGACAGGGCCACATCAGTCTAAACACCTGAGAGACATTGGGCACATCAGTCTACACACCTGGGAGACATGGGCACATCAGTCTACACACCTGGGAGACAGTGCCACATCAGTCTAAACACCTGGGAGACATGGGGCACATCAGTCTACATACCTGGGAGACGGGAACATCTGTCTACACACCTGGGAGACAGGGGCACATCAGTCTACACACCTGGCAGACGGGCATATCAGTCGACACACCTGGGAGAAGGCACATCAGTCTACACAGCTGGGAGACAGGGCCACATCTGTCTACACACCTGGGAGACATGGGACACATTTGTCTACACTGCTGGGAGACAGAAGCACATCAGTCTACACTCCTGGGAGACATGGGACACATCTGCCCACACGCCTGGGAGACAGGTGCACATCAGTCTACACACCTGGGAGAAAGGGCACCTCTCTCTACACACCTGGGAGACAGGGGCATATCTGTTAACACACCTGGGAGACAGGGGCACATATGTTCACAAACCTTGGAGGCAGGGGCACCTCTGTCTACACACCTCGGAGACAGGGGCAAATCTGTCTACACACCTGGGAGACGGGCAAATCTGTCTACAGACCTGGGAGGCAGGGGCACATCAGTCTACACACCTGGGAGCAGGGGAAAATCTGCCTGCACACCTGGGAGACAGCGGCACATCAGTCTACACACCTTGGAGACAGGCACATCATTCTACACACCTAGGAGACAGGGCACATCTGCCTATTCACCTGGGAGACATGGGGCACATCAGTCTACACACTTGGGAGACACGGGCACATCAGTCTACACACCTGGGAGACAGGGCACATTTGCCTACTCACCTGGGAGACAGGGGCACATCTGTCTACACACCTGGGAAGCAGGGGCACATCTACCTGCACACCTGGGAGACAGGGGCACATCAGTCTACACACCTTGGAGATGGGCACATCATTCTACACACCTGAGAGACATTGGGCACATCAGTCTACACACCTGGGAGACACGGGCACATCAGTCTACACACCTGGGAGACAGGGCACATTTGCCTACTCACCTGGGAGACAGGGGCACATCTGTCTACACACCTGGGAGACAGGGGCACATCTGTCTGCACACCTGGGAGACAGGGGCACACCTGACTACTACACACATGGGAGACAGGGTCACACCTGTCCACACACCTGGGAGACAGGACCACATCTGTCTACACACCTGGGAGATATGAGGCACATCAGACTACATACCCGGGAGACTGGGGTACATCTGTCTACACACCTGGGAGACATGGGACACATTTGTCCACACTGCTGGGAGACAGAGGCACATCAGTCTACCCACCTGGGAGACATGGGGCACATCATACCACACACCTGGGAGGCAGGGGCACATCTGTCCACACAGCTTGAAGATGGGGGCACATATGTCTAAACAGCAGGGGGACATGGGACACATCTGCCCACACACCTGGGAGACAGGGGCACATCTGTGTACACACCTGGGAGACATGGGGCACATCTGTCTAAACACATGGGAGACAGGGTCGCATCAGTCTACACACCTGGGAAACAGGGGCACATCTGTTCACACACCTGGAAGACAAGGGCACCTCTGTCTACACACCTGGGAGACAGGGGCACATATGTTCACACACCTGGGAGGCAGGGGCACATCTGTCTACACACCTCGGAGACAGGGGAACATCTGTCGACACACCTGGGAGAGAGTGGCTCATTTGATTACACACCTGGGAGGCAGGGTCACATCAGTCTACACACCTGGGAGACATGGGGCACCTCAGTCTACACACCTGGGAGACATGGGGCACATCAGTCTACATACCTGGGAGACATGAGGCACATCAGTCTACATACCTGGGAGACGGGCACATCTGTCTACACACCTGGGAGACAGGGCCACATCAGTCTACACGCCTGGGAGACAGGGCCACATCAGTCAACACACATGGGAGACAGGGGCACATCAGTCTACACACCTGGCAGACGGGCATATCAGTCTACACACCTGGGAGAAGGCAAATCAGTCTACACAGCTGGGAGACAGGGCCACATCAGTCAACACACATGGGAGACAGGGGCACATCTGTCAACACACCTGGGAGACATGGGACACATTTGTCCACACTGCTGGGAGACAGAGGCACATCAGTCTACACTTCTGGGAGACATGGGACACATCTGCCCACATGCCTGGGAGACAGGGCACCTCTCTCTACACACCTGGGAGACAGGGGCACATCTGTTAACACACCTGGGAGACAGGGGCACATATGTTCACAAACCTGGGAGGCAGGGGCACCTCTGTCTACACACCTCGGAGACAGGGGCAAATCTGTCTACACACCTGGGAGACGGGCAAATCTGTCTACAGACCTGGGAGGCAGGGGCACATCAGTCTACACACGTGGGAGACATGGGGCACATCAGTCTACACACCTGAGAGACACGGGCACATCAGTCTACACACCTGGGAGACAGGGCACATCTGCCTACTCACCTGGGAGACAGGGGTACATCTGTCTACACACCTGGGAGACATGGGACACATTTGTCCACACTGCTGGGAGACAGAGGCACATCAGTCTACCCACCTGGGAGACATGGGGCACATCATACCACACACCTGGGAGGCAGGGGCACATCTGTCTACACAGCTTGAAGATGGGGGCACATCTGTCTAAACACCAGCGAGACATGGGACACATCTGCAAACACACCTGGGAGACAGGGGCACATCTGTGTACACACCTGGGAGACAGGGGCACATATGTTCACACACCTGGGAGGCAGGGGCACATCTGTCTACACACCTCGGAGACAGGGGCACATCTGTCGACACACCTGGAAGACAGTGGCTCATTTGATTACACACGTGGCAGACATGGGGCACATCAGTCTACACACATGAGAGACACGGGCACATCAGTCTACACACCTGGGAGACAGGGCACATCTGTCTACACACCTTGGAGACGGGCACATCATTCTACACACCTAGGAGACAGGGGCACAAGAGTCTACACACCTGGGAGACAGGACATATCTGCCTATTCACCTGGGAGACATGGGGCACATCAGTCTACACACCTGGGAGACACGGGCACATCAGTCTACACACCTGGGAGACAGGGCACATCTGCCTACTCACTTGGGAGTCACGGGCACATCTGTCTACACACCTGAGAAGCAGGGGCACATCTGCCTGCACACCTGGGAGACAGGGGCACATCAGTCTACACACCTTGGAGACGGGCACATCATTCTACACACCTGAGAGACATTGGGCACATCAGTCTACATACCTGGGAGACACGGGCACATCAGTCTACACACCTGGGAGACACGCCACATCTGCCTACTCACCTGGGAGACAGGGGCACATCTGTCTACACACCTGGGAGACAGGGGCACATCTGTCTGCACACCTGGGAGACAGGGGCACACCTGACTACACACATGGGAGACAGGGTCACATCTGTCCACCTACCTGGGAGACAGGACCACATCTGTCTACACACCTGGGAGATATGAGGCACATCAGTCTACACACCCGGGAGACTGGGGCACATCTGTCTACACACCTGGGAGTCATGGGACACATTTGTCCACACTGCTGGGAGACAGAGGCACATCAGTCTACCCACCTGGGAGACATGGGGCACATCTGCCCACACAGCTGGAAGATAGGGGCACATGTGTCTAAACACGTGGGAGACATGGGACACATCTGCCCACACACCTGGGAGACAGGGGGACATCTGTCTACACACCTGGGAGACACAGGGCACATCAGTCTACACACCTGGGAGACAGGGTCACATCTGTTTACACACCTGGGAGACAGGGGCACATCTGTCTACACACCTGGGAGACATGAGGCACATCAGTCTACACACGTGGGAGACAGGGGCACATATGTTCACACACCTGGGAGGCAGGGGCACATCTGTCTACACCCCTCGGATACAGGGGCAAACTTGTCTACACACCTGGGAGACAGGGGCATATCAGTCTACACACCTGGGAGACACGGGCACATCAGTCTACACACCTGGGAGACATGAGTCACATCAGTCTAAACACCTGGGAAACAGGGGCACATCAGTCTACATACTTGGGAGATGGGCACATCTGTCTACACACCTGGGAGACAGGGGCACATCTGCCTACACACCTTTGAGACAGGGGCACATCAGTCTACACACCTGGGAGACAGGGGCACCTCCGTCTACACACCTGGGAGACAGGGGCACATCTGTTCACACACGTGGGAGACAGGGGCACCTCTGTCTACACACCTGGGAGACAGGGCACACCTGTCTACACACCTGGGAGACTTGAGGCACCTCAGTCTAAACACCTGGGGAGATAGGGGCACATCTGTCTACACACCTGGGAGACAGGGCCACATCTGTCTACACACCTGGGAGACTGGGACACATCTGCCTACACACCTGGGAGACAGGGGTACATCAGTCTACACACCTGGGAGACAGGGGCACATCTGTCCACACAGCTGGAAATGGAGGCACATCTGTCTAAACACCTGGGAGACATGGGACACATCTGCCCACACACCTGGGAGACAGCGGCACATCTGTCTACACACCTGGGAGACATGGGACACATCTGTATACACACATGGGAGAAATGGGCACATCAGTCTACACACCTGGGAGACAGGGGCACATCTGTTTACACACCTCTGAGACAGGGGCACATCAGTCTACACACCTGGGAGACATGGATCACATCTGTTACACACCTGGGAGACATCGGCACATCTACCTACACACCTGGGAGACATGGGGCACATCTGTCCACACTGCTGGGAGACGTGGGCACATGTGTCCAGACACCTGGGAGACCAGGGGCACATCTGTTCACGCAACTGGGAGACGTGGGACACATCAGTCTACAAAACTAGGTGACATGGGCACATCTGTCTACCCACCTGGGAGACATGGGGCACATCAGCCTACACACCTGGGAGACAGGGCCACATCAGTCAACACACATGGGAGACAGAGGCACATCAGTCTACCCACCTGGGAGACATGGGGCACATCTGCCCACACACCTGGGAGGCAGAGGCACATCTGTCCACACAGCTGGAAGATGGGGACACATCTATCTAAACACCTGGGAGACATGGGAAACAATCGCCCACACACCTGGGAGACATGGGGCACATCTGTCTACACACATGGGAGACAGGGGCACATCAGTCTACACACCTGGGAGACAGGGGCACATCTGTTCACACACCTGGGAGACAGGGGCACCTCTGTCTACACACCTGGGAGACAGGGGCATGTATGTTGACACACCTGGGAGGCAGGGGCACATCTGTCTACACACCTGGGAGACAGGGGCAAACCTGTCTGCACACCTGGGAGACAGGGGCACATTTGAATACACACCTGGGAGGCAGGGGCACATCAGTCTGCACACCTGGGAGACAAGGGGCACATCAGTTTAAAGACCTGGGAGACATGGGGCACATTAGTCTACACACCTGGGAGACACGGGCACATCAGTCTACACACCTGGGAGACAGGGGCACATCTGTCTATTCACCTGGGAGACAGGTGCACATCTGCCTACACACCTGGGAGACAGGGGCACATCTGTCTACTCACCTGGGAGACAGGGGCACATCAGTCAACATACTTGGGAGACGGGCACATCTGTCTACATACCTGGGAGACAGGGCCACATCTGTAAACTCACCTGGGAGAAAGGGGCACATCTGCACACACACATGGGAGGCAGGGGCAAATCTGTCTACACACCTGGGAGACATGGGGCACATATGTCGACACACCTGGGGGACAGGGGCACATCTGCTCACACACCTGGGAGACAGGGTCACATCTGTCTACACAACTGGGAGATATAAGGCACATCAGTCTACACACCTGGGAGATAGGGGCATATCAGTCTACACACCTGGGAGACAGGGGCACATCTGGCGACACACCTGGGAGACAGGGGCACATCTGATCACACACCTGGGAGACAGGGGCACTTCTGTCTACACACCTGGGAGACGGGGGCACATCTGTCTACACACATGGGAGACAGGGGCACATCTGTCTACACACCTGGGATATATAAGGCACATCAGTCTACACACCTGGGAGATAGGGGCATATCAGTCTACACACCTGGGAGACAGGGGCACATCTGTCGACACACCTGGGAGACAGGGGCACATCTGCTCACACACCTGGGAGACAGGGGCACTTCTGTCTACACACCTGGGAGACAGGGGCACATCTGTCTACACACCTGGGAGAATGGGCACATCAGTCTACACACCTGGGAGACGTGGGACACATCAGTCTACACAACTGGGAGACATGGGCACATCTGTCTACCCACCTGGGAGACCTGGGGCACATCAGCCTACACACCTGGGAGACAGGGCCACATCAGTCTACACAACTGGGAGACATCGGCACATCTGTCTACCCACCTGGGAGACATGGTCACATCTGTCTACCCACCTGGGAGACATGGGGCACATCAGCCTACACACCTGGGAGACATGGGCACATCTGTCTACCCACCTGGGAGACATGGGGCACATCAGCCTACACACCTGGAAGACAGGGCCACATCAGTCAGCACACATGGGAGACATAGGCACATCAGTCTACCCACCTGGGAGACGTGGGGCACATCTGCCCACACACCTGTGAGACAGGGGCACATCTGTCCACACAGCTGGAAGACATGGGGCACATCTGTCTACTCACATGGGAGACAGGGGCACATCAGTCTACACACCTGGGAGACAGGGCCACATCTGTTCATGCACCTGGGAGGCAGGGGCACATCTGTTGACACACCTGGGAGACAGGGGCACGTATGTTCACACACCTGGGAGGCAGGGGCACATCTGTCTACACACCTGGGAGACAGGGGCAAACCTATCTACACATCTGGGAGACAGGGGCACACTTGAATACACACCTGGAAGGCAGTGGCACATCAGTCTACACACCTGGGAGACCTGGGGCACGTCAGTTTAAACACCTGGGAGACATGGGGCACATCTGTCCACACAGCTGGAAGATGGGGGGACATCTGTCTAAACACCTGGGTGACATGGGACACATCTGCCCACATACCTGGGAGACCAGGGCACATCTGTCTACACACCTGGGAGACATGGGGCACATCTGTCGACACACCTGGGGGACAGGGGCACATCTGCTCACACGCCTGGGAAACAGGGACACATCTGTCTACACACCTGGGAGATATAAGGCACATCAGTCTACACACCTGGGAGATAGGGGCATATCAGTCTACACACCTGGGAGACAGGGGCACATCTGTCGACACTCCTGGGAGACAGGGGCACATCTGCTCACACACCTGGGAGACAGGGGCACTTCTGTCTACATAACTGGGAGACAGGGGCACATCTGTCTACACACCTGAGAGAATGGGCACATCAGTCTACACACCTGGGTGAAATGGGCATATCAGTCTACTCACCTGGGAGACAGGGGCACATCTGTCTACATACCTGGGAGACATGGGACACATTTACCCACAATGCTGAGAGACAGAGGCACATCTGTCTACACACCTGGCAGACATGGGGCATATCTGCCCACACACCTGGGACCACATGGGGCACATCTGGCTACACACCTGGGAGAAATGGGGCACATCAGTCTACACAACTGGGGATCAGGGGCACATCTGTCCTCACACCTGGTAGACAGGGTCACATCTGTCCACACATCTGGGAGACATGGGGCAAATCTGTTCACACACCTGTGAGACAGGGGCACCTCTGTCTACATAGCTGGGAGACAGGGTCACATCTGTCTACACACCTGGCAGACATGGGGCATATCTGCCCACACACCTGGGACCACATGGGGCACATCTGGCTACACACCTGGGAGAAATGGGGCACATCAGTCTACACAACTGGGGATATGGGGCACATCCGTCCTCACACCTGGTAGACAGGGTCACATCTGTCCACACATCTGGGAGACATGGAGCACATCTGTTCACACACCTGGGAGACAGGGGCACTTCTGCCTACACACCTGGGAGACAGGGGCACATCTGTCTACACACCTGGGAGAGAGGGGCACATCTGTTCACACACCTGGGAGACAGGGGCACCTCTGTCTACATACCTGGGTGACGGGCACACCAGTCTACACACCTGGGAGACATGAGGCACATCAGTCTAAACACCTGGGGAGACGGGGCACATCAGTCTACATACTTGGGAGACGGGCACATCTGTCTACACACCTGGGAGACAGGGCCACATTTGTCTACACACCTAGGAGTCATGAGGCACATCAGTCTACCCACCTGGGAGACATGGGCACATCTGTCTACCCACCTGGGAGACATGGGCCACATCAGCCTACACACCTGGGAGACAGGGCCACATCAGTCTACACAACTGGGAGACATGGGCACATCTGTCTACCCACCTGGGAGACATGGGGCACATCTGCCGACACACCTGGGAGACAGGGGCACATCAGTCTACACACCTGGGAGACAGGGGCACATCTGTCTACACACCTGGGAGACGGGCACATCTGTCCACACTGCTGGGAGATGGGTGCACATCTGTCTAAACACCTGGGTGACAGGGACACACCTGTCTCCACACCTGGGAGATATGGGGCACATCTGTTCACACAGCTGGGAGACATGGGACACATCAGTCTACACAACTGGGAGACAGGGGACACATCAGTCTACACACCTGGGAGACAGGGGCAAATCAGTCTACACACCTGGGAGACTTTGACACATCTACCTACACACCTAGGAAACATGGGGCACATCTGTCCACACTGCTGGGAGCCGGGGGCACATGTGTCCACACACCTGGGAGACTTGGGGCACATCTGTTCACACAGCTGGGAGACATGGGACACATCAGTCTACACAACTGGGAGACAGGGGACACATCAGTCTACACACCTGGGAGACAGGGGCATATCTGTCCACACACCTGGAAGACAGGGGCACATCTGTCTACACACACCTGGGAGACATGGGACACATCAGTCTACACACCTGGGAGACAGGGGGACATCGGTCTAAACACCTGGGAGACATGGGACACCTCTGTCTAAATACATGGGAGACAGGGGCACATCTGTCTACCCACCTGGGAGACAGGGACACATCTGTTCACACTGCTGGGAGACAGGGGCACATCTGTCTACACACTTGGGAGACATGGGACACATCAGCCTACGCACCTGGGAGACAGGGGCACATCAGTCTACACACCTGGGAGACATGGGACACATCAGTCTTTACACCTGGGAGACATCGGCACATCTGCCTACACACCTGGGAGACATGGGACACATCTGTTACACTCCGGGGAGACATCAGCACATCTACCTACACACCAGGCAGACATGGGGCACATCTGCCTACATACCCGGGAGACAGGGACACATCAGTCTACACACCTGGGAGATAGGGGGACATCGGTATAAACACCTGGGAGACATGGGGCACCTCTGTCTAAACACCTGGGAGACAGGGGCACATCTGTCTACCCACCTGGGAGACAGGGACACATCTGTTCACACTGCTGGGAGCCATGGGGCACATCTGTCTACACACTTGGGAGACATGGGGCACATCAGCCTACACACCTGGGAGACAGGGGCACATCAGTCTACACACCTGGGAGACGTGGGACACATCAGTCTACACACCTGGGAGACATCGGCACATCTGCCTACACACCTGGGAGAAATGGGGCACATCAGTCTACACAACTGGGGATATGGGGCACATCTGTCCTCACACCTGGTAGACAGGGTCACATCTGTCCACACATCTGGGAGACATGGGGCACATCTGTTCACACACCTGGGAGACAGGGGCACTTCTGTCTACACACCTGGGAGACATAGGCACATCAGTCTACCCACCTGGGAGACATGGGGCACATCTGCCCACACACCTGTGAGACAGGGGCACATCTGTCCACACAGCTGGGAGACAGGGGCACATCAGTCTACCCACCTGGGTGACAGGGGCACATCAGTCTACACACCTGGGAAACATGGAACACCTCAGTCTACACACCTGGGAGAGATTGGCACATCTGTCTACACACCTGGGAGACAGGGGAACATCTGTCTACACACCTGGGAGACAGGGACACGTCAGTCTTCAAACCTGGGAGAAATGGGACACACCAGTCTACACACCTGGGAGACAGGGGCACATCTACATACTCACCTGGGAGACATGGGGCACATCTGTTACACACCTGGGAGACATCTGCACCTCTACGTACACACCTGGCAGACATGGGGCACATCTGCCGACATACCTGGGAGACAGGGGCACATCAGTCTACACACCTGGGAGACAGGTGCACATCTGTCTACACACCTGGGAGACGGGCACATCTGTCCACACTGCTGGGAGATGGGTGCACATCTGTCTAAACACCTGGGTGACAGGGACACACCTGTCTCCACACCTGGGAGATATGGGGCACATCTGTTCACACAGCTGGGAGACATGGGACACATCAGTCTACACAACTGGGAGACAGGGGACACATCAGTCTACACACCTGGGAGACAGGGGCAAATCAGTCTACACACCTGGGAGACTTTGACACATCTACCTACACACCTAGGAAACATGGGGCACATCTGTCCACACTGCTGGGAGCCGGGGGCACATGTGTCCACACACCTGGGAGACTTGGGGCACATCTGTTCACACAGCTGGGAGACATGGGACACATCAGTCTACACAACTGGGAGACAGGGGACACATCAGTCTACACACCTGGGAGACAGGGGCATATCTGTCCACACACCTGGAAGACAGGGGCACATCTGTCTACACACACCTGGGAGACATGGGACACATCAGTCTACACACCTGGGAGACAGGGGCACATCTGTCTACCCACCTGGGAGACAGGGACACATCTGTTCACACTGCTGGGAGACAGGGGCACATCTGTCTACACACTTGGGAGACATGGGACACATCAGCCTACGCACCTGGGAGACAGGGGCACATCAGTCTACACACCTGGGAGACATGGGACACATCAGTCTTTACACCTGGGAGACATCGGCACATCTGCCTACACACCTGGGAGACATGGGACACATCTGTTACACTCCGGGGAGACATCAGCACATCTACCTACACACCAGGCAGACATGGGGCACATCTGTCTACATACCCGGGAGACAGGGACACATCAGTCTACACACCTGGGAGATAGGGGGACATCGGTATAAACACCTGGGAGACATGGGGCACCTCTGTCTAAACACCTGGGAGACAGGGGCACATCTGTCTACCCACCTGGGAGACAGGGACACATCTGTTCACATTGCTGGGAGCCATGGGGCACATCTGTCTACACACTTGGGAGACATGGGGCACATCAGCCTACACACCTGGGAGACAGGGGCACATCAGTCTACACACCTGGGAGACGTGGGACACATCAGTCTACACACCTGGGAGACATCGGCACATCTGCCTACACACCTGGGAGACATGGGGCACATCTGTTACACACCTGGGCGACATCAGCACATGTACCTACACACCTGGCAGACATGGGGCACATCTGCCTACATACCTGGGAGGCAGGGGCATATCAGTCTACACACCTGGGAGACAGGTGCACATCTGTCTACACACCTGGGAGACAGGGGCACATCTGTCCACACTGCTGGGAGATGGGTACACATCTGTCTAAACACCTGGGTGAGAGGGGCACACCTGTCCACACACCTGTGAGACATGGGGCACATCTGTTCACACAGCTGGGAAACATGGGACACATCAGTCTACACACCTGGCAGACAGGGGACACATCAGTCCACACACCTGGAAGACGGGCACATCAGCCTACACACCTGGGAGACATCGGCACATCTACCTACACACCTGGGGGACATGGGGCACATCTGTCCACACTGCTGGGAGACGTGGACACGTGCGTCCACACACCTGGGGGACATGGGGCACATCTGTTCACACAGCTGGGAGACGGGACACATCAGCCTACACACCTGGGAGACAGGGGCACATCAGTGTACACACCTGGGAGACAGGTGCACATCTGTCCACACACCTGGGAGACAGGGGCACATCTGTCTACACACACCTGGGAGACATGGGCACATCTGTCTACACACCTGCTAGACAGGGGCACATCAGTCTACACACCTGGGAGATAGGGGGACATCGGTATAAACACCTGGGAGACATGGGGCACCTCTGTCTAAACACCTGGGAGACAGGGGCACATCTGTCTACCCACCTGGGAGACAGGGACACATCTGTTCACACTGCTGGGAGCCATGGGGCACATCTGTCTACACACTTGGGAGACATGGGGCACATCAGCCTACACACCTGGGAGACAGGGGCACATCAGTCTACACACCTGGGAGACGTGGGACACATCAGTCTACACACCTGGGAGACATCGGCACATCTGCCTACACACCTGGGAGACATGGGGCACATCTGTTACACACCTGGGCGACATCAGCACATGTACCTACACACCTGGCAGACATGGGGCACATCTGCCTACATACCTGGGAGGCAGGGGCATATCAGTCTACACACCTGGGAGACAGGTGCACATCTGTCTACACACCTGGGAGACAGGGGCACATCTGTCCACACTGCTGGGAGATGGGTACACATCTGTCTAAACACCTGGGTGAGAGGGGCACACCTGTCCACACACCTGTGAGACATGGGGCACATCTGTTCACACAGCTGGGAAACATGGGACACATCAGTCTACACACCTGGCAGACAGGGGACACATCAGTCCACACACCTGGAAGACGGGCACATCAGCCTACACACCTGGGAGACATCGGCACATCTACCTACACACCTGGGGGACATGGGGCACATCTGTCCACACTGCTGGGAGACGTGGACACGTGCGTCCACACACCTGGGGGACATGGGGCACATCTGTTCACACAGCTGGGAGACGGGACACATCAGCCTACACACCTGGGAGACAGGGGCACATCAGTGTACACACCTGGGAGACAGGTGCACATCTGTCCACACACCTGGGAGACAGGGGCACATCTGTCTACACACACCTGGGAGACATGGGACACATCAGTCTACACACAGCTGGGAGACAGGGGCAAATCTGTCTAAACACTTTGGAGACATGGGGCACATCTGTTCACACTACAGGGGGACATGGGGCACATCTGTCTACACGCCTGGGAGGCCAGGTCACATCAGTCCACACTACTGGGAGACAGGGGAACATCTGTCTACACACCTGTGAGACAGCGGCACATCTGTCTACACACCTGGGAGACAGGGGCACATCAGCCTACACACCTGGGATACAGGGGGACATCGGTCTAAACACCTGGGAGACATGGGGCACATCTGTCTACACACCTGGGAGACAGGGGCACATCTGTCTACACACCTGGGAGACAGGGACACATCTGTCCACACTGCTGGGAGACAGGGGCACATCTGTCTACACACCTGGGAGACATGGGGCACATCTGTCTACACACCTGGGAGACATGTGGCACATCAGTCTACACACCTGGGAGACATGGGACACATCAGTCTACACACCTGGGAGACATTGGCACATCTGTCTACACGCCTGGGAGACATGAGGCACATCAGCTTACAAACCTGGGAGACAGGGGCACATCAGTCTACACACCTGGGAGACAGGGGCACATCTCTCTACACACCTTAGAGACAGGGGCACATCAGTCTACATACCTGGGAGACATCGGCATATCTGTCTAAACACCTGAAGGACAGTGGCACATCAGTCTACACACCTGGGAGACAGGGAAACATCTGTCTACACATCTGGGAGCCAGAGGCACCTCAGTGTACACACCCGGGAGTAATGGGACACATCAGTCTACACACCTGGGAGACATCGGCACATCTGTCTACACACCTGAAGGACAGGGGCACATCAGTCTACACACCTGGGAGACATGGGGCACATCAGCTTACACACCTGGGAGACAGGGGCACATCAGTCTACACACCTGGGAGACATGGGGCACATCTGTCTACACACCTGGGAGACAGGGGCACATCAGTCTATATACCTGCGAGACAGGGGCCCATCAGTCTACACTCCTGGGAGATAGGGGCACATCCGTCTACACACCTGGGAGACAGAGGACACATCAGTCTACACACCTGAGAGACATCGACACATCTGTCTAAACACCTGAAGGACAGGGGCGCATCAGTCTACACACCTGGGAGACAGGGAAACATCTGTCTACACACCTGGGAGACAGAGGCACCTCAGTGTACACACCTGGGAGTAATGGGACACATCAGTCTACACATCTGGGAGACATGTGGCACATATGTCTACACACCTGGGAGAGATGGGGCACATCAGTCTACTCACCTGGGAGACACGGGACACATCAGTCTACACACCTGAGAGACATCGGCACATCTGTCTACACACCTGAAGGACAGGGGCACATCTACCGACACACCTGGGAGACAGGTGCACCTCAGTGTACACACCTGGGAGAAATGGGACACATCAGTCTACACACGTGGGAGACAGGGGCAATCTGCCTACACACCTAGGAGACATGGGGCACATCTCTTACACACCTGGGAGACATCAGCACATCTACCTACACACCTGGCAGACATGGGGCACATCTGCCTACATACCTGGGAGACAGAAGCACATCAGTCTACACACCTGGGAGACAGGGGAACATCTGTCCACACTGCTGGGAGATGGGTGCACATCAGTCTACTCACCTGGGAGACATGTGGCACATCAGTCTACACACCTGGGAGACATGGGACACATCAATCTACACACCTGGAAGACATCGGCACATCTGTCTACACACCTGAAAGACAGGGGCACATCAGTCTACACACCTGGGAGATAGGGGAACATCTGTCTACACACCTGGGAGACAGGGGCATCTCAGTGTACACACCTCGGAGAAATGGGACACATCAGTCTACACACTTGGGAGACATGTTGCACATATGTCTACACACCTGGGAGAGATGTGGCACATCAGTCTACACACCTTGGAGACATGGGGCACATCCGTCTACACACGTGGGAGACAGGGGCACATCTGCCTGCACACCTGGCAGACATGGGGCACTCTGACTACATACCTGAGAGACAGGGGCACATCAGTCTACACACCTGGGAGGCTGGTGCACATCTGTCCACACTGCTGGGAGATGGGTGCACATCTGTCTAAACACCTCGGTGACAGGGGCACACCTTTCCACACACCTGGGAGACATGGGGCACATCTGTTCACACAGCTAGGAGACATGGGACACATCAGTCTACACACCTGGGAGACAGGGGACACATCAGTCTACACACCTGGGAGACAGGGGCACATCAGTCTAAACACCTGGGAGACAGGTGCACATCTACCAACACACCTTGGAGACATGGGGCACATCTGTCCACACTGCTGGGAGACGGGGGCACATGTGTCCACACACCTGGGAGACATGGGACACATCAGTCTACACACCTGGGAGACGGGCACATCTGTCCACACACCTGGGAGACAGTGGCACATCTGTCTACACACACTTGGGAGACAGGGGCACATCTGTCTACACACCTGCTAGACAGGGGCACATCAGCCTACACACCTGGGAGACAGGGGGACATTGGTCTAAACACCTGGGAGACATGGGGCACATCTGTCTAAACACCTGGGAGACAGGGGCACATCTGTCTACACACCTGGGAGACAGGGACACATCTGTTCACACTGCTGGGAGACAGGGGCATATCTGTCTTCACAACTGGGAGACATGGGGCACATCAGCCTACACACCTGGGAGACAGGGGCACATCAGCCTACACACCTGGGAGACAGGGGAACATCTGTCGACACACCTGAGAGACAGGGGCACATCTATCTACACACCTGGGAGACAGGGGGACATCGGTCTAAACACCTGGTAGACATGGGGCACATCTGTCTAAACACCTGGGCTACAGGGGCACTTCTGTCTACACACCCGGAGGCAGAGGCGCATCTGAACCTTTATAAAGCGCTGGTTAGGCCACAACTGGAGTATTGCGTCCAGTTCTGGTCACCACACTTTAGGAAGGATGTGAAGGCCCTTGAGGGTGCAGAGAAGATTTACCAGAATGGTTCCGGAGATGGGGGATTTAGCTACAAGGACAGGTTGGAGGAGCTGGATTTGTTTTTATTAGAGCAAAGGAGATTGAGGGGTGATTTTATAGATGTGTACAAGATTATGACGGGTTTGGATAGGCTAGATGGGGAAAGGTTGTTCCCATTAGTTGATGGTGCAAGGACTAGGGGACACAGATTTGAGGTTTTGGGCAAGAGATACAGGGGGGATGTGAGGAAATACTTTTTTACGCAGCAAGTGGTGATGACTTGGAAATCGCTGCCGATGGAAGTGGTGGAAGCGGAGACACTTAACGTTTTCAAGGGGAGACTCGATAGGCAATTGAGGGAAATAAACTTGCAGGGCTACAGAGATAGAGCGGGCGAATGCGACTGACTGGATTGCTCTACAGAGAGCTGGCACTGACTCGATGGGCCAAATGGCCTCTTTCTGTGCCGTTATGACTGTATGGGGGAGAAATTCGGTGTCGCCCCGTTTGGGGCGCAATTATCTGCTGGGCGCAAAGTTTAGCACCTGGCGCTAATTATCACCTCTGACTGCTAACTTGGCTTCTATCGCCCCTGGAGGTGATTGGAGTGCTAAATCAGGCATTATGCACCTCTCTTAAGGCGCTAATGCCAAGGAGCGAGGCGTTACCTCAGAGCGCTGGCGAAGCTCATGTGATGTCAGTCAGCAATGGAACACAGACACACTGGCGCCAGCCAGTTCTTAAAGGGGAGGGTTGATCTTACTTGCCATCCACACCCTGCTCATTGCAGCCTTGAATCTCGGCCTGGAGAGACCTTTTCGTCAATTCTGATGGAAAGAACAATGGAGAGGCCCAGAGAAAGAGCTCAGAGTGCATCCCCATAGTCTCTTCTAAATCGATGCAAGGAAGGTCAAATCAAAATGAACCCGCAAAGTGCTGCTCCGTACCCAAAATTCCTTCACACAGCGTTGAATCTCTCCAGAAGTCTCTCTCTCTCTCAAAATGGGTGGTGCAAAAATGTCGCTGACAAAAAAAGTCAGGAAGCGGCCGCCTTTAAATAGCACTCCCCCAGTCCCTTCCCGACTGCAAAACGCTCCCCTCAACCTGTCGTTGCTAGCGGCAGGCGGTAAGGCAGGGGGCGCCACTCAATATCCGGTCCGTGGCGCTACCGGGGCATTGCACGCTCGACTGACGTCACGATCTGCGGGCGCAGGAGATCATGGCGGTAGTGTTTAGCGCCTCTGCAAAATGTCTGCTGAATTTCGCGAGTGGCGCAAACATTGCCGCGCCCGGGTGCTGGTTGCTTTGCGCCCCATTAGCGCCCTCTTAGGCGCAAAGCAAATGAATGTTTCCACTTATGACTCTATGACGGGGCACATCTGTCCACACGCCTGGGAGACAGAAGCACATCTGTCTACACTGCTGGGAGACAGGGGCACATCTATCTACACATCTAGGAGACAGGGGCACATCTGTCTGCACACCTGGGAGACAGAAGCACATCTGTCTACACTGCTGGCAGACAGGGGCACATCTGTCTACACACCAGGGAGACAGATGCACAACTGTCTACACTGCTGGGAGACAGGGGCACATCTGTCTACACACCTGGGAGACAGAGGCACATCTGTCTACACACCTGGGAGACAGGCGCACATCTGTCTACACACCTGGCCGACAGAAGCACATCTGTCTACACATCTGGGAGACAGGGACAGATCTGTCTACACACCTGGGAGACAGAGCCACATCTGTCTACACTGCTGGGAAACAGGGCACCACTGTCTACATTGCTGGGAGATGTGCACATCTGCCTACACTGCTGAGAGACAGGGGCACATCTGTCTACACACTTGGGAAACATGGGCACATCTGTCTACACTGCTGGGAGACAGGTGTACATCTGTCTACACTGCTGGGAGACGGTCACATCTGTCTACACACCTGGGGGACATGGGGCACATCTGTCTACACACCTGGGAAACAGGGCTTATCAGTCTACACTGCTGGGAGACAGGGGCACATCTGTCTACACACCTGGGAGACAGAAGCACATCTGTCCACACTGTTCGGAGACAGGGGCACATCTGCCTACACTGCTGTGGGACGGGCACATCTGTCTGCATACCTGGGGGACAGGGGCACATCTGTCTACACTGCTGTGAGACGGGCACATCTGTCTACACTGCTGTGAGACAGGGGCACATCTGTCTACACTGCTGTGAGACAGGTGTCCATCTGCCTCCACACCTGGGAGACAGGGGCACATCTCTCACCCATTGGAGAGCCATAGACCCATCTCCCTAGATTTCCAGGAAGCATTTCAAAGGGAAAGATAGCTTAACGTTATCATTCTTCTGCATTCTGAAGGTCGTCTCCCTGCTGTGCATTTGCTGTGTTTCTGGGCCGAGTTCTTTGTACTGAAGTTGAAATGTACCCTTTGTAAACTGTTTATAATAGTTCACTGACTAAATCTGTTTTACTTGATATTGCCACCATTCACAGTCTTTCTGTTTTACTTTGCATTATCTGTGTTTCATCCTTACGTCACCTTAACTTTGTTCAATTCTCCTTCTGAGTAACATGGCTTCTTTCAGAATAGCTTAAGTACCAAGCATCTAATGACCTACCATCAATGGCCTGGTGTCTGCACTTTATGTGAAATGACTTTTCTGAAGCATATGACTGGTCCTGATAAGCTTCTTCTTTACCTTCCACCCCACTGCAAAGCAGGACCTTATCACCGTGTCCAAACCCACTACTGAGCTGAAAGATAACAAAACTTGCCAATTGAAGTGTTTTCATTTCGAAGGGCAGTAAAGACAGGCCTTCAAACCCAGGGATCTCCGATTAGGAACCCAGCTACTGTACTGCTAAAACCAACCAGTTGAGAAGTGCCTTGGCCTTCAAACAGCCTCCATATCTGTGCCGACAGATGCTTGTTTCAATAGCTGAATTGTTTCTTCATTTGCAAAGGAAAGTAAAACATGAACAGTGAGTCAGGTCGTTAATCAACCCTAAACATCATGCATAACTTTCAGGCTCAAAATTCTACAATTCCAGGATTATATGACACTCGTTCAGTAGTTTAACTGTACACAGACCATTAGCCTCATAACTTTACAGCTACTCTACCCTCCACTACAGAAGTTTTGCAATCACCCGTTAGTGCACTGTGTAAATTCCATCCTTGTAAGAATTTGCTGGAAATCATTAATCTTTAGGGTTTTACCTTTTACATTTTAATGCAGCTTCATTTTTTTTTTCTCTCATGTTAAAGAGAATGGGAAATGGAATCCCTGGGGCCATTGGAGTGGATGTTCGAAGTCATGTGATGGCGGCTGGCAGAGAAGAGTCCGCGTGTGTCAGGGGTTGGCTGTCACTGGGAAGCCTTGTGAAGGACTGGGGGAAGAGATCCAAAAGTGCAGTGAGCAGAGGTGTCCAGGTAAGATGCTTTGATTTTTCTTTGTGAAGTAACCTAATACAATAACGTTAGATTTCAACACTACCGTAGCTCAGTGGGTAGCGCTCTCGCCTCTGAGTCAGAAGGTTGTGGGTTCAAAATCTCACTCCAGAGACCTGAGCACAAAATCTAGGTTGGCATTCCAGTATAGTACTGAGGGAGTGCTGCACTGTCAGAGATGCCATCTTTCAGATGAGACTTTAAACCGAGGCCCTGTCTGCCCTCTCAGGTGGATGTAAAAGATCCCACAACACTATTCAAAGAAAAGCAGGGGAGTTCTGCCTGGTGCCCTAGTCAATATTTATCCTTCAACCAACATCACAAAAAAACCCAGATTATCTCATCATTATCTCATGGCTATTTCTGGGAGTAAGTCCTGTTAAATTTAGAAGAACCTCCACATCCCTGGCCTCAACGGCTTTCACCCCGCGCTATCGCGCTCCCCCACACTCGTAGATATCGTGGCCATACAGTCTACAGTGCAGAAACAGGCCATTCAGCCCTACTGGTCGACACCGGTGTTTATGCTCCACATGAGCCTCCTCCCACCCATCTTCATCTAACCCCATCAACATATCCTTCCATTCCTTTCTCTCTCGTGTTTATCTAGCTTCCCCTGAAATGCATCTATGCTATTCGCCTCAACTACTCCCTGTGGTAGCAAGTTCCATATTCTAACCACTCTCTGGGTAAAGAAGTTTATCCCAAATTCTTTATTGGTGACTATTGGTCTCCTCCACAAGTGTTCATAATTTTAAAGACCTCTATTAGGTCACCCTCAGCCTTCTCTTTTCTATAGAAAGGAGTATGTGCTATACTGAGAATGTGTCGTTGAAACCTGTTGACAGCTTCAGTCAGTGAAAGGCTGAATGCATTGCAATTAGGATTTCAGATTTAGAACAGAGGACTATGACCGTAATGGTTATGTTACTGGACTAGTATTCCAGAGGCCCGAATAATAATCCAGAGAGCTTGAGTTCAAATCCCACCATGGCAGTTTGAGAATGTGAATTAAATATTTAAAAATAAATGGAAAGAAAAAGCTGGTATCAGTAAACGTGACCATGAAGCTGTCGGATCGCTGTTTATGTCCTTCAAGGAAGGAAACCTGTCATTTTTACCCAATCTGGCCTACAACAACAATAACTTGCATTTATATAGCACCTTTAATGTAGTAAAATGTCCCAAGGCGCTTCACAGGAGCGTTATCAAACAAAATTTGACACCAAGCCACATAAGCAGATATTAGGGCAGATGAGTTTTAAAGAGTGTCTTAAAGGCAGAAAGAGAGGTAGAGAGGCGGAGAGGTTTAGGGAGGGAATTCCAGAGCTTAGGGCCAATGGTGGAGCGATTAAAAACGGAGATACACAAGAGGCCAGAATTGGAGGAGCCCAGATTTCTCGGAGGGTTGTAGGGCTGGACAAGGTGACAGAGATAGGGAGGGGCGAGGCCATGGAGGGAGTTGAAAATAAGGATGAGAATTTTTAAATCAATGCATTGCTTAACTGGGAGCCAATGTAGGTCTGCGATCACAGGGGTGATGGGTGAACGGGATTTGATGTGAGTTAGGATACGGGCAGCAGAGTTTTGGATGAGCTCAAGTTTACAGAAGGTGGAAGATGGGAGGCTGGCCAGGAGTGCATTGGAATAGTCAAGTCTAGAGGTAACAAAGGCATGGATGAGGGTTTCAGCAGCAGATGAACTGAGGCAGGGGCGGAGTCGGGCAAAGTTACGGAGGTGGAAATAGGCGGTCTTAGTGATGGCGCAGTTATGTGGTCGGAGGTTCATCTTGGGATCAAATATGACACCAAGGTTGTGAACATGTGACTCAAGCCCTGCGACAATGTGCTTGACTCTTAGCTGCCCTCTGAAGTGGCATAGCAAGCCAATCAGTTAATAGGGATGGGCAAGAAATGCCAGCTTTACTAACGATGCTCACATCCTGAGAATGAATTTAAAAAACAGTCCACCTCCATTGGGATTTACAGCCTATGTTGCCAGATATTACAAGTCGTGCTCAAAATCCATTAGGTTGATAAATGGATTATAGGTTATTTTATAGTATTGCGTTCAGTTCTGGGCACCGCACCTCAGGAAGGATATATTGGTCTTGGAGAGGGTGCAGCGCAGATTCACCAGAATGAAAGCGGGGCTAGAAGGGTTAAATTATGAGGACAGGCTGCATAGACTAGGCGTGTATTCCCTCAAGTACAGAAGATTAAGGGGTGATCTAATTGAGGTGTTTAAGATGATTAAAGGATTTGATAGGGTAGATAGAGAGAAACTATTTCCTCTGTTGAGACTGGGGGCCAAATGAAAATTTCTAAACTGAGATTGATAGATTTTTATTAGGCAAAGGTATTAAGGGTTACAGAACCAAGGCGGGTAGATGGAGTTAAGATACAGATCAGCCATAATCTAACTGAATGGTGGAACAGGCTCGAGGGGCTGAATGGCCTAATCCTGTTCCGATGTTCCTATTTTGCCAAGGCCTGTGTTCTGTCGATTTTCTCTTTTCTGTGCATGACATCTTTTGAAACAGGCACATTTTGCTCACAATCTACAAGCACGCTGCTGTGTTGCACACCACTGAAGAAATGTTCTGCGCAGTTGGGTTGGTTAAATTTATCCTGCGTTAAAGCTGCACTGTGTGTTTACCCCATTTTGAGAGACCGGGTGTCAAGCAGCAAGAGACCATCTGTGTACGATTACTGCCTCGCCCAATCATTTCCAATTGACATTGAGCAATGACTAACCCCACGTCTTTTCTTCATTGATTAACTGTGTTCTTGTGCTCAGTGAGATCTTTCAAGCTGGTAATTATAGGATGTCTGTTCACTGCTTTAACCTTTCGGCTGCCATTGATGAGGCTTTTTGTCAGTGCTCCAGTTGGGAGATTCCCTGTCGTGTTTTTGCACTGCACTAAAAAGGACCTTGGCTTCAAATAAGAGCTCAGTTATTGAACTGCCTAGAAGGGTGGTGGAAGCAGATTCAACAGTAACTTTGAAAAGGAAATTGTATAAATATTTGAAAAGGAGTAATTTGCAGGGCTGTGGGGAGAGAGCAGGGGAGTGGGACTAATTGGAGAGCTCTTTCAAAGAGCCGGCACAGGCACAATGGGCCAAGTGGCCTCCTTCTGTGCCAAAGTGGGCAGGTGCATGTTTAATCCGTGCCAATGAGGGACCATTGGTCTCTGCTGCGTTCTCTACCACTTACACTCTTGGGGCCCTGGATGCAGGGGTCACCTGCTAGACCCCAATGTCCAGTGTTCAGATCAGCCAGGCAATGTGTAAAGTCAGTGTGTAAAGGCAATGCGCAGATGTGGTTCTGGGCCATGGAGACCAGACGGGCCCAGGTTTGCCACCTGGCACGTGCGGGGTCAGCGGCTATTAGCTTGGGCAGAAATCGAGCCACTGCAATTGGTCTCAGCCTCTGTGGGATAGGGAGAGAGAAAAGAAAACCATTCAGACTCGCCGCTCCTCATGGTTATCCAAGGGAGCCCCTACTAGAGCGTGTGTACGACAGTACTGCATGGTCACCGGTGAGAACAGAATGGGTTCATTTCTGGTGATGACCACAGTTGAATAGCCTGCTGCACACTGCTAATGTTTAATGTAGAGATGCTGGAGGTCAGACAGAGTCCGTCTCGTGAGAGGAACATCTAGAAATTTAGACATTGGAACATTCTAATAGGAAAACAATTAATTTCTGATATGCAAGCCTTAATAGAGGTATATATGTTCCTGTGTATAAGTTCGCTGTGTATATGTCTCCTGTGTATATGTTCCCTGTGTATATGTCTCCTGTGTATATGTCTCCTGTGTATATGTTTCCTGTGTATATGTTCCCTGTGTATATGTCTCCTGTGTATATGTCTCCTGTGTATATGTTTCCTGTGTATTTGTTCCCTGTGTATATGTTCCTTGTGTATATGTCTCCTGTGTATATGTTCCTTGTGTATATGTCCCCTGTTTATATGTTCCAGTGTATATGTTCCTGTGTATATGTCTCCTGTGTATATGTTCCCTGTGTATATGTTCCCTCTGTATATGTTCCCTGTGTATATGCTCCCTGTGTATATGTCTCCTGTGCATATGTTCCCTGTGTATATGTCCCCTGTGTATATGTCCCCTGTGTATATGTTACCTGTGTATATGTTCCCTGTGTATACGTTCCCTGTGTATATGTCCCCTGTGTATATGTCCCCGTTTATATGTTCCTGTGTATATGTTCAATGTATATATGTCACCGGTGTAAATGTTCCTGTGTATATGTTCCCTGTGTATATGTTCCCTCTGTATATGTCTCCTGTGCATACGTTCCTTGTGTATATGTCTCCTGTGTATAGGTTCCTTGTGTATATGTCCCCTGTTTATATGTTCCTGTGTATATGTTCATTTGTATATGTTCCCTGTGTATATGTTCCTGTGTATATGTTCCTGTGTATATGTTTCTGTGTATATGTTACTTGTGTATATGTCCCCTGTTTCTATGTTCCTGTGTATTTGTTTCTGTGCATATGTTTGTTTGTATATGTTCCCTGTGTATATCTTCCTATGCACATGTCCCCTGTTTATATGTTCATGTGTATATGTTCCTGTGTATATGTTCCTGTGTATATGTTCCCTGTGTATATGTCTCCTGTGTATATGTTCCTTGTGTATATGTTCCTTGTGTATATGTCTCCTGTTTATATGTTCCTGTGTATATGTTCCTGTGTATATGTTCATTTGTATATGCTCCCTGTGTATATGTTCCTGTGTATATGTTCCCTGTATATGTCACCTATGTAAATGTTCCTCTGTATAAGTTCCCTGTGTATATCTTCCTCTGTATAGGTTCACTGTGTATAGGTTCCTATGTATATGTTCCCTGTGTAAATGTTCCAGTATATATGTTCCCTGTGTATATGTTCCCTGTGTATATGTCCCTGTGTATATGTCCATCTGTAAATGTCCCATGTGTATATGTTTCCTATATATATGTTCCATAGAAACATAGAAACATAGAAACTAGGAGCAGGAGTAGGCCATTCGGCCCGTCGAGCCTGCTCCACCATTCAATACGATCATGGCTGATCATCCAAATCCAGTACCCTGTCCCTGCTTTCTCACACAGAATCCCCATCGAGCCTGCACCGACACATATCCCATCCTATCCCCGTAACCCCACGTATTTAATTCCCCCTAACATATCCCATCCTATCCCTGTAACCCCACATATTTAATCCCCCCCTAACACTAAGGGTCAATTTATCATAGCCAAATCAACCTAACCCACACATTTTTGGACTGTGGGAGGAAACCGGAGCACCCGGAGGAAACCCACGCAGACACGGGGAGAATGTGCAAACTCCACACAGACAGTCACCCGAGGCCAGATTCGAACCCGGGTCTCTGGCGCTGTGAGGCACCAGTGCTAACCACTATGCCACCGTGTTGCCTGTGTATATGTTCCATGTGTATATGTTGCTTGTGTATAGGTCCTCTGTTTATATGTTCCTGTGTATATGTCCTTGTGTATATGTTTCCTCTGTATATGTTCCTGTGTATATGTTCCCTATTTATATGTTCCTGTGTATATGTTCCTGTGTATAATTTCCTCTGTATATGTTCCCTGTGTATATGTTCCTTTGTATATGTTCCCTGTGTATATGTTACTTTGTATATGTTCCCTGTATATATGTCACCTGTGTAAATGTTCCTGTGTATAAGTTCCCTGTGTATATCTTCCTCTGCATAGGTTCCCTGTGTATAAGTTCCTGTGTATATGTTCCCTGTGTATATGTCTCCTGTGTATATGTTCCTGTGCATGTATTCCCTGAGTATATGTTCTCTGTGTACATGTTCCCTGTGTATAAGTGCCTGTGTATATGTTCCCTGTGTACATGTCCCCTGTGTATATGTTCCCTGTGTATATGTCCCTCTGTATATGTCCCTGTGTATATGTCCCTGTGTATGTCACCCGTGTATATGTTCCCTGTGTATATGTCCCTGTGTATATGTTCCAGTGTATATGTCTCCTGTGCATATGTTCCCAGTGTATATGTCTCCTGTGTATACGTTTCCTGTGTCTATGTTTCCTGTGTATAAGTGTCCTGTGCATATGGCCCCTGTGTATATGTCTCCTATGTGTCTGTTCGCTGTGTATATGTCTCCTGTGTATATGTCTCCTGTGTATATGTCTCCTGTGTATATGTTGCTGTGTATATGTTCCCTTTGTATATATCTCCTGTGTATATGTTCTGTGTGTATATGTCTCCTCTGTATATGTTCTATGTGTGTATGTTCCCTGTGTATATATCTCCTGTGTATATGTTCCATGTGTATATGTTCCTGTGTATATGTTCCCTGTGTATATATCTCCTGCGTATATGTTCCGTGTGTATATGTCTCCTGTGTATATGTTCTATGTGTGTATGTTCCCTGTGTATATGTTCCCTGTGTACATGTCTCCTGTGTATATGTTCCCTGTGTAAATGTTCCTTTGTATATGTTCCCTGTGTATATGTTACTTTGTATATGTTCCCTGTATATATGTCACCTGTGTATATGTTCCAGTGTATATGTCTCCTGTGTATATGTTGTTGTGTATATCTTCCCTTTGTATATATCTCCTGTGTATATGTTCCATGTGTATATGTCTCCTCTGTATATGTTCTATGTGTGTATGTTCCCTGTGTATATATCTCCTGTGTATATGTTCCGTGTGTATATGTTCCTGTGTATATGTTCCCTGTGTATATATCTCCTGTGTATATGTTCCGTGTGTATAATTTCCTGTGTATATGTTCCCTGTGTATATGTTCCTTTGTATATGTTCCCTGTGTATATGTTACTTTGTATATGTTCCCTGTATATATGTCACCTGTGTATATGTTCCAGCGTATATGTCTCCTGTGTATATGTTGCTGTGTATATGTTACCTTTGTATATATCTCCTGTGTATATGTTCTGTGTGTATATGTCTCCTCTGTATATGTTCTATGTGTGTATGTTCCCTATGTATATATCTCCTGTGTATATGTTCCATGTGTATATGTTCCTGTGTATATGCTCCCTGTGTATATATCTCCTGTGTATATGTTCCGTGTGTATATGTCTCCTCTGTATATGTTCTATGTGTGTATGTTCCCTATGTATATATCTCCTGTGTATATGTTCCATGTGTATATGTTCCTGTGTATATGTTCCCTGTGTATATATCTCCTGTGTATATGTTCCATGTGTATATGTCTCCTGTGTATATGTTCTATGTGTGTATGTTCGCTGTGTATATGTTCCCTGTGTACATGTCTCCTGTGTATATGTTCCCTGTGTAAATGTTCCTTTGTATATGTTCCCTGTGTATATGTTACTTTGTATATGATCCCTGTATATATGACACCTGTGTATATGTTCCAGTGTATATGTCTCCTGTGTATATGTTGCTGTGTATATCTTCCCTTTGTATATATCTCCTGTGTATATGTTCTGTGTGTATATGTCTCCTCTGTATATGTTCTATGTGTGTATGTTCCCTGTATATATGTTCCCTGTGTACATGTCTTCTGTGTATATGTTCCCTGTGTAAATGTTCCGGTATATATGTTCCCTGTCTATATGGCTCCTGTGTATATGTTCCCTGTGTATATGTTCCTGTGTATATGTTCCCTGTGTATATATCTCCTGTGTATATGTTCCATGTGTATATGTCTCCTGTGTATATGTTCTATGTGTGTATGTTCCCTGTATATATGTTCCCTGTGTACATGTCTTCTGTGTATATGTTCCCTGTGTAAATGTTCCGGTATATATGTTCCCTGTGTATATGTTTGCTGTGCATATATTCCCTGAGTGTATGTTTTCTGTGTATATGTTCCTGTGTATATCTCTCCTGTGTATATGTCTACTGTGTATATGTTCACTGTGTATCAGTTCCTGTGTAAATGTTCCTTGTGTTTATGTCTCCATTGTATATGTTCCTGTGTAAATGTACCCTGTTTTATGTCTCCCGCGTGTATGTCTCCTGTGTATATGTTCCCTGTGTATATGTTTCTGTGTATATGTCTTATGTATATAAGTTCCCTGTGTATATCTCCCTCTTTATATGTTCCCTGTTTATTTGATTCTGTGTATATGTCAATGTGTATAAGTTCCCCGTGTATATGTAACTGTGTATATGCTCCCTGTATATACATCTCCTGTGTATATGTTCCCTGTGTTTCTGTTCCTTGTGTTTGTCTCATGTGTATAAGTTCCCTGTGTATATGTCCCTGTGTATATGTTACCTGTGTATATGTCCCCTGTGTATATGTTCCCAGTGAATATGTCATCTGTGTATATGTCTCATGTGTGTAAGTTTCCTGTGTATATGTCCCTGTGTATATGTAACCTGTATATATGTCTCCTGTGTATATGTCACTGTGTATATGTTCCCTGTGTATACTTTCCCTGTGTATATGACCCCTGTGCATATGTTCCTGTTTATATGTTCCTGCGTATATGTTCCTGTGTATATGTTCCCTGCGTATATGTTCCTGTGTATATGTTCCCTGTGTATATGTCTCCTGTGTATATGTTCCCTGTGTATATGTCTCCTGTGTATATGTTCTATGTGTGTATGTTCCCTGTATATATGTTCCCTGTGTACTTGTCTCCTGTGTATATGTTCCCTGTGTAAATGTTCCAGTATATATGTTCGCTGTGTATATGTTTGCTGTGCATATATTCCCTGAGTATATTTTTCTGTGTATATGTTCCTGTGTATATCACTCCTGTGTATATGTCTAATGTGTATATGTTCCCTGTGTAGCAGTTCCTGTGCAAATATTCCCTGTGGGTTTGTTTCCATTGTATATGTTCCTGTGTAAATGTTCCCTGTTTTATGTCTCACGCGTGTGTGTCTCCTGTGTATATGTTCCCTGTGTATATGTTTCTGTGTATATGTCTTATGTATATACGTTTTGTGTGTATATGTTCCCTGTGTATATGTTTCTGTGTATATGTCTTATGTATATAGGTTTCCTGTGTATATGTTCCCTGTGTATATGTTTCTGTGTATATGTCAATGTGTATAAGTTCCCTCTGTATATGTCACTGTGTATATGTTCCCTGTATATATGTCTCCTGTGTATATGTTCCCTGTGTATATGTTCCCTGTGTATATGTCTCATGTGTATATGTTCCCTGTGTATATGTCCCTGTTTATATGTTCCTGTGTATATGTTCCTGTGTATATGTTCCCTGTGTACATGTATCCTGTGTATATGTTCCTTATGTAAATATGCCGGTATATATGTTCCCTGTGTATATGTCCCTGTGTATATGTTCCCTGTGTATATGTTCCTGTGTATATGTTCCCTGTGTATATGTCTCCTGTGTATATGTTCCCTGTGTATATGTCTCACGTATATATGTTCTATGTGTGTATGTTCTCTGTATATATGTTCCCTGTGTACTTGTCTCCTGTGTATATGTTCCCTGTGTAAATGTTCCGGTATATATGTTCGCTGTGTATATGTTTGCTATGCATATATTCCCTAGGTATATGTTTTCTGTGTATATGTTCCTGTGTATATCTCTCCTGTCTATATGTCTACTGTGTATATGTTCCCTGTGTACCTGTTCCTGTGTATATCTCTCCTGTCTATATGTCTACTGTGTATATGTTCCCTGTGTACCAGTTCCTGTGCAAATGATCCCTGTGGGTTTGTCTCCATTGTATATATTCCTGTGTAAATGTTCCCTGTTTTATGTCTCCCGCGTGTATGTCTCCTGTGTATATGTTCCCTGTGTATATGTTTCTGTGTATATGTCTTATGTATATAAGTTTTGTGTGTATATGTTCCCTGTGTATATGTCAATGTGTATAAGTTCTGTCTGTATATGTCACTGTGTATATGTTCCCTGTATATATGTCTCCTGTGTATATGTCTCATGTGTATATATTTCCTTTGTATATGTCTCCTGTGTAAAGTTTCCGCTGTATATGTTCCCTGTTTATATGTCTCCTATGTGTCTGTTCGCTGTGTATATGTCTCCTGTGTATATGTCTCCTGTGCATATATTCCAGTGTATATGTCCCTGTGTATATGTTCCCTGTGTATATGTCCCTGTGTATATGTTCCCTGTGTATATGACCCCTGTGTATATGTCCATGTTTATATGTTCCTGTGTATATGTCCCCGTTTATATGTTCCCTGTGTACATGTCTCCTGTGTATATGTTCTTTGTATATGTCTCCTGTGTAAATGTTTCCTGTGTTTATGTCTCCAGTGTATATGTTCCCTGTGTAAATATTCCCTGTTTTATGTCTCCAGTGTTTATGTTCCTGTGTATATGTCTCATGTGTATATGTTTCCTGTGTAAATGTTCCTGTGTACATGTTACCTGTGTGTATGTCTCATGCATATATGTTCCTGTGTATACGTCTCCTGTGTATATGTTCCCTGTGTATATGTTCCTGTGCATATGTTACCTGCATATATGTCTCCAGTGTATATGTGCCTGTGTATATATTCCCTGTGTATACGTTCCGTGTGTATATGTCTTCACTGTATATGTTCCCTGTGTTTATGTCTCCAGTGTATATGTTCCCTGTGTATATGTCTCATGTGTATATGTTCTCTGTGTATAGGTTCCAGTGTATATGTTCCCTGTGTATATGTCTCCAGTGTATATGTTCCTGTGTATATGTCTCCCGTGTATATGGTCCCTGTGTATATGACACTTGTGTAAATATTCCCTGTGTATTTGTCTCCTGTGTATATGGCTCATGTGTATATGTTCCCTGTGTATATGTTCCTGTATATATGTTACTTGTGTATATGTTCCCTGTGTATATGTTCCTGTGTATATGTTCCCTGTGTTTATGTTCCTGTGTATATGTTCACTGTATAATTGTCTCCTGTGTATATGTTCCCTGTGTTTATGTCTCCTGTGTATATGTCCCTGTGTATATGTTCCTGTGTATATGTCTCCTGTCTATATGTTACCTGTGTTTATGTCTCCAGTGTATATGTACCCTGTGTATATGTCTCATGTGTATATGATCTCTGTGAATAAGTTCCTGTCTAAATGTTCCCTGTGTATATGTCTCCAGTGTATATGTTCCTGTGTATATGTCTCCTGTGTATATGTTCCCAATGTACATGTCATCTGTGTATATGTTCCTGTGTATATGTCTCCTGTGTATATATTCCTGTCCATATGTTCCTGTGTATATGTTAATGTGTATATGTCTCCTGTGTCTTTTTGGTCTTCTCCGTATATATTCACTGTGTATATGTCTCCTGTGTATATGTCTCCTGTGTATATGTTACCTGCATATATGTCTCCATTGTATATTTTACATGTGTTTATGTTCTTGTGTATAGTTTACCTGCATATATGTCTCCAGTGTATAGGTTCCCTGTGTATATGTCTCCTCTGTATATGCTCCCTGTGTATATGAGCCGGTGTATATGTTCCCTGTGAATATGTCTCCAGTGTATATGTTCCTGTGTATATGTCCCCTGTGTTTCTGTCTCCAGTGTATATGTTCCCTGTGAATATGGCTCCAGTGTATAGGTTCCTGTGTATATGTTCCCTGTGTTTCTGTCTCCAGTGTATATGTTCCTGTGTATATGTCTCCTGTGTATATCATCCCTGTGTATATGCCTCCAGTGTATATGTCCCTGTGTATATGTCTCCAGTGTATATATTCCTGTGTATATGTTCCCTGTGTATATGTCTCCTGTCTATATGTTCCTGTGTATATGTTCCCTGTGTATATGTCTCCTGTGTATATGTTCCCTGTGTATATGACTCCTGTGTATATTTTCTATGTGTGTATGTTCCCTGTATATATGTTCCCTGTGTACTTGTCTCCTGTGTATATGTTCCCTGTGTAAATGTTCCAGTATATATGTTCGCTGTGTATATGTTTGCTGTGCATATATTCCCTGAGTATTTTTTTCTGTGTATATGTTCCTGTGTATATCACTCCTGTGTATATGTCTACTGTGTATATGTTCCCTGTGTAGCAGTTCCTGTGCAAATATTCCCTGTGGGTTTGTTTCCATTGTATATGTTGCTGTGTAAATGTTCCCTGTTTTATGTCTCACGGCGTGTATGTCTCCTGTGTATATGTTCCCTGTGTATATGTTTCTGTGTATATGTCAATGTGTATAAGTTCCCTCTGTATATGTCGCTGTGTATATGTTCCCTGTATATATGTCTCCTGTGTATATGTTCCCTGTGTATATGTCTCATGTGTATATGTTCCCTGTGTATATGTCCCTGTTTATATGTTCCTGTGTATATGTTCCTGTGTATATGTTCCCTGTGTACAGGTATCCTGTGTATATGTTCCTTATGTAAATATGCCGTTATATATGTTCCCTGTGTATATGTCCCTGTGTATATGTTCCCTGTGTATATGTTCCTGTGTATATGTTCCCTGTTTATATGTCTCCTGTGTATATGTTCCCTGTGTATATGTCTCACGTGTATATGTTCTATGTGTGTATGTTCCCTGTATATATGTTCCCTGTGTACTTGTCTCCTGTGTATATGTTCCCTGTGTAAATGTTCCGGTATATATGTTCGCTGTGTATATGTTTGCTATGCATATATTCCCTGAGTATATGTTTTCTGTTTATATATTCCTGTGTATATCTCCCCTGTGTATATGTCTACTGTGTATATGTTCCCTGTGTATCAGTTCCTGTTTAAATGTTCCCTGTGGTTATGTCTCCATTGTATATGTTCCTGTGTAACTGTTCCCTGTTTTATGTCTCCCACGTGTATGTCTCCTGTGTATATGTTCCCTTTGTATATGTTTCTGTGTATATGTCTTATGTATATAGGTTCCCTGTGTATATGTCCCTGTGTATATGTTCCCTGTGTATATCGTTCTGTGTATATGTTAATGTGTATAAATTCCCTGTTTATATATCATATGGTCGCTGTTTATATGTCTCATGTGTATAACTTCCCTGTGTATATGTCCCTCTGTATATGTTTCCTGTGTATATGTTCCCTGTGTATATGTTCCCAGTGAATATGTCACCTGTGTATATGTCTCATGTGTATAAGTTCCCTGTGTATATGTCACTGTGTATATGTCCCCTGTATATACGTCTCCTGTGTATATGTTCCCTGTATATACATTCTCTGTGTATTTGTTCCCTGTGTATATGTCCCCGTTTATATGTCCCTGTTTACATATTTCCTGTGTATATGTTCCTTAAGTAAATATTCCAGTATATATGTTCCATGTGTATATGTCTCCTGTGAATATGTTCCCTGTGTATATGTTCCTGTGTATATGTTCACTGTGTATATGTCTCCTGTGTATATGTTCCCTGTTTATATATCATTGTATATATGGTCGCTGTTTATATGTCTCATGTGTATATGTTCCCTGTGTATATGTCCCTGTGTATATGTTACCTGTGCATATGTTCCCTTTGTATATGTTCCCAGTGAATGTGTCATCTGTGTATATGTCTCATGTGTATAAGTTCCCTGTGTATATGTCACTGTGAATATGTCCCTTGTATATACGTCTCCTGTGTATATGTCCCTGTGTATACGTTCCCTGTATATATGTCCCTGTGTATATGTTCCCTGTGTATACGTTCTCTGTGTATTTGTTCCCTGTGTATATGTCCCCGTTTATATGTCCCTGTGTACATATTTCCTGTGTATATGTTCCTTAACTAAATATTCCAGTATATATGTTCCCTGTGTATATGTCTCCTGTGAATATGTTCCCTGTGTATATGTTCACTGTGTATATGTGTCCTGTGTATATGTTCTGTGTGTATATGTCTCCTGTGTATAAGTTCTATGTGTGTATGTCTCCTGTGTATATGTTCCTTGTGTATATCTTTCTGTATATATGTTAATGTGTATAAGTTCCCTGTGTATATATCATTGTGTATATGTTCCCTGTGTATATGTCTCATGTGTATATGTTCCCTGTGTATATGTCACTGTGAATATGTCCCTTGTATATACGTCTCCTGTGTATATGTCCCTGTGTATATGTTCCCTGTATATAGGTCCCTGTGTATATGTTCCCTGTGTATACGTTCTCTGTGTATTTGTTCCCTGTGTATATGTCCCCGTTTATATGTCCCTGTGTACATATTTCCTGTGTATATGTTCTTTGTATATGTCTCCAGTGTATATGTTCCCTGTGTAAATGTTCCCTGTTTTATGTCTCCAGTGTTTATGTTCCTGTGTATATGTCTCATGTGTATATGTTTCCTGTGTAAATGTTCCTGTGTACATGTTACCTGTGTGTATGTCTCATGCATATATGTTCCTGTGTATACGTCTCCTGTGTATACGTTCCCTGTGTATATGTCTTCATTGTATATGTTCCCTGTGTTTATGTCTCCAGTGTATATGATCCCTGTGTATATGTCTCCAGTGTATATGTTCCTGTGTATATGTCTCCTGTGTATATGACACTTGTGTAAATTTTCCCTGTGTATTTGTCTCCTGTGTATATGGCTCATGTGTATATGTTCCCTGTGTATATGTTCCTGTATATATGTTACTTGTGTATATGTTCCCTGTGTATATGTTCCTGTGTATATGTTCCCTGTGTTTATGTTCCTGTGTATATGTTCACTATATAATTGTCTCCTGTGTATATGTTCCCTGTGTTTATGTCTCCTGTGTATATGTTCCTTAACTAAATATTCCAGTATATATGTTCCCTGTGTATATGTCTCCTGTGAATATGTTCCCTGTGTATATGTTCACTGTGTATATGTGTCCTGTGTATATGTTCTGTGTGTATATGTCTCCTGTGTATAAGTTCTATGTGTGTATGTCTCCTGTGTATATGTTCCCTGTGTATATCTTTCTGTATATATGTTAATGTGTATAAGTTCCCTGTGTATATATCATTGTGTATATGTTCCCTGTGTATATGTCTCATGTGTATATGTTCCCTGTGTATATGTCACTGTGAATATGTCCCTTGTATATACGTCTCCTGTGTATATGTCCCTGTGTATATGTTACCTGTATATAGGTCCCTGTGTATATGTTCCCTGTGTATACGTTCTCTGTGTATTTGTTCCCTGTGTATATGTCCCCGTTTATATGTCCCTGTGTACATATTTCCTGTGTATATGTTCTTTGTATATGTCTCCAGTGTATATGTTCCCTGTGTAAATGTTCCCTGTTTTATGTCTCCAGTGTTTATGTTCCTGTGTATATGTCTCATGTGTATATGTTTCCTGTGTAAATGTTCCTGTGTACATGTTACCTGTGTGTATGTCTCATGCATATATGTTCCTGTGTATACGTCTCCTGTGTATACGTTCCCTGTGTATATGTCTTCATTGTATATGTTCCCTGTGTTTATGTCTCCAGTGTATATGATCCCTGTGTATATGTCTCCAGTGTATATGTTCCTGTGTATATGTCTCCTGTGTATATGACACTTGTGTAAATTTTCCCTGTGTATTTGTCTCCTGTGTATATGGCTCATGTGTATATGTTCCCTGTGTATATGTTCCTGTATATATGTTACTTGTGTATATGTTCCCTGTGTATATGTTCCTGTGTATATGTTCCCTGTGTTTATGTTCCTGTGTATATGTTCACTGTATAATTGTCTCCTGTGTATATGTTCCCTGTGTTTATGTCTCCTGTGTATATGTTCCCTGT
Source organism: Squalus acanthias (assembly GCA_030390025.1). NCBI lineage: Eukaryota > Metazoa > Chordata > Chondrichthyes > Squaliformes > Squalidae > Squalus > Squalus acanthias. The sequence goes on from CM059433.1 coordinate 34,426,751, forward strand.
GTATATGTTCCTGTATATATGTTACTTGTGTATATGTTCCCTGTGTATATGTTCCTGTGTATATGTTCCCTGTGTTTATGTTCCTGTGTATATGTTCACTGTATAATTGTCTCCTGTGTATATGTTCCCTGTGTTTATGTCTCCTGTGTATATGTCTCCTGTGTATATGTCCCTGTGTATATGTTCCTGTGTATATGTCTCCTGTCTATATGTTACCTGTGTTTATGTCTCCAGTGTATATGTTCCCTGTGTATATGTCTCATGTGTATATGATCTCTGTGTATAAGTTCCTGTCTAAATGTTCCCTGTGTATATGTCTCCAGTGTATATGTTCCTGAGTATATGTCTCCTGTGTATATGTTCCCAATGTACATGTCATCTGTGTATATGTTCCTGTGTATATGTCTCCAGTGTATATATTCCTGTCCATATGTTCCTGTGTATATGTTAATGTGTATATGTCTCCTGTGTCTTTTTGGTCTTCTCTGTATATATTCACTGTGTATATGTCTCCTGTTTATATGTCTCCTGTGTATATGTTACCTGCATATATGTCTCCATTGTATATTTTACATGTGTTTATGTTCTTGTGTATAGTTTACCTGCATATATGTCTCCAGTGTATAGGTTCCCTGTGTATATGTCTCCTCTGTATATGCTCCCTGTGTATATGAGCCGGTGTATATGTTCCCTGTGAATATGTCTCCAGTGTATATCTTCCTGTGCATATGTCCCCTGTGTTTCTGTCTCCAGTGTATATGTTCCCTGTGAATATGGCTCCAGTGTATATGTTCCTGTGTATATGTTCCCTGTGTTTCTGTCTCCAGTGTATATGTTCCTGTGTATATGTCTCCTGTGTATATCGTCCCTGTGTATATGCCTCCAGTGTATATGTCCCTGTGTATATGTCTCCAGTGTATATATTCCTGTGTATATGTTCCTGTGCATATGTTAATGTGTATATGTCTCCTGTGTCTTTTTTGCCTTCTCTGTATATATTCACTATGTATATGTCTCATGTGTATATGTTCCTGTGTTTATGTTCCTGTGTATATGTTACCTGCATATATGTCTCCAGTGTATATGGTCCCTGTGTATATGTCTCCTGTGTAAATGTTCCCTTTGTTTATGTCTCCAGTGTATATGTTCCTGTGTAAATGTTCCCTGTTTTTATGTCTCCTATGTATATGTTCCTGTGTATATCCTCCCTGTGTATATGTCTCCAGTGTATATATTCCTGTGTATACGTCACCTGTGTACATGTTCCCTCTTTCTATGTACCTGCATATATGTCTGCAGTGTATATGTTTCTGTGTATATGTCTCCTGTGCATATGTTCCCTGTTTATATGTTTCTGTGTATATGTTAACTGCATATATGTCTCCAGTGTATTTGTTCCAGTGCCTGTGGCTCCTGTGTATATGTTCCCTGTGTATATGTCTGCTGTGTATATGTTTCCTGTGTATATGTTCCCTGTGTATATGTCTCCTGTATATATGTTGCCTGTGCATATGTTCCCCGTATATATGTCTGCTGTGTATATGTTTCCTGTGTATATGTTCCCTGTGTATATGTTCCTGTGTATATGTTCCTGTGTATATGTTCCCTGTGTATATGTTCCTGTGTATATGTCCACTGTATAATTGTCTCCTGTGTATATGTTCCCTGTGTTTATGTCTCCTGTGTATATGCCTCCTGTGTATGTCTCCTGTGTATGTCACCTGTGTGTATGTTCCTGTGTATATGTCTCCTGTGTATATTTTCCATGTGTACATGTTCCCTGTGTATATGGTCCCTGTGTATATGTCTCCAGTGTATATATTCCTGTGTATATGTTCCTGTATATATGTCTCCTGTGTATCCGTCTCACGTGTATATGTTCCCTGTGTATGTGAGCCTGTGTATATGTTATCTGTGTATATGCTTCTGTGTATATGTTCCCTGTGAATATGTCTCCAGTGTATATGTTCCTTGTGTATTTGTCTCCTGTCTACATGTTCCCAATGTACATGTTCCTGTATATATGTCTCCTGTGTTTATGTGTCCAGTGTATATGTTCCCTGTGTATATGTCTCATGTGTATATTTTCTCTCTGTAAAGGTCCCTGTGTATATGTTCCCTGGATATATGTCTCCAGTGTATATGTTCCTGTGTATACGTCTATTGTGTAAATGTTCCCTGTGTATATGTCTCCAGTATATATGTTCCTGTGTAATAGTCTCCTGTGTAAATGTTCCCTGTGTATATGTCTCCAGTTTATATGTCCCTGTGTATATGTCTCCTGTGTACATGTTCCCAAAGTACATGTCATCTGTGTACATGTCTCCAGTGTATATATTCCTGTCTATATGTTCCTGTGTATATGCTTCTGTGTATATGTTAATGTGTATATGTCTCCTGTGTCTTTTTGTCTTCTCTGTATATATTCACTGTGTATATGTCTCCTGTGTACATGTCCCCTGTGCATATCTTCCCTGTGTATGTGTCTCCTGTGTATATGTTCCCTGTGTCTATGTTGCTGCACATATGTCTGCAGTGTATATGTTCCTGTGTATCTGTCTCCTGTGTATATGTTCCCTGTGTAGATGTCTCATGTGTATATGTGCCTGTGCATATGTTCCCCTTATATATGTCTGCTGAGTATATGTTTCCTGTGTTTATGTTCCCTGTGTATATGTCTGCTGTGTATATGTTCCCGGTGTATATGTTCCTGTGTATATGTCTCCTGTGTATATGTGCCTGTGTATATATTCCCTGTGTATATGTTCCCTGTGTATATGTCTTCTCTGTATATGTTCCCTGTGTTTATGTCTCCTGTGTATATGTTCCTGTGTATATCCTCCCTGTGTATATGTCTCCAGTGTATATATTCCTGTGTATATCCTCCCTGTCTATATGTCTCCAGTGTATATATTCCTGTGTATATGTCACCTGTGTACATGTTCCCTCTATCTATGTACCTGCATATATGTCTGCAGTGTATATGTTTCTGTGTATATGTCTCCTGTGTATATGTTCCCTGTTTATATGTTCCTGTGTATATGTTAACTGCATATATGTCTCCAGTGTATTTGTTCCAGTGCCTGTGGCTCCTGTGTATATGTTCCCTGTGTATATGTTTCCTGTGTATATGTTCCCTGTGTATATGTTCTCTGTATATATGTCTCCAGTGTATATGTTCCTGTGTATATGTCTCATGTGTATATGTTTCCTGTGTAAATGTTCCTGTGTACATGTTACCTGTGTGTATGTTTCATGCGTATATGTTCCTGTGTATACGTCTCCTGTGTACATGTTCCCTGTGTATATGTTCCTGTGCATATGTTACCTGCATATATGTCGCCAGTGTATATGTCCTGTGTAAATGTTCCCTGTGTATATGTCTTCTTTGTATATGTTCCCTGTGTTTATGTCTCCAGTGTATATGTTCCCTGTATATATGTCTCATGTGTATAAGTTCTCTGTGTATAGGTTCCTGTGTATATGTTCCCCGTGTATATGCCTCCAGTGTATATGTTCCTGTGTATAAGTCTCCTGTGTATATGGTCCCTGTGTATATGACTCTTGTGTAAATATCCCCTGTGTATTTGTCTCCTGTGTATATGGCTCATGTGTATATGTTCCCTGTGTATATGTTCCTGTGTATATGTTCCCTGTGTATATGTTCCTGTGTATATGTTCCTGTGTATATGTTCCCTGTGTATGTCTCCTGTGTATGTCACCTGTGTGTATGTTCCTGTGTATATGTCTCCTGTGTATATTTTCCATTTGTACATGTTCCCTGTGTATATGGTCCCTGTGTATATGTCTCCAGTGTATATATTCCTGTGTATATGTTCCTGTATATATGTCTCCTATGTATCCGTCTCACGTGTATATGTTCCCTGTGTATGTGAGCCTGTGTATATGTTATCTGTGTATATGCTTCTGTGTATATGTTCCCTGTGAATATGTCTCCAGTGTATATGTTCCTTGTGTATTTGTCTCCTGTCTACATGTTCCCAATGTACATGTTCCTGTGTATATGTTCCCTGTGTTTATGTGTCCAGTGTATATGTTCCCTGTGTATATGTCTCATGTGTATATTTTCTCTCTGTATAGGTTCCTGTGTATATGTTCCCTGGATATATGTCTCCAGTGTATATGTTCCTGTGTATATGTCTACTGTGTAAATGTTCCCTGTGTATATATCTCCTGTGTATATGTTCCCTGTGTATATCTCTCACGTGTATATGTTCCCTGTGTATGTGAGCCTGTGTATATGTGCCCTGTGTATATGCTTCTGTGTATATGTTCCCTGTGTTTATGTGTCCAGTGTATATGTTGCCTGTGTATATGTCTCATGTGTATATTTTCTCTCTGTATAGGTTCCTGTGTATATGTTCCCTGCATATATGTCTCCAGTGTATATGTTCCTGTGTATATGTCTTTTGTGTAAATGTTCCCTGTGTATATGTCTCCAGTGTATATGTTCCTGTGTATATGTCTCCTGTGTAAATGTTCCCTGTGTATATGTCTCCAGTATATATGTTCCTGTGTATAAGTCTCATGTGTATAGGTTCCTGTGTATATGTTCCCTGTGTATATGTCTCCAGTATATATGTTCCTGTGTATAAGTCTCATGTGTATATGTTCCCTGTGTATATGTTCCTGTGTATATGTTCCCTGTGTATGTGTGCCTGAGTATATGTTCCCTGTGTATATGCTTCTGTATATATGTTCCCTGTGAATATGTCTCCAGTGTATATGTTCTTTGTGTATTTGTCTCCTGTCTACATGTTCCCAATGTACATGTTCCTGTGTATATGTTCCCTGTGTTTATGTGTCCAGTGTATATGTTCTCTGTGTATATGTCTCATGTGTATATGTTCTCTCTGTATAGGTTCCTGTGTATATGTCTCCTGTGTATATGTTCCCAGTGTACATGTCATCTGTGTATATGTCTCCAGTGTATATATTCCCCGTATATATGTCTGCTGAGTATATGTTTCCTGTGTATATGTTCCCTGTGTATATGTCTGCTGTGTATATGTTCCCTGTGTATATGTTCCTGTGTATATGTCTCCTGTGTAAATGTTCCCTGTGTATATGTCTCCAGTGTATATGTTCCTGTGTATGTTTCCTGTGTACATGTTCCCAATGTACATGTCATCTGTGTATATGTTCCTGTGTATATGTCTCCTGTGTATATATTCCTGTCTATATGTTCCTGTGTATTTGCTTCTGTGTATATGTTAATGTGTATACGTCTCCGGTGTCTTTTTTGTCTTCTCTGTATATATTCACTGTGTATATGTCTCCTGTGTATATGTTCCCTGTGTATATGTCATCTGTGTATATGTTACCTGCATATATGTCTCCAGTGTATATTTTCCATGTGCTTATGTTCCTGTGTATATGTTACCTGCATATATGTCTCCAGTGTATATGTTCCTGTGTATATGTTCCTGTGTATATGTTCCCTGTGTATATGTTCCCTGTGTCTATGTAGCTGCACATATGTCTGCAGTGTATATGTTCCTGTGTATCTGTCTCCTGTGTATATGTTCCCTGTTTATATGTTCCTGTGTATATGTTCCCTGTGTATATGTCTCCTGTGAATATATTCCGTGTCTATGTAGCTGCACATATGTCTGCAGTGTATATGTTCCTGTGTATCTGTATCCTGTGTATATGTTCCCTGTGTATATGTCTGTTGTGTATATGTTCCCTGTGTATATGTCTCCTGTGTAAATGTTCCCTGTGGTTATGTCTCCAGTGTATATATTCCTGTGTATATGCTCCGGGTGTATATGTTCCCTGTGTATATGTCTCATGTGTATATGTTTCCTGTGTAAATGTTCCTGTGTATATGTTACCTGTGTGTATGTCTCATGCGTATATGTTCCTGTGTATACGTCTCCTGTGTATATGTTCCCTGTGTATATGTTCCTGTGCATATGTTACCTGCATATATGTCTCCAGTGTATATGTCCCTGTGCATATGTTCCCTGTGTATATGTTCCCTGTGTATATGACATCTCTGTATATGTTCCCTGTGTATATGTTCCTGTGTATATGTTCCCTGTTTATATGTTCCTGTGTATATGTTAACTGCATCTATCTCTCCAGTGTATTTGTTCCAGTGTCTGTGGCTCCTGTGTATATGTTCCCTGTGTATATGTCTGCTGTGTATATTTTTCCTGTGTATACGTTCCCTGTGTATATGTCTGCTGTGTATATGTCTCCTGTGCATATGTTACCTCCATATATGTCTCCAGTGTATATGTTCCTGTGTATATGTTCCCTGTGTATATGTTCCCTGTGCATATGTTCCTGTGTATATGTCTCCTGTGTATTTGTTCCCTGTGTATGTGAGCCTGTGTATCTGTTCACTGTGTATAGGTTTCCTGTGAATATGTCTCCAGTGTATATGTTCCTTGTGTATTTGTCTCCTGTCTACATGTTCCCAATGTACATGTTCCTGTGTATATGTTCCCTGCGTATATGTCTCCAGTGTATATGTTCCTGTGTATATGTCTCCTGTGTAAATGTTCCCTGTGTATATGTCTCCAGTGTATATGTTCCTGTGTATATGTCTCCTGTATAAATGTTCCCTGTGTATATCTCTCCAGCGTATATGTTCCTGTGTATATGTCTCCTGTGTACATGTTCCCAATGTACATGTCATCTGTGTATATGTTCCTGTGTATATGTCTCCAGTGTATATATTCCTGTCTATATGTTCCTGTGTATCTGCTTCTGTGTATATGTTAATGTGTATATGTCTCCTGTGTCTTTTTTGTCTTCTCTGTATATATTCACTGTGTATATGTCTCCTGTGTATATGTTCCCTGTGTATATGTCTTCTGTGTATATGTTACCTGCATATATGTCTCCAGTGTATATTTTCATGTGCTAATGTTCCTCTGTATATGTTAGCCTGCATATATGTCTCCAGTGTATATGTTCCTGTGTAAATGTTCCTGTGTATATGTTACCTATGTATATGTTCCCTGTGTCTATGTAGCTGCACATATGTCTGCAGTGTATATGTTCCTGTGTATCTGTCTCCTGTGTATATGTTCCCTGTTTATATGTTCCTGTGTATATGTTCCCTGTGTATATGTCTCCTGTGTTTTTGTTCCCTGTGTCTAAGTAGCTGCACATATATCTGCAGTGTATATGTTCCTGTGTATCTGTCTCCTGTGTATATGTTCCCTGTTTATATGTTCCTGTGTATATGTTGCCTGTGCATATGTTCCCTGTATATATGTCTGCTGAGTATATGTTTCCTGTGTATATTTTCCCTGTGTATATGTCTGTTGTGTATATGTTCCCTGTGTATATGTTCCCTGTATATATGTCTCCTGTGCATATGTTCCCTGTGTATATGTCTGTTGTGTATATGTTCCCTGTGTATATGTTCCCTGTATATATGTCTCCTGTGTATATGTTCTTGTGTATATGTCTCCTCTATATATGGTCCCTGTGTATATGTCTCCTGTGTAAATGTTCCCTGTGTTTATGTCTCCAGTGTATATGTTCCTGTGTAAATGTTCCCTGTTTTTATGTCTCCAGTATATATATTCCTGTGTATATGCTCCGGGTGTATATGTTCCCTGTGTATATGTCTCATGTGTATATGTTTCCTGTGTAAATGTTCCTGTGCATATGTTACCTGTGTGTATGTCTCATGCGTATATGTTCCTGTGTATACGTCTCCTGTGTATATGTTTCTCGTGTATATGTTCTTGTGCATATGTTACCTGCATATATGTCTCCAGTGTATATGTCCCTATGCATATGTTCCCTGTGTATATGTCCCTGTGTATATGGCATCTCTGTGTATGTTCCCTGTGTATATGTTCCTGTGTATATGTTCCCTGTTTATATGTTCCTGTGTATATGTTAACTGCATCTATCTCTCCAGTGTATTTGTTCCAGTGTCTGTGGCTCCTGTGTATATGTTCCCTGTGTATATGTCTGCTGTGTATATTTGTCCTGTGTATATGTTCCCTGTGTATATGTTGCCTGTGCATATGTTTCCTGTGTATATGTCTCATGTGTATATGTACATGTGTATATGTTCCCTGTGCATATGTACCCTGTGTATATGTCACCAGTGTATATATTCCTGTATATATGTCTCCTGTGTATATGTTCATGTGCATATGTTACATGCATATATGTCTCCAGTGTATATGTTCCCTGTGTATATGTCTGCTGTGTATATGTTTCCTGTGTGTATGTTCCCTGTGTATATGTCTGCTGTGTATATGTTCCTGTATATATGTCTCCTCTGTATATGTTCCTGAGTATATGTCTCCTGTGTATATGATCCCTGTGCATAAGTCTCCTGTGTATATGTTCCCTGTGTATATGTTCCTGTGTATATGTCTCCTCGGCATTTGTTCCCTCTGTATATGCCTCCTGTGTATATGTCTGCTGTGTATATGTCTCCTGTGTATATGTTCCATGGGCATATGTTCCTGTGCATATGTCTCCTGTGTGTATGTTCCCTCGGTATATGTTCCTGTGCTTTTGTCTCCTGTGTATATGTCTCCATTGTATATCTCCCCTGTGTATATGTCTCATGTGTATATCTTCCATGTGGATATGTCTCCTGTGTATATGTTCCCAATGTACATGTCATCTGTGTATATATTCCCTGTGTATATGTTACTATGTATATGTCTTCTGTTTATATGTTCCTGTGTATATGTCTACTATTTATATGTTCCCTGTGTATATGTCTCCTGTTTATATGTTCCTGTGTATATCTCTTCTGTTTATATGTTCCTGTGTATATGTCTCACATGTATATGTTCCTGTGTATACGTTCCCTGTGTATATGTCTCCTGTTTATATGTTCCTGTGTTTATGTCTCCTGTTTATATGTTCCTGTGTATATGTATCCATTTTATATGTTCCTGTCTATATGTCTGTGGTGTATATGATCCCTGTGTATATGTTCCCTGTGTATATGTCTCCTGTGTATATGTTCCCTGTGTATATTTCTCCTGTGTATATGTCTCCTGTGTATATGTCTCCTGTGTATATGTTGCCTGTGTATAGCTCTCCTGTGTATATGTCTGCTGTGTATATGTTGTTGCATACATTTCTCCTGTGTATATGTTCCTGTGTATATGTCTCCTGTGTATATGTTCCTGTGTATATGCCTCGTGTGTATATGATCCCTGTGCTTAAGTCTCCTGTGTATATGTTCCTCTGTATATGTTAAGGTGTATATGTCTCATGTGTATATGTTCCTCTGTATGTGTTACCTGTGTATATGTCTCCTGTGTATATGTCTCACATGTAAATGTTCCTGTGTGTTTGTTCCCTGTGTATATGTCTCATGTTTATATGTTCCTGTGTATATGTCTCCTGTTTATATGTTCCTGTGTTTATGTCTCCTGTTTATATGTTCCTGTGTATATGTATCCATTTTATATGGCTGCTGTCTATATGTTCCTGTGTTTATGTCTCCTGTTTATATGTTCCTGTGTATATGTATCCATTTTATATGTTCCTGTCTATATGTCTGTGGTGTATATGATCCCTGTGTATATGTTCCCTGTGTATATGTCTCCTGTGTATATGTTCCCTGTGTATATTTCTCCTGTGTATATGTCTCCTGTGTATATGTCTCCTGTGTATATGTTGCCTGTGTATAGCTCTCCTGTGTATATGTCTGCTGTGTATATGTTCCCTGTGTATATGTTGTTGCATACATTTCTCCTGTGTATATGTTCATGTGTATATGTCTCCTGTGTATATGTTCCTGTGTATATGCCTCGTGTGTATATGATCCCTGTGCTTAAGTCTCCTGTGTATATGTTCCTCTGTATATGTTAAGGTGTATATGTCTCATGTGTATATGTTCCTCCGTATGTGTTACCTGTGTATATGTCTCCTGTGTATATGTCTCACATGTAAATGTTCCTGTGTGTTTGTTCCCTGTGTATATGTCTCATGTTTATATGTTCCTGTGTATATGTCTCCTGTTTATATGTTCCTGTGTTTATGTCTCCTGTTTATATGTTCCTGTGTATATGTATCCATTTTATATGGCTGCTGTCTATATGTCTGCTGTGTATATTATCCCTGTGTATATGTTCCCTGTTTATATGTCTCCTGTGTATATGTCGCCTGTGTATATGTCTACTATGTATATGTTCCCTGTGTATATGTTCCTGCATATATTTCTCTGTGTATATGTTCCTGTGTATATGTCTCATGTGTGTTTGTTCCTCTGTATGTGCTCCCTGTGTATATGTCTCCTGTTTATATGTTCCTGTGTTTATGTCTCCTGTTTATATGTCTCCTGTGTATATGTTGCCTGTGTATATGTCTCTGGTGTTTATTTTCCTGTGTAAATGTCTCCTGTGTATATGTCTACTGTGTATATGTCCCCTGTGTATATGTTCCTGCATATATTTCTCCTGTGTATATGTTCCTGTGTATATGTATCCAGTGTATATGTTCCTCTGTATATGTTACGGTGTATATGTCTCATATGTATGTGTTCCCTGTGTATATGTCTACTGTGTATATGTTACTGTGTATATGGCTCCTGTGTATATGTTCCTGTGTATATGTCTCCTGTGTATATGATCCCTGTGCATAAGTCTCCTGTGTATATGTTCCTCGTATATGTTATGGTGTATATGTCTGATGTGTATATGTTCCTCTGTATGTGTTCACTGTGTATATGTCTCCTGTGTATATGTCTCACATGTATATGTTCCTGTGTATATGTTCCCTGTGTATATGTCTACTGTGTATATGTTCCCTGTGTATATTTCTCCTGTGTATATGTTGCCTGTGTATATGTCTCCTGTGTATATGTTCCTGCATATATTTCTCCTGTGTATATGTTCCTGTGTATATGTATCCAGTGTATATGTTCCTCTGTATATGTTACGGTGTATATGTCTCATATGTATGTGTTCCCTGTGTATATGTCTACTGTGTATATGTTCCTGTGTATATGGCTCCTGTGTATATGTTCCTGTGTATATGTCTCCTGTGTATATGATCCCTGTGCATAAGTCTCCTGTGTATATGTTCCTCTGTATATGTTATGGTGTATATGTCTGATGTGTATATGTTCCTCTGTATGTGTTCACTGTGTATATGTCTCCTGTGTATATGTCTCACATGTATATGTTCCTGTGTATATGTTCCCTGTGTATATGTCTACTGTGTATATGTTCCCTGTGTATATTTCTCCTGTGTATATGTTGCCTGTGTATATGTCTCCTGTGTATATGTTGCCTGTGTATATGTCTCCTGTGTATATGTCTGCTGTGTGTATGTTCCCTGGGTATATGTTCCTGTGCATTTGTCTCCTGTGTATATGTCTCCTTTGTATATCTCCCCTGTGTATATGTCTCCTGTGTATATCTTCCATGTGTATATATCTCCTGTGTATATGTTCCCAATGTACATGTCATCTGTGTATATGTTCCCTGTGTATATGTTACTGTGTATATGTCTTCTGTTTATATGTTCCTGTGTAAATGTCTACTATTTATATGTTGCCTGTGTATATGTCTCCTGTGTATATGTTGCCTGTGTATATGTCTCCTGTGTATATGTCTGCTGTGTGTATGTTCCCTGGGTATATGTTCCTGTGCATTTGTCTCCTGTGTATATGTCTCCTTTGTATATCTCCCCTGTGTATATGTCTCCTGTGTATATCTTCCATGTGTATATGTCTCCTGTGTATATGTTCCCAATGTGCATGTCATCTGTGTATATGTTCCCTGTGTATATGTTACTGTGTATATGTCTTCTGTTTATATGTTCCTGTGTAAATGTCTACTATTTATATGTTCCCTGTGTATATGTCTCCTGTTTATATGTTCCTGTGTATATCTCTTCTGTTTATATGTTCCTGTGTATATGTCTCACATGTATATGTTCCTGTGTATACGTTCCCTGTGTATATGTCTCCTGTTTATATGTTCCTGTGTTTATGTCTCCTGTTTATATGTTCCTGGCTATATGTCTGCGGTGTATATGATCCCTGTGTATATGTTCCCTGTGTATATGTCTCCTGTGTATATGTACCCTGTGTATATTTCTCCTGTGTATATGTTCCTCTATATGTTACGGAGTATATGTCTCATGTGTATATGTTCCTCTGTATGTGTTCCCTGTGTATATGTCTCCTGTGTATATGTCTCACATGTATATGTTCCTGTGTGTTTGTTCCCTGTGTATATGTCTCATGTTTATATGTTCCTGTGTTTATGTCTCCTGTTTATATGTTCCTTTGTATAGGTATCCATTTTATATGTCTGCTGTCTATATGTCTGCTGCGTATATTATCCCTGTGTATATGTTCCCTGTTTATATGTCTCCTGTGTATATGTTGCCTGTGTATATGTCTCTAGTGTTTATTGTCCTGTATAAATGTCTCCTGTGCATATGTCTACTGTGTATATGTTCCCTGCGTATATGTCCCTGCATATATTTCTCCTGTGTATATGTTCCTTTGTATATGTCTCATGTGTATATGTTCCTCTGTATGTGTTCCCTGTGTATATGTCTCCTGTTTATATGTTCCTGTGTTTATGTCTCCTGTTTATATGTCCCTGTGTATATGTATCCATTGTATATGTTCTGTCTATATGTCTGCTGTGTATATGATCCCTGTGTATATATTCCCTGTGTATATGGTCCCGTGTATATGTCTCCTGTGTATATGTCTGCTGTGTATATGTTCCTGTGTATATGTCTTCTGTGTATATGTTCCTGTGTATATGTCTCCTGTGTATATGTCACATGTTTATATGTGCCTGTGTATATGTTCCTGTGTATATGCCTCCTGTTTATATGTTCCTGTGTTTATGTCTCCTGTTTATATGTCCCTGTGTATATGTATCCATTGTATATGTTCTATCTATATGTCTGCTGTGTATATGATCCCTGTGTATATGTTCCCTGTGTATATGTCTCCTGTGTATATGTCTTCTGTGTATATGTTCCTGTGTATATGTCTCCTGTGTATATGTCACATGTTTATATGTTCCTGTGTATATGTTCCTGTGTATATGCCTCCTGTTTATATGTTCCTGTGTTTATGTCTCTGATGTTTATATGTTCCTGTGTATATGTATCCATTTTATATGTTCCTGTCTATATGTCTGCTGTGTATATGTTCCCTGTGTATATGTTCTCTGTCTATATGTTTCCTGTGTATATGTTGCCTGTGTATATGTCTCTAGTGTTTATTTTCCCCTGTAAATGTCACCTGTGTATATGTCTGCTGTGTATATGTGACCTGTGTATATGTTCCTGCATATATTTCTCCTGTGTATATGTTCCTGTGTATATGTCTCCTGTGTATATGTTCCTGTGTATATGTCTCCTGTGTATATGATCCCTATGTATCAGTCTCCTGTGTATATGTTCCTCTGTATATGTTACGGTGTATATGTCTCATGTGTATATGTTCCTCTGTATGTGTCCCCTGTGTATATGTTCCTGCATATATTTCTCCTGTGTATATGTTCCTGTGTATATGTCTCCAGTGTATATGTTCCTGTGTATATGTTATGGTATACATGTCTCATATGTATATGTTCCTCTGTATGTGTTCCCTGTGTATATGTCTCATGTGTATATGTTCCTGTGTATATGGCTCCTGTGTATATGTTGCCTGTGTATATGTCTCTAGTGTTTATATTCCTCTGTAAATGTCTCCTGTGTATATGTCTGCTGTGTATATGTTCCCTGTGTATATGTTCCTGCATATATTTCTCCTGTGTATATGTTCCTGTGTATATGTCTCCTGTGTATATGTTCCTGTGTATATGTCTCCTGTGTATATGATCCCTGTGTTTCATTCTCCTGTGTATATGTTCCTCTGTATATGTTACGGTGTATATGTCTCATGTGTATATGTTCCTCTGCATGTGTTCTCTGTGTATATGACTGCTGTGTATATGTCTCACATGTATATGTTCCCTGTGTATATGTCTCATGCTTATATGTTCCTGTGTATATGTCTCCTGTTTATATGTTCCTGTGTTTATGTCTCCTGTTTATATGTTCTTGTGTATATGTATCCATTTTATATGTCTAATGTCTATATGTCTTCTGTGTATATGTTCCCTGTGTATATGTTCCCTGTCTATATGTCTCCTGTGTATATGTTGCCTGTGTATATGTCTCTAGTGTTTATTTTCCTGTGTAAATGTCTCCTGTGTATATGTCTACTGTGTATATGTTCCCTGTGTATATGTTCCTGCATATATTTCTCCTGTGTATATGTTCCTGTGTATATGTCTCCAGTGTATATGTTCCTGTGTATATGTTATGGTTTATATGTCTCATGTGTGTATGGTCCTCTGTATGTGTTCCCTGTGTATATGTCTCCTGTGTATATGTTCCTGTGTGTATGGCTCCTGTGTATATGTTCCTGTGTATATGTCTTTAGTGTTTATTTTGCTCTGTAAATGTCTCCTGTGTATATGTCTGCTGTGTATATGTTCCCTGTGTATATGTTCCTGCATATATTTCTCCTGTGTATATGTTCCTCTGTATGTGTCCCCTGTGTATATGTTCCTGCATATATCGCTCCTGTGTATATGTTCCTGTGTATATGTCTCCAGTGTATATGTTCCTGTGTATATGTTATGGTATACATGTCTCATATGTATATGTTCCTCTGTATGTGTTCCCTGTGTATATGTCTCATGTGTATATGTTCCTGTGTATATGGCTCATGTGTATATGTTGCCTGTGTATATGTCTCTAGTGTTTATATTCCTCTGTAAATGTCTCCTGTGTATATGTCTGCTGTGTATATGTTCCCTGTGTATATGTTCCTGCATATATTTCTCCTGTGTATATGTTCCTGTGTATATGTCTCCTGTGTATATGTTCCTGTGTATATGTCTCCTGTGTATATGATCCCTGTGTTTCATTCTCCTGTGTATATGTTCCTCTGTATATGTTACGGTGTATATGTCTCATGTGTATATGTTCCTCTGCATGTGTTCTCTGTGTATATGACTGCTGTGTATATGTCTCACATGTATATGTTCCCTGTGTATATGTCTCATGCTTATATGTTCCTGTGTGTATGTCTCCTGTTTATATGTTCCTGTGTTTATGTCTCCTGTTTATATGTTCTTGTGTATATGTATCCATTTTATATGTCTAATGTCTATATGTCTTCTGTGTATATGTTCCCTGTGTATATGTTCCCTGTCTATATGTCTCCTGTGTATATGTTGCCTGTGTATATGTCTCTAGTGTTTATTTTCCTGTGTAAATGTCTCCTGTGTATATGTCTACTGTGTATATGTTCCCTGTGTATATGTTCCTGCATATATTTCTCCTGTGTATATGTTCCTGTGTATATGTCTCCAGTGTATATGTTCCTGTGTATATGTTATGGTTTATATGTCTCATGTGTGTATGGTCCTCTGTATGTGTTCCCTGTGTATATGTCTCCTGTGTATATGTTCCTGTGTGTATGGCTCCTGTGTATATGTTCCTGTGTATATGTCTCTAGTGTTTATTTTGCTCTGTAAATGTCTCCTGTGTATATGTCTGCTGTGTATATGTTCCCTGTGTATATGTTCCTGCATATATTTCTCCTGTGTATATGTTCCTGTGTATATGTCTCCTGTGTATATGTTCCTGTGCATAAGTCTCCTGTGTATATGTTCCTCTGTAGATGTTACGGTGTATATGTCTCATGTGTATATGTTCCTCTGTATGTGTTCCCTGTGTATATGTCTCCTGTGTATATGTCTCATATGTATATGTTCCTGTGTATATGTTCCCTGTGTATATGTCTCATGCTTATATGTTCCTGTGTATATGTCTCCTGTTTATATGTTCCTGTGTTTATGTCTCCTGTTTATATGTTCCTGTGTATATGTATCCATTTTATATGTCTGCTGTCTATATGTCTGCTGTGTATATGTTCCCTGTGTATATGTTCCTGCATATATTTCTCCTGTGTATATGTTCCTGTGTATATGTCTCATGTGTATATGTTCCTCTGTATGTGTTCCCTGTGTATATGTCTCCTGTTTATATGTCCCTGTGTTTATGTCTCCTGTTTATATGTTCATGTGTATATGTATCCATTATATATGTTTCTGTATACATGTCTGCTGTGTATATGATTCCTGTGTATATGTTCCCTGTGTATATGTTCCTGTGTATACATCTCCTGTGCATATGTCTGCTGTGTATATGTGCCCTATGTATATGTTCCCTGTGTATATGTTCCTGTGTATATGTCTTCTGTGTATATGTTCCTGTGTATATGTCTCATGTGTATATGTTCCTCTGTATGTGTTCCCTGTGTCTATGTCTCCTGTGTATATGTCTCACATGTATATGCTCCTGTGTATATGTTCCCTGTGTATATGTCTCATGTTTTTATGTTCCTGTGTATATGTATCCATTTTATATGTTCCTGTCTATATGTCTGCTGTGCACATGTTCCCTGTGTAAATGTTCCCTGTATATATGTCTCTTGTGTATATGTTGCTTGTGTATATGTCTCTAGTGTTTATTTTCCTGTGTAAATGTCTCCTGTGTATATGTCTACTGTGTATATGTCCCCTGCGTATATGTTCCTGCATATATTTCTCCTGTGTATATGTTCCTGTGTATATGTCTCCAGTGTATATGTTCCCTGTGTATATGTACCCTGTCTGTATGTCTCCTGTGCATATGTTCCCTGTGTATATGTCTCTAGTGTTTATTTTCCTGTGTAAATGTCTCCTGTGTATATGTCTACTGTGTATATGTCCCCTGTGTATATGTTCCTGCATATATTTCTCCTGTGTATATGTTCCTGTGTATATGTCTCCAGTGTATATGTTCCTGTGTATATGCTACGGTGTATATGTCTCATATGTATATGTTCCTCTGTATGTGTTACCTGTGTATATGTCTCCTGTGTATATGTTCCTGTGTATATGGCTCCTGTGCATATGTTGCCTGTGTATATGTCTCTAGTGTTTATTTTCCTCTATAAATGTCTCCTGTGTATATGTCTGCTGTGTATATGTTCCCTGTGTATATGTTCCTGCATATATTTCTCCTGTGTATATGTTCCTGTGTATATGTCTCCTGTGTATATGATCCCTGTGTATAAGTCGCCTGTGTATATGTTCCTGTGTATATGTTACGATGTATATGTCTCATGTGTATATATTCCTCTGTATGTGTTCCCTGTGTATATGACTCCTGTGTATATGTCTCACATGTATATGTTCTTGAGTATATGTTCCCTGTGTATATGTATCATGCTTATATGTTCCTGTGTATATGTCTCCTGTTTAGATGTTCCTGTGTTTATGGCTCCTGTTTATATGTTCTTGTGTATATGTATCCATTTTATATGTCTACTGTCTATATGTCTGCTGTGTATATGTTACCTGTGTATATGTTCCCTGTCTATATGTCTCCTGTGTATATGTTGCCTGTGTATATGTCTCTAGTGTTTATTTTCCTGTGTAAATGTCTCCTGTGTATATGTCTACTGTGTATATGTCCCCTGTGTATATGTTCCTGCATATATTTCTCCTGTGTATATGTTCCTGTGTATATGTCTCCAGTGTATATGTTCCTGTGTATATGCTACGGTGTATATGTCTCATATGTATATGTTCCTCAGTATGTGTTACCTGTGTATATGTCTCCTGTGTATATGTTCCTGTGTATATGGCTCCTGTGCATATGTTGCCTGTGTATATGTCTCTAGTGTTTATTTTCCTCTATAAATGTCTCCTGTGTATATGTCTGCTGTGTATATGTTCCCTGTGTATATGTTCCTGCATATATTTCTCCTGTGTATATGTTCCTGTGTATATGTCTCCTGTGTATATGATCCCTGTGTATAAGTCGCCTGTGTATATGTTCCTGTGTATATGTTACGATGTATCTGTCTCATGTGTATATGTTCCTCTGTATGTGTTCCCTGTGTATATGACTCCTGTGTATATGTCTCCTGTATATACATTCCATGTGTATATGTCTCCTGTGTATATGTCTCCTGTGTATGTGTTCCCTGTGTATATGTCTCCTGTATATATGTTCCCTGTGTATATGTCTGCTGTGTATATGTCTCCTGTGTATATGTACCCTGTGTATTTGTTCCCTATGTATATTTCTCCTGTGTTTATGTTCCCTGTGTATATGTTCCTGTCCATATGTCTCCTGTGTATATGTTCCATGTGTATATGTCTCCTGTGTTTATGTCTCCTGTGTATATGTCTACCGTGTATATGTCTGCTGTGCATATGTCTCCTGTGTATATGTCTCCTGTGTATATGTTCCCTATGTATATTTCTCCTGTGTATATGTCTCCTGTGTTTATGTTCCCTGTGTATATGTTCCTGTCCATATGTCTCCTGTGTATATGTCTCCTGTGTATATGTTCCCTGTGTATATGTCTCCTGTGTATATGTCTGCTGTCTATATTTTCCCTGTGTATATGTCTCCTTTGTATATGTTCCTTGTGTATATGTCTCATGTGTATATGTCTGCTGTGTATATGTCTCCTGTGTATATGTCTCTTGTGTATATATCTGCTGTCTATATTTTCCCTATGTATATGTCTCCTGTATATGTCTCCTGTGTACATGTTCCCTGTGTATATGTTCCTCTGCTTATGTCTCCTGTGTATGTCTCCTGTGTATATGTTCCCACTGTATATGGCTCCTGTGTATATGTTGCCTGTGTATATGTCTCTAGTGTTTATTTTCCTCTGTAAATGTCTCCTGTGTATATGTCTGCTGTGTATATGTTCCCTGTGTATATGTTCCTGCATATATTTCTCCTGTGTATATGTTCCTGTGTATATGTCTCCTGTGTATATGTCTCCTGTGTATATGATCCCTGTGTATAAGTCTCCTGTGTATATGTTCCTGTGTATATGTTACGGTGTATATTTCTCATGTGTATATGTTCCTCTGTATGTGTTCCCGGTGTATATGACTCCTGTGTATATGTCTCACATGTATATGTTCCTGAGTATATGTTCCCTGTGTATATGTCTCATGCTTATATGTTCCTGTGTATATGTCTCCTGTTTATATGTTCCTGTGTTTATGTCTCCTGTTTATATGTTCTTGTGTATATGTATCCATTTTATGTCTACTGTCTGTATGTCTGCTGTGTATATGTTACCTGTGTATATGTTCCCTGTCTATATGTCTCATGTGTATATGTTGCCTGTGTATATGTCTCTAGTGTTTATTTTCCTGTGTAAATGTCTCCTGTGTATATGTCTACTGTGTATATATTCCTTGTGTATATGTTCCTGCATATATTTCTCCTGTGTATATGTTCCTGTGTATATGTCTCCAGTGTATATGTTCCTGTGTATATGTTACGGTGTGTATGTCTCATGTGTATATGTTCCTCTGTATGTGTACCCTGTGTATATGTCTCCTGTGTATATAAATCTCCTGTGTATATGTCTGCTGTGTATTTGTTCCCGGTGTATATATCTCCTGTGTATATGTCTGCTGTGTATATGTTCCCTCTGTATATCTTCCTGTGCATATGTCTTTGTGTACATGTCTCCTGTGCCTATGTCTCCTGCGTATATGTTCCCTGTGTATATGTTCCTGTCCATATGTCTCCTGTATATACATTCCATGTGTATATGTCTCCTGTGTATATGTCTCCTGTGTATATGTTCCCTGTGTATATGTCTCCTGTGTATATGTTCCCTGTGTATATGTCTGCTGTGTATATGTCTCCTGTGTATATGTACCCTGTGTATATGTTCCCTATGTATATTTCTCCTGTGTTTATGTTCCCTGTGTATATGTTCCTGTCCATATGTCTCCTGTGTATATGTTCCATGTGTATATGTCTCCTGTGTTTATGTCTCCTGTGTATATGTCTCCTGTGTATATGTCTGCTGTGCATATGTCTCCTGTGTATATGTCTCCTGTGTATATGTTCCCTATGTATATTTCTCCTGTGTATATGTCTCCTGTGTTTATGTTCCCTGTGTATATGTTCCTGTCCATATGTCTCCTGTGTATATGTCTCCTGTGTATATGTTCCCTGTGTATATGTCTCCTGTGTATATGCCTGCTGTCTATATTTTCCCTGTGTATATGTCTCCTTTGTATATGTTCCTTGTGTATATGTCTCATGTGTATATGTCTGCTGTGTATATGTCTCCTGTGTATATGTCTCTTGTGTATATATCTGCTGTCTATATTTTCCCTATGTATATGTCTCCTGTATATGTCTCCTGTGTACATGTTCCCTGTGTATATGTTCCTCTGCTTATGTCTCCTGTGTATGTCTCCTGTGTATATGTTCCCACTGTATATGGCTCCTGTGTATATGTTGCCTGTGTATATGTCTCTAGTGTTTATTTTCCTCTGTAAATGTCTCCTGTGTATATGTCTGCTGTGTATATGTTCCCTGTGTATATGTTCCTGCATATATTTCTCCTGTATATATGTTCCTGTGTATATGTCTCCTGTGTATATGTCTCCTGTGTATATGATCCCTGTGTATAAGTCTCCTGTGTATATGTTCCTGTGTATATGTTACGGTGTATATGTCTCATGTGTATATGTTCCTCTGTGTGTGTTCCCGGTGTATATGACTCCTGTGTATATGTCTCACATGTATATGTTCCTGAGTATATGTTCCCTGTGTATATGTCTCATGCTTATATGTTCCTGTGTATATGTCTCCTGTTTATATGTTCCTGTGTTTATGTCTCCTGTTTATATGTTCTTGTGTATATGTATCCATTTTATATGTCTACTGTCTGTATGTCTGCTGTGTATATGTTACCTGTGTATATGTTCCCTGTCTATATGTCTCATGTGTATATGTTGCCTGTGTATATGTCTCTAGTGTTTATTTTCCTGTGTAAATGTCTCCTGTGTATATGTCTACTGTTTATATATTCCCTGTGTATATGTTCCTGCATATATTTCTCCTGTATATATGTTCCTGTGTATATGTCTCCAGTGTATATGTTCCTGTGTATATGTTACGGTGTATATGTCTCATATGTATATGTTCCTCTGTATGTGTTCCCTGTGTATATGTCTCCTGTGTATATGTCTCCTGTGTATATGTCTGCTGTGTATTTTTTCCCGGTGTATATATCTCCTGTGTATATGTCTGCTGTGTATATGTTCCCTCTGTATATGTTCCTGTGCATATGTCTTTGTGTACATGTCTCCTGTGCCTATGTCTCCTGTGTATATGTTCCCTGTGTATATGTTCCTGTCCATATGTCTCCTGTATATACATTCCATGTGTATATGTCTCCTGTGTATATGTCTCCTGTGTATATGTTCCCTGTGTATATGTCTCCTGTGTATATGTTCCCTGTGTATATGTCTGCTGTGTTTATGTCTCCTGTGTATATGTCTCCTGTGTATATGTTCCCTATGTATATTTCTCCTGTGTTTAAGTTCCCTGTGTATATGTTCCTGTCCATATGTCTCCTGTGTATATGTTCCATGTGTATATGTCTCCTGTGTTTATGTCTCCTGTGTATATGTCTCCTGTGTATATGTCTGCTGTGCATATGTCTCCTGTGTATATGTCTCCTGTGTATATGTTCCCTATGTATATTTCTTCTGTGTATATGTCTCCTGTGTTTATGTTCCCTGTGTATATGTTCCTGTCCATATGTCTCCTGTGTATATGTCTCCTGTGTATATGTTCCCTGTGTATATGTCTCCTGTGTATATGTCTGCTGTCTATATTTTCCCTGTGTATATGTCTCCTTTGTATATGTTCCTTGTGTATATGTCTCATGTGTATATGTCTGCTGTGTATATGTCTCCTGTGTATATGTCTCCTGTGTATATATCTGCTGTCTATATTTTCCCTATGTATATGTCTCCTGTATATGTCTCCTGTGTACATGTTCCCTGTGTATATGTTCCTCTGCTTATGTCTCCTGTGTATGTCTCCTGTGTATATGTTCCCACTGTATATGGCTCCTGTGTATATGTTGCCTGTGTATATGTCTCTAGTGTTTATTTTCCTGTGTAAATGTCTCCTGTGTATATGTCTACTGTGTATATATTCCCTGTGTATATGTTCCTGCATATATTTCTCCTGTGTATATGTTCCTGTGTATATGTCTCCAGTGTATATGTTCCTGTGTATATGTTCCTGTGTATATGTCTCCAGTGTATATGTTCCTGTGTATATGTTACGGTGTATATGTCTCATGTGTATGTGTTCCTCTGTATGTGTTCCCTGTGTATATGTCTCCTGTGTATATGTCTCCTGTGTATATGTCTGCTGTGTATTTGTTCCCGGTGTATATATCTCCTGTTTATATGTCTGCTGTGTATATGTTCCCTGTGTATATGTCTCCTGTGTATATGTCTCCTGCGTATATGTCTGCTGTGTATATGTCTGCTGTGTATACATCTTCTGCGTATATGTCTCCTGTGTATATGTTCCCTGTGTATATGTCTCCTGTGTATATGTCTCCTGTGTATATGTCTGCTGTGTATTTGTTCCCGGTGTATATATCTCCTGTTTATATGTCTGCTGTGTATATGTTCCCTGTGTATATGTCTCCTGTGTATATGTCTCCTGCGTATATGTCTGCTGTGTATATGTCTGCTGTGTATACATCTTCTGCGTATATGTCTCCTGTGTATATGTTCCCTGTGTATATGTCTCCTGTGTATATGTCTGCTGTGTATATGTTCCCTGTGTATATGTCTCCTGTGTATATGTCTTATTTGTATGTCTCCTGTGTATATGTTCCTTGTGTATATGTCTCATGTGTATATGTCTGCTGTGTATATGTCTCCTGTGTATATGTTCCCTCTGTATATGTTCCTGTGCATATGTCTTTGTGTATATGTCTCCTGTGCATATGTCTCCTGTGTATATGTTCCCTGTGTATATGTTCCTGTCCATATGTCTCCTGTATATACATTCCATGTGTATATGTCTCCTGTGTATATGTCTCCTGTGTATATGTTCCCTGTGTATATGTCTCCTGTGTATATGTTCCCTGTGTATATGTCTGCTGTGTATATGTCTCCTGTGTATATGTCTCCTGTGTATATGTTTCCTATGTATATTTCTCCTGTGTTTATGTTCCCTGTGTATATGTTCCTGTCCATATGTCTCCTATGTATATGTTCCATGTGTATATGTCTCCTGTGTTTATGTCTCCTGTGTATATGTCTCCTGTGTATATGTCTGCTGTGCATATGTCTCCTGTGTATATGTCTCCTGTGTATATGTTCCCTATGTATATTTCTCCTGTGTATATGTCTCCTGTGTTTATGTTCCCTGTGTATATGTTCCTGTCCATATGTCTCCTGTGTATATGTCTCCTGTGTATATGTTCCCTGTGTATATGTCTCCTGTGTATATGTCTGCTGTCTATATTTTCCCTGTGTATATGTCTCCTTTGTATATGTTCCTTGTGTATATGTCTCATGTGTATATGTCTGCTGTGTATATGTCTCCTGTGTATATATCTGCTGTCTATATTTTCCCTATGTATATGTCTCCTGTATATGTCTCCTGTGTACATGTTCCCTGTGTATATGTTCCTCTGCTTATGTCTCCTGTGTATGTCTCCTGTGTATATGTTCCCACTGTATATGTCTCCTGTGTATATGTTCCTTGTGTATTTGTCTCATGTGTATTTGGCTGCTGTGTATGTGTCTCCTGTGTATATGTCTCCTGTGTATATGTACCCTCTGCATATGTTCCTGTGCATATATCTCCTGTGTATATCTCTCCTGTGTATATGTTCCCTGTGTATATGTCTCCTGTGTATATGGCTGCTGTGTATTTGTTCCCGGTGTATATGTCTTCTGTGTATATGTTCCTTGTGTATATGTCTCCTGTGTATATGTCTTCTGTGTATATGTTCCCTGTGCATATGTCTGCTGTGTATAGGTCTCCTGTATATATGTCTGCTGTGTATATGTCTGCTGTGTATACATCTCCTGTGTATATGTCTCCTGTGTATATGTTCCCTGTGTATATGTCTCCTGTGTATATGTCTGCTGTCTATATTTTCCCTGTGTATATTTCTCCTGTGTATGTCTCCTGTGTATATGTTCCTTGTGTATATGTGTCATGTGTATATGTCTGCTGTGTATATGTCGCCTGTGTATATGTCTCCTGTGTATATGTCTGCTGTCTATATTTTCCCTGTGTATATGTCTCCTGTGTATGTCTCCTGTGGATAGGTTCCTGTGCATATCTCTCCTGTGTATATGTCTTCTGTGTATATGTCTCCTGTGTATATGTACCCTCTGCATATGTTCCTGTGCATATATCTCCTGTGTATATCTCTCCTGTGTATATGTTCCCTGTGTATATGTCTCCTCTGTGTATGTCTGCTGTGTATTTGTTCCCGGTGTATATGTCTCCTGTGTATATGTCTTCTGTATATATGTTCCCTCTGTATATGTCTCCTGTGTATATGTCTTCTGTGTATATGTTCCCTGTGCATATGTCTGCTGTGTATAGGTCTCCTGTATATATGTCTGCTGTGTATATGTTTGCTGTGTATACATCTCCTGTGTATATGTCTCCTGTGTATATGTTCCCTGTGTATATGTCTCCTGTGTATATGTCTGCTGTGTATATGTTTCCTGTGTATATGTCTCCTTTGTATATGTTCCTTGTGTATATGTGTCATGTGTATATGTCTGCTGTGTATATGTCTCCTGTGTATATGTCTCCTGTGTATATATCTGCTGTCTATATTTTCCCTATGTATATGTCTCCTGTGTATGTCTCCTGTGTATAGGTTCCCGTGCATATGTCTCCTGTGTATATGTCTCCTGTGCATATGTCTCCTGTGTATATGTTCCCTGTGTATATGTTCCTGTCCATATGTCTCCTGTGTATATATTCCATGTGTATATGTCTCCTGTGTGTATGTCCCCTCTGTATATGTTCCCTGTGTATATGTCTCCTGTGTATATGTTCCCTGTGTATATGTCTCCTGTGTATATGTCTGCTGTGTATATAGAAACATAGAAACATAGAAAATAGGTACAGGAGTAGACCATTCGGTCCTTCGAGCCTGCACCGCCATTCAATGCGTTCATGGCTGAACATGCTACCTCAGTACCCCATTCCTGCTTTCTCGCCATACCCCTTGATCCCCCTAGTTGTGAGTGTTATATCTAACTCCCTTTTGAATATATTTAGCGAACTGGCCTCAACAACCTTCTGTGGAAGAGAATTCCATAGATTCACCACTCTCTGGGTGAAGAAGTTCCTCCTCAGCTCAGTCCTAAATGGCTTCCCCTTAATCCTTAGACTGTGACCCCTGGTTCTAGTTTTCCCTACCATTGGGAACATTCTGCCCGCATCTAATTTGTCTAAACCAGTCAGGATTTTAAATGTCTCTATAAGATCCCCCCTCATTCTTCTGAACTCCAGAGGATACAAGTTCAGTTGACCCAATCTTTCTTGATATGTCAGTCCGGCCATCCCAGGAATCAATCTAGTGAACCTTCGCTGCACTCCCTCAATAGCAAGAATGTCCTTCCTTAAGTTAGGAGACCAAAACTGCGCACAATACTCCAGGTGTGGCCTCACCAAGGCCCTGTACAACTGCAGCATCACCTCCCTACTCCTGTACTCAAATCCCCTTACTATGAAGGCCATCATTCCGTTTGCTTTCTTGACTGCCTGCTGCACTTGCATTCCCACCTTCAATGACTGATGTACCATGATGCCCAGGTCTCGTTGCACCTCCCCTTTCCCTAATCTGCCACCATTCAGGTAATAGTCCGCCTCTCTATTTTTACCACCAAAGTGGATAACCTCACATTTATCCACATTGTACTTCATCTGCCATACATTTGCCCATTCACCCAACCTGTCCAAGTCACTCTGTAGCCTCCTAGCATCCTCCTCATTGTTCACACTGCCTCCCAATTTAGTGTCATCCGCAAATTTGGAGATATTACATTTAATCCCTTCGTCCAAATCATTAATATATAATGTAAACAGCTGGGGTCCCAGCACCGAACCCTGCGGTACCCCGCTGGTTACTGCCTGCCATTCTGAAAAGTACCCATTTACTCCTACTCTTTGTTTCCTGTGTGCCAACCAGTTCTCAATCCACGTCAACACATTACCCTTAATCCCATGTGCTTTAACTTTGCTCACCAATCTCTTGTGTGGGACCTTGTCGAAGGCCTTCTGAAAGTCCAAATACACCACATCTACTGGTCTCCTGTGTATATGTCTCTTGTGTATATGTCTCCTGTGTATATGTTCCCTGTGTATATGTTCCTGTCCATATGTCTCCTGTGTATATGTTCCATGCGTATATGTCTCCTGTGTATATGTCTCCTGTGTACATGTCTCCTGTGTATATGTCTGCTGTGTATATCTTCCCTGTGTATATGTTCCTCTGCTTATGTCTCCTGTGTATGTCTCCAGTGTATATGTCTGCTGTGTATATGTCTCTTGTGTATATGTCTTCTGTGTATATGTTCATTGTGTATATGTTCCTCTGCTTATGTCTCCTGTGTATGTCTCCTCTGTATATGTTCCCACTGTATATGTCTCCTGTGTATATGTTCCTTGTGTATTTGTCTCATGTGTATTTGGCTGCTGTGTATATGTCTCCTGTGTATATGTACCCTCTGCATATGTTCCTGTGCATATATCTCCTGTGTATATGTCTCCTGTGTATATGTTCCCTGGGAATATGTTCCTGCATATATGTCTCCTGCATATAAGTCTGCTGTGAATCTGTCTGCTGTGTATAACTTCCATGTGTATATGTCTCCTGTGTATATGTCTCCTGTGTATATGTCTCCTCTGTATATGTTCCCTGTGTATATGTTCCTGCATATATGTCTCCTGTGTATTTGTTCCCTGTGTATATGTCTGCTGTGTATATGTCTGCTGTGTACATGTCTACTTTGTGTATGCCTCCTGTGTATATATCTCCTGTGTATATGTCTGCTCTGTATATGTTCCCTGTGTATATGTCTCCTGTGTGTATGCCTCCTGTGTATATGTTCCATGTGTATATTACTCTGTGTATATGTCTCCTGTTTATATGTCTCCAGTGTATATGCTCCTGTGTACATGTCCCCTGTGTATATGTTCCTGTGTACATGTCTCCTGTGTATGTTTTTTGTGTATATGTCTCCTGTGTATATGTCTCCTGTGTATATATTTTCTGTGTATATGTCTCATGTTTATTTGTTCCTGTGTATATTTTCCTGTGCATATGTCTCCTGTGTATATGTTCCCTGTGTATATGTTCCCAGTGTATATGTCTCTAGTGTATATGTTCCTGTGTAAATGTCTCCTGTGTATGTTCCTGAGTATATGTCTCCTGTGTATATGTCTGCTGTGCATATGTTCCCTGTGTATATGTCTTCTGTGTATATGCTTGCTGTGTATATGTTCTCTGTGCATATGTCTGCTCTGTATATGTCTCCTGTGTATATGACTCCTGTGTATATGTCTCCTTTGTATATGTTCCCTGTGTATATGTCTCCTGTGTATATATCCCCTGCATATATGTCTCCTGTTTCTATGTTCCCTGTGTATATGTCTCCTGTGTATATGTCTGCTGTCTATATGTTCCCTGTGTATATGTTTCCTGTGTATATGTTCCCTGTGTATATGTCTCCTGTTTATACGTCTCCTGTGTAAATGTCTCCTGTGTGTATGCCTTCTGTGTAAATGTCTCCTGTGTGTATGCCTTCTGTGTATATGTTCCATGTGTATATGTCTCCTGTGTATATGTATCCTGAGTATATGTTCTCTGTGTATATGTCTCCTGTGTATATGTCTCCTGTGTATATGTTTCCTCTGTATATGTTCATGTGCATATTTCTCCTGTGATATGTCTCCTGTGTATATGTCTGCAGTGTATATGTCTCCTCTGTATATGTCTCCTGTGTATATGTTCCCTCTGTATATGCTCCTGTGCATATATCTCCTGTGTATATGTCTTCTGTGTATATGTCTGCTGTGTATATGTTTCCTGTGTATATGTTCCCTCTGCATATGTTCCTGTGCATATGTCTCCTGTGTATATGTCTCCTGTGTATATGATCCCTGTGTATATGTCTCCTACGTATATATCTGCTGTGAATATGTCTCCTGTGTATATGTTCCCTCTGTATATGTTCCTGTGCATATATCTCGTGTGTATATGCCTCCTGTGTATATGTCTGCTGTGTATATGTCTCCTGTGTATATGTTCCCTCTGTATATGTTCCTGCATATATGTCTCCTGTGTATATGTCTGCTGTGTATATGTCTGCTGTGTATATGTTCCCTGTGCATATGTCTGCTCTGTATATGTCTCCTGTGTATATGTCTACTGTGTGTATGCCTCCTGTGTATATGTTCCATGTGTATATGTCTCCTGTGTGTATGCCTCCTGTGTATATGTTCCATGTGTATATGTCTCCTGTGTATATGTCTGCTGTGCATATGTTCCCTGTGTATATGACTCCTGTGTATATGTCTCCTGTGTATATGTCTCCTTTGTATAAATCTCCTGCATATATGTCTCTTGTTTTTATGTTTCCTGTGTATATGTTCCCTGTGTATATGTTCCCAGTGTATATGTCTCTAGTGTATATGTTCCTGTGTAAATGTCTCCTGTGTATGTTCCTGAGTATATGTCTCCTGTGTATATGTCTGCCGTGCATATGTTCCCCGTGTATATGTCTTCTGTGTATATGCCTGCTGTGTATATGTTATCTGTGCATATGTCTGCTCTGTATATGTCTCCTGTGTATATGACTCCTGTGTATATGTCTCCTTTGTATATGTTCCCTGTGTATATGTCTGCTGTGTATAAGTCTCCTGCATATATGTCTCCTGTGTATATATCCCCTGCATATATGTCTCCTGTTTCTATGTTCCCTGTGTATATGTCTCCTGTGTATATGTCTGCTGTCTATATGTTCCCTGTGTATATGTTTCCTGTGTATATGTTCCCTGTGTATATTTCTCCTGTGTAAATGTCTCCTGTGTGTATGCCTTCTGTGTATATGTCTGCTGTGTATATGTCTCCTGTGTATATGTTCCCTGTGTATATGTTCCTGCATATATATCTCCTGCGTATGTGTTCCCTGTGTATATGTCTGCTGTGTCGATGTCTCTTGTGTATATGTCTGCTGTGTATATGTCTGCTGTGTATATGTTCCCTGTGCATATGTCTGCTCTGTATATGTCTCCTGTGTATATGTCTGCTGTGTGTATGCCTCCTGTGTATATGTTCCATGTGCTTATGTCTCCTGTGTGTATGCCTCCTGTGTATATGTTCCATGTGCATATGTCTCCTGTGTATATGTCTGCTGTGCATATGTTCCCTGTGTATATGACTCCTGTGTATATGTCTCCTGTGTATATGTCTCCTTTGTATAAATCTCCTGCGTATATGTCTCCTGTATATATATCTCCTGCATATATGTCTCCTGTTTTTATGTTTCCTGTGTATATGTTCCCTGTGTATATGTTCCCAGTGTATATGTCTCTAGTGTATATGTTCCTGTGTAAATGTCTCCTGTGTATGTTCCTGAGTATATGTCTCCTGTGTATATGTCTGCTGTGCATATGTTCCCTGTGTATATGTCTTCTGTGTATATGTCTGCTGTGTATATGTTATCTGTGCATATGTCTGCTCTGTATATGTCTCCTGTGTATATGACTCCTGTGTATATGTCTCCTTTGTATATGTTCCCTGTGTATATGTCTCCTGTGTATATGTCTCCTGTGTATATGTCTCCTGTGTATAAGTCTCCTGCATATATGTCTCCTGTGTATATATCCCCTGCATATATGTCTCCTGTTTCTATGTTCCCTGTGTATATGTCTCCTGTGTATATGTCTGGTGTCTATATGTTGTATATGTTTCCTGTTTATATGTCTCCTGTGTAAATGTCTCCTGTGTGTATGCCTTCTGTGTAAATGTCTCCTGTGTGTATGCCTTCTGTGTATATGTTCCATGTGTATATGTCTCCTGTGTATATGTCTCCTGTGTATATGTCTCCTGTGTTTATGTTCCCTCTGTATATGTTCCTGTGCATATTTCTCCTGTGTATATGTCTGCTGTGTATATGTTTCCTGTGTATATGTCTCCTGTGTATATGTTCCCTCTGTATATGCTCCTGTGCATATATCTCCTGTGTATATGTCTGCTGTGTATATGTTTCCTGTGTATATGTTCCCTCTGCATATGTTCCTGTGCATATGTCTCCTGTGTATATGTCTCCTGTGTATATGATCCCTGTGTATATGTCTCCTACGTATATATCTGCTGTGAATATGTCTCCTGTGTATATGTTCCCTCTGTATATGTTCCCAGTGTATATGTCTCTAGTGTATATGTTCCTGTGTAAATGTCTCCTGTGTATGTTCCTGAGTATATGTCTCCTGTGTATATGTCTGCTGTGCATATGTTCCCTGTGTATATGTCTTCTGTGTATATGTCTTCTGTGTATATGTCTGCTGTGTATATGTTATCTGTGCATATGTCTGCTCTGTATATGTCTCCTGTGTATATGACTCCTGTGTATATGTCTCCTCTGTATATGTTCCTGTGCATATATCTCCTGTGTATATGTCTCCTGTGTATATGTCTCCTGCATATTTGTTCCCTGTGTATATGTCTGCTGTGTCGATGGCTCCTGTGTATATGTCTGCTGTGTATATGTTCCCTGTGCATATGTCTGCTCTGTATATGTCTCCTGTGTATATGTCTCCTGTGTGTATGCCTCCTGTGTTAATGTTCCATGTGTATATGTCTCCTGTGTATATGTATCCTGAGTATATGATCTCTGTGTATATGTCACCTGTTTATATGTCTCCAGTGTATATGCTACTGTGTACATGTCCCCTGTGTATATGTTACTGGGTATATGTTCCTGTGTAAATGTCTCCTGTGTATGATTTCTGTGTATATGTCTCCTGTGTATATGTCTCCTGTGTATATATTTTCTGTGCATATGTCTCATGTTTATATGTTCCTGTGTATATTTTCCTGTGCATATGTCTCCTGTGTATATATTCCCAGTGTATATGTCTCTAGTGTATATGTTCCTGTGTAAATGTCTCCTGTATATGTTCCTGTGCATATGTTCCCTGTGTATATGACTCCTGTGTATATGTCTCCTGTGTATATGTCTCCTTTGTATAAATCTCCTGCGTATATGTCTCCTGTATATATATCTGCTGCATATATGTCTCCTGTTTTTATGTTTCCTGTGTATATGTCTCCTGTGTATATGTCAGCTGCCTATATGTTTCCTGTGTATACATTTCCTGTGTATATGTTCCCTGTGTATATGTCTCCTGTTTATATGTCTCCTGTGTAAATGTCTCCTGTGTGTATGCCTTCTGTGTATATGTTCTCTGTGTATATGTCTCCTGTGTATATGTCTCCTGTTTATATGTTTCTGTGTATATGTCTCCTATGTATATGTTCCTGTATATATGTTCCCTGTGTATATGTCTCATGTTTATATGTTCTTGTGTATATGTCTCCTGTGTTTATGTCTCCTGAGTATATGTTCTCTGTGTATATGTCTCCTGTGCATATGTCTCCTGTTTCTATGTTTCTGTGTATATGTCTCCTATGTATATGTTCTTGTGTATATGTTCCCTGTGTATATGTTCCCTGTGTATATTTGTCTGTGTATATGTCTCCTGCGTAAATATCTCCTGTGTATATGTCTCCTGTGTATATGTTCCCTCTGTATATGTTCCTGTGCATATTTCTCCTGTGTATATGTCTCCTGTGTATATGTCTGCAGTGTATATGTCTCCTGTGTATAAGACTCCTGTGTATATGTTCCCTCTGTACATGTTCCTGTGCATATATCCCCTGTGTATATGTCTCCTGTGTATATGCCTGCTGTGTATATTTTTCCTGTGTATATGTTCCCTCTGCATATGTTCCTGTGCATATGTCTCCTGTGTATATGTCTCCTGTGTATATGATCCCAGTTGATATGTCTCCTGTGTATTTGTCTGCTGTGTATATGTCTCCTGTGTATATGTTCCCTGTATATATGTTCCTGCATATATGTCTCCTACGTATATATCTGCTGTGAATATGTCTCCTGTGTATATGTTACCTCTGTATATGTTCCTGTGCATATATCTCCTGTGTATATGTCTCCTGTGTATATGTCTGCTGTGTATATGCCTCCTGTGTATATGTTCCCTGTGTATATGTTCCTGCATATATGTCTCCTGCGTATTTGTTCTCTGTGTATATGTCTGCTGTGTTGATGTCTCCTGTGTATATGTCTGCTGTGTATATGTCTGCTGTGTTTATGTCTGCTGTGTGTATGCCTCCTGTGTATATGTTCCATGTGTATATGTCTCCTCTGTGTATGCCTCTTGTGTATATGTTCCATGTGTATATGTCTCCTGTTTATATGTCTCCAGTGTATATGCTCCTGTGTACATGTCCCCTGTGTATATGTTACTGGGTATATGTTCCTGTGTAAATGTCTCCTGTGTATGATTTCTGTGTATATGTCTCCTGTGTATATGTCTCCTGTGTATATATTTTCTGTGTATATGTCTCATGTTTATATGTTCCTGTGTATATTTTCCTGTGCATATGTCTCCTGTGTATATGTTCCCTGTGTATATATTCCCAGTGTATATGTCTCTAAGAATATGTTCCTGTGTAAATGTCTCCTGCATATGTTCCCTGTGTATATGACTCCTGTGTATATGTCTCCTGTGTATATGTCTCCTGTGTATAAATCTCCTGCGTATATGTCTCCTGTATATATATCTCCTGCATATATGTCTCCTGTTTTTGTGTTCCCTGTGTATATGTCTCCTGTGTATATGTCAGCTGTCTATATGTTTCCTGTGTATGTTTCCTGTGTATATGTTCCCTGTGTATATGTCTCCTGTTTATATGTCTCCTGTGTAAATGTCTCCTGTGTGTCTGCCTTCTGTGTAAATGTCTCCTGTGTGTATGTATCCTGAGTATATGTTCTCTGTGTATATGTCTCCTGTTTATATGTTTCTGTGTATATGTCTCCTATGTATATGTTCCTGTATATATGTTCCCTGTGTATATGTCTCATGTTTATATGTTCTTGTGTATATGTCTCCTGTGTATATGTCTCCTGAGTATATGTTCTCTGTGTATATGTCTCCTGTGTATATGTCTCCTGAGTATATGTTCTCTGTGTATATATCTCCTGTGTATATGTCTCCTGTTTATATGTTTCTGTGTATATGTCTCCTATGTATATGTTCCTGTATATTTGTTCCCTGTGTATATGTCTCATGTTTATATGTTCTTGTGTATATGTCTCCTGTGTTTATGTCTCCTGAGTATATGTTCTCTGTGTATATGTCTCCTGTGCATATGTCTCCTGTTTCTATGTTTCTGTGTATATGTCTCCTATGTATATGTTCTTGTGTATATGTTCCCTGTGTATATGTTCCCTGTGTATATTTGTCTGTGTATATGTCTGCTGCGTAAATGTCACCTGTGTTTGTCTCCTGCGCATATGTTCACTGTGTATATGTTTCCTGTTTATCTGTCCCTGTGTATATGCCTCTAGTGTATATGTTCCAGTGTATATGTCTCTAGTGTATATGTTCCCTGTGTATATGTCTCCTGTGTATATGTCGCTGTTTATATGTCTCCTGTGTATATGTTCCCTGTGTATATGTCTTCTGTGTATATGTCTCCTGTGTATTTGTCTCCTGTGTGTATGTCCCCTGTGTATATGTTCCCTGTGTATATTTTCCTGTGTATATGTCTCCTGCGTAAATGTCTCCCGTGTATATGTTCCCTGTGTATATGTTTCATGTTTATATGTTCTTGTGTATATGTCTCCTGTGTTTATGTCTCCTGAGTATATGTTCTCTGTGTATATGTCTCCTGTGTATATGTTCTTGTGTATATGTTCCCTGTGTATATGTTCCCTGTGTATATTTGTCTGTGTATATGTCTGCTGCGTAAATGTCTCCTGTGTTTGTCTCCTGCGCATATGTTCACTGTGTATATGTTTCCTGTTTATCTGTCCCTGTGTATATGCCTCTAGTGTATATGTTCCAGTGTATATGTCTCTAGTGTATATGTTCCCTGTGTATATGTCTCCTGTGTATATGTCGCTGTTTATATGTCTCCTGTGTATATGTTCCCTGTGTATATGTCTTCTGTGTATATGTCTCCTGTGTATTTGTCTCCTGTGTGTATGTCCCCTGTGTATATGTTCCCTGTGTATATTTTCCTGTGTATATGTCTCCTGCGTAAATGTCTCCCGTGTATATGTTCCCTGTGTATATGTCTCATGTTTATATGTTCTTGTGTATATGTCTCCTGTGTTTATGTCTCCTGAGTATATGTTCTCTGTGTATATGTCTCCTGTGTATATGTATCCTGAGTATATGTTCTCTGTGTATATGTCTCCTGTGTATATGTCTCCTGAGTATATGTTCTCTGTGTATATATCTCCTGTGTATATGTCTCCTGTTTATATGTTTCTGTGTATATGTCTCCTATGTATATGTTCCTGTATATTTGTTCCCTGTGTATATGTCTCATGTTTATATGTTCTTGTGTATATGTCTCCTGTGTTTATGTCTCCTGAGTATATGTTCTCTGTGTATATGTCTCCTGTGCATATGTCTCCTGTTTCTATGTTTCTGTGTATATGTCTCCTATGTATATGTTCTTGTGTATATGTTCCCTGTGTATATGTTCCCTGTGTATATTTGTCTGTGTATATGCCTGCTGCGTAAATGTCTCCTGTGTTTGTCTCCTGCGCATATGTTCACTGTGTATATGTTTCCTGTTTATCTGTCCCTGTGTATATGCCTCTAGTGTATATGTTCCAGTGTATATGTCTCTAGTGTATATGTTCCCTGTGTATATGTCTCCTGTGTATATGTCGCTGTTTATATGTCTCCTGTGTATATGTTCCCTGTGTATATGTCTTCTGTGTATATGTCTCCTGTGTATTTGTCTCCTGTGTGTATGTCCCCTGTGTATATGTTCCCTGTGTATATTTTCCTGTGTATATGTCTCCTGCGTAAATGTCTCCCGTGTATATGTTCCCTGTGTATATGTCTCATGTTTATATGTTCTTGTGTATATGTCTCCTGTGTTTATGTCTCCTGAGTATATGTTCTCTGTGTATATGTCTCCTGTGTATATGTATCCTGAGTATATGTTCTCTGTGTATATGTCTCCTGTGTATATGTTCTTGTGTATATGTTCCCTGTGTATATGTTCCCTGTGTATATTTGTCTGTGTATATGTCTGCTGCGTAAATGTCTCCTGTGTTTGTCTCCTGCGCATATGTTCACTGTGTATATGTTTCCTGTTTATCTGTCCCTGTGTATATGCCTCTAGTGTATATGTTCCAGTGTATATGTCTCTAGTGTATATGTTCCCTGTGTATATGTCTCCTGTGTATATGTCGCTGTTTATATGTCTCCTGTGTATATGTTCCCTGTGTATATGTCTTCTGTGTATATGTCTCCTGTGTATTTGTCTCCTGTGTGTATGTCCCCTGTGTATATGTTCCCTGTGTATATTTTCCTGTGTATATGTCTCCTGCGTAAATGTCTCCCGTGTATATGTTCCCTGTGTATATGTCTCATGTTTATATGTTCTTGTGTATATGTCTCCTGTGTTTATGTCTCCTGAGTATATGTTCTCTGTGTATATGTCTCCTGTGTATATGTATCCTGAGTATATGTTCTCTGTGTATATGTCTCCTGTGTATATGTCTCCTGAGTATATGTTCTCTGTGTATATGTCTCCTGTGTATATGTCTCCTGTTTATATGTTTCTGTGTATATGTCTCCTATGTATATGTTCCTGTATATATGTTCCCTGTGTATATGTCTCATGTTTATATGTTCTTGTGTATATGTCTCCTGTATTATGTCTCCTGAGTATATGTTCTCTGTGTATATGTCTCCTGTGCATATGTCTCCTGTTTCTATGTTTCTGTGTATATGTCTCCTATGTATATGTTCTTGTGTATATGTTCCCTGTGTATATGTTCCCTGTGTATATTTGTCTGTGTATATGTCTGCTGCGTAAATGTCTCCTGTGTATGTCTCCTGCGCATATGTTCACTGTGTATATGTTTCCTGTTATCTGTCCCTGTGTATATGCCTCTAGTGTATATGTTCCAGTGTATATGTCTCTAGTGTATATGTTCCCTGTGTATATGTCTCCTGTTTATATGTTCCATGTGTATATGTTCCCTGTGTATAAGTCTCCAGTGTATATGTTCCTGTGTATATGTCTCCTATGTATATGTTCCCTATGTATATGTTCCCTGTGTATATGTCTCCTGTGTATATGTTTCCTGTGTATATGTCTCCTGTTTATGTGTCTCCAGTGTATATGTTCCTGTGTATATGTTTCCTGTGTATATGTCTCCTGTTTATATGTCTCCTGTGTATATGTTCCTGTGTATATGTCTCCTATGTATAGGTTCCCTATGTATATGTTCCCTGTTTATATGTTCCCTGTGTATATGTTCCCTGTTTATTTGTTCCCTGTGTATATGTTCCCTGTTTATTTGTTCCCTCTGTATATGTTCTGTTTATTTGTTCCCTGTGCATAGATATCATTAGAGCAGAGAAAGTTAAGGGTGGATTTAATAGAGGTGGTGAACGTCATGAGGGAGAATCTGTTTCCACTGGCAGAAGGGTTGGTAACCAAAAGACACAGATTGAATATAATTGGCAAAAGAACCGAAGGTGAGATGAGTGAAAAAAATTAACACAGCGAGTTGTTGTGATCTGGAATGCACTGCCTGAAATATTGGTGGATGCAGAATCAGTATTAACTTTCAAAAGTGAATTGGATAAATACTTCAATTGGAAAAATGTGCAGTGCTATGGGGAAGTGCAGGGGAGTGGGACTAATTGGATAGCTCTTTCAAAGAGCCGGCACAGGTACAGTGGTCTGAATGGCCTCTTTAGGTGCTGTCTCATTCTATGATTCTCTGAATTTTCGCGGCTTGCTCAAGACGTGCGGGTGACGATTTGACCTTTGTTTCAGCGCCCTACGAGATATGTCCCGAGGACTATCTGATGGCCTTGGTGTGGAGGAGAACAGCAGCCGGGGACTTTGCGTTCAACAGATGCCCACCCAATGCGACAGGTACTGTGAAATCACACAGCTTCCCGTTGAGTGAGAAAGGGCCTGTGGGAAACTCGTACATATAAAAGAGAAAATCATTTCATTCGTGCTCCTTTAATAAATAAAATGAAAAATTCATGCAGTTGTGGAACGCCAGTCAAATGTTTCGAGAACGTGTTATATATCAAATGATTTAAATTAAATGAATGAGAATCAATTGACTTAACTTGGCTCCTGCATTTAACAGGCTATTGACTTTCTTTTGTCCTTCTGCATTTCTCTGTCAATGCTGCCATTTATTTCTGCCTTCTCTGTGACTTACAGGCACCACTAGCAGACGCTGCTCCCTCGATCGTAATGGGATTGCCTACTGGGAGCCACCCAGCTTTGCGAGATGCATATCAAACGAGTACAGATACTTACAGCATTCAGTAGGTGCAAAGTCAGCTGCAGTACTTCTCGTTTACTGAGAATAGGCAGAGAATGGAGCAATCCTCCTCTGCATTTAACTGATGACAAATATGTGTTAAAATTATTCAAAAAATGCGCGAGCTTATTAATCAATGAACGACAGCATAACAGGTTAGTTTCACCAAATAGCCCGTCAGGCAGGTTTCAGGGGGGGGAAAGCACCATGAAAGACTTAATGCTGACAGTTTTCCGCTCTGCTGTTTAATCACGCAGCAAAAACAATGAAATTCATCCCACTGAGCGAGCTATCAAATACGTATATTTGACGTTAGCAGAATAATAGCGGGGCTAAAAGGGTTAAATTACGAGGACAGGTTATACAGGCTTATATTTGCTTGAGTATAGAAGATTAAGGGGTGATGTAATTGAAGTGTTTAAGATGATTAAAGGAATTGATAGGGTAGATAGAGGGAAACTATTTCCTCTGGTGGGGGAGTCCAGCACAAGGGGGCATAACCTCAAAATTAGAGCTAGGTTGTTCAGGGATGATGTCAGGAAGCACTTCTTCACACAAAGGGCAGTGGAAACCTGGAACTCTCTCCGCAAAAAAGTTGTCGAGGCTGGAGGGTCAATTGAAAATTTCAAAACTAAGATTGATAGATTTTTGTTAGGTTAAGTGTATTAATCGTTATGGAGCCAAGGCGGGTAGATGGAGTTCAGATTCAGATTCAGATTAACCTTGACCTAATTGAATGGTGGAACAGGCTCGAGAGCTAAATGGTCTACTCCTGTTCCTATTTTTATATGTTCCTCTGTTCCTAAACCCGTTTACAACTGAATGCCATTTCATGTAATTCCTACTGTAATTCCTAGTTCGGGGAAGATATGGATAGTGGGCAGAAATTCCCACTGTGCTGGAACAAAACTTCCACCCGCTATTTTGTCGCCACAATGACCCATCCCCAAAATTACAGGTACGGAGTCATTACTGTTTATCCAGTAAAAGCAAGAACTTGTGTTTATATAACGCCTTTCACAACCTCAGGACATCCCAAGCGCTTTACAGACAATAAAGCACTTTTTAAAAAAGTGTAGTCACTGTTGTAATGTAGGAAGCGCGGCAATTTGCGCACAGCAAGCTCCCACAAACAGCCATGTGATAATGACCAGATCATCTGTTTTTGTTATGTTGATTGAGGGATAAATACTGTCCCGGACACCGGGGATAACTCCCCTGCTCTTCTTTGAAATAGTGCCGCGGGAACTTTTATATCCACCCGAGAGAGCAGATGGGGCCTCGGATTAACATCTCATCTGAAAGACGGCACCTTTGAGTGTGCAGCACTCCCTCAGTACTGCACTGGAGTGTCAGCCTAGATTTTGTGCTGAAATTTCTGGAGTGAGACTTGAACCCACATCCTTCAGACACAGAGGTGAGAGTGCTACAACTGAGGCAAGTCTGGCATCTCGGGTACCCTAGGAACGTACCTCCCGGCTTCCAATCTCCGACACCGCCCCCCCCCCCCACCACCCCACCGCACCAGTCTCTGATTCCCCCCACCCCTACCAAGGGCTCTGATCCTCACCCTTCCCCAGCCTCTGACCCTCACCCCCCAGCCCCCACCCCACCCAGCCTCCGATCTCCAATCCTCACCCTCCCCATCTCGTCCTCCTATCTCCCAACTCCTGCTTTCACTTACCAAAGGGGCACTGTGACGCTAGCAGCAACCCAATCTTGGTTTATTCTTCATTTGTGCCTCGCCAGCTCCGTTGTAATGAGGCCCGAGGCCCAGTATCGGGGGCGCCACTGTTCAGGCACAGGGAATGTACCCAGTGTCCCCACACGCACCCAAAAATGGGGCACACCAGATTGTCTACCTCATCATTTAGTAATTTATCTCATTGCAGTTTGTGGGACTTTGCTTTGTACAAATTGTCTGCCGCGTTTCCTACATTACAACAGCGACTACACTTCAAGAGTACTTCATTGGCTGTAATGCACTTTGGGACGTCCTGATGTTGTGCATGGCGCTGTATAAATGCAAGTCTTTTCTTTCTCTCCTTAACTATGAATTTGCATTTACACCAAAGCAATTCTAAATTGAAAAGCAGGGATGTTCTTTTAAATTGCACAGCAGAAAGCTCTTCAGTCAGGGTACAGCTCAGTGTTGGACCTCCCATAGCAGTGCTTGTGTTCTTGATTCAGTTCCACATAGATCACAGCACGTCAGAGGATGGTAACCTTCCAACAAAGGCGCAGCCTTGGTTCAAACAAGATAAAAACGTTGGACTTAGAACAGGTTATTCATCTTATCCACTTTTGTTATGTCAACCCAGGCCCTCTTTAGGCCTCAATCCGACCACTCTTTTAAATTATCTTGAACTCACACCACTTTACCATTTGTTGAATCAGGAATTGATTAATCCCATCCTGGGTTCGTCAACAAGCGTGTGGTTTTCTATCTTCCAGTTCATCACCTGCCATTGTGAATCCGGCGAGGTTATCACAAAGCATTGTAGGCACAGCTTGCCGAAGCTCCTAGTTGTCCAATTGTGACGAGAATTCACTGCAGTGAGGGGAATGAGGACAGTGACTCTGGGGCATGGTTTAGTTAAAATTGTGCTTGTGAGGGGCTAAATTCGGTTGATTTGCGCATCCCGTTAGCGCCCTGAGGGCGCTAATGGGGCGCAAATCAACTCGTGCCCGGGCGCGGCACCGCTAATGCCTCCCGTGAAATTCAGCAGGAGGTTAGCGGTGGCGGTAACCGTTAGCGCCATGCGGCGCTGCACCGCCGGCAATGACGTCATTGCCATGCGCAGCGCCCCGCTCACGCCCCGGCTGTAACATTGGGTGGCGCCCCCCGACTTACTGCTGGACATGTCCGCCGGGGTCAGGGGGGCCTACCTGCGGCCAGGGCGGCGCTTGTTAAAGGGGAGGTGGCGGGAGGCCATTTTTGTTGCTGGCCGCCTGCCAGCACCGCCCCCCTCTGCCGTCCCTGGCCCCCGTGAAGTCCCCCCACGGGGAGCCAGCTGCTTTCTGTGAGCCCGGCACTCCTCTTGAGTGCTGGGCTCATTTGCCGGCACTCCCGATCCCTGGAGGCTCAGCTGGGCGCCGGGACGCGCTGCGCCAGGCCCCTCCACTTTAATAAGGGGAGGAAGGCCTGCATTACCACGGCGCGATATTGGCTCGCAGCGCCCCAAGAGGGATGTGGGGCGCTTCCAGTAGCGCCCCACCTCCATCTCAGGATGCTACCTGGGAAAATTGGCTGCGGGGGCGCTAAATTTTTCAGGGTGTTAAAATTAGTGCCCTAGCAAAGGTAGCGCCCGCTAGCCAATTAAAGTGGTGCATGTGGAGAGACGTCCTGTTAAAAGTGAGGCAGGTGGAGGAACTTCCTGTTAAAGTGAAGCAGGTGGAGGGACTTCCTATTAAAGTGGGGCAGGTGGAGGGACTTCCTATTAAAGAGGGGCAGGTGGAGGGACTTCCTGTTAAAGTGGGGCAGGTGGAGGGACTTCCCGTTAAAGTGGGGCAGGTGGAGGGACTTCCTGTTAAAGTGAGGCAGGTGGAGGAACTTCCTGTTAAAGTGAGGCAGTTGGAGGGACTTCCTGTTAAAGTGAGGCAGGTGGAGGAACTTCCTGTTAAAGTGAGGCAGGTGGAGGGACTTCCTGTTAAAGTAAGGCAGGTGGAGAGACTTCCTGTTAAAGTGGGGCAGGTGGAGGGACTTCCAGTTAAAGTGAGGCAGGTGAAGGGACTTCCTGTTAACGTGAGGCAGGTGGAGGGACTTCCTCTTCAAGTGAGGCAGGTGGAGATACTTCCTGTTAAAATGAGGCAGGTGGAGGGACTTCCTGTTAAAGTGGGACAGGTGGAGGGACTTCCTGTTAAAGTGAGTCAAGTGGAGGGACTTCCTGTTAAAGTGGGGCAGGTGAAGCGACTTCCTGTTAAAGTGAGGCAGGTGGAGGGACTTCCTGTTAAAGTGAGGCAGGTGGAGGGACTTCCTGTTAAAAGTGAGGCATGTGGAGGGAATTCCTGTTAAATGTGAAACAGGTGGAGGGACTTCCTCTTAAAGTGGGGGAAGTGGAGGGATTTCCTGTTAAATTGGAGCAGGTGGAGGGACTTCCTGTTAAAGTGGGGCAGGTGGAGGGAATTTCTGTTAAAGTGAGGCATGTGGAGAGAATTCCTGTTAAAATGAGTCAGGTGGAGAGACTTCCTGTTAAAGTGGGGCAGGTGGAGGGTATTCCTGTTAAAGTGGGGCAGGTGGAGGATCTTCCTGTTAAAGTGAGACAATGGAGTGACTTTGTGTTAATTGTGAGACAGTTGGAGGGACGTCCTATTAAAAGTGGGGCAGATGGAGGGTCTTCCTGTTAAAGTGAGGCAGGTGGAGGGACTTACTATTAAAGTTGGGCAGGTGGAGGGACTTCCTGTTAAAGTGGGGCAGGTGGAGGGACTTCCTGTTAAAGTGGGGCAGGATGAGTGACTTCCTGTTAAAGTGAGGCAGATGGAGGGACTTCCTGTTAAAGTGGGGCAGGTGGAGGGACTTCCTGTTAAAGTGAGACAGGTGGAGGGACTTCCTTTAAAAGTGAGGCAGGTGGAGGGACTTACTATTAAAGTTGGGCAGGGGGAGGGACTTCCTGTTAAAGTGAGGCAGGTTGAGGGAGTTCCTGTTAAAGTGGGGCAGGTGGAGGGACTTCCTGTTAAAGTGGGGCAGGTGGAGGGACTTCCTGTTAAAGTGGGGCAGGTGGAGGGACTTCCTGTTAAAGTGGGGCAGGAGGAAGGACTTCCTGTTAAAGTGGGGGAGGTGGAGGGACTTCCTGTTAAAGTGAGGCAGGTGGAGGAACTTCCTGTTAAAGTGAGGCAGGTGGAGGGACTTCCTGTTAAAGTGAGGCAGGTGGAGGGACTTCCTGTTAAAGTGAGGCAGGTGGAGGGACTTCCTGTTAAAGTGAGGCAGGTGGAGGGACTTCCTGTTAAAGTGAGGCAGTTGGAGGGACTTCCTGTTAAAGTGAGGCAGGTGGAGGAACTTCCTGTTAAAGTGAGGCAGGTGGAGGGACTTCCTGTTAAAGTGAGGCAGGTGGAGAGACTTCCTGTTAAAGTGAGGCAGTTGGAGGGACGTCCTGTTAAAGTGAGGCAGGTGGAGGGACTTCCTGTTAAAGTGAGGCAGGTGGAGGGGCTTCCTCTTCAAGTGAGGCTGGTGGAGGAACTTCCTGTTAAAGTGAGGCAGGTGGAGGGACTTCCTCTTCAAGTGAGACAATGGAGGGATTTCCTGTTAAAGTGGGGCAGGTGGAGGGACTTCCTGTTAAAGTGAGACAGGTGGAGGGACTTCCTGTTAAAGTGGGGCAGGTGAAGGGACTTCCTGTTAAAGTGGGGCAGGTGGAGGGACTTCCTGTT
The DNA here is from genome assembly GCA_030390025.1 of Squalus acanthias. NCBI lineage: Eukaryota > Metazoa > Chordata > Chondrichthyes > Squaliformes > Squalidae > Squalus > Squalus acanthias. The sequence continues at coordinate 34,469,650 of CM059433.1, forward strand.
AAAGTGAGGCAGGTGGAGGTACTTCCTCTTAAAGTGGGGGAGGTGGAGGGATTTCCTGTTAAAGTGGGGCAGGTGGAGGGACTTCCTGTTAAAGTGAGGCAGGTGGAGGGACTTCCTGTTAAAGTGAGACAGGTGGAGGGACTTCCTTTAAAGTGGGGCAGGTGGAGGGACTTCCTGTTAAAGTGAGGCAGGTGGAGGGACTTCCTGTTAAAGTGGGGCAGGTGGAGGGACTTCCTGTTAAAGTGAGGCAGGTGGAGGAACTTCCTGTTAAAGTGAGGCAGGTGGAGGGACTTCCTGTTAAAGTGAGGCAGGTGGAGGGACATCCTGTTAAAAGTGAGGCATGTGGAGGGACTTCCTGTTAAATGTGAGACAGGTGGAGGTACTTCCTCTTAAAGTGGGGGAGTTGGAGGGACTTTCTGTTAAAGTGAGGCATGTGGAGGGACTTCCTGTTAAACTGAGTCAGGTGGAGTGACTTCCTGTTAAAGTGGGGCAGGTGGAGGGACTTCCTGTTAAAGTGAGTCAGGTGGAGTGACTTCCTGTTAAAGTGGGGCAGGTGGAGGGACTTCCTGTTAAAGTGGGGCAGGTGGAGGGACTTCCTGTTAAAGTGGGGCAGGTGGAGTGACCTCCTGTTAAATCTGAGACAGGTGGCGGATCTTCCTATTAAAGTGAGGCAATGGAGTGACTTTGTGTTAATTGTGAGACAGTTGGAGGGACGTCCTGTTAAAAGTGGGGCAGGTGGAAGAACTTCCTGTTAAAGTGAGTCGGTGGAGGGACTTCCTGTTAAAGTGGGGCAGGTGAAGGGACTTCCTGTTAAAGTGGGGCAGTTGGAGGGACTTCCTGTTAAAGTGAGTCAGGTGGAGGGACTTCCTGTTAAAGTGAGGCAGGTGGAGGGACTTCGTGTTAAACTGAGGCAGGTGGAGGGACTTCCTGTTAAAGTGAGTCAAGTGGAGGGACTTCCTGTTAAAGTGGGGCAGGTGAAGCGACTTCCTGTTAAAGTGAGGCAGGTGGAGGGACTTCCTGTTAAAGTGAGGCAGGTGGAGGGACTTCCTGTTAAAAGTGAGGCATGTGGAGGGAATTCCTGTTAAATGTGAAACAGGTGGAGGGACTTCCTCTTAAAGTGGGGGAAGTGGAGGGATTTCCTGTTAAATTGGAGCAGGTGGAGGGACTTCCTGTTAAAGTGGGGCAGGTGGAGGGAATTTCTGTTAAAGTGAGGCATGTGGAGAGAATTCCTGTTAAAATGAGTCAGGTGGAGAGACTTCCTGTTAAAGTGGGGCAGGTGGAGGGTATTCCTTTTAAAGTGGGGCAGGTGGAGGATCTTCCTGTTAAAGTGAGACAATGGAGTGACTTTGTGTTAATTGTGAGACAGTTGGAGGGACGTCCTGTTAAAAGTGGGGCAGATGGAGGGTCTTCCTGTTAAAGTGAGGCAGGTGGAGGGACTTACTATTAAAGTTGGGCAGGTGGAGGGACTTCCTGTTAAAGTGAGGCAGGTTGAGGGACTTCCTGTTAAAGTGGGGCAGGTGGAGGGACTTCCTGTTAAAGTGGGGCAGGTGGAGGGACTTCCTGTTAAAGTGGGGCAGGTGGAGGGACTTCCTGTTAAAGTGGGGCAGGAGGAAGGACTTCCTGTTAAAGTGGGGGAGTTGGAGGGACTTCCTGTTAAAGTGAGGCAGGTGGAGGAACTTCCTGTTAAAGTGAGGCAGGTGGAGGGACTTCCTGTTAAAGTGAGGCAGGTGGAGGGACTTCCTGTTAAAGTGAGGCAGTTGGAGGGACTTCCTGTTAAAGTGAGGCAGGTGGAGGAACTTCCTGTTAAAGTGAGGCAGGTGGAGGGACTTCCTGTTAAAGTGAGGCAGGTGGAGGGGCTTCCTCTTCAAGTGAGGCTGGTGGAGGAACTTCCTGTTAAAGTGAGGCAGGTGGAGGGACTTCCTCTTCAAGTGAGACAATGGAGGGATTTCCTGTTAAAGTGGGGCAGGTGGAGGGACTTCCTGTTAAAGTGAGCCAGGTGGAGGGACTTCCTGTTAAAGTGGGGCAGGTGAAGGGACTTCCTGTTAAAGTGGGGCAGGTGGAGGGACTTCCTGTTAAAGTGAGGCAGGTGGAGGTACTTCCTCTTAAAGTGGGGGAGGTGGAGGGATTTCCTGTTAAAGTGAGGCAGGTGGAGGGACTTCCTGTTAAAGTGAGGCAGGTGGAGGGACTTCCTGTTAAAGTGAGACAGGTGGAGGGACTTCCTTTAAAAGTGGGGCAGGTGGCGGGACTTCCTGTTAAAGTGAAGCAGGTGGAGGGACTTCCTGTTAAAGTGGGGCAGGTGGAGGGACTTCCTGTTAAAGTGAGGCAGGTGGAGGAACTTCCTGTTAAAGTGAGGCAGGTGGAGGGACTTCCTGTTAAAGTGAGGCAGGTGGAGGGACATCCTGTTAAAAGTGAGGCATGTGGAGGGAATTCCTGTTAAATGTGAGACAGGTGGAGGTACTTCCTCTTAAAGTGGGGGAGGTGGAGGGATTTCCTGTTAAAGTGGGGCAGGTGGAGGGACTTCCTGTTAAAGTGGGGGAGGTGGAGGGAGTTTCTGTTAAAGTGAGGCAGGTGGAGGGACTTCCTGTTAAAGTGGGGCAGGTGGAGAGACTTCCTGTTAAAGTGGGGGAGGTGGAGGGACTTTCTGTTAAAGTGAGGCATGTGGAGGGACTTCCTGTTAAACTGAGTCAGGTGGAGTGACTTCCTGTTAAAGTGGGGCAGGTGGAGGGACTTCCTGTTAAAGTGAGTCAGGTGGAGTGACTTCCTGTTAAAGTGGGGCAGGTGGAGGGACTTGCTGTTAAAGTGGGGCAGGTGGAGGGACTTCCTGTTAAAGTGGGGCAGGTGGAGTGACCTCCTGTTAAATCTGAGACAGGTGGCGGAACTTCCTATTAAAGTGAGGCAATGGAGTGACTTTGTGTTAATTGTGAGACAGTTGGAGGGACGTCCTGTTAAAAGTGGGGCAGGTGGAAGAACTTCCTGTTAAATGTGTGACAGGTGGAGGAACTTCCTGTTAAAAGTGGGGCAGATGGAGGGTCTTCCTGTTAAAATGAGTCAGGTGGAGGGACTTCCTGTTAAAAGTGGGGCAGGTGGAGGGACGTCCTGTTAAAGTGAGGCAGGTGGAGGAACTTCCTGTTAAAGTGAGGCAGGTGGAGGGTTATCCTGTTAAAATGGGGCAGGTGGAGGGACTTCTTGTTAAAAGTGGGGCAGGTGGAGGGACATCCTGTTAAAGTGAGGCAGGTGGAGGGACTTCCTGTTAAAAGTGGGGCAGGTTGACGATCCTCCTGTTAAATGTGTGACAGGTGGAGGAACTTCCTGTTAAAAGTGGGGCAGATGGAGGGACTTCCTGTTAAAGTGGGGCAGGTGGAGGGAATTTCTGTTAAAGTGAGGCATGTGGAGAGAATTCCTGTTAAAATGAGTCAGGTGGAGAGACTTCCTGTTAAAGTGGGGCAGGTGGAGGGTATTCCTGTTAAAGTGGGGCAGGTGGAGGATCTTCCTGTTAAAGTGAGATAATGGAGTGACTTTGTGTTAATTGTGAGACAGTTGGAGGGACGTCCTGTTAAAAGTGGGGCAGATGGAGGGTCTTCCTGTTAAAGTGAGGCAGGTGGAGGGACTTACTATTAAAGTTGGGCAGGTGGAGGGACTTCCTGTTAAAGTGGGGCAGGCGGAGGGACTTCCTGTTAAAGTGGGGCAGGATGAGTGACTTCCTGTTAAAGTGAGGCAGATGGAGGGACTTCCTGTTAAAGTGGGGCAGGTGGAGGGACTTCCTGTTAAAGTGAGACAGGTGGAGGGACTTACTTTAAAAGTGGGGCAGGTGGAGGGACTTCCTGTTAAAGTGAGGCAGGTGGAGGGACTTACTATTAAAGTTGGGCAGGGGGAGGGACTTCCTGTTAAAGTGAGGCAGGTTGAGGGACTTCCTGTTAAAGTGGGGCAGGTGGAGGGACTTCCTGTTAAAGTGAGTCAGGTGGAGTGACTTCCTGTTAAAGTGGGGCAGGTGGAGGGACTTCCTGTTAAAGTGGGGCAGGTGAAGGGACTTCCTGTTAAAGTGGGGCAGGTGAAGCGACTTCCTGTTAAAGTGAGGCAGGTGGAGGGACTTCCTGTTAAAGTGAGGCAGGTGGAGGGACTTCCTGTTAAAAGTGAGGCATGTGGAGGGAATTCCTGTTAAATGTGAAACAGGTGGAGGGACTTCCTCTTAAAGTGGGGGAAGTGGAGGGATTTCCTGTTAAATTGGAGCAGGTGGAGGGACTTCCTGTTAAAGTGGGGCAGGTGGAGGGAATTTCTGTTAAAGTGAGGCATGTGGAGAGAATTCCTGTTAAAATGAGTCAGGTGGAGAGACTTCCTGTTAAAGTGGGGCAGGTGGAGGGTATTCCTGTTAAAGTGGGGCAGGTGGAGGATCTTCCTGTTAAAGTGAGACAATGGAGTGACTTTGTGTTAATTGTGAGACAGTTGGAGGGACGTCCTGTTAAAAGTGGGGCAGATGGAGGGTCTTCCTGTTAAAGTGAGGCAGGTGGAAGGACTTACTATTAAAGTGAGGCAGATGGAGGGACTTCCTGTTAAAGTGGGGCAGGTGGAGGGACTTCCTGTTAAAGTGAGACAGGTGGAGGGACTTCCTTTAAAAGTGGGGCAGGTGGAGGGACTTCCTGTTAAAGTGAGGCAGGTGGAGGGACTTACTATTAAAGTTGGGCAGGGGGAGGGACTTCCTGTTAAAGTGAGGCAGGTGGAGGGACTTACTATTAAAGTTGGGCAGGGGGAGGGACTTCCTGTTAAAGTGAGGCAGGTTGAGGGACTTCCTGTTAAAGTGGGGCAGGTGGAGGGACTTCCTGTTAAAGTGGGGCAGGTGGAGGGACTTCCTGTTAAAGTGGGGCAGGTGGAGAGACTTCCTGTTAAAGTGGGGCAGGAGGAAGGACTTCCTGTTAAAGTGGGGCAGGTGGCGGGACTTCCTGTTAAAGTGAGGGAGGTGGAGGGACTTCCTGTTAAAGTGGGGCAGGTGGAGGGACTTCCTGTTAAAGTGAGGCAGGTGGAGGAACTTCCTGTTAAAGTGAGGCAGGTGGAGGGACTTCCTGTTAAAGTGAGGCAGGTGGAGGGACATCCTGTTAAAAGTGAGGCATGTGGAGGGAATTCCTGTTAAATGTGAGACAGGTGGAGGTACTTCCTCTTAAAGTGGGGGAGGTGGAGGGATTTCCTGTTAAAGTGGGGCAGGTGGAGGGACTTCCTGTTATAGTCGGGGAGGTGGAGGGACTTTCTGTTAAAGTGAGGCAGGTGGAGGGACTTCCTGTTAAAGTGGGGCAGGTGGAGAGACTTCCTGTTAAAGTGGGGGAGGTGGAGGGACTTTCTGTTAAAGTGAGGCATGTGGAGGGACTTCCTGTTAAACTGAGTCAGGTGGAGTGACTTCCTGTTAAAGTGGGGCAGGTGGAGGGACTTCCTGTTAAAGTGAGTCAGGTGGAGTGACTTCCTGTTAAAGTGGGGCAGGTGGAGGGACTTCCTGTTAAAGTGGGGCAGGTGGAGGGACTTCCTGTTAAAGTGGGGCAGGTGGAGTGACCTCCTGTTAAATCTGAGACAGGTGGCGGAACTTCCTATTAAAGTGAGGCAATGGAGTGACTTTGTGTTAATTGTGAGACAGTTGGACGGACGTCCTGTTAAAAGTGGGGCAGGTGGAAGAACTTCCTGTTAAATGTGTGACAGGTGGAGGAACTTCCTGTTAAAAGTGGGGCAGATGGAGGGTCTTCCTGTTAAAATGAGTCAGGTGGAGGGACTTCCTGTTAAAAGTGGGGCAGGTGGAGGGACGTCCTGTTAAAGTGAGGCAGGTGGAGGAACTTCCTGTTAAAGTGAGGCAGGTGGAGGGTTATCCTGTTAAAATGGGGCAGGTGGAGGGACTTCTTGTTAAAAGTGGGGCAGGTGGAGGGACATCCTGTTAAAGTGAGGCAGGTGGAGGGACTTCCTGTTAAAAGTGGGGCAGGTGGAGGGACGTCCTGTTAAAGTGAGGCAGGTGGAGGAACTTCCTGTTAAAGTGAGGCAGGTG